>JASKOS020000026.1:1358333-2037500 GCA_030770465.2 Perdita meconis | reverse complement strand
TTTTTATAATAAATTTAAAATTTTTGTTAAATTTATTATAAAAATTATTATAATTTTTATTGAATATAATTTAATTTTATTTTTTTAAAAAGTTAAATTAAGTTTATGAAAGTTAATAAAAATTTTAATTTTATCTTATATTTTCAAAATATGTGCTTTTCAAGCTCATTAACTTAAATAAAAAATTATATTTTGAAATTTTGGAATAATTAAAAAATAATTAAAATAATAAATTGTTAAAAGGCAGGTGACACGTAGTCAGTGAAGCTGGTGAAAGAAAAGCCTGGCAAAGGTAAAAGAAAGTGAAATAAAAGTGAAGAAGGGAGTTTAAAGCAAAGAGGAGAAAGGTGTGAAGAGAGACAAGCAAAGGCACAGGAGGAAAAAGTGGAGAAAACCACTTTTAAGAAGAAAATAGATGCAGGTAATGTCGACGAGGTTAGGTTGGAGTGGGGAAGCATAGATCACGATCGATAAGACACGATCAAGATACGACATCGGAAATACAAAGTAGCGACATCTAGAAAGGATAACAATAAGAAGAGGGGAGCTACCGACGGATGGACAAGTAAAGTAGCACGGATGAGTAAAGTAGGAGAAGCGGAAGGCAGCGAAAAAGAACAACGTAGGAGAGGACGGCCAACGTCGGCGGAACAGCTGGGAAGGCAAAGATCAGGGAGTGTAGGATCGATTTTTGAATCCTATAAAAGAAAAAGAGAGGCAGAGGAGGAAAAAGAAAGGATTAAGGCAGAGAGGGAATTGATTGAAAGATTTCAGAAAATAAAGAAAGTGGGAAGATCACCGCCAAGTGAGAAGACAGGGGAAAGGGAAAGTATAGAAAAGCTACAGGAGAAGAGGAAAACAGAAGAAAAGAAAGACATGGACATGGAAAAATTAGACAGACTAACAGAAATTATACTCACAATTAAGAAAGACACAGAAGAGATAAAAAAAGAGAATAAAGCAATAAACGCGGAAATACGAGATTTGAAAGAAGAGTGGAAAAGGAAGCAAGAGATTTGGGAAAAAGAAAAGAAGGATATAGAAGAAAAAATAGAAAAGTTGGAGTCGAAAAAAGAAGTAACGGAAGAAATTATGCAGAGAATTAAAGACTTGGAAAGGAAAGAGGAGATGAGAGAAAGGAAAGAAAGAAAAAACAATATAGTATTAAAGGGAGAAGAAATCCCATGCAAAGAGACACCGAAAGAAACAGTAGAATATGCATTACAAAAGTTCTTGCAAATGGAGGTAGAAATTAAGGAAGCATACTGGGTAAAAAGACAAGGAAGAAACTTACTGATTGCAAAATTAGAAGAGTGGCAACAGAAAAAAGAAATAATGGGGAAAAAGAGCAAACTGAAAGGAACGAAACTATACATTGAAAACGATCTAACAAGAAAGGAAAGAGAAATACAAAAAGGAATTGTAGAATTAGCAAAGGCAGAAAAAGCGAAGGGAGCAAAAGTAAAGATTGGATACAGGAAGTTGGAAATCAATGACGGGATTTTCGTGTGGAAGGAGGAAGGAGGTCTGGTAGAACAAAATTTTTTGAGCCAGAAAAGCTCTGCGAGCCTCAAAACAAATGGAGGCTCTCAGAGCTAACAGGGACAAAGACAGTACCAAAAACGATTCCTTGCGCGTCCGCGGAAGCGGACATGCGAGGAGTAGAGGTACTCAAGATAGGGTTTTGGAATGTAGCAGGACTAATGAGTAAAGACAAACAATTTTGGAAATTTTTAAACGAATTAGACATAATAGGATTAGTAGAAACTTGGATTGAGGAGAAACAGTGGGAAAGAATAAAAGACAAATTACCGCAAGAATTTTCATGGAAATGTAAATATGCCACTAGAGAGAAAAAGAAAGGGAGAGCGGTAGGGGGAATCATCTCAGGAATCAGGCGAGATATAGAAGAGATTGAAACAAACGAAGGGAAGAAATATACTCAAGAGAGAATCATAAAGATAAGGAATGAAAGATGGAGAATAATAACAGTATATAACAATAACATGAAGGACATGAGGAGAGAATTAGATCAGATGATAAAAGAGAAGGAGGTGGATAAACTGATCATCGGAGGAGATTTTAATGCAAGGATTGGACAAGAAGGAGGGGATTTTCAAATAGACGGAAAGCAGGACGCAAGGAAATCGAAAGATAAAGTCAAAAACGCGGAGGGAAAGTTACTTTTAGAAATGGTAGAAGAAAGAGGGTGGAATATTCTGAATGGGAATACAGAAGGAGATGAGAATGGAGAATATACATATGCGGGGCCGAGAGGAAGCACAGTTATTGACTACGTAATAACAAATGTCGAAGCAAAAGAAAATATCAAGAAATTTAAAGTGGAAGAAAGAGTAGAATCAGACCACATGCCACTGGTAGCAGAATTATACAGAGAAAGCGAAAGGGGAGTGGGAAAAGAAAAGGAACAAGAGAGAAAGAGAGAGAAACGAATATGGTCAGAGCAAGGAAAAAGGGAGTTTCAAAAAGAACTAAATAAAATTGATTTTACTGCGACGGAGATAAATGAAATGGTAGAGGAAATGGTAGATAAAATAAACAAAGCGGTACGGAAAGAGGAAGTAATAATTAGGAAATGGAAAATGGGCACCTTTAAATGGTGGAATTTGGATTGCACAAAAAAGAAAAGGGAAGCTAGGAAAGCCTTGAGAAATTGGAAAAGAGGTAAAGGGAGCAAAGAAGAATATCAACAGAAAAGAAGAGAGTATAAAAAACAGTGCGAGGAACGCAGAAGGAAACTACAAGACGACACAGAAAAAGAGATAATGCAATTGAAAGGAGAAAACCAAATATGGGAATATATAAATAAAGAAAGAAAGAAAAGAATAGGAATCACAAAAAATATAGATTTAGCGGAATGGAAGGAACACTTCAAAAATTTACTAGAAGGCGATGATTTTAGAAAAGAAGAAGGAGAGGCAAAAGAAACGGACAACACGGAGGAAGAAGAGGAAATAACAGAGGCAGAAGTAAAAGAACAAATTAGAAAATTAAAGAAGAAGAAGGCAGCAGGGGAAGACAAAATGGAGAATGAAATCTGGATTTATGGTAACGAAAAAATACTAGGAAGGATCACAGAAATCTTCAATAAGGTATGGAGGGGAGAAGGATTTCCAGAAAGATGGAGAGAAGGAGTGATTTCGCCGATTTTTAAAAAAGGGGATAGAGAAAAAGTAGGCAATTACCGGGGTATAACAATACTAAATACGGCATACAAATTATATGCTATGGTTCTGGAAAAAAGGCTGAAGGAGGAATTGGAAAAGAACAACATAATACCAGAGACACAAGCCGGTTTCAGGAGCGGCAGATCCACAATAGATAACATCTTCATTATGAACTATGCAGCTAATAGAGAAATACAAAAAAAGGGAGGAAAGCTATATACCTTCTTCGCGGATCTGAGTGCAGCTTTTGATAAAGTGAATAGAAGAAAACTTCAAACAATTATGGAAAAAAAGGGAATAGGTAAACGTTTGACGACGAGAATAGGAGAGATTTACAGAGAAACAAGAAACACAATAAAAGTTAACGGAGAAATGACTTCCAAATTCTGGACAACAAAAGGAGTAAGACAGGGGTGTCCCCTGAGTCCAACGCTTTTCACACTCTACATAGCAGAGTTGGAAGAAACAATGAGAAAAAACCAAGCAGGAGGAATTATAATAGGAAAAGAGAAAATCTGGACACTAGCGTATGCGGACGATATAACGTTATTAGCAAACAACCCAGAGGATCTCAAAGATATGATAAGGCGATTAGATAAATATTTGGAAGAAAAAGAGCTGCAATTAAACGCAGAAAAATCAAAAGTATTAATTTTCCATAAAGGAAGAGGAAAGAAAAGGAAGGAGGAATGGACATGGAAAGAAAAAATAATAGAAGAAGTGAAGCAATTTAAATACCTAGGATACACTTTCCAAAAAAACGGTGGAAGAGAGATGCATATAAGAGAAGTAACAAAGAAAGCAAGAATAGCAATGGCACAGATATGGGGAATAGGACAAAGAAAATTCAAAAACAACTTTGACAGAAGAATGAAAATATTCAGAAGCATAGTTAAAAGTATCCTGCTGTACGCGGCAGAAATTTGGGGATGGACGGAAGCAGAGGAAATAGAGAAAATACAAGAGAAATATATAAGGTGGACTTTAGGTCTGGAATTTAATACACCAGCGTATTTAGTTCTGGAGGAAACCAAAACCGATAAGATAAGAATAGAAGCGGGGAAAAAAGCAGTAAGATACGAAGAAAAGACGAAACGTTTAAACAAGAATAAAATAATACGAGAATGCTGGAAGGAAATTGACGGGAAGAGAGAAGAGAAGAAATCGATATGGGAAAAGAGGAGAAATACATATTATAGACAAAAAATGGGAGATATGCAAGAAATTGAAGAAGAGAGAAAAAGAGGAAAACACTTTGCGGAAGAACTAACACAAAGAGACAGGGAAGAACAGCAACAATGGCAATACGATAGGATAATAGAAGGAAGATATAACAAACAGTATAAAGAAATCAGAGACAACCAAAAAGCAACATATTTGTACGAAAACTACAGAGGCAGAGACCAAAGTATGATTGCTAGATTCCGATGCGGGAATGAAGAACGAGGAAACAAATACTGGAAGAAGGAAGAAGAAAAACTCTGCAGATTATGTGAAGGAGCAAGAGAGACATTAGAACATATGCTGAAAGAATGCAAAGAGCTAAAAAGGGAGAATCTAACAATAAGAAACATATTAAGAGGAGAGGAAGAAGGAGCGGAATGGATGAGAGGGGTCCTAGACAAAAGGAGGAAGAAAGAAGGCCAAGCAGAAGAAGACAAATAAGATACCGAAAAATAACCAACCATATACACATACACACACATAACACATGTAGCCCCATTTTGAGGCCGAAAGGCGAAAAATAAACCATTTACTACTAATAAATTGTTAAAATTTGTCTAAATTGAATATAAGGATATTCAATTTCTTTTCCTCCTAATCATGTTAATAATATAAATGATGAAATAAATAATCAATATATAAATTGACTTAAAGGATAAAACTTATTTGATCTAAGTTTATATATATATATATTATTAAAAGGAAGAATTAATAAAATAATAATTGATATAAATAATATAATTACTCCTCCAAATTTATTTGGAATAGCTCGTAAAATTGAATAAGCAAATAAAAAATATCATTCTGGTTTAATATGAATTGGAGTATTTATAGAATTTGCAGGAATAAAATTATCTGGATCACTAAGAAAATATGGAAATTGTATAATAATTAAAAAATGAATTAATATAATAATTAAGAATCCTATAATATCTTTAATTGTAAAATATGGATGAAAAGGTAGTTTTATATAATTACTATTAATTCCTAATGGATTATTTGATCCTTTTATATGTAAAAAAAATAAATGTAAAATTACTATAAGTAAAATAATTAATGGTAATAAAAAATGAATTGAATAAAATCGATTTAATGTTGCATTATTAATTGAAAATCCTCCTCAAATTCATTCTACTAATATTTTTCCAATAAATGGGATTGCTGATAATAAATTTGTAATAACTGTTGCTCCTCAAAATGATATTTGTCCTCATGGTAAAACATATCCTAAAAAAGCAGCAGCTATGGATAAAATTATGATAATTACACCTATTAATCATACTATTTTTGATTTAAATGAATGATAATATAATCCTCGTCCAATATGAATATATATTAATAAAAAATATAATGATGCTCCATTTATATGAATTAATCGAATTAATCATCCTATATTAATAACTTTTATAATGTGAATAATTCTTTCAAAAGCAAAATTAATATTAGGACAATAATGTATAGTTAAAAAAAAACCTGAAATAATTTGAATAAATAAATAAATACCTAATATAGAACCAAAATTTCATCATAAATTAATATTTGAAGGAGTTGGTAATTTAATTAATGAATTTAATATAATTAAAGTTAAAGGATTTTTTTTTAATATTACTTTAAATTGATTTCTCATAATTATATATTTTTTATTTTTTATTTTCCGTAATGTTATATATTTATTTGAACATATTTTTATAATTAAAATTAAAATATAAAATAAATATAAGATTAATGAAATTGTTGTTAAATTTAATGGTTTAATATAAATTTTGTATATAAATATATTCTTTAAAAAAAAATTTTTAATAGATAAAATTTCAAATTGATTAAAATTTAAATTAAATTGATTAAAAATTGAAATAAAAATTAAAATAATTATTAAAAATAATAAAAAAAATTCTTTTTTTTTAACTTTCCGATTTATAGGGAAGTTATTGTATTTGCCCCTAAAATGGAAAATCGATTTTTTAGCAGATCTCCATGTTTCAAGGTCATTGGAGTAATTTTAGGCTATTTTTAACAAATTGTTCGTGTGCGTGTGTGTGTGTGTGTGTGTGCGTATGTACGTACGTACGTACGTACGTATGTGATCAAATTTTTCGTTAACGTTTTCTAAAAAACTAATAGTGATATCAAAATGGTCGGTGATGCAATCGATGTGTATCACTGTAACTTAGAGATGAATAGATTTTGTTCTAATTCGGTCCAGTAGTTTTTTAGTTTTTTTTAAGAAAACCTAACAGAATAACGCAATCTAAATGGGAGAATATAAATTTATGAGAGAATAACTAAACTGAAATAATATATATACATATATTATTACTATTATTATATTTATATAACACACACACACTCAAACACACATATATATATGTATATATACAGGGTGTCCCATTTTAATCCGCCACCACGGCTAACTTAAGAAATATGCATCGGATCAAAAAACATCCCGAACAAAAGTTTGATGGTTTGGAGGGGGACATCTGATCCTGTCAAAAAAATGTCACCCCTACCCCCCTGGGGGGGGGGGTTACTTTAAAATTTTAAATAGGACCACCTACTTTTTATTGCAGATTCGGATTCCACGCCACAAAGTATGTAGGTTTTATTTCAAACATTTTTTTTCATTCGCGATAGGTGGCGCTGTAATCGCGAAATTTCAATTTTTCGCCTATCTCGATTTTTCGCCTATATATATATTACAATATATAATTATAATGATATAATTGTGATAAATACATATATATGAGTATATTTATACACGTATAAATATATATATACTCAATAACTACATATTGAAAACAAATGAATATACATAATATCCATATACACAGCACACACATACATACATATATACCCCAGGGGGGTAGGGATGAAATTTTTTAACAGGGTCAGATGTCCCCCTCCAAACCATCAAACTTTTATTCGGGATGTTTTTTGATCCAATGCATATTTCTTAAGTTGTCCGTAGTGGCGGATTAAAATGGGACACTCTCCCTATATATATAGATGTTCGTTTAATGCTACGTCATATAGCAACAATGTTGATAAGTAGAAAACTATTAAATTTCTCCGAATACGAATAATTTTCTAATTAGTGACAATTAATAATGGTAATAATAAATTACAACTCGCAAATCGGGAAGTTCTTTGCGTGGCCCCTAAAGGGTCACACACAAAATAAACAAGCGAGCAAGCTACAATAATTCCACTCGCGAGCTCGCGAAGCGAGCGAGCAACACGGACTAGCTAGTTTTTATAGTAATACCTTTTATAATTGGAGGCTTTGGAAATTATTTAATTCCATTAATAACAGGTTCACCTGATATAGCATTCCCTCGAATAAATGATATAAGATTTTGATTATTACCTCCTTCATTAATATTATTAATTTTAAAAAATTTTTTAAATTCAGGAAGAGGAACAGGATGAACAATTTATCCTCCATTATCATCATTTATATATCATGCATCTTCTTCTGTAGATTTAACAATTTTTTCTTTACATATTGCAGGAATTTCATCAATTATAGGATCAATTAATTTTATTGTAACAATTATATTTATAAAAAATATTAGTATTAATTTTGATCAAATTTCTTTATTTCCATGATCAGTATTTATTACAACTATTTTACTTTTATTTTCATTACCTGTTTTAGCTGGGGCAATTACTATATTATTATCAGATCGTAATTTAAATTCATCATTTTTTGATCCAATAGGAGGAGGTGATCCTATTTTATACCAACATTTATTTTGATTTTTTGGACATCCAGAAGTATATATTTTAATTAACTTCCCGATTTATAGGGAAGTTATTGTATTTTTTTACCAGGATTTGGATTAATTTCTCATATCATTTCAAATGAAAGAGGTAAAAAAGAAACTTTTGGAAATTTAGAAATAATTTATGCTATATTAGGAATTGGATTTTTAGGATTGGTTGTTTGAGCACATCATATATTTACTGTTGGTATAGATGTAGATACACGAGCTTATTTTACATCAGCAACTATTGCTGTTCCAACTGGAATTAAAGTATTTAGATGATTAACAACATTTCATGGAACAAAAATTATTAATAAACCAACAATTTTATGATCAATAGGATTTATTTGTTTATTTACAATAGGAGGATTAACTGGAATTATATTATCAAATTCTTCAATTGATATTATACTTCGCGATACTTATTATGTTGTAGGACATTTTCATTGTGTATTATCAATAGGAGCAGTATTTGCAATTTTTAGAAGTTTAATTTATTGATATGCTTCAATTATAAGAATTACATTAAATAATAATTTATTAAAAATTCAATTTTATTTAATATTTATTGGAGTAAATCTAACATTTTTTCCTCAACATTTTTTAGGATTAATAGGAATACCTCGGCGATACTCAGATTATCCAGATGCATATATATGTTGAAATATAATTTCATCAATTGGATCAATTATTTCTACAAATAGAATGTTTTTATTTATTTATATTATTTTAGAAAGAATAATTAAAAAACGATTAATTTTATATAAATTTTCATTAAATTCTTTAGAATGAATTCAAAATTTTCCTCCATTAATTCATTCATATGATGAAATTCCAATTATTAATAAAATTTTATTTAAAATTAAAAATTTTTAATATGGCAGAATAGTGCAATGAATTTAAATTTCATTTATAAAAATAATTAATTTTTTATTAAAAATTGCTACATGAAATATATTTTCATTACAAGATCCTAATTCACCATTTAGAGATAATTTAATTTACTTTTATAATTTAACAATAATAATAATATTTATAATTATTATAAGAACTTTATTTATTATAATTAATATTTTTTTAAATAAATATAAAAATCAATTTTTTAAAAAAAATCACAGAATTGAAATTATTTGAACAATTTTACCAATAATTATTTTAATTTTTATTGCTTTTCCTTCATTAAAAACATTATATTTTATTGATGAATTATGAAATCCTCCATTTTTTACTATTAAATCTATTGGTCATCAATGATATTGAAGATATGAATATCCAGATTTTAATAATATTGAATTTGATTCATTTATAAAAAATGAAATTAATCTAAATTTATTTCGATTATTAGATGTTGATAATCGAATAATTATTCCATTTAATATACCTATTCGATTAATTTGTACTTCTGTTGATGTAATTCATTCTTGAACTATTCCATCGTTAGGAATAAAATTAGATGCAACTCCTGGTCGAATTAATCAATTTATAATTTTTTCATTACGTCCTGGATTATTTTTTGGTCAGTGTTCAGAAATTTGTGGATCAAATCATAGATTTATACCAACTGCTCTTGAATCTACTTCAATAAATAATTTTAAAAAATTATTAAATCCATTTTAAATAATTTAATTATTAAATCATTAGATGTCTGAAAAGCAAGAATTGGTCTCTTAAACCATATTATAGTATAATGCGATATACTTCTAATGAAAAAATTAGTTAAATTTATAACATTAAATAGTCAATTTAAAATTAATTTTAATTAAATTATTTTTTAAAAATTAATTCAAATGAAATATTAAATTTTTAATTTAATAAATTTATTTTGAAATTCCACAAATAAAACCTTTATTATGACCATTACATTTATTTATATCAACAAGAATAGAAATTATTATTATTATTTTATTATATTTTTTTATTTTTAAATTTAAAATAAAAAATAAAAAATAAATTTATTTAAAAAAAAACAATGAAAATGAAAATGATAACAAATTTATTTTCTATTTTTGATCCATCAACAGATGAATTTTTTTTTTCATTAAATTGAATTAATTTAACTTTACCTTTATTTTTAATTCCATTAAATTTTTGATTTACTCCACCATGATTTA
The DNA here is from genome assembly GCA_030770465.2 of Perdita meconis. Lineage (NCBI taxonomy): Eukaryota > Metazoa > Arthropoda > Insecta > Hymenoptera > Andrenidae > Perdita > Perdita meconis. The sequence continues at coordinate 2,027,213 of JASKOS020000026.1, read as the reverse complement.
ATTTTATTTGAATTAAAATTATTTCATTAATTTTAAATGAATTTAAAATATTAATTAAAATTAATTATATTTCAAATATAATTATTTTTATTAGTTTAATAATAATAATTTTATTATTAAATTCTATAAGATTAATACCTTATATTTTTACATTAACAAGTCATATATCAATAAATTTATCATTATCATTACCTTTGTGAATTGGATATATATATTATGGATGATATTATAATATTGTTACATACGCAGTATTCGAGCACGCGTTTTTTTGAACATTTGGAGCGCCTGGCGCCAGCGAGACGGGGTGCAACCGTCGCTCCCACGGCGACGTTAGAATTTTCCGTTACATATTAGTGTTTCGTGCTCCCCACAGTTTGGTATATTTCAAATATCTCTTAAGGATACCCTCTATTTCTTAGAGTCTAGATTCCCCTAGTTTAAAAGTTTAGATAAGGACTTCACCCCCACGCGACACAGCGTCGCCGTCGCATTTTCCCAGGAAAACCACGCATGATGATGCGCCTCCCACCACCTAATTTTCACTGATTTTTGGGTATATAAGGAGACGGATTTTCATCCTCGTGGGCTCATTTGAAGACTAGTCAGAGTTTAGAACGCGGCTCAAGCTAGTCAACAAGATCGAGCAATAGTTCTCTTTCGAGTAAAATAGAATACAGTACGTAACTTAACTTACGGTAACGTTATTCTCCGAGACCCCCGCATATCTCTGTGCGTTAACTTAGAGAGATTTTAGAGTACGCGACAAAGTACACTTTAACCATTTGTATCCATTGAATATCCAAAGTTTGTAACAATATATCTGGATCATTTGTGTTTGAGAAAACATAGTCAAAGTCAATTAAAGTCCTTTACATCCACAATCCTATAAGAAGACGAACCCACAACGATATATCTTTACCGCTCGAGATATATTTTAATTATAAAGTTACTAGGCACAACGAAATTCGGTGATTCCCCGATGACAGTATCGTCATCGTTTCCTAATAACCTATAGTGGCTCCCGATGATAGCTAAAGGCGCTAGGCATTGGTTCGTCCATTCCCTCTAGTGGCTCCCAGTATTAGCCATATACTGGTTCGTCCACGAAACCCTTTCCATCCCTTTGAATCCAGGTGGCTCTCAGTGCTAGCTAAAGGCGCTAGGCATTGGTTCGTCCATATCCTTAGCGGCTCCCGGCGTTAGCCATACGTCGGTTCGTCCGCGACTTTTCCCATTTTGAATCCTCGGACATTTCGCACTGCCCTCGGCTCGTTACAATATAAATAAAATATTTATTCATTTAGTTCCAATAAATACCCCATATGCTCTAATAAATTTTATAGTAATTATTGAATCAATTAGAAATATTATTCGTCCATGAACACTATCAATTCGATTAACTGCAAATTTATTAGCCGGTCATTTATTATTATCTTTATTAGGTAATTCGATAAAATTTATTTTAATTATTCCAATTTTAATTATTATTCAAAATATATTATTTTTATTAGAAATTTCTGTTGCAATAATTCAATCTTATGTATTTTCTATTTTAAATGTATTATATTTTAATGAATCAAATTAATTATAATAAAATTATTTATAATTTAATTTATTATGACGAATCATTCATTTCATTTAGTAACTCAAAGACCATGACCAATAATTTTATCAATAAATATTATACATCTTTTAATTAGAATTATTCTATTATTTTATAATAGAAACAATTTAATTTTGTTGTAACCGTATTTGAATGTGGTACAGTCCGCGCGCTTCCGTAAAGCGGTTCTTTTGTTTTTGTGCGACGCGCCATGCGTTATTGCGTCTTGCTTCCTTCCTTTGACCGCACGCGCCCAGCGAACACGTTTACTTTGGTGTGCTTCCTATTGTGTATTAAACTATTGTGTATCCAATAAATGCGTTACTTACAAACCACGCTCTGCTCACATAATTCTAACAGGTTATGGGCCGAGGCATTGTGAAATTATTAAATTAAAGGAAAGTATAGTAAGCGGAGATACACGTGTGCCGAAAGTGAGGTTAACCACGTGCGTGCGAGATATTGAAAATGGCATGTAACATTGTAAGTACCGCAAAAATAGAAGTTCTCAAGAAAGACAATTATGATACGTGGTGTATGCAAGTAGAAGCACTTTTGACTAAGCATGATCTATGGGAATATGTGAACGGAAGCAATGCACGGCCTGCAGTCGTGGCCGGAGACGCGGTGTCGGAAGCTAGAGCGCACGATTGGGACGTAAAAGATAAAACGGCTAAGTCTGACTTAATTTTAGCTATTAGTCCGTCTGAATTAAAACAAATTAAAGTATGTATAACTTCAAAAGAAGTGTGGGAAAAATTGCATTCTGTATATGCCTCTCAAGGACCGGCAAAAACGTCAATATTAATCAGAAAATTAACACAACATGCATCGAGTGGATCTGACATTCGAGAACATGTAAATAAGTTCATAGAAGTTGTGGACAAGTTGGCGGAGATGGACGTTGAAATCAACCCAAGTTTACAGAGTGCGTTATTATTAAAGACATTACCGGAAGAGTATGAAAATTTCAGGTGTGCGATGGAAGCCAGAGACGATATTCCCAAGATGGAAATATTGAAGGTAAAAATACTTGAGGAATTTGAAAATAGGAGCATCAAGATGGAAGAAGAACAAGGGGCGATGATTGCAAAAACTAGTCATAAAAGGAACGATAAGACTGAGAAGAAATACCAAAGGACAAATAAGTACGAGCAGAGACCACCTATTACTTGTTACAACTGCAATAAAGTAGGACATAAAGCAATAAATTGTTATTCCAAAAAACGAATCTCGAGGTATAAAGAAAACAAGTCTCCAGATACTTATTATGTCAATTATCAAGATATTGAGACGTGCAATTTCACTGAAAGTCCAGAAAAACAAGACTGGTGCCTGGACAGTGGATGCACATGTTACATGCCGTGCGCGAGAGTGTGCTCGAGCGGTAAGGCGATATTTAATTTAAATTATCCCAGCGCGCGGGTAACAGTACAAATAATTATTAAAAGAAAAGGAACCTCACCAGACGGGTAAGGGGTAGAAAAATTTGGGATTCGTCGGTAATCTAGTCCTATACAGGCCCTTTCATTGAAATTCGATTAAATTAAAAGGAAATTTGGAGGCTATTTAAAATGATCAAGAAACAGTTTAAAAGGAATTATAAAATAATATATATTCAAGATCTTTACGTCTTACAGTTCTGTTATGCAGTGGGTGGTGACCCTGACTAGGGAAGCCCCACAATCTTAACGATTTTCAGAAATTACCACCACTTATATAAAAAAATTTAACATTGGATGAAACATAGTCCGTAATAAATTTAGAATTCAACTCACCAAACAGTACTTTCGATAGAAAAATTGCGTTATAAGGACAACGGATTTGGTATCTCTCACTCTCACTCTCGTTCTATTTCTTTGTCTCTTTTTCTCTATTACCTTCTGTATGATTGGAAGTGATCTGTGAAATAAAAAGGAGATGAACACGACGCACACACTCACAACACTTGACGGAATCAATCTATGATCAACGAATATTATAGGAAAAAGGAAAAATTAAAACTAAGAATAAATCTAACGTAGTACGCGGGAATCTAACTTGAAATTTTAAGAATCACGAAACAATGTATATTAAGAGAATAGTTTTACTACGGAATTGAGTCCTTTTATTCTAACTTCAACACGAAGACGAAATAAAACTCTGGCTCTAATTCTAATTCCGCGGACCCACGACACGCACCTCGCGATTATACGTCGAAGAGTGTCGCAGCTTTGTTCCTTCGGAGACGTCCAGAGTGGGCCCGCTCCGAAAAGGGCTAACGCTGCATTTTTGTCGCGCTTGCGTGCTACAGAGCATCTTTGTTGCAAAGGCTCTGTCTTTGGGTCTACCCATTAGAAAAGTAGTGTGTGTGAATGCATGTGTCCACCTCTCTTCCCATTCGCTTCAACTCTCATGCTTACATTCCATAATCGAGAGCGAGATTGCTTTATAATTTATAATTGACTTAAGGATTAATAGATTCACGCAGTGTTTACAATTTGTATACAATATAGATAAATATACATAGAAGCATAGATGCATATATATATATCAATCATGTAAATAATGAATTTGCTTCGCTTGTGAAGTCGACGATAGTATTAACAGGAAAAATGCAACAGTTGGAATGTCAGCGTTTATGATTAAATTTTATATAATTAATAGAATTATTTTATAATGAAGAAATACGCAGTAATTAGCTACGTGACTTCTCGCGGCGGATGTAGAGTGTTCGGTGACGCGATAAGCCGTCCCCGAAACAGTTCTCAAGAAAGAGGTGATATTCTTTGCGTTCGTTGAAACCAAAATCTATTGCTTATGTTTCGCGTCTCCTGACGAGGGGTTTCCCACAACGGCTAGCGTTATCAGGAGACACTACGTATTCAAAATTTAATCTATGGAGTTCTTGGTTCTTTCCTTTTTCTCACACTTTGTATATTCCTACCGTTGCAAGGGCTATTCTTTATACTATGGAAATTTACGCGGCTGACTGACGTTCGTAACTATTAAGATTACGGCGACGATTCTAAGAAAGAAGAGATTTCCGTTTGAATTAACTTGGATTTAATTTATCGACACTGGCGTTTGATAGAGGGATAGGCCCACAATACATGGGGATGCATGTATTATCGAACACCTTATTGCAGGGCAATAAAACAAAATTAAAAATCTGTTCGGAACGTAACATCCCTCCCTCCTTAGAATCATCGTCGTCCTCGACGATGTCTAAGAGTGTTTTAAGGCGGAAAACGCTAAAATCGGTAATGGACTAATGCTTGACTAGGGTTACACCCACAATGCATAGCATTGTCAAGGCATTAGTTGTTTCAGTATATGCACTGACGATCATAATATATTCTTACAATTCTATTGGTTGCCAATCTGTATCTTTTCTCTGCTCCTGTTTCTCCCAGGAATAAGTAGCGAGTTTTCCCGTTGTTTGTTAAATTTCTTAGTGCAGACTCTGCCGTGACATTCGTGATGTTTTTGCATCCCTCAACACTTATATGTTCAATATTAGGTACGGAAGAAAATAGATCACATAGATTTTGGTCGGTAATCCCTAAATTTTCTCGACACTCTAAACGAATTAATTTTGTGAGACCTGAGAGGAACGCATATTCTATTTCTGGATTTAAGTGACTTATGAGCAGAGTCTCACAATTCTTGATCCTTTCCAACGGTTGAAGTGCGTCAGGGCCCATTATGTTATAACACCCAGTGATATTGAGCCTTTTTATTTGATTACCATTGTAACCTAGTGCTATAATGAAATCGGTCGTCACCCATCTACATAGTCCTACATTTAATTCTGTTAAATTTTGACAATTGTTAATGAATGAAATGGCTGCCGTATTTAGTTCCGCATGTACCGGGAGATCATCATTTATGAAGTCATTGGTGACTGGAGAGAAAGCTGTGTCAGTCAGTACGACCCTTTTGAGAGATAATTTTAGGTTTGTATTATCGGCCAAGGCTTGTAGTGGCGTATAATCTAATATTGCTTCATTATATGCAAGGGTTAATGATTTTAGATTCCTAAGTTCTGATAATTTATACGCTAAGTATTGGGCCTGCAGGTAACGACAATTCCTTAGAGATAACCGTTCTATGTTTGCATCTAGTTTAATTAAAGATTTTCCAGTGGTATTATTGTTATTGAGATTCAATGATAATAGATTATTATTTGATAAAATATTTTCCAATTCAGGATCTGTAGGTCCTGCACAAACGCCAATGGTGAGGTCTTTCAAATTGAAACAATGGGTCGCAGTTTCCCTTAGAGTGGCTGGACGTATCACGATGCTACTGAGATTTAAGAAACTAACACCGGGGATCATTTTTACCAAAATACTGGTTATTTGAGGCTTAAGTTGAGCCGATAAGTTATCATTCTTAATAATAATTTCCTGGATGTAACGGTGACAACGCTGCACCAACCAGTATAGACCTTCGGTGGTTATTGGTCTTATTCCCCATTCGTTACCCCATCTCCAGTCATCTAATTTCAAGACCTTTGTGGCACCGTGCGACCGTAAACATCCTTCTCTCCAGTTTTTTGATACCTGTTCTACTCTCGCTCTTTCCTTATATGTCAAAAAACTGCAAATCTTTGCTATGCATTCAATCGGGAGAATCAGTTCGGGTTTTATAAGCAAACCGTCGAAAGGGTCCGGTTTTTCGGGTCTGGAAACGGTTGTCGATGGGTTTCTATCATGCCAGCTGTCCGCCGGTAGAACACGGAGCTTCCGCTTATGGCACGTGATCCCTGTGGTCTCGCTCTCCTCCACGGCAGCCTTCGCTTCCTCCGGAGTGCTGAAGGTCACAAACCCAGTACATCCACTGTCCTTTCTCAATACCACAGCGTGTGTCGCTCCCAGGTGTTTAAAGGTTCTCATCAAGTCCTTTCCCCGTGTATAGTTGGCCAAACGGGTTACGAAGACCCTATTTATGGGTTTCCCATTGCGGGAGCTCGACATATTGCTGTACGAATATATATAAACAGATTTTAGTGAAATGAATAATTAGAACATTTTTGAATATACATAGCTTATAATAGTAGTGCGTTATGCAAATATAGATGGTAAATTTTTAATTTGAAGGAATTCAAATTGATGATTAGGGTTACACCCACAATGCATAGCATTGTCAACAATTGTCTAGTTATATGTGTAATAGCACGGTGTTAAGTAAATTCTAGTCTATTAAAATTCTTTGGAGGGGTATTGGGCGTTGCTCGGTTGATGATGGTGGTGTTGATGCGATGCTCGGTGGACCTTCGTCTTCTATTTCATTTTTGGCGGTTTTCCTTCTCAAAACGCGTACCCAGCACCAGGTTTTTAGTGGGTTCCAGAAATAATAAAGGAGTATTCCCAATACTAGTGAGACTTGGGTTATTATCGATCCATATGTTAGTGTGAGATGCGATTTTCTTTCCCTGTGATGCGTTCCAATTTCTTCCAATTTATTTTCTATCTCATATAATGAATCGGAGGAATCTTCCAGGGTATTAGTTTCCATCAATCGTGTCGACATAAATTTTGCCTTGTGATACTGCTGGATATTAGGCGAAAGTAAGCTAATATTCAGTGATAATTTTGGCAAATAATAATATGTATCCTTGCTCAGATAAGTCTTTGACCCTATTAAAGTAAAATACCGCGTTTTGGCCGTGCATCCCGGGTGTATCTCCAGTATGCCGGTCCCAAAAATTTTGGTATGTGTATTTTTATTTCGTCCACATAAAATTTGCAATTGCTCCGATTCTGCGAAAGAATATAACCATCCTCCTAATGTAGTTAATTTTCGCCAGGTAGGACTGTGTTGCGGCGCAACTCGGATGTCGCACAGTCGCAAGAATTTCGGATCGGGTTGTATCAACAGTGAGATTTCACAAGTTACATGGGTCATCTCTTCTAATGGAATGTCAATTGGACAGATGTAAAACTCCCAACCCCACATGCAAGAGTTTAGGAAGGCTTCATTAGAACCAAAATATTTAGAATGGTCCGTGCTTATTCCTAAGTATGGAAATTTCGGGTTGATAAATGCGGAAATCGTTTTATTGCCTAAATATTGCGGAATAGGTAGCGCATATAGTTTGTATAGGTCATATTCTAGACGCTCTATTAACGGTACTTGTATAGTCAGCAATATTCTGCCAGTAAGATACCTTAGACTGACGCGAGATATTTTTGCCAAATCCTCAACTCGACGATGGTTCCTTGGTATCGGCAATTCGTAATCTGTTACTGTGTTATGAATTTCATTTACTATTGCAGCAAATTTTGCTTTATTAATTAATGATGCATGTAGTTTTCCGTCTCGCGCCATTTCTATTGCTGAGATGAATCGTCTCAGTCCGGTAATGTAATGGTTCAGCGACATTTCCACAGATTTAGAATACTCACTGATTGCTAAAGAGTAATTTGTTGCGGCCTGTTTGTCCATCAGCAATGATAATCCTTCAAGCTTTTCCTTATTAGCTTCGATGTCCGCTGCAGCTCGATTTAAAATGTTCCGATACTTATGAAGATCACTTATTACTATATGTGTTTGGTTATGGACTAGCTGGGTAATACTCCTTTGATCAGAAAACAGTTTGTCAATTTCCTTGTTAAAGTATTCAGCATCATCGGTGTCTAGTGTCCCGAACAAAGAATGACTGATAGACCCTATAAAACCAAAGGGTGCACTCCTGCGTGATATGGTTTTGGGTAGGTCTTGCGGTTTGTTGATCAATCCTTGGATTTCCAGCCCTATGTCCTTGATTTCTTCCTGTACCTCCAGTGCTTCGCGTAGCTTATCTTTCAGATACGTTAAACGTAATAAGGTATTGCAGTCTATTGCCACCGGATACTGGTTGCACTGATCGTATGCTTGTCCTAATTTATTACTTCCGGTCGGAAACTCGTTTACTACCTGATCTATGTCGATTATTAATACGAAACGCCAGTCAGCTTTTTGAAATCTAATGGTACGTGACCTTTCGAAGTATAATCCTGGGCTTGAATCGATGTGAGTCATGCGGTAAAGATCTTGATTCGCAGCGCAAAGTTGTAGGATAATTAGTGGTATCAGTAATGTGGGTGCCATCTCCTTTCCCTATGGTGAATTTAGTTCAATTGTAATTTATCAACATGTTTGGTGAATATCTTTCCGTTATCATCTTTTAACATGACGTTATTGCCTTCCAGTATTCCAACAATTTCGTATGGTCCATGGTATCGTTGTGCAAATTTTCCTTTCTTTGGTTCAACTAAGACACGCGCCATGTCTCCTATTTTACCCTTAAACGGACGAGCATTCTTATCATAATAAAATTTTGATCTTTCTTTTGCCTGGACTAAATTTTGACCTGCTATAGTGTGCATTTCCGAAAGTCGTATAATCAAATCACGTAAATATGAATTATACGTAGGTAAATTTCCTTCCTCCGTGAAGGAACTAGGACATTTAGCAAGTTTGCCAAAGACTAATTCATATGGTGTGAAATTTGTAGCTTCGTGTACAGACGTATTATAGGAAAACATAGCAAAAGGTACTAATTTATCCCAATCATCGAATTCATTTATGTAGTGACTAATGTACTCGGTCAAAACTATGTGACTTCTTTCTAATGCGCCATTTGTTTGAGGTCTATAACCTGATGTTGTAACGTGTTGAATTTTGAAAACATTTGCCAATTTGCTTAGTAGTTTATTAATGAAACTTGTCCCTCTGTCTGTTAAGATTGCACGAGGGGTTCCATATTGTAATATCAAATGTGTAACTAATGCATGAGCTATTGTTTCAGCTCTTATATTTGATATCGGTACGGCTATACAGTATTTCGATAAATTGTCCTGCATGGTCAAAATGTATCTATTACCGTCAGGAGTGACCGGTAATACGTTAAACTTTCTCGTGAAAGAGTTATTAATTCCCCACGTCTACACTGCGGATTACGAGATTCAGATTCTACGTCTAGAGGTATGCTCTCAGTAATTTCGATACCTAATGGTATTGGATTTTGTGGAAAGAGTAACCTTGGCGTAGATTTTGGAATAACAGAATCATTACCTCCCTCCTTAGGAGTTAGGTATGTCGATGATTTTGGATATGGTGTGGATAAAGCTACCGGATTCGGACCTATTGATGGAGTAGGTATAACTGAGGTATATGTTGGCCTAGAAATTATGGTGTTATCTGTAGGTTTTGTTTGAGTTATTCGTAATTCTGAATCTTCCGGTATTTTTTCTAACTGAGGTTGTCCGCTTCTTGTTGAGTCTTTCGCTTGTCGCGTTAGATTTCCTAAATTTTCTATTCTTTTAGTTAATGTTTCGTCCCCAGTCTCGACATCGTACGGATCTAAATCTTTTAAAATTTCCTGCGTATAGTCGTCTAATGTCTCCCCTTCAGATAAGGCATCGGGCAAAAGAATTTCTTCTTCCGATTCTTGTAACTGAATATTATTATCGCGTAAGGACTGTTCAAATTTATTAAAGGATTCTTGCATTTCCCGTAAGTCTATGGATATGGATTTTGATGTGTTTTGATTATCTGGACTAAAGACATCATCATCACCACTGTCAAGAACCTCAGGCAATTCTATTGCGATATCTTCTAACGACTCTGGTACACACGTTTCCGACTGCGCTTCTACAATTTCGCTCGTGGGCTGCTCCCTTGGAATTTTAGGATTTTCCACCATCTTTGAAGGATGAAATCCCAAGTTCGGCAGTACACTTTTGCGTTGACGAAACACAGGCGGATCCGACTCCTCATCATCGGAATCATTTTCCGTTACGGAAGGATCTTTGAAATCGGTTAGCCTTTGAGTTTCTGGCAATGTGATAATAGGTTTAGATGATAGTTTAGACAATGATGAAGACACTGGGTTAGACGGTCCAGGAATACTTGGATTTGGAGGTGATTTTACTTTTGATCTGGTTCTACCTGCTATTGCACTCAAATCTACAGGTGCGGGTATTCTAGGTTTTGTTTTCGAACCTAATGGTCTACCTAATACTGGTTTTTCAGGACAACTAGCTAATCTTTTCCTTTGTTCGGATGCTTGAGTTTTTGCTGTTCCGAGTGAGGGCTTTCGGGACGTTGATGGTTTTGTGATTGGAAGTATTTTTCGTAATTTAGAATCTACTTCTGAATCAGTTTCATTGTCAGTTGAGCTGGACAAGGTGAATTCATCAGAGGAAATAATTTCTTTTACTACAACCGGATTACGCGAAAGAGCATCTGCGTTGATGTTCAATTTTCCTGATTTGTGGACAAAATCATATTCATAATCACGTAATTTTAATCTCCAACGAACTAGCCGTTGACCGGGATCTTTAATTGAATTTATCCAGCGCAGGGGCTCATGATCACTAACTAGAGTGAATTTGCGTCCATACAAATATGGTCGAAAATGTAAAATTGCATATAATACAGCTAAACATTCTTTTTCTGTAGTAAAATAATTTTGTTCCGCTTTTATTAAACTTCGAGAAAGATATGCAACTGGTAAATCTTGGCCCTCTACTTCCTGACTAAGCACAGCACCTATAGCAAAATCAGAAGCGTCTGTGGTTAATGTAAATGGTTTTTCGAAATTTGGAAACTGTAAAATAGGTCGTTTGCAAAGAGCTTTTCGTAATTGAAGGAAACTTTTCTTTTGTTCTGGACCCCAAACAAACCTTGCATTTTTCTTTAATAATTCCGTTAATGGTTTGGCCTTTTGTGCGAAATCCTTAATAAAACGTCTGTAATAACCAGCTAAGCCTAGGAATTGTCTAACGTTTTTCGGAGTTCTTGGACGAGGAAAATTTTTCACAGCAGTAATCTTTTTAGGATCAGGTTTTAACCCTTTTCTACCAATTACATGTCCTAGATAAGATACTTCTGTTTTTAAAAACTCACATTTATCGGGTTGTAAAGTTAATTTTGCATCAGCTAACCGCGTTAGTAATCGACGAATTTTCTTTTCATGTTCTTCTAGATTTTTAGCATAGACTACAATATCGTCCAAATAAACGAAAACTTCAGTGCCTTGTAATCCTCGTAACACTTGGTCCATTAATCTTTGAAAAGTTGCAGGTGCATTTTTAAGACCTTCGGGCATACGAATATATTCGTAATGTCCGTTAGGGGTCGTGAAAGCTGTCTTCTGTCTATCCTTTGGATCCATTTCAATTTGTTGAAATCCGCTTGCCAAATCAAATGTCGAAAAATATTTTGCTTCGCCCAAGTGATCAAGAATATCGGTAATATTAGGTAGAGGATATGCATCTCCAATTGTTTTTTCATTCAGCTTTCGAAAATCTATAACCATTCTCCATCTTGGATTACCCTGAGAATCTGGTTTCTTAGGTACAATCCAAAGTGGTGAATTGTAAGGTGATTTTGATGGTGTTATAATTCCGTCGTTTAATTTTGAAGATATTTGTCTATCTATTTCATTTTTATGAATTGGAGGAAATCTGTATTGTCTAGAATTAATAGGAATATCGTCAGACGTAAGTATTCTGTGTTTAATACATGGGGTGGCTTGTAACTTATCACCAGGTAAATGAAATATATTAGGAAATTCTTCTATGAGATCAATGACGTGATCCTTTTCTTCGTCATTGAGATGATCTAAACGCAACCTTTTAACTATTTCTGTAACTCTATCTAGGATGACAGGTGAATTTATTTCGTCCGAAGTTGAATCAGAGTATGTCTGTTCCTCTGAAAAATTATGGTATTCAAAAGGTATCAGTTCCTGTGGCGGAATTTCTAATTCGACGTCTCTTTCGAGGGTGTTAATAGCGAGAACATGGCACGCACCGTTGTTGTTAACAGATACTATTGCTTCACCAATAAATATTCCATCTTCAGTATTTAATTTTGGTAAGTAACCTTCTGTTAATTCAGTGTTTGTTATGTCTATTGCAATTGGCTGGCGAGTTCGAGCTTTAACAACAAGTGTTCGTGGTTTCAAATTTCGCCTATTGAATTTTGGATCTACAAGATTTCCGTTTAAAAATCGGAAAGGTCTAATTGGATCGCTCTGGGTTACTAATGTGTTATGTGCAAAAGAAATTTCCGCTTGTTCTTGTCTAAGAAATTCCTGTCCTAGTATACCATCGTATTTCAATAATAATGAAGATTTTACAATGTGAAATTTTATTGGTTGATTTTGTAATGTAATTATTGTTGTACCGAGAGTACTTAATTTCTCAGGAGCTATCCCGGTTATCGTAATATAATCATCTATGGAAACGATTACATCTTCGTGTAATGCTGCTAATTTTATTAAATTAATTTCTGCACCTGTATCTACCAAAAATCGAGCCGAACCGAAACGTAATTCATTAGCTGACATTTTGACTATCGGGGAATCACGATTCATTCCTATTGAAAGTAATGTTCGTTTTGCTCTAGAAATTTCACTGTTGTTTGACGCTGTTGACTTTCTGAACTCGGCGTCGCGTCTGTCCGACGAGTTTGTTGCGAGTTTAAAGGATTCGATTCATTAGATTTAATTTTATTATAATGCGGAGACGGTGACCTCGGTTTTGAAGAATCAGAAGAATTCGAATGATAAGGTTTTGACGGCGAAGGAGAACGTTGTCTTGAATTATGCGAACATCCTTGTGGATTCGAGTAATTATTTGGAAAATTTTGGGAATGGCCGTTTTTAGAATTGCAATGCATATTACAACAGTTATGATAGCTTTGAACTCTGCAACACGGATAGTAGTGGGTATATTCGCGTTGTTTAGAAAAATCTGGATATCTATTGTACGTTGGACTCGGAGTTCTCGAACGACTACCTGTATTTATGGAATAATTGTAATATTGGTGCGAATTTTGATGGCCTTGGAAATATTCGTGATTTCTATCAGGTCTGAAAACATCTCTAGTACGATTATCGAAACTTGGACCCGGACTTGAGAAACGTCTATTATTTTCATAGGATGGTATTGTACCTGATTTCATGCGATTTTCTACTTTTATAGCAACTTCTAAAGCATTCTCTAAAGTATCGGGATCTCGTGCTTCTACTGCTCTTGCCAATTCATCTGGTAATCCTCGAATAAAGACATTGATTGCAGAAGCTTTAATCGGTCTTAACATACACTTGGATTCATCTCCGTAATTATCTTTTAATGCATTTTGAAGGGCGTAAAGCAGAATTTTCAATCTGTCGTAAAAAGCGTAAACTGATTCGTTCCGTCGCATTCTAATATTAGTAATTTGTTGCTGATAGTATTCGTAGTCTTTACCGGGAGCAAATCTGCGTTTCAAATGTTTAATCAAATCATTTACTGAGGAGAATTTTGGATCACCTATACTGTCGCGAGCTTCACCTCGTAATTTAGATATAATAGCTCTAACTAAAGCTTTTTCAGAAGATTGCGGAAGGGTGAGAGCTGCACTTTGTATATCAAGCAGGAAATCTTTCAACGGAATATTTCTTCCATCGAAATTTGAAATGTTAAGGAGAGCTTGTTGTATAGAAAAACTCTCAGCCACTGTAGTAGACATAGGATCCATATGAGAAAAATTTGACGCGCTCGCGCTTCCACCAGCGTTTTCATTCGGATTAGACATAATGCAATAATATATATAGTTTTCAACAAAATAGATCACAAACAATAAAATGATACACAGAAATTATGAAAGTTTAAAATAACATACAATAACACCAATTAATAAAATAATAATAATATGTCAAGAAGAAATTTTTAAGTGGTAATAATGCAACCATGAACAAACACAATAATCTTGGATACTGGAATACTAGTTGGAATTGCACTGTAAGAACAATTTTGAAAATCACGTCGTTTTAACTCAATTCGATTTCAATGAATAGGATTACCTTGAAAAATTTCCAAAATAGAATAAAAATTTTGAATTAAAATATTTGAATCAGAAATTTTGAGGATATTTTAGAGATTTTTCATATCCCTCCGCTGCCACCAGTTCTGTTACATGCCGTGCGCGAGAGTGTGCTCGAGCGGTAAGGCGATATTTAATTTAAATTATCCCAGCGCGCGGGTAACAGTACAAATAATTATTAAAAGAAAAGGAACCTCACCAGACGGGTAAGGGGTAGAAAAATTTGGGATTCGTCGGTAATCTAGTCCTATACAGGCCCTTTCATTGAAATTCGATTAAATTAAAAGGAAATTTGGAGGCTATTTAAAATGATCAAGAAACAGTTTAAAAGGAATTATAAAATAATATATATTCAAGATCTTTACGTCTTACAGTTCTGTTATGCAGTGGGTGGTGACCCTGACTAGGGAAGCCCCACAATCTTAACGATTTTCAGAAATTACCACCACTTATATAAAAAAATTTAACATTGGATGAAACATAGTCCGTAATAAATTTAGAATTCAACTCACCAAACAGTACTTTCGATAGAAAAATTGCGTTATAAGGACAACGGATTTGGTATCTCTCACTCTCACTCTCGTTCTATTTCTTTGTCTCTTTTTCTCTATTACCTTCTGTATGATTGGAAGTGATCTGTGAAATAAAAAGGAGATGAACACGACGCACACACTCACAACACTTGACGGAATCAATCTATGATCAACGAATATTATAGGAAAAAGGAAAAATTAAAACTAAGAATAAATCTAACGTAGTACGCGGGAATCTAACTTGAAATTTTAAGAATCACGAAACAATGTATATTAAGAGAATAGTTTTACTACGGAATTGAGTCCTTTTATTCTAACTTCAACACGAAGACGAAATAAAACTCTGGCTCTAATTCTAATTCCGCGGACCCACGACACGCACCTCGCGATTATACGTCGAAGAGTGTCGCAGCTTTGTTCCTTCGGAGACGTCCAGAGTGGGCCCGCTCCGAAAAGGGCTAACGCTGCATTTTTGTCGCGCTTGCGTGCTACAGAGCATCTTTGTTGCAAAGGCTCTGTCTTTGGGTCTACCCATTAGAAAAGTAGTGTGTGTGAATGCATGTGTCCACCTCTCTTCCCATTCGCTTCAACTCTCATGCTTACATTCCATAATCGAGAGCGAGATTGCTTTATAATTTCTAATTGACTTAAGGATTAATAGATTCACGCAGTGTTTACAATTTGTATACAATATAGATAAATATACATAGAAGCATAGATGCATATATATATATCAATCATGTAAATAATGAATTTGCTTCGCTTGTGAAGTCGACGATAGTATTAACAGGAAAAATGCAACAGTTGGAATGTCAGCGTTTATGATTAAATTTTATATAATTAATAGAATTATTTTATAATGAAGAAATACGCAGTAATTAGCTACGTGACTTCTCGCGGCGGATGTAGAGTGTTCGGTGACGCGATAAGCCGTCCCCGAAACAGTTCTCAAGAAAGAGGTGATATTCTTTGCGTTCGTTGAAACCAAAATCTATTGCTTATGTTTCGCGTCTCCTGACGAGGGGTTTCCCACAACGGCTAGCGTTATCAGGAGACACTACGTATTCAAAATTTAATCTATGGAGTTCTTGGTTCTTTCCTTTTTCTCACACTTTGTATATTCCTACCGTTGCAAGGGCTATTCTTTATACTATGGAAATTTACGCGGCTGACTGACGTTCGTAACTATTAAGATTACGGCGACGATTCTAAGAAAGAAGAGATTTCCGTTTGAATTAACTTGGATTTAATTTATCGACACTGGCGTTTGATAGAGGGATAGGCCCACAATACATGGGGATGCATGTATTATCGAACACCTTATTGCAGGGCAATAAAACAAAATTAAAAATCTGTTCGGAACGTAACACACAACGCATATTTGTAAGGATCAAAATAAATTCAGTGAAATGAGATCGTCAAATCAGAAAAACTTAAATTTAGCGAGCTTTAAATCTGAGATAGTAGAGGCAAAGGGGACAATATGTATGACGACCTGTGTAAACGACAAAGCTAGGGATATTAAACTAGAAGAAGCGCTGTATGTTCCCAACCTACGTTCAAATTTAATGTCGGTGGCTAAAATAGTTGATAGAGGCAACCGTGTTATTTTTGAAAAAGATAGAGCCTTCGTTCAAGGTCTTGATAATAAAATTAAGATTAATGCTATTCGACGTGGTAATTTGTATTACGTTCAAGAAGATAGAAAAGAAGAAGCTAGAGTCACTAGTATAGAGGTTAAGAAAGTCTCATCGTTACAACTTTGGCATGAGAGGTTAGGTCACCTGAATAATCAAGATTTATTGAATCTAATTAAAAGGGAGAGGGTTATTGGCATAGGAGATATAACAGAAACGCAACTGTCAACGTGTGAGATATGCATTCAAGGAAAATTAGCTAGTCAACCCTTTCCAACAGAGAGTCACAGGAGTACAAAGCCATTAGAAATTGTACATTCAGACCTTTGTGGGCCTATGCCAACAAAATCTCTTGCAGGAAGCAGGTACGTGTTGACATTTATCGATGACTACTCACGCTGGGGTGAAGTATATTTTCTTAAAGAAAAAAGTGAAGTCTTCCAAAGGTTCAAAGAGTTTAAAAGTTATTCAGAAAGGCATACTGGATATAAGATAAAATACCTTCAAACGGATAATGGTAAAGAATACTGTAATAGACAGTTTGACGAATTTTTGAGGGTGGAAGGGATAAGGCGACGTCTTACAGTGCCCTACACACCACAACAGAATGGGGTGGCTGAGCGTAAGAATAGAACACTGCTTCAAACGTCCAGGTGTATGCTTTTACGAGCGGGATTAAATGAATGTTTTTGGGCTGAAGCAGTATCAACTGCCAATTATGTGAGGAATAGGTGCCCCACAAAAATTTTGAAGGGGAAGACTCCATATGAATTATGGAATAAACGAATACCAAATGTAAGACATTTAAGAATTTTTGGAATGAAAGCGTATGCGTTAAATAAGAATCCTAATAAACGAAAGTTCGATTCAAGAGCGAAAGCAGGAATATTAATAGGATATTCGGAGAAATCTAAAGCGTACAGAGTATGGCTTCCAAAGCAAAGGAAAGTGATTGAATCTAGAGACGTTCGAGTAATTGAAAACTTCGATGAAAATAATAACACAGTCAAGAAAATGTTGAATCAGGAAAGTATTAGCGAATCTGAAGGAAATGAAGAAATGAATACGTACATTACGAGCGGTATTATTCCTGTTGATCCTGTAAATGACGAAAATGTAGAAAATACCGATAGAAGAAATCCGGAAGAGAATGTACAAAGTGGTGCTGAAGACGGAGGACTGGAACAACAACGTAGAGCACCAGGAAGACCAAGAATGGAGCGAACGGGAAGAAGAGGACGTCCTAGAAAACTATTCCACCATCACTCTACCAACGAAAATGTAAATGCGAATCAAGAGATGACTACGGGTAATGAAGAAAGTGATAAGAATCACGAAATAGAAGGCACAAATGAAGAAGATGATGTACAACAAATTGTTCAAGGAGAATTGGTTGTAAATATGGCAGAGGTTTCATTAAATGATGCTATTCGTGGCGAGAATAAGATGGAATGGAGAAAAGCGATAAGAAATGAGGTACGAAATTTAATTAAAAATAACACTTTTGAAATTGTAGAACGTCCATCAGAGCAACGAGTTATAGGATGTCGAACGGTGCTATCTAACAAATACAATTCTGAAGGAAAATTGGCTCAAAGTAAGGCTAGAGTTGTAGCCAGAGGATTTGCTCAACACCCGGGAATAGATTTCTTTGAGACGTTTGCACCTGTAGCAAGGCTGGAATCCATTCGTCTATTGATGGCTTTAGCCGTAAAATTTGATATGAGCGTGGAACAAATGGATGTAACGAGTGCCTATTTGAATGGATCTCTATCGGAGAATATATACATGGAAAAACCCGAACTGTTGTTAGAAACATTGGGGGAGATTGCGGATGACGCTCAAGAAGAGAAACAGTTAAGGAATATTGCGACAAATTTAATTAAAGAATTAAAGCGGAACAAGGACACGGTATGTCATTTGAAAAAAGCTATTTATGGACTGCGGCAGGCTGGAAAGCAATGGTACGAGTGCCTTTATAAAAAGTTGAAAGATTTAAAACTTCAACCTACAGTAGCTGATCCTTGTGTGTACCATTCTAAGAGAAATGGAACAAGTTTGTTTATAGTCGTATATGTAGACGACATGTTGATAATCTCAAGGGACAGAAAATGGATTGCGGAAATAAAAGGAGAATTGGCCAAGGAATTTGAAATTAAGGACCTGGGAAAGGTTAATTACTGTCTAGGAATGCAGATTAAACAAGAGGAACAAACCATAGAGATGTCACAAAGAAGATATATCCTTGATCTTCTACAACGTTTTGGGATGGATAAATGCAATCCAGTATCGACTCCCATGGACAAGGATCTGCATTTAACTAAAGTAGAATTAAAAGGTGACAATAAAAAGAAGCCGTATAGAGAATTGGTCGGGGCGCTCATGTATCTGGCTGTAGCTACAAGGCCAGATATTTCGCATGCAGTCAGTGTATTGTCGCAATTCAATGATTGTTATGGAGAAGATCATTGGGGAGCTGCAAAAAGGGTACTTCGGTACCTAAAGGGAACTATTAATCTTAGTATAATTTATAGGAAAAATGATGATTCGGCCAACCTGTATGTGGACGCTGATTGGGGCCGGAGTCAAATAGATAGGCGATCCTACACCGGATTTGTTGTAAGGTTAGCGCAGGGGCCCATTACGTGGAAATCAACCAAACAGCGGACTGTGGCCTTATCGTCGACAGAGGCTGAGTATGTAGCCCTTGCCGAAGCAGTCAAGGAGGGAATTTATCTCTCAGGATATATGAAAGAGTTAGGGTATGAAAAACTATCAAAGATGTACATATACAGCGACAATATCGGAGCTCAATTACTGGCGAAGAATCCGATAGTACACCCGCGTACAAAGCATATTGATATTAGATTCCATTTCTTAAGAGATGTATTAGCTAAAGATACGTTTACTGTAAAACATTTAGCGTCTAAGTATATGACGGCAGATATATTAACAAAGCCGTTACCCAAAGAAAAACATTATTTTTGTATAAAAGCGATGGGAATTGAGTAAGGTAGTACTGGCACGCGTCTTGAGAGGAGGATAAGAAAAATATGTAATTTATTTTTTTTTCTTTACAATTCGCGCGCGTCTTGAGAGGAGGTGTTGTAACCGTATTTGAATGTGGTACAGTCCGCGCGCTTCCGTAAAGCGGTTCTTTTGTTTTTGTGCGACGCGCCATGCGTTATTGCGTCTTGCTTCCTTCCTTCGACCGCACGCGCCCAGCGAACACGTTTACTTTGGTGTGCTTCCTATTGTGTATTAAACTATTGTGTATCCAATAAATGCGTTACTTACAAACCACGCTCTGCTCACATAATTCTAACAAATTTTAATTATATCATTAATTCCTTTAATTTTATCAATATATCAATGATGACGAGATATTATTCGAGAAAGAACATTTCAAGGTTATCATTCGTTTAAAATTATAAAATTACTTAAAATTAGAATAATATTATTTATTATTTCAGAATTATTCTTATTTCTTTCTTTTTTTTGAACTTATTTTCATTCTTCAATCTCACCAAACATTGAAATCAGAAATTATTGACCTCCAATTAATATTTATCCATTTAATCCATATGATATTCCTTTATTAAATTCAATTATTTTAATTTCATCAGGAATCTCAATTACATGATGCCATTATTCAATTTTAAATAATCAATTTAATAGATCAAAAATTAGATTATTATTAACTATTATTTTAGGAATTTATTTTTCAATTCTTCAAATTTTTGAATATAATGAAGCAAGATTTTGTTATAATGACTGTTCGGGATTGGTCGGAGGCGAGCGACGACAGCAGCGCGAGAGCTAGTGCGCATGCGACCGCTGCCGACAAATCGGCATCCGCGACAGCCGAAACCGCGACGAATAGCTTCTTGCGCAAGACGCGAGCAATCGGGATCGAGAGCGGCGGCGGCGTCATCAGCTGATTGGCCGCGAGAGTCCCGCGCAATTACGAGCGCACGTAATTGGAGTAATCGCGCTGATTACGTCCGTCTGTCGCCGCCGATCCCGATCACCAACGGTCAATCGATCAGATCGATTGCAAGTCCTTGCCTAGCGTGGCGGTGCAAAGCGCGAGCGGCGTTAATTTTCGTGGAGCGCTCTCCATATTACAATCCTTTATTAATGACGAAGTTAGGATTAAGAATCGTGTGTGTATCGTCCTGTAGAAATAAAATTTATTAATTAAGTGAACAGTACAGAGTATCGGGATAAAGATACGTGTTTAGTTCCTGCGGTAGACTGAACCTTTTTCCCTTCGGTCCTTCGACCAGCCGGTCAATTTCTAACTGTTCGGTGCGCGAACAATGACAGAATTTATGGTTCAATTTTTTTTTTAACAACAGGATTTCATGGATCTCATGTAAATATTGGAATTATTTTTTTAAGAATTTGTTTTATACGATTAATTAAAAATCATTTTTCATTAATTCATCATTTTAATTTTGAAGCAGCATCATGACATTGACATTTTGTTGATATTATTTGATTATTTTTTTATATATTAATTTATTGGTGAATATATTAATTATATATACAGGGTGTAACAAAAATGTTGCAGTTCCTTGAAGGAGGTGATTCCTAGGGTGATTTTAAAGAACTTTTTCCTTAGTGAAAATGTTAGGTAGGGCTTTGTTAACGAGTTATTAACGAAAAATACCGACCAATCGGGGAGCGAGTACAGTGGATTAATGATGACGCGGACGATGACGGACCAATACTACTCATAGCTGGAGCCCGCGCTGAAATTCATCCACAGTATTCACGCTTCTATTGGTCAGTGTTTTTCATTAATAACTCGTTAACAAAGCCCTACTTAACATTTTCGCTAAGGAAAAAGTTGTTAAAAATCACTTCAGGAATTACACCTTTCAAGGAACTGCAACATTTTTGTTACACCCTGTATAGTATAAAAATTACATTTAATTTCCAATTAAAAAATTTATTTAAATAATATATATAATTATTAATATTATTTTTATATTTATTATTTCTTTTTTAATTCCAATTATATTAATTATTTTAAATTATTTTTTAACATTAAATAAAAACAACAATCGAGAAAAAATTACACCTTTTGAATGTGGTTTTGATCCTTTAACAAGAGCTCGATTACCATTTTCTATTCAATTTTTTACTATTGTTTTAATATTTTTAATTTTTGATATTGAAATTATACTTATTATTCCATTTATTCCACTAATAAAATTTTATATATCAATTTTTATGATACTTATTTTAATTTTATTAATTAGATTATGAATAGAATGAGCATTCAATTATATTCATTGAATTAATTAAAGGATTTTAGTTAAATAACATATAACATTTAAATTGCATTTAAAAATTAAATTATTATTTAAATCTTAAAATTATTTTTAATATATAAAGTAAATAATTACATTTAATTTCGACTTAAAAATTGATTTATTTTATTAAATATATGTTGAATTTAATATAGTTCGAGTGAAGTACATGTGGTTTATACAAAACTAAATACCTTCCATTTGGTTACAAAGAAAATGAACTGAGCTGAGCATTTGTTATATAATAAAGAAAACTCCGCACATGCTTCACACGTGGTATTATCACACAAGAACATTAGGCGCCATTCAGACAAAGAGCTCGCACACATACACACATACAGATGTCGCGAATGTCTAACAATATATATATATATTGGGTGCGTATAATGCAATTCAAAAAGGATTTTTATCATTTAAAAATGAAGGATGAGGAAAATATGTCCTCATATGTTTCAAGAGCAAAAATTGCGTCAAATAACCTGAGAGAAGCTGGAGCTGAAGCTAAGGACGAGGATCTAGCATACACGTTATTAGCTGGATTACCTGAAAGTTATGAGACTTTAAATATGTCATTGGCAAGCCTGCCAGATGACTTGTTCAACTCTGCGGAGATTATAAGAGTATTGTTGGCAGAGTATGATAGGAGACGTTCCAGACAAGATGAGGAAGTTAGTACGCACAAAGAAGCTTTACACGTAACCAAACGATATGAAAGGCGACCAGATAAGGAATCAACCAGAGACAAAAACGAGCAACTAATTTGCTTTAATTGTAAGAAAGTGGGTCATTTTGCCAACAACTGTCGTACACGTATCAACAAGGAACGTAAGTCATACAATATAAAATCCAAAGTGGATGGAGCGTTCCTACTGTCAATGAATAATATGGACTTAGATGAAACATGGCTATTAGACAGCGGCTGCACGCACCACGTGAGTAGTAGAAAAGATTGGTTTATATCATTTAAAGATTTAAGTGTCGAAATAGTCAATACAGCTGCTAATCCACAAAAACAAAGCGGTGCAACACTGCAAGCTAAAGGTGTAGGTAAAATGATAATGAGAATGCACGTTGGAAATTCTGTAAAAAGAATTGTTTTAGATAACGTCTACTATGTACCAGACATTAGAAAAAATCTCATGTCAGTTTCGCAAATAGAGAAACGAGGACATGAGCTAATGATAAAAGGTGGATTAATAACTGTAAGAAATATTAAAACAAAGAAGACACTGTGTGTAGCACTTAGAAATAATGATTTATATATTGTGAAAGCTACAGTCGAAAGAGCTGGCGATGGCAGTGTAGAACCATATGTATTAAATATTGAAAATGAAACTTTGTGGCATGAAAGATTCTGTCACATTAATAATGATACTATAAGGAAAACATTTCAGCTAAAAAAAGTCAGTGGATACGAAAATTCTAAAGTAGAGAATGATGTATGCGATGCATGTTGCGTGGGCAAAGCAACAAAAGTAGCGTGCAAACCAATTACGAATAGACAATCTAAAGAAATCTGTGAACTAATACACTCAGATTTGTGCGGACCGATGCCCGTAAACTCGATAGGAGGTAGTAAATATATTTTAACATTTACAGACGATTTCTCACGTAAAATAACTGTTCACTGTATAAAGTCAAAAGATGAAGTCAAGCGCAGCATACGAGAATATGTAACCGAAGTCGAGCGTCAAACAGGAAAAAAGGTGCAAAGACTCCGAACAGACAATGGCCTTGAATTTTGTAACAAAGAAATCGCAGAATATTTTAAAGAATTGGGAATAAAGCATGAGAGAAGCAATGTCGAGTCACCGCAAATGAACGGCGTTGCAGAACGCGTAAATAGAACGTTGTTAGATTTAGTTAGATCAATGTTGCGTTCAGCTAAGTTACCACAAGAGTTTTGGGCAGAAACTGTGACGACAGCAGCTTATGTTAGAAATAGAGTATCTAATTCAAAAATTTGCGATGAAACACCACTCAGTATGTGGACAGGTCGTGTTCCCAGCATAAGACATCTAAAAGTTTATGGATGCTTGGCTTATGCGAAGCTGCCGATGCAAGGTAAAAGAAAACTGGATGACAGAGGTTTGCAATGTATATTGGTTGGATATGCAAATAGGACTAGAGGCTATAGATTATGGTCTCCAAAGACACAAGACGTCATAACCACGAAACACGTTAGATTTTGTGAAACCAAAATAGGTTATGAATGGCTATATAATGATACCACAGAACACTTCAAATACAATGATACTTGGTCGGATATAGAGTATAATCCGGAAATGGACGACGCTGATGACCAAAGCAGTTACACTAAGCAAGATATGAAAGAAGAGGGAAATAAAAAATTGAACGTGCACCAAAGAAATAAAGAGATAGTGGGGGAAGCACAAATTCAAAAGGAAACACCACGTAAAGGTAGACCAAAGAAGACGGTTAGAAATCCGTATGGTAGAAAGGGCAAACCGAAACCAGAGCTAAGTGAAGCAGAAAATGTAGGTTCCACAGATGAAGAATCAACGAATATTAAAATAAATTTTCTAGAAATAGTGGAACCAGAGAATATAAATGAGGCATTGTCCTCACCTCATGCACGATTTTGGAGGCAAGCTATTGAAGAAGAATTCGACAGTCTACAAAAGAGAAAAACATGGACGGTCGTGGATTTACCTGAAAATAAAAATTGCATTGGATGTAGATGGGTCTTCAAATTAAAAACAGACTCTAATGGAAATCCAGCGAGATTTAAAGCAAGACTAGTTGCGCAAGGATTTAGTCAGAAAAAAGGGAAAGACTATGCCGAAACGTATTCGCCAGTAGCAAACTTTTATGTCATCAGATTACTATTGGCGTTATCAATGATTCTTGGACTAAAAACAAGACATATTGACATAAAGAATGCATTTTTATATGGATCACTAAAGGAGGAGATATATATGAAGTTACCTCCATTATATGAAGGAAAGGATGGACAGGTAGCCAGATTGATGCGACCAATATATGGGCTGAAACAAGCCAGTAGAAATTGGAATGAAGAGCTGAATAGCTTTCTTATAGCACACGGATTTAACAGATTGGAATCATCCAGCTGTATTTATAAACTAAAAGACGGAACAATACTAGCAGTCTACGTAGACGATATTCTAATTTTCTCAACAGAGACCTCAAGAATCGACGAGATAGTGAAAATGATTTCTCATAAGTATGAAGTTAAGGATTTAGGGGAAATTAGCTTTATATTAGGGGTAAAAGTAGAACGAGATATTGCAGGAAATATACGACTAACGCAGAAACCATATGTAGAGTCAATCCTAAAGAGATACGGTATGGAAAATTGTCATGGTGCGAAAACACCATTGGAACCTGAAGTCAAGTTGACAAAAGAATCGTGTCCGAAAACAGAGGATGAAGTAAGGGACATGTCGAAGATACCATACAGGGAAGCTATAGGGTCACTAATGCATTTGGCATTGTATACAAGACCAGATATATTGTTTGCCGTTACAAAACTATCTCAGTACAATGTAAAACCGGGTAAAGAACACTGGGACCAAGTTAAACACGTACTAAGGTACTTAAGCAAAACGAAAGGCTATGGATTAGAATATAAACGTAACGGAGACATGAATATACAAGTATACTGCGATGCAGATTGGGGAAGCGATTTGGACGATAGACATTCCTTTTCTGGATTGATTATAAGTATTGCAGGTAATGTAATTCACTGGAGGTCAGCCAAACAAAAGTGTATATCAACTTCCACAATGGAGGCGGAATACGTGTCGATGTCACACGGGGTCAAGGAAATCATATGGCTTAATATGATACTTAACGAACTTAATTCATTACATTGTTTTACAGGATTTGAGATATTTTGCGATAACAGGGCCGCAATAGATTTCTCCATGAACAAAATAGAGAAAACGAAGTCAAAACATATCGACATATCTTATCACCTGGTGAGGCAAAAATTAGAAGAAGGACTGATGAGGATGTCGTATGTCTCAACAACAGAGAATCCTTCAGATATACTGACCAAAGGATTGAAACCAACAAAACATGGAGAATGCGTAGAAATGATAGGTCTAAAGCGAATAAACTAAGATACGAATCAACTCGTTAAATATGTCGCGAAAGTGGGGGATTGTTAGACATTCGCGACATCTGTATGTGTGTATGTGTGCGAGCTCTTTGTCTGAATGGCGCCTAATGTTCTTGTGTGATAATACCACGTGTGAAGCATGTGCGGAGTTTTCTTTATTATATAACAAATGCTCAGCTCAGTTCATTTTCTTTGTAACCAAATGGAAGGTATTTAGTTTTGTATAAACCACATGTACTTCACTCGAACTATATTAAATTCAACATATATTTAATAAAATAAATCAATTTTTAAGTCGAAATTAAATGTAATTATTTACTTTATATATTAAAAATAATTTTAAGATTTAAATAATAATTTAATTTTTAAATGCAATTTAAATGTTATATGTTATTTAACTAAAATCCTTTAATTAATTCAATGAATATAATTGAATGCTCATTCTATTCATAATCTAATTAATAAAATTAAAATAAGTATCATAAAAATTGATATATAAAATTTTATTAGTGGAATAAATGGAATAATAAGTATAATTTCAATATCAAAAATTAAAAATATTAAAACAATAGTAAAAAATTGAATAGAAAATGGTAATCGAGCTCTTGTTAAAGGATCAAAACCACATTCAAAAGGTGTAATTTTTTCTCGATTGTTGTTTTTATTTAATGTTAAAAAATAATTTAAAATAATTAATATAATTGGAATTAAAAAAGAAATAATAAATATAAAAATAATATTAATAATTATATATATTATTTAAATAAATTTTTTAATTGGAAATTAAATGTAATTTTTATACTATATATATAATTAATATATTCACCAATAAATTAATATATAAAAAAATAATCAAATAATATCAACAAAATGTCAATGTCATGATGCTGCTTCAAAATTAAAATGATGAATTAATGAAAAATGATTTTTAATTAATCGTATAAAACAAATTCTTAAAAAAATAATTCCAATATTTACATGAGATCCATGAAATCCTGTTGTTAAAAAAAAAATTGAACCATAAATTCTGTCATTGTTCGCGCACCGAACAGTTAGAAATTGACCGGCTGGTCGAAGGACCGAAGGGAAAAAGGTTCAGTCTACCGCAGGAACTAAACACGTATCTTTATCCCGATACTCTGTACTGTTCACTTAATTAATAAATTTTATTTCTACAGGACGATACACACACGATTCTTAATCCTAACTTCGTCATTAATAAAGGATTGTAATATGGAGAGCGCTCCACGAAAATTAACGCCGCTCGCGCTTTGCACCGCCACGCTAGGCAAGGACTTGCAATCGATCTGATCGATTGACCGTTGGTGATCGGGATCGGCGGCGACAGACGGACGTAATCAGCGCGATTACTCCAATTACGTGCGCTCGTAATTGCGCGGGACTCTCGCGGCCAATCAGCTGATGACGCCGCCGCCGCTCTCGATCCCGATTGCTCGCGTCTTGCGCAAGAAGCTATTCGTCGCGGTTTCGGCTGTCGCGGATGCCGATTTGTCGGCAGCGGTCGCATGCGCACTAGCTCTCGCGCTGCTGTCGTCGCTCGCCTCCGACCAATCCCGAACAGTCATTATAACAAAATCTTGCTTCATTATATTCAAAAATTTGAAGAATTGAAAAATAAATTCCTAAAATAATAGTTAATAATAATCTAATTTTTGATCTATTAAATTGATTATTTAAAATTGAATAATGGCATCATGTAATTGAGATTCCTGATGAAATTAAAATAATTGAATTTAATAAAGGAATATCATATGGATTAAATGGATAAATATTAATTGGAGGTCAATAATTTCTGATTTCAATGTTTGGTGAGATTGAAGAATGAAAATAAGTTCAAAAAAAAGAAAGAAATAAGAATAATTCTGAAATAATAAATAATATTATTCTAATTTTAAGTAATTTTATAATTTTAAACGAATGATAACCTTGAAATGTTCTTTCTCGAATAATATCTCGTCATCATTGATATATTGATAAAATTAAAGGAATTAATGATATAATTAAAATTTGTTAGAATTATGTGAGCAGAGCGTGGTTTGTAAGTAACGCATTTATTGGATACACAATAGTTTAATACACAATAGGAAGCACACCAAAGTAAACGTGTTCGCTGGGCGCGTGCGGTCGAAGGAAGGAAGCAAGACGCAATAACGCATGGCGCGTCGCACAAAAACAAAAGAACCGCTTTACGGAAGCGCGCGGACTGTACCACATTCAAATACGGTTACAACACCTCCTCTCAAGACGCGCGCGAATTGTAAAGAAAAAAAAATAAATTACATATTTTTCTTATCCTCCTCTCAAGACGCGTGCCAGTACTACCTTACTCAATTCCCATCGCTTTTATACAAAAATAATGTTTTTCTTTGGGTAACGGCTTTGTTAATATATCTGCCGTCATATACTTAGACGCTAAATGTTTTACAGTAAACGTATCTTTAGCTAATACATCTCTTAAGAAATGGAATCTAATATCAATATGCTTTGTACGCGGGTGTACTATCGGATTCTTCGCCAGTAATTGAGCTCCGATATTGTCGCTGTATATGTACATCTTTGATAGTTTTTCATACCCTAACTCTTTCATATATCCTGAGAGATAAATTCCCTCCTTGACTGCTTCGGCAAGGGCTACATACTCAGCCTCTGTCGACGATAAGGCCACAGTCCGCTGTTTGGTTGATTTCCACGTAATGGGCCCCTGCGCTAACCTTACAACAAATCCGGTGTAGGATCGCCTATCTATTTGACTCCGGCCCCAATCAGCGTCCACATACAGGTTGGCCGAATCATCATTTTTCCTATAAATTATACTAAGATTAATAGTTCCCTTTAGGTACCGAAGTACCCTTTTTGCAGCTCCCCAATGATCTTCTCCATAACAATCATTGAATTGCGACAATACACTGACTGCATGCGAAATATCTGGCCTTGTAGCTACAGCCAGATACATGAGCGCCCCGACCAATTCTCTATACGGCTTCTTTTTATTGTCACCTTTTAATTCTACTTTAGTTAAATGCAGATCCTTGTCCATGGGAGTCGATACTGGATTGCATTTATCCATCCCAAAACGTTGTAGAAGATCAAGGATATATCTTCTTTGTGACATCTCTATGGTTTGTTCCTCTTGTTTAATCTGCATTCCTAGACAGTAATTAACCTTTCCCAGGTCCTTAATTTCAAATTCCTTGGCCAATTCTCCTTTTATTTCCGCAATCCATTTTCTGTCCCTTGAGATTATCAACATGTCGTCTACATATACGACTATAAACAAACTTGTTCCATTTCTCTTAGAATGGTACACACAAGGATCAGCTACTGTAGGTTGAAGTTTTAAATCTTTCAACTTTTTATAAAGGCACTCGTACCATTGCTTTCCAGCCTGCCGCAGTCCATAAATAGCTTTTTTCAAATGACATACCGTGTCCTTGTTCCGCTTTAATTCTTTAATTAAATTTGTCGCAATATTCCTTAACTGTTTCTCTTCTTGAGCGTCATCCGCAATCTCCCCCAATGTTTCTAACAACAGTTCGGGTTTTTCCATGTATATATTCTCCGATAGAGATCCATTCAAATAGGCACTCGTTACATCCATTTGTTCCACGCTCATATCAAATTTTACGGCTAAAGCCATCAATAGACGAATGGATTCCAGCCTTGCTACAGGTGCAAACGTCTCAAAGAAATCTATTCCCGGGTGTTGAGCAAATCCTCTGGCTACAACTCTAGCCTTACTTTGAGCCAATTTTCCTTCAGAATTGTATTTGTTAGATAGCACCGTTCGACATCCTATAACTCGTTGCTCTGATGGACGTTCTACAATTTCAAAAGTGTTATTTTTAATTAAATTTCGTACCTCATTTCTTATCGCTTTTCTCCATTCCATCTTATTCTCGCCACGAATAGCATCATTTAATGAAACCTCTGCCATATTTACAACCAATTCTCCTTGAACAATTTGTTGTACATCATCTTCTTCATTTGTGCCTTCTATTTCGTGATTCTTATCACTTTCTTCATTACCCGTAGTCATCTCTTGATTCGCATTTACATTTTCGTTGGTAGAGTGATGGTGGAATAGTTTTCTAGGACGTCCTCTTCTTCCCGTTCGCTCCATTCTTGGTCTTCCTGGTGCTCTACGTTGTTGTTCCAGTCCTCCGTCTTCAGCACCACTTTGTACATTCTCTTCCGGATTTCTTCTATCGGTATTTTCTACATTTTCGTCATTTACAGGATCAACAGGAATAATACCGCTCGTAATGTACGTATTCATTTCTTCATTTCCTTCAGATTCGCTAATACTTTCCTGATTCAACATTTTCTTGACTGTGTTATTATTTTCATCGAAGTTTTCAATTACTCGAACGTCTCTAGATTCAATCACTTTCCTTTGCTTTGGAAGCCATACTCTGTACGCTTTAGATTTCTCCGAATATCCTATTAATATTCCTGCTTTCGCTCTTGAATCGAACTTTCGTTTATTAGGATTCTTATTTAACGCATACGCTTTCATTCCAAAAATTCTTAAATGTCTTACATTTGGTATTCGTTTATTCCATAATTCATATGGAGTCTTCCCCTTCAAAATTTTTGTGGGGCACCTATTCCTCACATAATTGGCAGTTGATACTGCTTCAGCCCAAAAACATTCATTTAATCCCGCTCGTAAAAGCATACACCTGGACGTTTGAAGCAGTGTTCTATTCTTACGCTCAGCCACCCCATTCTGTTGTGGTGTGTAGGGCACTGTAAGACGTCGCCTTATCCCTTCCACCCTCAAAAATTCGTCAAACTGTCTATTACAGTATTCTTTACCATTATCCGTTTGAAGGTATTTTATCTTATATCCAGTATGCCTTTCTGAATAACTTTTAAACTCTTTGAACCTTTGGAAGACTTCACTTTTTTCTTTAAGAAAATATACTTCACCCCAGCGTGAGTAGTCATCGATAAATGTCAACACGTACCTGCTTCCTGCAAGAGATTTTGTTGGCATAGGCCCACAAAGGTCTGAATGTACAATTTCTAATGGCTTTGTACTCCTGTGACTCTCTGTTGGAAAGGGTTGACTAGCTAATTTTCCTTGAATGCATATCTCACACGTTGACAGTTGCGTTTCTGTTATATCTCCTATGCCAATAACCCTCTCCCTTTTAATTAGATTCAATAAATCTTGATTATTCAGGTGACCTAACCTCTCATGCCAAAGTTGTAACGATGAGACTTTCTTAACCTCTATACTAGTGACTCTAGCTTCTTCTTTTCTATCTTCTTGAACGTAATACAAATTACCACGTCGAATAGCATTAATCTTAATTTTATTATCAAGACCTTGAACGAAGGCTCTATCTTTTTCAAAAATAACACGGTTGCCTCTATCAACTATTTTAGCCACCGACATTAAATTTGAACGTAGGTTGGGAACATACAGCGCTTCTTCTAGTTTAATATCCCTAGCTTTGTCGTTTACACAGGTCGTCATACATATTGTCCCCTTTGCCTCTACTATCTCAGATTTAAAGCTCGCTAAATTTAAGTTTTTCTGATTTGACGATCTCATTTCACTGAATTTATTTTGATCCTTACAAATATGCGTTGTGTGTTACGTTCCGAACAGATTTTTAATTTTGTTTTATTGCCCTGCAATAAGGTGTTCGATAATACATGCATCCCCATGTATTGTGGGCCTATCCCTCTATCAAACGCCAGTGTCGATAAATTAAATCCAAGTTAATTCAAACGGAAATCTCTTCTTTCTTAGAATCGTCGCCGTAATCTTAATAGTTACGAACGTCAGTCAGCCGCGTAAATTTCCATAGTATAAAGAATAGCCCTTGCAACGGTAGGAATATACAAAGTGTGAGAAAAAGGAAAGAACCAAGAACTCCATAGATTAAATTTTGAATACGTAGTGTCTCCTGATAACGCTAGCCGTTGTGGGAAACCCCTCGTCAGGAGACGCGAAACATAAGCAATAGATTTTGGTTTCAACGAACGCAAAGAATATCACCTCTTTCTTGAGAACTGTTTCGGGGACGGCTTATCGCGTCACCGAACACTCTACATCCGCCGCGAGAAGTCACGTAGCTAATTACTGCGTATTTCTTCATTATAAAATAATTCTATTAATTATATAAAATTTAATCATAAACGCTGACATTCCAACTGTTGCATTTTTCCTGTTAATACTATCGTCGACTTCACAAGCGAAGCAAATTCATTATTTACATGATTGATATATATATATGCATCTATGCTTCTATGTATATTTATCTATATTGTATACAAATTGTAAACACTGCGTGAATCTATTAATCCTTAAGTCAATTATAAATTATAAAGCAATCTCGCTCTCGATTATGGAATGTAAGCATGAGAGTTGAAGCGAATGGGAAGAGAGGTGGACACATGCATTCACACACACTACTTTTCTAATGGGTAGACCCAAAGACAGAGCCTTTGCAACAAAGATGCTCTGTAGCACGCAAGCGCGACAAAAATGCAGCGTTAGCCCTTTTCGGAGCGGGCCCACTCTGGACGTCTCCGAAGGAACAAAGCTGCGACACTCTTCGACGTATAATCGCGAGGTGCGTGTCGTGGGTCCGCGGAATTAGAATTAGAGCCAGAGTTTTATTTCGTCTTCGTGTTGAAGTTAGAATAAAAGGACTCAATTCCGTAGTAAAACTATTCTCTTAATATACATTGTTTCGTGATTCTTAAAATTTCAAGTTAGATTCCCGCGTACTACGTTAGATTTATTCTTAGTTTTAATTTTTCCTTTTTCCTATAATATTCGTTGATCATAGATTGATTCCGTCAAGTGTTGTGAGTGTGTGCGTCGTGTTCATCTCCTTTTTATTTCACAGATCACTTCCAATCATACAGAAGGTAATAGAGAAAAAGAGACAAAGAAATAGAACGAGAGTGAGAGTGAGAGATACCAAATCCGTTGTCCTTATAACGCAATTTTTCTATCGAAAGTACTGTTTGGTGAGTTGAATTCTAAATTTATTACGGACTATGTTTCATCCAATGTTAAATTTTTTTATATAAGTGGTGGTAATTTCTGAAAATCGTTAAGATTGTGGGGCTTCCCTAGTCAGGGTCACCACCCACTGCATAACAGAACTGTAAGACGTAAAGATCTTGAATATATATTATTTTATAATTCCTTTTAAACTGTTTCTTGATCATTTTAAATAGCCTCCAAATTTCCTTTTAATTTAATCGAATTTCAATGAAAGGGCCTGTATAGGACTAGATTACCGACGAATCCCAAATTTTTCTACCCCTTACCCGTCTGGTGAGGTTCCTTTTCTTTTAATAATTATTTGTACTGTTACCCGCGCGCTGGGATAATTTAAATTAAATATCGCCTTACCGCTCGAGCACACTCTCGCGCACGGCATGTAACATGTGCATCCACTGTCCAGGCACCAGTCTTGTTTTTCTGGACTTTCAGTGAAATTGCACGTCTCAATATCTTGATAATTGACATAATAAGTATCTGGAGACTTGTTTTCTTTATACCTCGAGATTCGTTTTTTGGAATAACAATTTATTGCTTTATGTCCTACTTTATTGCAGTTGTAACAAGTAATAGGTGGTCTCTGCTCGTACTTATTTGTCCTTTGGTATTTCTTCTCAGTCTTATCGTTCCTTTTATGACTAGTTTTTGCAATCATCGCCCCTTGTTCTTCTTCCATCTTGATGCTCCTATTTTCAAATTCCTCAAGTATTTTTACCTTCAATATTTCCATCTTGGGAATATCGTCTCTGGCTTCCATCGCACACCTGAAATTTTCATACTCTTCCGGTAATGTCTTTAATAATAACGCACTCTGTAAACTTGGGTTGATTTCAACGTCCATCTCCGCCAACTTGTCCACAACTTCTATGAACTTATTTACATGTTCTCGAATGTCAGATCCACTCGATGCATGTTGTGTTAATTTTCTGATTAATATTGACGTTTTTGCCGGTCCTTGAGAGGCATATACAGAATGCAATTTTTCCCACACTTCTTTTGAAGTTATACATACTTTAATTTGTTTTAATTCAGACGGACTAATAGCTAAAATTAAGTCAGACTTAGCCGTTTTATCTTTTACGTCCCAATCGTGCGCTCTAGCTTCCGACACCGCGTCTCCGGCCACGACTGCAGGCCGTGCATTGCTTCCGTTCACATATTCCCATAGATCATTCTTAGTCAAAAGTGCTTCTACTTGCATACACCACGTATCATAATTGTCTTTCTTGAGAACTTCTATTTTTGCGGTACTTACAATGTTACATGCCATTTTCAATATCTCGCACGCACGTGGTTAACCTCACTTTCGGCACACGTGTATCTCCGCTTACTATACTTTCCTTTAATTTAATAATTTCACAATGCCTCGGCCCATAACCTGTTAGAATTATGTGAGCAGAGCGTGGTTTGTAAGTAACGCATTTATTGGATACACAATAGTTTAATACACAATAGGAAGCACACCAAAGTAAACGTGTTCGCTGGGCGCGTGCGGTCAAAGGAAGGAAGCAAGACGCAATAACGCATGGCGCGTCGCACAAAAACAAAAGAACCGCTTTACGGAAGCGCGCGGACTGTACCACATTCAAATACGGTTACAACAAAATTAAATTGTTTCTATTATAAAATAATAGAATAATTCTAATTAAAAGATGTATAATATTTATTGATAAAATTATTGGTCATGGTCTTTGAGTTACTAAATGAAATGAATGATTCGTCATAATAAATTAAATTATAAATAATTTTATTATAATTAATTTGATTCATTAAAATATAATACATTTAAAATAGAAAATACATAAGATTGAATTATTGCAACAGAAATTTCTAATAAAAATAATATATTTTGAATAATAATTAAAATTGGAATAATTAAAATAAATTTTATCGAATTACCTAATAAAGATAATAATAAATGACCGGCTAATAAATTTGCAGTTAATCGAATTGATAGTGTTCATGGACGAATAATATTTCTAATTGATTCAATAATTACTATAAAATTTATTAGAGCATATGGGGTATTTATTGGAACTAAATGAATAAATATTTTATTTATATTGTAACGAGCCGAGGGCAGTGCGAAATGTCCGAGGATTCAAAATGGGAAAAGTCGCGGACGAACCGACGTATGGCTAACGCCGGGAGCCGCTAAGGATATGGGCGAACCAATGCCTAGCGCCTTTAGCTAGCACTGAGAGCCACCTGGATTCAAAGGGATGGAAAGGGTTTCGTGGACGAACCAGTATATGGCTAATACTGGGAGCCACTAGAGGGAATGGACGAACCAATGCCTAGCGCCTTTAGCTATCATCGGGAGCCACTATAGGTTATTAGGAAACGATGACGATACTGTCATCGGGGAATCACCGAATTTCGTTGTGCCTAGTAACTTTATAATTAAAATATATCTCGAGCGGTAAAGATATATCGTTGTGGGTTCGTCTTCTTATAGGATTGTGGATGTAAAGGACTTTAATTGACTTTGACTATGTTTTCTCAAACACAAATGATCCAGATATATTGTTACAAACTTTGGATATTCAATGGATACAAATGGTTAAAGTGTACTTTGTCGCGTACTCTAAAATCTCTCTAAGTTAACGCACAGAGATATGCGGGGGTCTCGGAGAATAACGTTACCGTAAGTTAAGTTACGTACTGTATTCTATTTTACTCGAAAGAGAACTATTGCTCGATCTTGTTGACTAGCTTGAGCCGCGTTCTAAACTCTGACTAGTCTTCAAATGAGCCCACGAGGATGAAAATCCGTCTCCTTATATACCCAAAAATCAGTGAAAATTAGGTGGTGGGAGGCGCATCATCATGCGTGGTTTTCCTGGGAAAATGCGACGGCGACGCTGTGTCGCGTGGGGGTGAAGTCCTTATCTAAACTTTTAAACTAGGGGAATCTAGACTCTAAGAAATAGAGGGTATCCTTAAGAGATATTTGAAATATACCAAACTGTGGGGAGCACGAAACACTAATATGTAACGGAAAATTCTAACGTCGCCGTGGGAGCGACGGTTGCACCCCGTCTCGCTGGCGCCAGGCGCTCCAAATGTTCAAAAAAACGCGTGCTCGAATACTGCGTATGTAACAATATTATAATATCATCCATAATATATATATCCAATTCACAAAGGTAATGATAATGATAAATTTATTGATATATGACTTGTTAATGTAAAAATATAAGGTATTAATCTTATAGAATTTAATAATAAAATTATTATTATTAAACTAATAAAAATAATTATATTTGAAATATAATTAATTTTAATTAATATTTTAAATTCATTTAAAATTAATGAAATAATTTTAATTCAAATAAAATTAAATCATGGTGGAGTAAATCAAAAATTTAATGGAATTAAAAATAAAGGTAAAGTTAAATTAATTCAATTTAATGAAAAAAAAAATTCATCTGTTGATGGATCAAAAATAGAAAATAAATTTGTTATCATTTTCATTTTCATTGTTTTTTTTTAAATAAATTTATTTTTTATTTTTTATTTTAAATTTAAAAATAAAAAAATATAATAAAATAATAATAATAATTTCTATTCTTGTTGATATAAATAAATGTAATGGTCATAATAAAGGTTTTATTTGTGGAATTTCAAAATAAATTTATTAAATTAAAAATTTAATATTTCATTTGAATTAATTTTTAAAAAATAATTTAATTAAAATTAATTTTAAATTGACTATTTAATGTTATAAATTTAACTAATTTTTTCATTAGAAGTATATCGCATTATACTATAATATGGTTTAAGAGACCAATTCTTGCTTTTCAGACATCTAATGATTTAATAATTAAATTATTTAAAATGGATTTAATAATTTTTTAAAATTATTTATTGAAGTAGATTCAAGAGCAGTTGGTATAAATCTATGATTTGATCCACAAATTTCTGAACACTGACCAAAAAATAATCCAGGACGTAATGAAAAAATTATAAATTGATTAATTCGACCAGGAGTTGCATCTAATTTTATTCCTAACGATGGAATAGTTCAAGAATGAATTACATCAACAGAAGTACAAATTAATCGAATAGGTATATTAAATGGAATAATTATTCGATTATCAACATCTAATAATCGAAATAAATTTAGATTAATTTCATTTTTTATAAATGAATCAAATTCAATATTATTAAAATCTGGATATTCATATCTTCAATATCATTGATGACCAATAGATTTAATAGTAAAAAATGGAGGATTTCATAATTCATCAATAAAATATAATGTTTTTAATGAAGGAAAAGCAATAAAAATTAAAATAATTATTGGTAAAATTGTTCAAATAATTTCAATTCTGTGATTTTTTTTAAAAAATTGATTTTTATATTTATTTAAAAAAATATTAATTATAATAAATAAAGTTCTTATAATAATTATAAATATTATTATTATTGTTAAATTATAAAAGTAAATTAAATTATCTCTAAATGGTGAATTAGGATCTTGTAATGAAAATATATTTCATGTAGCAATTTTTAATAAAAAATTAATTATTTTTATAAATGAAATTTAAATTCATTGCACTATTCTGCCATATTAAAAATTTTTAATTTTAAATAAAATTTTATTAATAATTGGAATTTCATCATATGAATGAATTAATGGAGGAAAATTTTGAATTCATTCTAAAGAATTTAATGAAAATTTATATAAAATTAATCGTTTTTTAATTATTCTTTCTAAAATAATATAAATAAATAAAAACATTCTATTTGTAGAAATAATTGATCCAATTGATGAAATTATATTTCAACATATATATGCATCTGGATAATCTGAGTATCGCCGAGGTATTCCTATTAATCCTAAAAAATGTTGAGGAAAAAATGTTAGATTTACTCCAATAAATATTAAATAAAATTGAATTTTTAATAAATTATTATTTAATGTAATTCTTATAATTGAAGCATATCAATAAATTAAACTTCTAAAAATTGCAAATACTGCTCCTATTGATAATACACAATGAAAATGTCCTACAACATAATAAGTATCGCGAAGTATAATATCAATTGAAGAATTTGATAATATAATTCCAGTTAATCCTCCTATTGTAAATAAACAAATAAATCCTATTGATCATAAAATTGTTGGTTTATTAATAATTTTTGTTCCATGAAATGTTGTTAATCATCTAAATACTTTAATTCCAGTTGGAACAGCAATAGTTGCTGATGTAAAATAAGCTCGTGTATCTACATCTATACCAACAGTAAATATATGATGTGCTCAAACAACCAATCCTAAAAATCCAATTCCTAATATAGCATAAATTATTTCTAAATTTCCAAAAGTTTCTTTTTTACCTCTTTCATTTGAAATGATATGAGAAATTAATCCAAATCCTGGTAAAAAAATACAATAACTTCCCTATAAATCGGGAAGTTAATTAAAATATATACTTCTGGATGTCCAAAAAATCAAAATAAATGTTGGTATAAAATAGGATCACCTCCTCCTATTGGATCAAAAAATGATGAATTTAAATTACGATCTGATAATAATATAGTAATTGCCCCAGCTAAAACAGGTAATGAAAATAAAAGTAAAATAGTTGTAATAAATACTGATCATGGAAATAAAGAAATTTGATCAAAATTAATACTAATATTTTTTATAAATATAATTGTTACAATAAAATTAATTGATCCTATAATTGATGAAATTCCTGCAATATGTAAAGAAAAAATTGTTAAATCTACAGAAGAAGATGCATGATATATAAATGATGATAATGGAGGATAAATTGTTCATCCTGTTCCTCTTCCTGAATTTAAAAAATTTTTTAAAATTAATAATATTAATGAAGGAGGTAATAATCAAAATCTTATATCATTTATTCGAGGGAATGCTATATCAGGTGAACCTGTTATTAATGGAATTAAATAATTTCCAAAGCCTCCAATTATAAAAGGTATTACTATAAAAACTAGCTAGTCCGTGTTGCTCGCTCGCTTCGCGAGCTCGCGAGTGGAATTATTGTAGCTTGCTCGCTTGTTTATTTTGTGTGTGACCCTTTAGGGGCCACGCAAAGAACTTCCCGATTTGCGAGTTGTAATTTATTATTACCATTATTAATTGTCACTAATTAGAAAATTATTCGTATTCGGAGAAATTTAATAGTTTTCTACTTATCAACATTGTTGCTATATGACGTAGCATTAAACGAACATCTATATATATAGGGAGAGTGTCCCATTTTAATCCGCCACTACGGACAACTTAAGAAATATGCATTGGATCAAAAAACATCCCGAATAAAAGTTTGATGGTTTGGAGGGGGACATCTGACCCTGTTAAAAAATTTCATCCCTACCCCCCTGGGGTATATATGTATGTATGTGTGTGCTGTGTATATGGATATTATGTATATTCATTTGTTTTCAATATGTAGTTATTGAGTATATATATATTTATACGTGTATAAATATACTCATATATATGTATTTATCACAATTATATCATTATAATTATATATTGTAATATATATATAGGCGAAAAATCGAGATAGGCGAAAAATTGAAATTTCGCGATTACAGCGCCACCTATCGCGAATGAAAAAAAATGTTTGAAATAAAACCTACATACTTTGTGGCGTGGAATCCGAATCTGCAATAAAAAGTAGGTGGTCCTATTTAAAATTTTAAAGTAACCCCCCCCCCCAGGGGGGTAGGGGTGACATTTTTTTGACAGGATCAGATGTCCCCCTCCAAACCATCAAACTTTTGTTCGGGATGTTTTTTGATCCGATGCATATTTCTTAAGTTAGCCGTGGTGGCGGATTAAAATGGGACACCCTGTATATATACATATATATATGTGTGTTTGAGTGTGTGTGTGTTATATAAATATAATAATAGTAATAATATATGTATATATATTATTTCAGTTTAGTTATTCTCTCATAAATTTATATTCTCCCATTTAGATTGCGTTATTCTGTTAGGTTTTCTTAAAAAAAACTAAAAAACTACTGGACCGAATTAGAACAAAATCTATTCATCTCTAAGTTACAGTGATACACATCGATTGCATCACCGACCATTTTGATATCACTATTAGTTTTTTAGAAAACGTTAACGAAAAATTTGATCACATACGTACGTACGTACGTACGTACATACGCACACACACACACACACACACGCACACGAACAATTTGTTAAAAATAGCCTAAAATTACTCCAATGACCTTGAAACATGGAGATCTGCTAAAAAATCGATTTTCCATTTTAGGGGCAAATACAATAACTTCCCTATAAATCGGAAAGTTAAAAAAAAAGAATTTTTTTTATTATTTTTAATAATTATTTTAATTTTTATTTCAATTTTTAATCAATTTAATTTAAATTTTAATCAATTTGAAATTTTATCTATTAAAAATTTTTTTTTAAAGAATATATTTATATACAAAATTTATATTAAACCATTAAATTTAACAACAATTTCATTAATCTTATATTTATTTTATATTTTAATTTTAATTATAAAAATATGTTCAAATAAATATATAACATTACGGAAAATAAAAAATAAAAAATATATAATTATGAGAAATCAATTTAAAGTAATATTAAAAAAAAATCCTTTAACTTTAATTATATTAAATTCATTAATTAAATTACCAACTCCTTCAAATATTAATTTATGATGAAATTTTGGTTCTATATTAGGTATTTATTTATTTATTCAAATTATTTCAGGTTTTTTTTTAACTATACATTATTGTCCTAATATTAATTTTGCTTTTGAAAGAATTATTCACATTATAAAAGTTATTAATATAGGATGATTAATTCGATTAATTCATATAAATGGAGCATCATTATATTTTTTATTAATATATATTCATATTGGACGAGGATTATATTATCATTCATTTAAATCAAAAATAGTATGATTAATAGGTGTAATTATCATAATTTTATCCATAGCTGCTGCTTTTTTAGGATATGTTTTACCATGAGGACAAATATCATTTTGAGGAGCAACAGTTATTACAAATTTATTATCAGCAATCCCATTTATTGGAAAAATATTAGTAGAATGAATTTGAGGAGGATTTTCAATTAATAATGCAACATTAAATCGATTTTATTCAATTCATTTTTTATTACCATTAATTATTTTACTTATAGTAATTTTACATTTATTTTTTTTACATATAAAAGGATCAAATAATCCATTAGGAATTAATAGTAATTATATAAAACTACCTTTTCATCCATATTTTACAATTAAAGATATTATAGGATTCTTAATTATTATATTAATTCATTTTTTAATTATTATACAATTTCCATATTTTCTTAGTGATCCAGATAATTTTATTCCTGCAAATTCTATAAATACTCCAATTCATATTAAACCAGAATGATATTTTTTATTTGCTTATTCAATTTTACGAGCTATTCCAAATAAATTTGGAGGAGTAATTATATTATTTATATCAATTATTATTTTATTAATTCTTCCTTTTAATAATATATATATATATAAACTTAGATCAAATAAGTTTTATCCTTTAAGTCAATTTATATATTGATTATTTATTTCATCATTTATATTATTAACATGATTAGGAGGAAAAGAAATTGAATATCCTTATATTCAATTTAGACAAATTTTAACAATTTATTAGTAGTAAATGGTTTATTTTTCGCCTTTCGGCCTCAAAATGGGGCTACATGTGTTATGTGTGTGTATGTGTATATGGTTGGTTATTTTTCGGTATCTTATTTGTCTTCTTCTGCTTGGCCTTCTTTCTTCCTCCTTTTGTCTAGGACCCCTCTCATCCATTCCGCTCCTTCTTCCTCTCCTCTTAATATGTTTCTTATTGTTAGATTCTCCCTTTTTAGCTCTTTGCATTCTTTCAGCATATGTTCTAATGTCTCTCTTGCTCCTTCACATAATCTGCAGAGTTTTTCTTCTTCCTTCTTCCAGTATTTGTTTCCTCGTTCTTCATTCCCGCATCGGAATCTAGCAATCATACTTTGGTCTCTGCCTCTGTAGTTTTCGTACAAATATGTTGCTTTTTGGTTGTCTCTGATTTCTTTATACTGTTTGTTATATCTTCCTTCTATTATCCTATCGTATTGCCATTGTTGCTGTTCTTCCCTGTCTCTTTGTGTTAGTTCTTCCGCAAAGTGTTTTCCTCTTTTTCTCTCTTCTTCAATTTCTTGCATATCTCCCATTTTTTGTCTATAATATGTATTTCTCCTCTTTTCCCATATCGATTTCTTCTCTTCTCTCTTCCCGTCAATTTCCTTCCAGCATTCTCGTATTATTTTATTCTTGTTTAAACGTTTCGTCTTTTCTTCGTATCTTACTGCTTTTTTCCCCGCTTCTATTCTTATCTTATCGGTTTTGGTTTCCTCCAGAACTAAATACGCTGGTGTATTAAATTCCAGACCTAAAGTCCACCTTATATATTTCTCTTGTATTTTCTCTATTTCCTCTGCTTCCGTCCATCCCCAAATTTCTGCCGCGTACAGCAGGATACTTTTAACTATGTGACAGAACTCGGTGGTTTGAAATGATTGAAGACGGGTTAAAGGAACTAATAATGTAATATATATTTCGAATGATTATAAAACACGTCCGATCGCCATGTTCGTGATCGTCTAACTAACTTAATGGCGACGCCACCGAAGCTTCTAGAAGCTTCGTGAACACCCTCGCGTAACCGACTGTTCATTAACAAAAGCGGGCAGATCGATCTCGATCTCGATATAACCTCTATCCAACACTCCCCCTATCGATTTGTCCGCATGTCCATATTCATAAGTTTCACACAGCATTCATGTTTGTTTCTTACAAGTGGCTTTGTAAAAACATCCGCAACCATTTGATCTGTTCTTACATATCCTATTTTAATCTCGTCATTATTAATTACATCTTTTATGAAATGGAACCTTAAATCTATATGTTTACTTCTTCCATGATAAACAGAGTTTTTCGCAAGCTGAATTGCACTTTGATTGTCGCAATAAATAAACGGTTTATCATCTACGCAGTTTGAAAGTTTCATGTGTTTCAACAGTCTTTTTAAATAAATTATTTCTTTGGCTATTTCTGTTAAACCCATGTATTCTGCTTCCATTGTCGAAAGCGCGACCGATTTTTGTTTTTTAGTTTCCCAGCTAATGGGTCCGTTTGCTAACATAACGACATATCCTGTACATGACTTACGATCATCTAAATCGCCCCCCCAATCCGCATCAACATAAGCATGCAAGAGGGTATCAGTCTTTTCATAAACTATTCCATAATTTTGAGTATTCTTAATATAACGCAATACTCGCTTTGCCAATTTCCAATGAGCAATACCCGGATCTGTGCAAAATCTACTAAGTATGTTTGCTGTAAAACATAGATCTGGGCGTGTAGCATTAGCTAAATAAATTATAGACCCTACCAACTCTCTATATGGTTTGCTCCGCATTTCTTGAGCTTCTTCTTCTGTATCCAATTTCA
This sequence comes from Perdita meconis, assembly GCA_030770465.2. Taxonomy (NCBI): domain Eukaryota; kingdom Metazoa; phylum Arthropoda; class Insecta; order Hymenoptera; family Andrenidae; genus Perdita; species Perdita meconis. Next base: position 1,983,598 of record JASKOS020000026.1, on the reverse strand, counting down.
TACTTTTACAAATTTTAGTATTTGACTCTATTGGAGTAGTCACCGTCTTACATTCTGACATTTCAAATTTTTCTAATATGTCTTTCACATATTTCTCCTGACTCAACCGCATTCGGCCAGTGAGACCCTCTCTATTTACATTAATACCTAAGATACTACTCAATGGGCCTAAATCGTGGATTTTAAATCTATCTTTTAATAATTGTTTTCTCGTGTTTAATTTAGATAAGTCTTTGCTGGCTATTAACATATCATCTACGTAGACAACTATAATAAGGTCGCTAGACTCATCTACGTCTGCATACACGCACGGATCCGCATCAGTTTTTTTCATACCTATGCTAACGAGATAGTTATTTAATTCCTTATACCACTCCCGACCTGCCTGTTTTAATCCGTATAAAGGTCTTTTGAGCACACACACTTTATTCTCTTGACCTTTCGTCACAAAACCGTCGGGTTGATGCATGTAGATTTCATCACTTAAACTACCTTGCGTATACGCGGTCACAACATCCATTTGATGCACGTGTTTTCCACTTTGCACACATGCAGCTAAGAAAGTACGAATTGTTTCATATCGTGCCACTGGTGCGAACACTTCTTCAAAGTCTATTCCCGCACGCTGTTCATGTCCACGCACAACTAACCTAGCTTTATATCGCTCTATCTCTCTATTTTGATTTCTTTTTATTTTAAACACCCATCTGTTGGAAAATATTTTCTTGTCCTTTGGTCGTTGCACCAATTCCCATGTTCCGTTGTCCATGAGCGAGTTGTATTCTGATTGCATAGCTTCTAGTCACAAGTCTGCATCGTTCCTCGTTAATGCCTCTTCAACCGTACTTGGCTCCTCTGGCACATCCATCGCTGCTTCATCCCTTGGCGCGTTGAACAGTTTTCTTGGTCTTCCACGTCTTCCTGTCGTCAATAATTTGGGTCTCCCTGGACCTCTTTTCATTTGTGTACCGGTAGGTGTTTCTTCTTCTACATGGTCATTCACTATTTCTTCATACGTGTCATTTTCCTGCTCAGAATTTCCTTCTGGTTCTGCAATAACCTGAAGATTATTTATATCAATTTGTATATAATCCTCACCATGAATTTGTTGAATTTGTTGAATCGAACGTCTCTGTGCTTGATTACGGTTCTTGTTCCAGGTTTCCATAACCTGTATGCTTTTGATTCTGTTGAATAGCCTACCAGAATGTAATTCTCCCCCTTTGGATCTAATTTGCTTCGTCCTGGTCCCTTTTTCAATGCGATTACACTGCTACCAAATATGCGCATAAAACGGACGTATGGTTTTTTTTCTGACCACTCTTCCATAGGAGTGCTGTTTCCCAATGATTTGGATGGACATCTATTTCTTATAAATACGGCAGTGTTGACTGCTTCTGCCCATAGTGACTTTGGAAGTTTTGATTGTAGAAGCATACACCTGGCCATTTCCATAATAGTGCGATTTGCTCGCTCTGCTACCCCATTTTGCTCAGGAGTGTACTCCACACTCAGCTGTCGACGAATCCCTTCAATTTCCAAGTATTCGTTGAACTTCCTTGAAAGATACTCCTTCGCATTGTCTGTCCTTAATACCTTAATCCTGTTGCCTGTTTCCTTCTCTACACGCGCTTTGTAGTTCTTGAAGGCTGTCAAAATATCTGAGCGTTCTTTTAACATTACTACTTCAACGTACCTTGTTTTGTCATCGATGAATGTAGCAAAGTATCTGGCACCAGATAACGAAGGTACATTAAAGGGTCCACAGATATCCGAATGTACCAATGCGAGCTTTTCTTTGCTTCTGCTTTCAGACTTTCCGAATGGTAATTTGTGGATCTTACATTTGTCACAGATCTCACATGTAAGTCGCTCTTCGTTTGAAGTCATTCGCATCCCTTCTACCATATTTTTCTTAGTTAGTTTATTTAGGTCCTGAAAATTTAGGTGCCCATACCTTTGATGCCAGCGCAACTGCTTATCGTCTATAGATGTGGCCTGCTGTGTTTCTGTTCTTGAGTTATTATCTTCGTTGACGACATATAAACGTCCTCTTCTTTCAGCTTTGAACGCGATCGAACCATCTTCGCGTTTCACGCAAGCGAAGTCTTTCTTGAAATGCACGGAATATCCATTGTCTGTGATACACGACACTGATAATAAATTGTTTCTGAATTTAGGAACTAATAACGTGTTTTGCAATTTCACTCGCGACTTTAAATGTAAGTTCACGTCTCCCGTACCGGGGGATTCCACGTGATGATCCGAAGCTGTAAGCACAACGTTTCTCTCGCACGCGTTTAGGTTAGAAAACTTCCGAGCGTCATTGCACATGTGGCTCGTGGCGCCACTGTCGAGACACCATCTTGCCGATTTTCCCGATTCGGCCGATAACACTTCCGCGTACATGGCGTCTACCTTCTTGCCTTCGGTAACCGTCCTTTTTGGTAGTCTGCATTCACTTGACCTATGACCTGCTTTTCCACAGTTAAAGCATTTACCTTGGAATTTTGTTTTCGAAGAGGCCCCCTTCTGATACGTATTATTTGATCTCTGATACGTATTATTTGATTTCTTGGTATAACTTAGGTTCTTCGCAATCAAGGCATTGTTGTCGAACGTCTCTTGATTATGGCTTTTTTCCCCACGTCTGGCTTCTTCTTCGATCAATTTTGATTTTATATTTTCGATGTCCGGTATCGTGTCTCTCGCATCTATAGCGACGCGAAAATTTTCGTATTCGTCTGGTAACGTGTCCAGTAACATTATCGACAATAACTCATCTGGCACCTTTATTCCGATTTCTTCGAGCTTTTCCGCCGCGTTCAAGAAATCGCATACGTAAGCCGCCATTGTCTGATGCGGTTCTTTCTTCATTCTGTGCAGACGCCTGTACAAAACCGCTTTTTTCACTGGACCTTTTGATTCATGTATCTCTCTTAGCTTGTCCCACGCTTCCTTTGACGTAGTAGCCTTCTTTATATGATTCAATTGATTTTCTTTCGTATTTAGTATGATGAGAGCCAGTGCCTTCTCGTCTTTGGGAGTCCAAACCGCTTCATTTTCTTCAGTTTTTGTATTTGTCCCGTTTACATATGGCCACAATTCGTTGCATATCAGTATGCTCTTCATCGTGAGTTTCCAGGATTCGTAATTGGCGTCAGACAATTTCTCAATGTGGCACGTGCTACCCATGTTGGCCATCATTATTTCTTTTCGTTCCTTTCTCTGCTTCTTTTTTTTCTTCAATCTCTCGTACGTTCTGGGCCCATAACCTGACAGAACTCGGTGGTTTGAAATGATTGAAGACGGGTTAAAGGAACTAATAATGTAATATATATTTCGAATGATTATAAAACACGTCCGATCGCCATGTTCGTGATCGTCTAACTAACTTAATGGCGACGCCACCGAAGCTTCTAGAAGCTTCGTGAACACCCTCGCGTAACCGACTGTTCATTAACAAAAGCGGGCAGATCGATCTCGATCTCGATATAACCTCTATCCAACACTATGCTTCTGAATATTTTCATTCTTCTGTCAAAGTTGTTTTTGAATTTTCTTTGTCCTATTCCCCATATCTGTGCCATTGCTATTCTTGCTTTCTTTGTTACTTCTCTTATATGCATCTCTCTTCCACCGTTTTTTTGGAAAGTGTATCCTAGGTATTTAAATTGCTTCACTTCTTCTATTATTTTTTCTTTCCATGTCCATTCCTCCTTCCTTTTCTTTCCTCTTCCTTTATGGAAAATTAATACTTTTGATTTTTCTGCGTTTAATTGCAGCTCTTTTTCTTCCAAATATTTATCTAATCGCCTTATCATATCTTTGAGATCCTCTGGGTTGTTTGCTAATAACGTTATATCGTCCGCATACGCTAGTGTCCAGATTTTCTCTTTTCCTATTATAATTCCTCCTGCTTGGTTTTTTCTCATTGTTTCTTCCAACTCTGCTATGTAGAGTGTGAAAAGCGTTGGACTCAGGGGACACCCCTGTCTTACTCCTTTTGTTGTCCAGAATTTGGAAGTCATTTCTCCGTTAACTTTTATTGTGTTTCTTGTTTCTCTGTAAATCTCTCCTATTCTCGTCGTCAAACGTTTACCTATTCCCTTTTTTTCCATAATTGTTTGAAGTTTTCTTCTATTCACTTTATCAAAAGCTGCACTCAGATCCGCGAAGAAGGTATATAGCTTTCCTCCCTTTTTTTGTATTTCTCTATTAGCTGCATAGTTCATAATGAAGATGTTATCTATTGTGGATCTGCCGCTCCTGAAACCGGCTTGTGTCTCTGGTATTATGTTGTTCTTTTCCAATTCCTCCTTCAGCCTTTTTTCCAGAACCATAGCATATAATTTGTATGCCGTATTTAGTATTGTTATACCCCGGTAATTGCCTACTTTTTCTCTATCCCCTTTTTTAAAAATCGGCAAAATCACTCCTTCTCTCCATCTTTCTGGAAATCCTTCTGCCCTCCATACCTTATTGAAGATTTCTGTGATCCTTCCTAGTATTTTTTCGTTACCATAAATCCAGATTTCATTCTCCATTTTGTCTTCCCCTGCTGCCTTCTTCTTCTTTAATTTTCTAATTTGTTCTTTTACTTCTGCCTCTGTTATTTCCTCTTCTTCCTCCGTGTTGTCCGTTTCTTTTGCCTCTCCTTCTTCTTTTCTAAAATCATCGCCTTCTAGTAAATTTTTGAAGTGTTCCTTCCATTCCGCTAAATCTATATTTTTTGTGATTCCTATTCTTTTCTTTCTTTCTTTATTTATATATTCCCATATTTGGTTTTCTCCTTTCAATTGCATTATCTCTTTTTCTGTGTCGTCTTGTAGTTTCCTTCTCCGTTCCTCGCACTGTTTTTTATACTCTCTTCTTTTCTGTTGATATTCTTCTTTGCTCCCTTTACCTCTTTTCCAATTTCTCAAGGCTTTCCTAGCTTCCCTTTTCTTTTTTGTGCAATCCAAATTCCACCATTTAAAGGTGCCCATTTTCCATTTCCTAATTATTACTTCCTCTTTCCGTACCGCTTTGTTTATTTTATCTACCATTTCCTCTACCATTTCATTTATCTCCGTCGCAGTAAAATCAATTTTATTTAGTTCTTTTTGAAACTCCCTTTTTCCTTGCTCTGACCATATTCGTTTCTCTCTCTTTCTCTCTTGTTCCTTTTCTTTTCCCACTCCCCTTTCGCTTTCTCTGTATAATTCTGCTACCAGTGGCATGTGGTCTGATTCTACTCTTTCTTCCACTTTAAATTTCTTGATATTTTCTTTTGCTTCGACATTTGTTATTACGTAGTCAATAACTGTGCTTCCTCTCGGCCCCGCATATGTATATTCTCCATTCTCATCTCCTTCTGTATTCCCATTCAGAATATTCCACCCTCTTTCTTCTACCATTTCTAAAAGTAACTTTCCCTCCGCGTTTTTGACTTTATCTTTCGATTTCCTTGCGTCCTGCTTTTCGTCTATATGAAAGTCCCCTCCTTCTTGTCCAATCCTTGCATTAAAATCTCCTCCGATGATCAGTTTATCCACCTCCTTCTCTTTTATCATCTGATCTAATTCTCTCCTCATGTCCTTCATGTTATTGTTATATACTGTTATTATTCTCCATCTTTCATTCCTTATCTTTATGATTCTCTCTTGAGTATATTTCTTCCCTTCGTTCGTTTCAATCTCTTCTATATCTCGCCTGATTCCTGAGATGATTCCCCCTACCGCTCTCCCTTTCTTTTTCTCTCTAGTGGCATATTTACATTTCCATGAAAATTCTTGCGGTAATTTGTCTTTTATTCTTTCCCACTGTTTCTCCTCAATCCAAGTTTCTACTAATCCTATTATGTCTAATTCGTTTAAAAATTTCCAAAATTGTTTGTCTTTACTCATTAGTCCTGCTACATTCCAAAACCCTATCTTGAGTACCTCTACTCCTCGCATGTCCGCTTCCGCGGACGCGCAAGGAATAGTTTTTGGTACTGTCTTTGTCCCTGTTAGCTCTGAGAACCTCCATTTGTTTTGAGGCTCGCAGAGCTTTGCTGGCTCAAAAAATTTTGTTCTACCAGACCTCCTTCCTCCTTCCACGCGAAAATCCTGTCATTGATTTCCAACTTTCTGTATCCAATCTTTACTTTTGCTCCCTTCGATTTTTCTGCCTTTGCTAATTCTACAATTCCTTTTTGTATTTCTCTTTCCTTTCTTGTTAGATCGTTTTCAATGTATAGTTTCGTTCCTTTCAGTTTGTTCTTTTTCCACATTATTTCTTTTTTCTGTTGCCACTCTTCTAATTTTGCAATCAGTAAGTTTCTTCCTTGTCTTTTTACCCAGTATGCTTCCTTAATTTCTACCTCCATTTGCAAGAACTTTTGTAATGCATATTCTGCTGTTTCTTTCGGTGTCTCTTTGCATGGGATTTCTTCTCCCTTTAATACTATATTGTTTTTTCTTTCTTTCCTTTCTCTCATCTCCTCCTTCCTTTCCAAGTCTTTAATTCTCTGCATAATTTCTTCCGTTACTTCTTTTTTCGACTCCAACTTTTCTATTTTTTCTTCTATATCCTTCTTTTCTTTTTCCCAAATCTCTTGCTTCCTTTTCCACTCTTCTTTCAAATCTCGTATTTCCGCGTTTATTGCTTTATTCTCTTTTTTTATCTCTTCTGTGTCTTTCTTAATTGTGAGTATAATTTCTGTTAGTCTGTCTAATTTTTCCATGTCCATGTCTTTCTTTTCTTCTATTTTCCTCTTCTCCTGTAGCTTTTCTATACTTACCCTTTCCCCTGTCTTCTCACTTGGAGGTGATCTTCCCACTTTCTTTATTTTCTGAAATCTTTCAATCAATTCCCTCTCTGCCTTAATCCTTTCTTTTTCCTCCTCTGTCTCTCTTTTTCTTTTATAGGATTCAAAAATCGATCCTACACTCCCTGATCTTTGCCTTCCCAGCTGTTCCGCCGACGTTGGCCGTCCCCTCCTACGTTGTTCTTTTTCGCTGCCTTCCGCTTCTCCTACTTTACTCATCCGTACTACTTTACTTGTCTATCCGGCGGTAGCTCCCCTCTTCTTATTGTTATCCTTTCTAGATGTCGCTACTTTGTATTTCCGATGTCGTATCTTGATCGTGTCTTATCGATCGTGATCTATGCTTCCCTACTCCTTTTTTTTTTTTTTGTCAACCTAACCTCGTCGACATTACCTGCATCTATTTTCTTCTTAAAAGTGGTTTTCTCCACTTTTTCCTCCTGTGCCTTTGCTTGTCTCTCTTCACACCTTTCTCTTCTTTGCTTTAAACTCCCTTCTTCACTTTTATTTCACTTTCTTTTACCTTTGCCAGGCTTTTCTTTCACCAGCTTCACTGACTACGTGTCACCTGCATACATCACGCGCATGCTCCCCTATATTTATTATTATATATAAATTTAAATTTCTAATTTTTTATAATATCTTTAAATTTGCAATTTAATATTTTAATTAAATTATAGAAATTCAATTTATTTTATTAAATTTAATATTAGCACTAATCAATTCATAAATAAATTTACAATTTATTCCTTTATTCAGGCATAATATTTTAATATTAAATATTTATTTTTTATATATATAAATTAATAAGTATTTAATTTAAATTTTACAATATTTAAGATTTTAAGTTAATTTAAACTATTAATCTTCAAAATTAAATATATTAAATAATATTATTAAATCTTAATATGAACAAAAATTTGATTATATTCAACTAATCATAAAAATATTGGTATACTCTATTTTATTTTTGCTGTATGATCAGGAATAATTGGTACATCACTTAGATTATTAATTCGAATAGAATTAAGAACTCCTGGAAGTTGAATTAATAATGATCAATTATATAATTCAATTGTTACTTCTCATGCATTTGTAATAATTTTTTTTATAGTAATACCTTTTATAATTGGAGGATTTGGAAATTATTTAATTCCACTAATAATAGGTTCACCTGATATAGCTTTTCCTCGAATGAATAATATAAGATTTTGATTATTACCTCCTTCATTAATATTATTAATTTTAAGAAATTTTTTAAATTCAGGAAGAGGAACAGGATGAACAATTTATTCTCCATTATCATCATTTATATATCATGCATCTTCCTCTGTAGATTTAACAATTTTTTCTCTTCATATTACGGGAATTTCGTCAATTATAGGTTCAATTAATTTTATTGTAACAATTATATTTATAAAAAATATCAGTATTAACTTTGATCAAATTGCTTTATTTCCATGATCAGTATTTATTACAACTATTTTACTTTTATTTTCACTACCTGTTTTAGCTGAAGCAATTACTATATTATTATCAGATCCTAATTTAAATTCATCATTCTTTGATCCAATAGGAGGAGGTGACCCTATTTTATATCAACATTTATTTTGATTTTTTGGACATCCAGAAGTATATATTTTAATTTTACCAGGATTTGGATTAATTTCTCATATTATTTCAAATGAAAGAAGTAAAAAAGAAACTTTTGGAAATTCAGGAATAATTTATGCTATATTAGGAATTGGATTTTTAGGATTCGTTGTTTGAGCACATCATATATTTACTGTTGGTATAGATGTAGATACACGAGCTTATTTTACATCAGCAACAATAATTATTGCTGTTCCAACTGGAATTAAAGTATTTAGATGATTAACAACATTTCATGGAACAAAAATTATTAATAAACCAACAATTTTATGATCAACAGGATTTATTCTTTTATTTACAATAGGAGGACTAACTGGAATTTAAAAAATAAAAATTGTTAAAAATTACAAATTTTTAATATGCCAGAATAGTGCAATGAATTTAAATTTCATTTATAAAAATAATTAATTTTTTATTAAAAATTGCTACATGAAATATATATTCACTTCAAGATCCTAATTCACCATTTAGAGATAATTTAATTTACTTTTATAACTTAACAATAATAATAATATTTATAATTATTATAAGTACTTTATTTATTATAATTAATATTTTATTGTGTAAATACAAAAATCAATTTTTATTAAAAAATCATAGAATTGAAATTATTTAAACAATTTTACCAATAATTATTTTAATTATTATTGCTTTCCCTTCATTAAAAACATTATATTTTATTGATGAATTATGAAATCCTCCTTTTTTTACTATTAAATCTATTGGACATCAATGATATTGAAGATATGAATATCCAGATTTTAATAATATTGAATTTGATTCATTTATAAAAAATGAAATTAACCTAAATTTATTTCGATTATTAGATGTTGACAATCGAATAATTATTCCACTTAATACACCTATTGGATTACTTTGTACTTCTGTTGATGTAATTCATTCTTGAACCATCCCATCATTAGGAATAAAATTAGATGCAACTCCTGGTCGAATTAACCAATTTATAATTTTTTCATTACGTCCAGGATTATTTTTTGGTCAATGTTCAGAAATTTGTGGATCAAATCATAGATTTATACCAATTGCTCTTGAATCTACTTCACTAAATAATTTTAAAAAATGATTAAATTCATTTTAAATAATTTAATTATTAAGTCATTAGATGTCTGAAAAGCAAGAATTGGTCTCTGAAACCATATTATAGTATAATGCGATATACTTCTAATGAAAAAATTAGTTAAATTTATAACACTAAATAGTCAATTTAAAATTAATTTTAAATAAAATTATTTGTTAAAAATTACTTTAATTAAAATATTAAATTTTTAATTTAATAAATTTATTTTTAAATTCCACAAATAAAACCTTTATTATGACCATTGCATCTATTTATATCAACTAGAATAGAAATTATTATTATTATTTTATTACATTTTTTTATTTTTAAATTTAAAATAAAAAATAAAAAATTAATTTATTTAAAAAGAAAAAACAATGAAAATGAAAATGATAACAAATTTATTTTCTATTTTTGATCCATCAACTGATGAATTTTTTTTTTCATTAAATTGAATTAATTTAATTCTACCTTTATCTTTAATTCCATTAAATTTTTGATTTACTCCATCACGATTTAATTTTATTTGAATTAAAATTATTTCATTAATTTTAAATGAATTTAAAATAATAATTGAAATTAATTACATTTCAAATATAATTATTTTTATTAGTTTGATAATAATAATTTTATTATTAAATTCTATAAGATTAATACCTTATATTTTTACATCAACAAGTCATATATCAATAAATTTATCATTATCATTACCTTTATGAATTGGATATATATATTATGGATGATATTATAATATAAATAAAATATTTATTCACTCAATTCCAATAAATACTCCATATGCATTAATAAATTTTATAGTAATTATTGAATCAATCAGAAATATTATTCGACCATGAACATTATCAATTCGATTAACTACAAATTTATTAGCTGGTCATTTATTATTATCTTTATTAGGTAATTCAATAAAATTGATTTTAATTATTCCAATTTTAATTATCATTCAAAATATATTATTTTTATTAGAAATTTCTGTTGCAATAATTCAAACCTATGTATTTTCTATTTTAAATGTATTATATTTTAATGAATCAAATTAATTTTTATAAAATTATTTAAAATTTAATTTATTATGATAAATCATCCACTTCATTTAGTAACTCTAAGACCATGACCAATAATTTTATCAATAAATATTATAAATTTTTTAATTAGAATTATTTTATTATTTTATAATAAAAATAATTTAATTTTAATTATATCATTAATTCCTTTAATTTTATCAATATATCAATGATGACGAGATGTAATTCGAGAAAGTACATTTCAAGGTTACCATTCATTTAAAATTATAAAATTACTTAAAATTAGAATAATATTATTTATTATTTCAGAAGTATTTTTATTTATTTCTTTTTTTTGAACTTACTTTCATTCTTCAATTTCACCTAATATTGAAATTATAAATTATTGACCTCCTATTAATATTTATCCATTTAATCCATATGATATTCCTTTATTAAATTCAATTATTTTAATTTCATTAGGAATTTCAATTACATGATGTCATTACTCAATTTTAAATAATCAATTTTATACATCAAAAATTAGATTATTATTAACTATTATTTTAGGAATATATTTTTCAATTCTTCAAATTTTTGAATATAATGAAGCAAGATTTTGTTATAATGATAGAATTTATGGTTCAATTTTTTTCTTAACAACAGGATTTCATGGAACACATGTAAATATTGAAATTATCTTTTTAAGAATTTGTTTTATACGATTAATTAAAAATCATTTTTCATTAATTCATCACTTTAATTTTGAAGCAGCATCATGATATTGACATTTTGTTGATATTATTTGATTATTTGTTTATATATTAATTTATTGATGAATATATTAATTATATATATATATACAGGGTGTCCACCGAAATCATGTACAGTCCATTATTTCCTAATGTATTGGAGATAAGAAAAATTTTTTTATATCAAATTACATGGTACAAAAGGACGCATCTTTTGGCCGTGCTAAATTTTTTGTAACATTATTGTTTAAAGAGATATGAAGGTCAGGTTCGTTTTTTTAAATGGAATTATATATTTTTTTTCTGATCACTTGATAGTGCGTTTCAAGACAAATTCATCAACCTATAATGTACCTACCTTTTTTCAAATGGTTTTTAAGATATTGCGTCTAAAAATTTACTCGTTTTCGGAGCAAGAAAACCTGCTAAAGTAGGAAGAACCGCAGGCGGTCTCGACGGTGCTTGGAGTCGCATGTGTTTAGAATTACCCCTTGTAACCGATCCAAGGGTCTGCGGCAAAAGCGGCAGAAGCGGTAGGCCCAAATTCTGGACAATAGTTTTCCGTCACAACTTACGGCATCGAGAAACGATACCGGCGATGTTTTAAGACATTAGAAATTTAACTTCAGGTTTTTATGAGGTGGGAAATACAAAAAAGTAAGTTAGTTTTCAATTATATTGTAATTTTATTGTGCAGTTCCTTCCACATGTCCACCATCATTCAAAATACAACTCCGTATTCGTCGTATAAATTCATTTTCAACTTTTATAAATGTGCTTTCTGGTATATTACAACATGTATTTATGATACGTTGTTTTAATTCGTTAATATTTTCAATAGTGGTTTGGTAAATTTTTTCTTTGATGTAACCCCATAAAAAGAAATCACAGGCCGAGAGGTCTGGTGACCTGGGTGGCCACAGTACTGGTCCTCCACGACCAATCCACTTGTCTACGAATGTAGAATTCAGCCAATTTCGAACATTTGCAGAAAAGTGTGGTGGTGCACCGTCTTGTTGAAACCACAAGTCCTGCCTTTCGGCAAGTGTCATGTCGTCTAAAATTTGTTGGATGTAAGTTTTCAAAAAATTAAGGTATGTTTCACCTGTTATCGATCCTTCAAAAAAATATGGCCCGTATAGTTTTCTATTGAAGATGCCACACCATACTAATATGGAATTCCGGTACTGGTGATTTATTTCTCTGGTCCAGTATGGATTTTCTGTTGACCAGTGCCGCGTATTTTGGTGACACGTAAGACCATTTGTGGCAAACATACACTCATCAGTGACCATGATGTTTTTTATAAAATTTTCATCCACAGCCAGTTTTTCTAGTACCCACAAACTGAACTCTATACGTGGTCCAAAATCTCTTTCAAAGAGTCGTTGTACGGCAATTGGTTTGTAGGGTTTTAAGCCATTTTTCTGTAGTATTTTATGGACTGCAGATTTACATAAATTGTAATGAGTTGCAACAGTGCGGGTTGAGCTTCTCGGATTGACGTGAAATGCAGCCAAAACATCAGTTTCCTTATTTTGTGAAGACGTTGATCTTTTTGTATAAATTGTTTGGACGCTCCCAGTACTCTCAAATAGATCACAAACTTGTTTAATCTGAAAACATGCCAATTTCGTGTAAATAAATTTCTTTAATTTCGGTAAAGCATGGAAAGGGTTAAAGTTTCAGTATGTAATTAAGTTTTATTCGATAAAGATAAAGATTTTACTTACTGACGTAACAGATGGCTTTAGGCGATCAGGGTGTCGTTGGTGGAAAGCTTCACTCACTTCGCGATACGATAAATATCCATCACCCCGTAAACGCACAAACTCGACTTTATCTTTAATAGTAAAAGGCATTTTCTCTGTGTAAATACTTTATGCCGAAAAGACAACTTGATTCTTGGAACGCTCTGGTATTTCTAATTCAAAGACTGTTTCCCACCCTTAAGGAAAATTTTTCAGAAGATGCTATTGGCTCTTTTTCAAGGAAAGAAGTTGTTTTCTATTGGTTGGAAGAATGTAAAGAAATTATTACAATAGAGGAAGAGCAATATTCATAATTTCAGAAAACTAAATTTATAACACTTTTTATTTTTTTGGGAAATACGCTACTTTAGTCAAGAAGAGAATCGTTTTGACGATTCGAACGCAGAACAAATCCAAAATAAAGTAATTACTTAAAAACGAAGGGATGAATAGGTTTATAGTCTGCGTATACTTGGTCGCGGCACCAGTTACTTGAGTCGCGACCTTCTAATTGCCACAATCCAGAGACCCTTCGTGATGCCGTATTTTGTGTTTATAACACAAATGAGTTCGGCTTCTAAAATACGTTGATGACTCCAAAGGGTCTAGCAGGATAAGGGGGTCAATAGTTATAAACACAAAATACGGCATCACGAAGGGTCTCTGGTTTGTGGCAATTAGAAGGTCGCGACTCAAGTAACTGGTGCCGCGACCAAGTATACGCAGACTATAAACCTATTCATCCCTTCGTTTTTAAGTAATTATTTTATTTTGGATTTGTTCTGCGTTCGAATCGTCAAAACGATTCTCTTCTTGACTAAAGTAGCGTATTTCCCAAAAAAATAAAAAGTGTTATAAATTTAGTTTTCTGAAATTATGATTTCTTTTTATGGGGTTACATCAAAGAAAAAATTTACCAAACCACTATTGAAAATATTAACGAATTAAAACAACGTATCATAAATACATGTTGTAATATACCAGAAAGCACATTTATAAAAGTTGAAAATGAATTTATACGACGAATACGGAGTTGTATTTTGAATGATGGTGGACATGTGGAAGGAACTGCACAATAAAATTACAATATAATTGAAAACTAACTTACTTTTTTGTATTTCCCACCTCATAAAAACCTGAAGTTAAATTTCTAATGTCTTAAAACATCGCCGGTATCGTTTCTCGATGCCGTAAGTTGTGACGGAAAACTATTGTCCAGAATTTGGGCCTACCGCTTCTGCCGCTTTTGCCGCAGACCCTTGGATCGGTTACAAGGGGTAATTCTAAACACATGCGACTCCAAGCACCGTCGAGACCGCCTGCGGTTCTTCCTACTTTAGCAGGTTTTCTTGCTCCGAAAACGAGTAAATTTTTAGACGCAATATCTTAAAAACCATTTGAAAAAAGGTAGGTACATTATAGGTTGATGAATTTGTCTTGAAACGCACTATCAAGTGATCAGAAAAAAAATATATAATTCCATTTAAAAAAACGAACCTGACCTTCATATCTCTTTAAACAATAATGTTACAAAAAATTTAGCACGGCCAAAAGATGCGTCCTTTTGTACCATGTAATTTGATATAAAAAAATTTTTCTTATCTCCAATACATTAGGAAATAATGGACTGTACATGATTTCGGTGGACACCCTGTATATATATAGTACAAAAATTACATTTAATTTCCAATTAAAAAATTTATTCAAATAATATATATAATTATTAATATTATTTTTATATTCATCATTTCTTTATTAATTCCAATTATATTAATTGCTTTAAATTATTTTTTAACATTAAATAGAAGTAAAAATCGAGAAAAAATTACACCCTTTGAATGGAGATTTGATCCTTTAACAAGAGGGTGGTTTAACAACGTGCGGTTGTCGGTAAGTACAACGTGCGGGTGTCGGTAAGCGCACAAGATGCGGTTGTCGATAAGTACAACGTGCGGTTGTCGGTAAGCGCACAAGATGCGGTTGTCGGTAAGTACAACGTACGGTTGTCGGTAAGCGCACAACGTGCGGTTGTCGGTAAGCGTGAACGCAGTGTAAGTATGAACGCAAGGTAAGTATGAACGCAAGATAAGTATGAACGCAAGGTAAGTATGAACGCAAGGTAAGTATGAACGCAAGGTAAGTATTAACGCAAGGTAAGTATGAACGCAAGGTAAGTATTAACGCAAGGTAAGTATGGACGCAAGGTAAGTATGAACGCAAGGTAAGTATGAACGCAAGGTAAGTACAGCTTAATCCCAAAATACCGATATGAGAATAAAATGGATATTAGGCTTAACGACTTATGGTAACCGATGTAATATTTAGAATGTGGGGAAAGGGGCCACGGACGTAGTACGGGGACGTGACACCAGAAAGGTAGGTGTTGCGTAGTTCTAACGTAAAAACCGTATGCCACCGCGGGCGCATGGCGTAATTTTCGTGGAACAAAGTTACAACGATATTTTCGTTCAACTGATGTAAATTGAAGACACGCGTATGCGACAAATTTTTTTCCGAACGACCAAAACGCAGTGTGCAACGGCCAGTAGCGTTGCCGGTGCGATGTTTTAACAGAAAATGAACGTCCCGTTGGGAGCGAAAAGCGTATTTTTCTTAGATCTGCTTTATACGAGTTGTACTCAATACGAAGGACTGAAACACCCCGTACACGGCCCAGAAAGGTAGGTGATGCGTAGTTCTAACGTAAAAACAGTATGCCACCGCGGGCGCAAATTAATTAAAAAATAAATCAAATAATTTTATATTATTTGTATTATTAAAAAAAAGTAAAATTTAATTGTTTTTATATAGATATATTTAGGGACTTCCGTTTCCGGGTTGGCGGAGAGAGGAAAGTGTGAAAGTGAGGCGAGGAAAGAGGTGAAAATAGTGGAGGAAAGTGAAGGGTTAGAGGCAAGAGGAGAGAATAAAGTGAAGGAGTGGGGAATGCAGTGTGCTGGGAAGAGTGGTAGTGGTAGTGCAGGAGAAGGGTTGAGTGAGAAAGCGTGGTTGAGAGAGAGTGAGGTTAGGGCGTAAAAGGAGCAGGCGGGAAACAGGGTGCGGAAGAAAGGAGAGTAAGTGGTGACATCTGTGGAGAAGGAAGAGAAAGAGGGTCGGTAAGGAAGGATGGATGAGAAAGGAGCGGTTGTAGAAAGTGATATGAAGGGAATGAATGAGGTCGAATGGGGAAAAAAGAAAAAGGGGAGGCCAACGACCTTAGAGGTAAGGGAAAAAATTGAAAGGGAAAGAAGGAACAGCACGTGCCTGGACGAATTGTGGAAGAGGAAAAGAGAGGAGTGTGAAGTGGAGGAAAAGGAGGGTCGAGGGGGGAAGGAGGATGAGCAGGAGATATTTAAGAGGAGTAAAGTGGTGCTGAGAACTCCGGAGAAGAGGGATGGGGAGGGGAAGGAGGTGGTAGGGGGGTTAGAGGAGATGATGAGGAAAATGTGGGGGGAAATGAAAGCGATGAATGGAGTGATACAGAGAGGTGTGGAGGAGATGAAGGGGAGTGTGGGGGAATTAAAAGAGGAAGTAGAGGGCCTAAAGAAGGAGATGAAAGAAAAAGAGGAGAGATGGAGAAAAGAGAGGGAGGAGTTATGGGAGAAAATAATGGGTATGCAAAGGAAGGAGAAGAGGTGGGAGAAAGAGTTGGAGGGTATGAAGGGAATGGAAAGAAGAGTGGAGGCAATGGAGAAAAGACAGAGAGAGGTGGGGGAGGGGAGGGGGATAGGGGGAGTGGATATGATAGGAAAGGTGAAAGAGATTGAAAGGAGGATGGAATTGAAGGAAAGGGAAGAGAGGAAAAAGAACATTGTGGTGAGGGGGCTGAAGATGGGGGAGGGAAAAGAGAAGGAGGAGGTGTAAAAACTGTTGAAGGAGGTAGGGGGGAGGACTTGAAAGTGGAATGGGTAAAGAGGAGTGGAGGTGCGGGAATAGTGGTGGCGAGGATGGGGAGTGAAGAAGAGAAGAGAAGGATTATGGAGGGAAAGAAAGGGTTGAGGGATAGGAGAGAGAAAATTGAGGATGATCACACATTCAAGGAGAGGAAGATGATGTGGAGATTAAGAGGGATAGCGGAGAGGGAGAAAACAGCAGGAAGGAAGGTTTGGGTAAAATACGGGAGGATACTGATAGAGGGAGAATGGTGGAAATGGGACGAGGAAGAGGAAGTTCTAAGGAATGGGAAGGGAGAAAGGAGAAGGGAAGACCAAAGGGACACGGTGCAGGGGGGCCAAGGGAAGGATAAGGGGGAAGGGATAAGATAGAGGGGGAGAAGAGGGTCGAGGAGAAAGAGAGAGGGGGTATGAAAGGAATGAGGGGGAAGGAAAGGAGTGGGTGGAAAGGGTGGGAGAAGAAATGTTAGGAAAGGAAGAGGGAAGGGAAGGGAAGGGAAGAAGGGAGAAAGACGAGGGGGGAGAAAGGGTGTGGAAGGTGATGTTTTGGAATGTGGCGGGGTTGAAAGGCAAGGACAAAGAGTTCTGGGATGGGTTAAGGGAGTGGGACGTGATGGTAATGATGGAGGCATGGGTGAGGGAAAAGGAATGGAATCAGTTGAGGGGAAAAATGCCGAAGGGATACAAATGGAAAGTGCAAGAGGCAGTCAAAAAGAACAAAAAAGGAAGGGCGATGGGAGGGATGATTATGGGGTCTAGGGAAGGGATGATAGAAGGAGTGGAGGAAGATGAGGAGAAAGTGGAGGGGATGATATCGATGGTGGTTAATGTGGAGGGAGAGAGGTGGAGGGTAGGAGGGGTGTATATAAATGGGGACATGGAGAAGAAGATGGGGGATCTAAGGGAGTGGATGGAGGGGGGAGGAAAGGGGTTGAAAACAATAGTCGGAGGGGACTTTAATGCAAGGACGGGAAGGGAGGGGGGAGGTAGGAGAGGGAGAGGAGGGTGTTTTGGGGCCGTCTTCACTTTGGTATCACGATTTTTGAGCGCGATCGAGGATGTAAAAAAAGAAGGAAAACCCCGGAGCTGAGTTTCAAATTTCGAATGAAATTTCGACAATGTTTGTCGACGGACAGGACGGGGACGACGGTCGATCGGTGGGAAATAAATCACCGGTTCACTACAGTACAATGCACACCTTTATTGTTCGATTATTTGTCACTAGGCACATGCACACGATTCAGGTAGAGACGGTCCCGTTCGGATTTTAATTCGAGGTAAACGATCAGAGGCGGTTTAACGCCGCATCGCCCGCTGAGTCAGCGAATTTAAATCCGGCACCACAACACCGCGAGACCGAGATTGCGGATTCCCGGAAACTTATGGATTCCTCGCAGAAATTGAAATAAACTGAACCTTCCTTACAATCGGTTCGACGACAACGATATCTCGGATGTTTGGCGGATTTAAACACGGATTGGTGCGACAATTGTCAGATTACTTTCGACTGGTTTAACGACTCGCGATTACGACAAAATGGGTGACGAGGCGGGAGATCGCGGCGGTTTTATGGATCGGATCGAGCATGCGCCTTAATTAGGCCGTTAGCTGTCGGTTACGCGAGACACGCTCGCGTAATTTTAAATTTACTGTCCGGGTCCGGAACAGAGGGTGAAGGCAGAAGGTCAAAGGATGAAGTGGTGAACAGGGATGGGAGAAAAATGCTTGAAGGAATAGAGGAGGCAGGGTGGATGATTTTTAATGGAGGGGTAGAGGGAGATGAGGATGCGGAGTACACTTATACAGGGGGAAGGGGGAGCACGGTAATTGATTATGTGATAGGGGGTAAAGAGGTAAAAGAGAAGGTAATGAAGCTGAAAGTAGGGGATAGGATAGACTCGGACCACCATCCGCTGGAAGTGTGGATTAAGGGAGGGGTGGGAAGGGGAAGGGGAAGGGGTGAAAAGAGGTGTGCGAGGGAGGGGAGAAGAGTGGTGTGGACAGAAGAGGTAAAAAATGAGTTTAGGAACAGGATGAGAGGTGTCAATATAGGGTCGGAAACAGTGGAGGAAGAAATGGGAAAGATGAAGGAAAGGATAAAGGAAGCGATGGTTAGAGGGAGAGGTGAAGGGGGAGAGGAGAGAAGGAGGGGAAGGGGGTGGTGGGACGAGAAATGTGAAAGTAGGAAAAGGGAGGTGAGAAGGGAACTCAGAGAGTGGATAAAAAAGGGGGGAGAGGGAAGAGTGTATAGGGAGAAGGAGAGAGAATATAAGGAGGTATGTGAAAGGAAAAAGAAGGATGAGAGGGAGAAGCTAGAAAGAGAGGCACAGGAAGCGAGGACGGAAGGGGAGGTGTGGAGAATAATAAATGGAGAGAGGAAAAGAAGGAGAGGGGTGAATGAGGAGATAGAGGACGGGGAATGGAGGGAACATTTCATGGGGCTATTAGGTGGAGTGGAGGGGAAAGTGGTGAGAGGAAATAGGAGGAAGGGAAGGAGGGCGGAGGAAAGGGAAATGTAGAGGGGGGAGATAGAAAGAGCGATAGGAAGTTTAAAGGAGGGGAAAGCGGTAGGGGAGGACGGAATACCGGGGGAAGTGTGGAAATATGGGGGAGAAGAGGTTAGAAAATGGGTATGGGAATTTTGCAATAGGGTCTGGAGAGGGGAGGGATGGCCGGAAGGGTGGAAGGAGGGGATAATAGCCCCGGTGCTTAAAAAGGGGGAGGGGAAGAGGGTGGATGAGTATAGGGGGGTTACGCTGATGCAGTCGCTGTACAAAATATACGCGAAGGTACTGGCGGGAAGGCTGGAGAAGGAGGTAGAGGAGAAGGGGCTCATACCACAGAACCAGATGGGATTTAGGAAGGGAATGGGGACAATTGATGGGGTGTATGTAATGAATTATCTAATTAATAGAAGGGTGGGGAAAGGGAAAGGGAGGGGAAAAGGTGGGATGACGGCGTTCTTCATGGACCTAAGAGCGGCCTTTGATGCGGTAGATAGGGAGGTTATGATGGCAGCGATGAGGGAAAGAGGGGAAAGGGAGGGACTGATGGAAAGGATAGAGGAGGTGTACTGGGAGACGAAAGGAAGAGTAAAAACAGGGAAAGGGATCGGGGAGGAATTCTGGACGGAAAGGGGTGTTAGGCAGGGATGTCCGCTTAGTCCCTTGCTATTTAGCATATTGGCGGCGGACATGGAAGAGGAGATGAAAAGAGGGGGGGTGGGGAGGGGTTAGGTTGGGAGGGGAAAAGATATACACGCTGGCGTATGCTGATGACGTGGTGGCTTTGGCGGAGGACGAGGGGGAAATGAGAACGATGATGAGTAGGCTGGAATCATATCTGGATTGTAAAAGATTGGAGGTAAATGTGGAGAAATCCAAGGTAATGAGGTGTAGAAGGGGGGGAAGGAGGAAGAAGGTGACGTGGATATGGAAGGGGAAGAGAGTGGAGGAGGTGAAGGAATTTAAATATTTGGGATATATATTATGCAGTGGGGGAGGACAGGAGGCGCATGTCAGGGATAGGATTAAAAGGGCGGCAATGGTAATGGGGCAGGTGTGGGGGATAGGGAAGAGGAAATTCGGAAGGGAATGGGGGAAAAGGTTATGGCTGTTTGACAAGCTGGTGTGGACGGTATTAGCACACGGGGCGGAAATTTGGGGGTGGGAGGAAAGGAAAGGAATTGAAAGGGTGCAAGAGAGGTATCTGAGGTGGACGATGGGAGTGGACTGGAGGACGCCGGGGTATATGATTAGAGAGGAGTTGAAAAGGGATTGTATGAGAATTAGGGCTATGAATAGGGCGGCGAATTGGGAAAGAAGGTTGGAAGAAGGAAAAGGGAGTGAGTTGGCAAGGAGATGCCTTAGGGAGATAAGAAGAAGGGAAAGAGAGGAAGGGGAGTTGACGAGATGGGAGGAGGGAAGAAGGAAGGCGATTTGGGGAAACGAGGGAAGGGAGATCAGGGAGGGGGCAGGGGGGAAGGAAATGGTGGGAGAGTGGAGGATTTGATATCGAGGGAGAAGAGAAGGCAGGAGCAGGAGAGGTGGGAAAGGGTAAGGGATTCAAGGTCAAATAGGTGGTATAAGGAAGTGAGGGTAGAAGGAATACCGAAATACTTGAAGAAGGGATGGGGGGGAAAGCAGGTGGAGAAGGGTGATGAGATATAGGATGGGGAATGAAATGAGGGAATCGCAATATTGGAGGGAGGAGGAGGAAAGGAGGTGTAGGGTTTGCGGGTGGAGTGAGGAAACATGAGAGCATGTTTGGGAAGGATGTGTCAGATGGGAGAGTGTAGCGGGTGGATGGCAGGAGAATGTGATGGAGATACTAGGGGAGGAAGGCGAGGGAGAATGGTGGATGAGAGAAATAGACAGGGTGAGAGAGAGAATGGAAAGGGGAGGAAGAGAGGATGAGGGTGAGAGAGAAAGGGAGCAAGAGAGTTAGAATGGGATGAGGTGAGAGAGAGTGAATGGGTGGGAGAAAGAAGGAGGAAACGGAAGTCGGGAGGGAGGGAGGGGGAGGGAGGAGGGAAAGGGAAAGGGGATGAGGATAGCAGGCGAGAGTGCGTGCAGAAAGCGGCGAGCGGGCGAGCGAGCGTACGGAAAGTACGGAAAGCGGCGAGCGGGCGAGCGTACGGAAAGTACGGGAAGCGGCGAGCGGGCGAGCGTTTGAGCGTGCGGAAAGCGGCGAGCGGACGGGCGTGCGAGCGTGCGAGCGAGCAGAAGCGAGCAGGCGAGCGAGCGAGAGAATAGCGGCGAGCGAGCGAGCGATTAGCGGCGAGCGAGCGAGCGATTAGCGCCGAGCGGGGGAGCGTACGGGCGAATGGCGGAGAACGGGAGAGTGTGCGAGTGTGGGAGATTGGTATGCGAGGGAGGATTAGTGTAAATTAAGTTAAGTTAGGTTAAGTATAGGTTAGGATTAGTTAAGTTAAGGAAGGAGGTTGAAGTTAGAGTAAGATTTAGAGTAAGGGATGAGAGTGAAACCCTAAGGGGAACACTAGAGCAATTATTATTATTATTATTATTATAGATATATTTATATAAAATTAATTAAAAAATAAATCAAATAATCTTATATTATTTATATTATTAAAAAAATAAAATTTAATTTTTTTTATATATAAATATATATACATATGTTTATACATATATATATATATATATTAAATATTTTATATTAAGATAAATATATATTAATTTACAATAACGAATAATGTTACCTAATAGTTTAAATTAAACAATTAATAGTACAGAAATAAATAAATATATAATAATAAATATATAATATATTTATATATAATTATGTCCTATCTCTCAATAAAATTTGAAAATAAATATATAAACTATAATCTACATATTTATATATATTTAACATATTTAACATAATTATATCAATAAAAATTAAATAAACATATTAGTAGAATAAATTTTTATTCTTTATAATATAATCATAATAATTTTATGAGTTATGTAGTAAACTCATAAAATTATGATATATAAAATAATATAAAATCAAATAGTTAATTATTTATTTAAATAAATATTGAAATAATGAATAAATAAGTATACATATAACAAATATTTTATATTATAATAAATATATATAGATTTATAATAACGAATAATGTTACCTAATAGTTTAAATTAAACAATTAATAGTACAGAAATAAATAAATATATAACAATAAATATATAATATATTTATATATAATTATGTCCTATCTCTCAATAAAATTTGAAAATAAATATATAAACTATAATCTATATATTTATATATATTTAATATATTTAACATAATTATATCAATAAAAATTAAATAAACATATTAGTAGAATAAATTTTTATTCTTTATAATATAATCATAATAATTTTATGAGTTATGTAGTAAACTCATAAAATTATGATATATAAAATAATATAAAATCAAATAGTTAATTATTTATTTAAATAAATATTGAAATAATGAATAAATAAGTATACATATAACAAATATTTTATATTATAATAAATATATATAGATTTATAATAACGAATAATGTTACCTAATAGTTTAAATTAAACAATTAATAGTACAGAAATAAATAAATATATAACAATGAATATATAATATATTTATATATAATTATGTCCTATCTCTCAATAAAATTTGAAAATAAATAATAATTCATAAATGAGCACTAACGAATTAATTAATTATATATTATATATATTTAAATATATACATGTATATATATAAATATATATTTATATTTAATAAATTTTAAATAATTTTATATGATTATGTTACATACGCAGTATTCGAGCACGCGTTTTTTTTGAACATTTGGAGCGCCTGGCGCCAGCGAGACGGGGTGCAACCGTCGCTCCCACGGCGACGTTAGAATTTTCCGTTACATATTAGTGTTTCGTGTTCCCACAGTTTGGTATATCTCAAATATCCCTTAAGGATACCCTCTATTTCTTAGAGTCTAGACTCCCCTAGTTCAAAAGTTTAAGATAAGGACTTCACCCCCACGCGACACAGCGTCGCCGCCGCATTTTCCCAGGAAAACCACGCATGACGATGCGCCTCCCACCACCTAATTTTCACTGATTTTTGGGTATATAAGGAGACGGATTTTCATCCTCGTGGGCTCATTTGAAGACTAGTCAGAGTTTAGTACGCGGCTCAAGCTAGTCAACAAGATCGAGCAATAGTTCTCTTTCGAGTAAAATAGAATACAGTACGTAACTTAACTTACGGTAACGTTATTCTCCGAGACCCCCGCATATCTCTGTGCGTTAACTTAGAGAGATTTTAGAGTACGCGACAAAGTACACTTTAACCAATTGTATCTATTGAATATCCAAGTTTGTAACAATATATCTGGATCATTTGTGTTTGAGAAATCATAGTCAAAGTCAATTAAAGTCCTTCACATCCACAATCCTATAAGAAGACGAACCCACAACGATATATCTTTACCGCTCGAGATATATTTTAATTATAAAGTTACGAGGCACAACGAAATTCGGTGATTCCCCGATGACAGTATCGTCATCGTTTCCTAATAACCTATAGTGGCTCCCGATGATAGCTAAAGGCGCTAGGCATTGGTTCGTCCACTCCCTCTAGTGGCTCCCAGTATTAGCCATATACTGGTTCGTCCACGAAACCCTTTCCATCCCTTTGAATCCAGGTGGCTCCCAGTGCTAGCTAAAGGCGCTAGGCATTGGTTCGTCCACATCCTTAGCGGCTCCCGGCGTTAGCCATACGTCGGTTCGTCCGCGACTTTTCCCATTTTGAATCCTCGGACATTTCGCACTGCCCTCGGCTCGTAACAAACTGGTGACAGCGGTGGGATCTACCTTTTGGATACACCATTCGGGTTAGATAAATTCTCTTCTTGTTGGATAATTGGATTTTGGATATTTTTCGGTTCCGCGTCCGAAAAGGCTCCTTAGGGAAACGCCTAAAATTCGCGAGAATATTCAAAGTATTTTAGAAATACAACCAAGGATATTGGTAGCAAAAGAATCTGATTAGATTGTGCTTTAACCATTCCGAGGGAAATTATTTTAATACCGCCAAAGAACTTCAATTGTTCTGCGCGAGAGTTCATTTATCGACGAATCTTTACATTAGATTCAGTAGATCACTTCATCGCCTTAGCGGCTGTATAATTGTTTCACATATCTAGTTTGTGAATTAGTTTTGGAAATTGCATAAAAGGAAATCATCATGGCACAAGCGCAAGCTTCAGTTTCCAATGATGATATTGCTAGCTTAACGCTTTCAATGGCTAATTCAATGGCTGCTCTTACACAGCGTAGTTGTATTCAATACGCAACAGCAACAATTCCGACTTTTAATGGAGAAAAACCACCTCTCTCAGTTTTCGTACAGAACGTGGAAAACGGGTTAGCGTTAATTCCACAAGATACGGAATCTGAATATTTGAAAATAATTTTAACAAAACTTACTGGTCCTGCTAGACTCAGTGTTCAGGATAAAGAATTCACTACCATAAAAGAATTATTAAAACATTTGAAAAAACGATACGCTCCGGGTCGTAACTTAGCGTATTTTCAAGGAGAAATTGCTCGTTTAAAAATTCGTAATGACGAATCAGTAAGGAAATATATAAACCGAGTTAGCTATATCGTTCATTGTACTCGGATTGCGGTTCGTGATCGATACGGAGAGAATAGTGAAGAAATTATTAAAGAAATGGAGAAAGACATTCTGGAAAACTTCATCGAGGGATTACCAGAACGAATGTCATGGAGAATGGCAACTTTGGGAGGTCAACATGAAAATTTAGAAGACGCATTCGACGCTGTTCTGCAAGTGGACCGCCGACTGAGAAACAGGCGCCGAAACAGCGATTATGGTTACGAAGAAGAATACCGTAGTCGAAGACGAAGCCGTGAAAGGGATCATGGGTCACGTCACGCGTATCCTCATTCACCGTCCCCTTCACGTTATCGTAAGGACCATTCCAGAGACAAGGGTACATCTGGTTCGGAGTCCGATTATGACGACTGGCCGAAACAAGGATCAGCGATGACTCTGCATAGACGCAGCGCTCGCTCTCCAGATTATTTTTCCGATACATCAGAAAAGGAAGAATATCATAGGAAAGATCACACTAACAAATCTCGCGATACACCACAATTGTATTGCTGGAATTGTGGCATTAAAGGACATGATGGAAAATCATGTAGAAATGATGGAAAATCACAACGTAAGAATTCTCCTTATAGGAAGGATTTAAACTTCAACGGCGCTTACCGCAAAGGCGATTCGGTGAGCGTATTAAACAAAGATCGCCAAAGGAAGATCAGGTTCAACGACAACAAGGACACAAATTTATCAGGGAAGCTCCAACACCGCGAATCAGGGTCAAAGTTCCAGAATTGGAAAAAAGACAGGGAGAATTCCTTTTAGACGGAGGTGCAACTATTAATTTAGTTGTCCTCGATGTACTGGGTGATCGTGCAGAAATCACTTCCAGGGAGGAAATAGAAATAACAGGACTATCTCCTCAACCTATTCATACTTTAGGCACTACCGTCTTGCATATTAATAACATTCCAACACCATTTTATGTTATTAAACGTCTTCCCGTGTCGGCAGATGGTCTTTTAGGAAGCCCATTCTTCCTTCAAGAAAGAGTAGAGATCTCTTATTATCACGGGACAATTGTAACTCGTGCTCAACCGACAAAACCTATACGTTTTTCGAATTTTGACGAAGTAGAAGCTTGCTCTAAATCGTTTAAAACGAAACAGCGAATTCCGGGTAGGACAATTCAACAAATAGCAGTAAGGATAGCTAATCCAGAAATTAAGGAAGGTTATCTACCACGGCTCAAAACACCTGAAAACATCTACGCAGGTGAAGCTGCAGTCTGTAACGTTAATGGATCATGTTACGTTTTAGCGACAAACACTGGAGAAGAAGATACAGAAATTTCATTAGAACCACAATATTTACAACCATATGATATATTAGACACTTCCGATGAAGATCCTATTTTATCATATCAAGCTAATCCCTTACCTGGCAAAAATAGAATAAAACACATTTGGGATACTTTAAGAACTGATCATCTAAATTCTGAAGAAGAACATCACATTCGAGAAATTATTCAAGAATTCTCTGATAGATTTTATTTACCAGGAGATAATTTGGATAAAGTTCCGAATTTTTATCATTCGATTCACGTTACCGATAACGTTCCAATCAACACCAGACAATACCGTTACCCTTCAATACATCAGGAGGAAATTCAGAATCAAGTTAAGACTCTTTTATCACAAGGAATTATTAGGGAATCTACTTCACCTTATAATTCTCCGCTATGGATTGTACCAAAGAAAGCAGATGCTCAAGGCAACAAACGTTGGCGTATGGTCATTGACTTTCGTGCATTAAACGAAAAAACCGTTAGTGATAAATATCCGCTTCCACATATTACAGAAATTTTAGACAAGTTGGGAAGTGCTAAATACTTTTCAATTTTTGATTTGGCTAATGGCTTCCATCAAATTGAAATGCATCCAAGGGACAGAGAAAAGACTGCTTTCACAACACCATATGGACACTATGAATTTGTGCGAATGCCTTTTGGATTAAAGAATGCACCGCCTACTTTTCAACGTTTAATGGATCAAGTATTAACTGGACTTCAAGGATCAGAATTATTCGTTTATCTTGATGACATTGTTGTATACTCATCATCGCTCAGAGAACACGAAATAAAAATTAGGAAGTTAATGAATCGCCTTCGCGAACACGGACTTACATTACAAACCAACAAATGCGAATTTCTTCGTAAAGAAGTCACGTATTTGGGACATATAGTTTCATCTGAAGGAGTAAAACCAGATCCAAGGAAATTAGAAGCCGTAAAGAACTTCCCGGTACCAAAATCAAAAACTAACATTCAACAATTTCTAGGCTTGACAGGATATTATCGCCGTTTCATTCAAGATTATTCAGCTAAAGCACAACCACTATGTCAGCTCCTTGGGAAGGGAATTCGATTTGAGTGGACAGAGAAACAACAACAGAGTTTCGAAATACTAAGAGACGAATTGTGCAAAGAACCAATTTTGCAATATCCAGATTTTAGTAAACCGTTCATCATCACTACGGATGCCTCAGATTTTGCAATTGGCGCAGTTCTAAGCCAAGGAGAAATAGGCAAAGATTTACCTATAGCTTACGCTTCGCGTAGCTTATGCCCGGCCGAAAGAAACTATTCAGCTACAGAAAAAGAATGCTTAGCCATGGTTTACGCAGCACAATACTTTAGACCGTATGTTTTTGGACAAAAATTCACCCTAGTCACCGACCATCGACCTCTTGTGTGGTTACACTCGGTGAAGGATCCCACTTCACGCTTAGCTAAGTGGAAATTGAAACTTTTGGAATATGAGTATGATGTCGTTCATAAATCTGGCAAAACTAACTTAAACGCTGATGCTTTATCACGTAACCCAACAGCTGTTTGTCTACCATTAATTCCAAGAGATGAAGATAAGGATTTTAAAATGCAGTTACCTAAAACAACAGCTTTAGGACCTGATACTATTGGACGACGTATTCGAGAATTACGAAGAGATCGTGAAACTCGACCCATGTACAAAGAACTCAGTTATAGTTCGGAAGAATCAGAAGATAGAGAAAGCACTCCAGTCAAACGCAGAATACCACGCAGAAGAAAAATTCATCAAGATCCTACGGATAGAAGGTTGTTAAATCCTAATCAATCGAGCAGCACAATATCAGGGAATCCTATGGCACATTCTACATGTGTTACAGATCAGTTGCAGGAAAATCATGAAACCCCAACACAAGATACAACAATAGGCGCAGATTTAATTTCATTCAATGATTCAAATCCATTGAATGCGACGATCAGATCTACAAGTCAAAATCAATCTATTCCGTCAGCGATATTAGAAGAACCAAACGAGTTAAATCTTCCGACAGCATTAACTCCGACTATAGTAAATCAACCAACTATTATTACTTCCACACCATCCGTTTCGCAACAAACACCTATTCAATCTCAGAATTCAAGATTAGATTTTATATCTAATTCCATACTACCAGATTACGAATCCTCGTCTCCGGAACACAGTACCTCATCCGAAGAAGAATCACCAGATATCTCAGTAGTTCAATCAACCCCACCAACTACCCAAAACAATAATATTCAAACACCACCGGAAGAAAGTAGAAAGGAACTGATTGAAGAAGCACACAGCAGTTTACTTGGAGGACACAAAGGCATCACAAAAACCCTCAACCGATTGAAAGCTAAATATCATTGGCAAAATATGCGAAACGAAGTACAGGATTTCATCAGAAAATGCAAAAGTTGTCAAGAACAGAAGTTAGTTAGAGCAAAAACACGCCAACCAATGATCATTACCGACACACCATTGGAACCTTTTGAAAAACTCGCTTTGGACACAGTTGGACCACTTCCTGAGACACGTGGTGGAAACCGTCATATTTTAACAATGCAGGATAATCTTACAAAATACTGTGTAGCTGTAGCCATTCCAAACATTCAAGCTACTACTATAGCAGATGCATTGGCACGACACTTTATTGCAATCTATGGAGCACCCACTACTATACTGACAGATAAAGGTACTAGTTTCATGGGCAAGGTAATGAAACATTTGGCCGAAATCTTCAAGATAAAACAGATTAATACTTCAGGATATAGACCTCAGACTAACGGTTCATTAGAAAGAAGTCACCTTGTGCTCACAGAGTACTTGAAACACTACATAGACTCACATGAAGACTGGGATCTTTACATTCCATTTGCTATGCTCTCATACAATACATCTGTACACGAAGCAACGAATTTCACACCACATGAACTAATTTTCGGGAAAACAGCAAAATTACCCAGCGCATTTCCTTCTGGACAACAATTGGCAACCTACGGGTCATACCTCTCAGACTTGATTACACAAATGACACAAATTCGTGATCAAGCAGCTGACAATTTAAATCAAGCAAAGAAAAGATCAAAACGATATTATGACCGCCATGTAAAAGCACAACAATTTAAAACTGGAGATTACGTCTACGTTCTAAAAGAACCACGAACGAGCAAATTCGATCCTCATTATATTGGACCATATAAAATCATAGACACGTCGGACCTCAACAACGTAGTTATCAACACCAATGGCAACAAGCAAATCGTGAAGCATCAGGACAAGTTGAAGCACGCATTTCTTTCCGATGATTCCTCATAATCAAACTAAAATCTAAGATATTTTGCAGACCAACTTGTACCACAATAATCGGAAGAACAGATTCAATTTGAGCTCCACCAAAGTCAATAAATCAAGGACAAACCTGATATCCATAGACAATCTAATATCAACACCTACCAAACGGCCCGGATATCCAGACGCAAGGGCGTCCTTTCATCCCAGAGGCCGCAAGGAACAACAACCACGGAACCAATCGCGTAAGACACGACACAATACAACACCACACACACAGCGCAATAGGCATCAGAAAAGTTTAGTTTTGGCAGTGTGAGCGGCGGTTGTGTCCATTTTCGCAAGTGCTTCAGACGTTCCAAATGTGAAAAGCATCGTAATAAACGATGTTTTATCTAAGGGGGGAGGTGTTACATACGCAGTATTCGAGCACGCGTTTTTTTTGAACATTTGGAGCGCCTGGCGCCAGCGAGACGGGGTGCAACCGTCGCTCCCACGGCGACGTTAGAATTTTCCGTTACATATTAGTGTTTCGTGTTCCCACAGTTTGGTATATCTCAAATATCCCTTAAGGATACCCTCTATTTCTTAGAGTCTAGACTCCCCTAGTTCAAAAGTTTAAGATAAGGACTTCACCCCCACGCGACACAGCGTCGCCGCCGCATTTTCCCAGGAAAACCACGCATGACGATGCGCCTCCCACCACCTAATTTTCACTGATTTTTGGGTATATAAGGAGACGGATTTTCATCCTCGTGGGCTCATTTGAAGACTAGTCAGAGTTTAGTACGCGGCTCAAGCTAGTCAACAAGATCGAGCAATAGTTCTCTTTCGAGTAAAATAGAATACAGTACGTAACTTAACTTACGGTAACGTTATTCTCCGAGACCCCCGCATATCTCTGTGCGTTAACTTAGAGAGATTTTAGAGTACGCGACAAAGTACACTTTAACCAATTGTATCTATTGAATATCCAAGTTTGTAACAATATATCTGGATCATTTGTGTTTGAGAAATCATAGTCAAAGTCAATTAAAGTCCTTCACATCCACAATCCTATAAGAAGACGAACCCACAACGATATATCTTTACCGCTCGAGATATATTTTAATTATAAAGTTACGAGGCACAACGAAATTCGGTGATTCCCCGATGACAGTATCGTCATCGTTTCCTAATAACCTATAGTGGCTCCCGATGATAGCTAAAGGCGCTAGGCATTGGTTCGTCCACTCCCTCTAGTGGCTCCCAGTATTAGCCATATACTGGTTCGTCCACGAAACCCTTTCCATCCCTTTGAATACAGGTGGCTCCCAGTGCTAGCTAAAGGCGCTAGGCATTGGTTCGTCCACATCCTTAGCGGCTCCCGGCGTTAGCCATACGTCGGTTCGTCCGCGACTTTTCCCATTTTGAATCCTCGGACATTTCGCACTGCCCTCGGCTCGTAACAATTATAATAATTTTTAAATTATAATATACAAACTAATAAATTAAATATTACTATATATAAATATTATTTAATAATTTACCTAAATTAATTATATATAATCAAATAATTATAATAAATTAAATAAAATAGTAATATAATTATTTTTATATTTATAAAATCAAATTAATAGCAATTAAATATTAAATTAATTTACATTAAAATAAATAATTTATATTATATAAATATATAATTTAAATTCTATGAGCTCTACCCCTTAAAGCTCATAGAATATTAATTATTAATTATAATATGTAAATAATTTATATTATAATATATTAATTATAAATATATATATATATAAATATTTATATATATAAATATATTTATAAATTAAAAATATATCTACGAGTAATATAGGGGTAGCTGCTCGTAGTTTTAATATAATAAAATTAATTTATACATAATTATATTAATTTTTATTTTAAACATTTATTTACATTACATAACTTTAGTAATTATTATTTATTTTATAATAATAAATTCTAAAAATCTATGGGAACAACTAAATTTTATTTTTCTTAATTATATTAATAATATTAAATTAATTTTTAGAAATTGCTCCATCACAAATCTACACTGAGAAACCTTTTTTAAAAATTAATTTTTAAAACTATATACATATACATATAAATATACACACACACACACACACACACACACGCACACGCACACGCACACGCACACGCACACGCACACGCACACGCACACGCACACGCACACGCACACGCACACGCACACGCACACGCACACGCACACGCACACGCACACGCACACGCACACGCACACGCACACGCACACGCACACGCACACGCACACGCACACGCACACGCACACGCACACACACACACACATATAAAGCTTTTAGGTTCATACCCTAATTATAGAATAAAATTCTTTTATATATATATATATAATATTTATATTTATTATTTATTTTAATGCCTTAAAATTAAAAATTTTATATGCTAAATACACTTAAATATAAATTTTATTATATAGATATAATAAATAATTTAAATTCATGACAAAATACTTTAATAATTTTTTAATTTTTATATTAATTTTAATTATTTTAATTAGATTAACTATCAGAAATATTTTTTTAATTTGAATATTAATAGAAGTTTCTACAATAACTTATATTACTTTAGTAATTTTATCAAATAATAATAAAACCTCAACAATTTTATATTATTTAATTTCATTTTTAAGAAGTTCATTAATTTTAATTTCAATCTTATATAAAAATAAATTTAATTTATTTAATATTTTATTATTAATAATATTATTAATAAAAATAAATTTAATTCCCTTTCATAATTGATTTTTTTTAATAATAAAATCATTAGATTGAATAAATTTATTTTTGTTAATAACAATTATAAAATTTATTCCTATACAAATTTTATTTTTAATTTCATTTAATAATAATTTTATTATAATAATTATTTTAATTGATTTAATTATTCCTCCAATTTTATCTTGAAATAAAAATTCTATTAAATTAATTATTTCATATTCATCAATTTATCAAACTTCTATTATATTATTAACAATAAATATTAATTATAATATTTTATTAATTATAATTGTGTATATTCAATTATAACAATAATTTTAATTATAATTTTAAATTATTTTAATAATATAATTACTTCAAATTATTTAATAATAATAAAAAAATAAAATTTTTTTTTTTTATATTAATAGTAAATAGATTTTTTCCTCCAATAATAACATTTATACTAAAATGATTAATTTTAGAATATTTAATAAAATTTAATTTATTTCAATATTTTTTTATATTATTATTTTTAATAATTTCAAGTATTATTATAATTTTTAATTATTTAAATTTTATTATAAATAATTTATTTGAATTTAAATTTAAAAAAATATTTTATAAAAAAAAAATAATCAAAAATTGATTTTTAATTTTAAATTATTGTATTTTATTTTATTTTATATTTATTTATATTTATTATTATATATAAATTGAAATTTCTAACTTTTTATAATATTTTTAAATTTGCAATTGAATATTTTAATTAAATTATAGAAATTCAATTTATTTTACTAAATTTAATATTAGAATTAATTAATTCATAAATAAATTTACAATTTATTCCGTTTATTCAGGCATAATATTTTAATATAAAATATTTATGTGTATATACATATATATAAATAAATTGTATATTTAATTTAAATTTTATAATATTTAAGATTTTAAACTAATTTAAACTATTAATCTTCAAAATTAAATATATTAATTCATATTATTAAATCTTAATATGAACAAAAATTTGATTATATTCAACTAATCATAAAAATATTGGTATACTTTATTTTATTTTTGCTATATGATCAGGAATAATTGGTACATCACTTAGATTATTAATCCGAATAGAATTAAGAACTCCTGGAAATTGAATTAATAATGATCAATTATATAAGTCAATTGTTACTTCTCATGCATTTGTAATAATTTGTTTTATAGTAATACCTTTTATAATTGGAGGATTTGGAAATTATTTAATTCCATTAATAATAGGTTCACCTGATGTAGCCTTTCCTCGAATAAATAATATAAGATTTTGATTATTACCTCATTCATTAACATTATTAATTTTAAGAAATTTTTTAAATTCAGGGATAGGTACAGGATGAACCATTTATCCACCATTATCATCATTTATATATCATGCATCTTCTTCAGTAGATTTAACAATTTTTTCTCTTCATATTACAGGAATTTCATCAATTATAGGTTCAATTAATTTTATTGTAACAATTATATTTATAAAAAATATTAGTATTAATTTTGATCAAATTTCTTTATTTCCTTGATCAGTATTTATTACAACTATTTTACTTTTATTTTCTTTACCTGTTTTAGCTGGAGCAATTACTATATTATTATCAGATCGTAATTTAAATTCATCATTTTTTGATCCAATAGGAGGAGGTGACCCTATTTTATATCAACATTTATTTTGATTTTTTGGACATCCAGAAGTATATATTTTAATTTTACCAGGATTTGGATTAATTTCTCATATTATTTCAAATGAAAGAGGTAAAAAAGAAACTTTTGGAAATTTAGGAATAATTTATGCTATATTAGGAATTGGATTTTTAGGATTCGTTGTTTGAGCACATCATATATTTACTGTTGGTATAGAAGTAGATACACGAGCTTATTTTACATCAGCAACAATAATTATTGCTGTTCCAACTGGAATTAAAGTATTTAGATGATTAACAACATTTCATGGAACAAAAATTATTAATAAACCAACAATTTTATGATCAATAGGATTTATTTTTTTATTTACAATAGGAGGATTAACTGGAATTATATTATCAAATTCTTCAATTGATATTATACTTCATGATACTTATTATGTTTTTTTTTTTTTTTTTTTTTTTTTTTTTTTGAGGTTTAAAGTCGCATTAACATCTAATGGTCATGAGCGACTATACATCATTACACGTATTGTTTGTTATGTGTCGTTTTACAAGGTTTATGTAATCTGTAGATGTATGTGTATCTCTTTCCAGTTTCTACTTTTCTTTAGGTTTCTATAGTTGTGTGTAAATTTGAATGTCTTTGAGAAACGAGATTGTATTGTTTAAATTTTCAGGCGAGTTTACTATTTCGTTTATATTACTTTTGATTTTATATTTTTCTCTGTTTTCTGTGTAACGGTTACAGTTAAATAGGATGTGTCTTATGCTGAGGTTCTCGTTGCATGTAGTACATTTAGGTGCGGTTTCTTTTGTGAGGAGGTGTGCGTGTGTTAGTCTTGTGTGGCCAATTATTGTACGTATGATGATTACTTGGTCGTGTCTGTTTAGTTTATCAAGATCTAGTTTGTAGTTTCCTGATTTGTTTAACGGTAATTTTTCCGAGACTGATGGTGTTAGGCTTCGAATCCAGTTTTCTTTTAATCTTCTGTTAATTTCTCTTCTGTAGTCAGTGTATGGGATTTTTTCGTCTAGTTCCTGGGTATTTTGTTTTATTGCTTCTTTGGCTGTCTGGTCTGCTTTTTCATTTCCTTGGATACCCATATGTGAAGGTATCCATATGAATTTAATTTCTACTTTTTCTTTGGTGATCTGTGAATGTAACTTTTGTATTTCTTGGGTTTGTTCGTCGGATGCGTCCGGGTCCTGGATTTCCTGTAGGGAGCTTTTAGAGTCAGAAAAAATTGCGAATTTCCTGTGTGTGGTGCTTTGTATATGTTCAAGTGCTTTTTTAATCGCGATTTTTTCGCACGTAAAAATTGACATGATTTTTGGGAGTTTGTAGCCCCACTCTTCTTCTGAGGTAGTTATTGCGCACCCATTTCCTTCCTTAGTTTTTGCGCCGTCGGTATATATATATTTATAGTCTGCGATGGATGCACATATCTCTTCATACAGGTTTTTGTAAATTGATGGGTTTGTTTCTGCTTTTTTATCCTTGGTTAGTTCAAAGTTTACATATGGTGGGTTAATACTCCATGGTGGTTCGGATGGATATTTCTTATTACTGATATTGGGTTCAGTTAGGCTGGTACTTGTTTCTTTTAAATATTTGGTGATTCTGACGTAGAAGGGAGTAGGCAATCTTACTTTTTTTTGGTATATACAATTATATTTTTTACTGAATATGTTCTGGTATATTGGATTATTGGGGGATGTTGCGATGTTTGAGGCATAGTTAATTGATAATAGTTTTCGTCTTTCACTTAGTGGTGGTTCATTTGTTATTGCAAGTAAGTTGTTTACTGGACTGGTGCAAAAGGCTCCTACTGCCATTCTAAGTGCTGAGTTGTGTATTGAATTTAATTTTTTGATGTCCGATTTTTTTGCCGAGTCATATATGATGCTGCCATAATCAATTTTAGATCTAACTATTGCTTTGTAAGTGTTTATTAGGGTTGCCTGGTCTGCTCCCCAACCCGAAGCTGACAGTATTTTAATTGGATTTAGTCGCCGTTTGCAGTCGTCTGTTATATTTTTAATGTGGTTTTTCCAGGTCAGCTTTTTATCGAATATCATTCCTAATATTTTTAGTGTTTCCGTTGATTGGATTTTACTATTATTCATATAGATTATTGGGTTGTGTATTTGTTGTTTGTGTCTTGCAAACGAAATGCATTGTGTTTTTTGAGTTGAGAACTTGAAGCCAGATTCTTCTGTCCATGTTTGGAGTTTGTTTATTGT
Organism: Perdita meconis; assembly: GCA_030770465.2. Lineage (NCBI taxonomy): Eukaryota > Metazoa > Arthropoda > Insecta > Hymenoptera > Andrenidae > Perdita > Perdita meconis. Next base: position 1,947,204 of record JASKOS020000026.1, on the reverse strand, counting down.
TTGTTGAAGAAGGTTTTCGGTTGTTGTTTTTTCTTTACCGCTACAAAAAATGGTTAAATCGTCTGCGAATAGTCCACATTTAACTGGTGGTATTAGGTTTCTTGGAATTTCATTGATTGCGATTAGGAATAGCGTTACGCTAAGTACTGACCCTTGTGGTACACCGTTTTGTACTTCTAAGCTCTCCGATAGCATTCCGTTGACTCTTACTTTTATGCGTCTTCTTTTTAAGAAATTATATATAAGTGCTAGCATCCTACCTGTTATTTGGTTTTTAATAAGTGTTTCTATGATTCTGGGTCGCCATACCATATCATAGGCTTTCTCTATATCTAATGCGACTGCTGTTAAATGTTGTTTGTTTGCGAAAGAGTCGCATATGGCTGTTTCGAGCTGGATGAGGTGGTCCATTGTAGACCTAAATTTTCGGAAGCCGCTTTGTTCGTTTGCGAAGAATTTGGTATTTTCCAGGTGCCACATGAGTCTTTTATTGATTACTTTCTCTAGGAGTTTGCAGATTGTGCACGTCAAGGAGATGGGACGGTAGCTGCTAGCAATAGTTTTATCTTTGTTTGGTTTCAGTATTGGAATAACTATTGCCTCTTTCCATTTATCTGGGAAGACCATATTGATCCAAATGAGGTTAAATATTTGGGTGAGGTATAGCAGTACTTTGTCTGAGAAGTGTTTTAGAAATTCGTTGGGAATGGAGTCTGGACCAGGACTGGAGTTTTTACAATTTTTTAGTGCCTGTTTGACTTCGATGAGTTTGATATTTGAGTTGAAGGGCTGATTGGTGTTGGAGAAAATTTCGTCCTTTTTTGGTTCTTGATATGTACTGATTTTCTGGAGAAATTTCGTGTCGTAGTTGTTGTTGCTAGAGTTTTTAATAAACGTATTTACTAGTTCGTTTGCAATATCCTGTGGGTGTTCTAGTATTTGTTTTGAATGGTTTACGAGTGCTGGGATATAAAAATTCCGTGATGTTCCTTTAATTTTTCTTATTTTATCCCAACATGTACTGTATGGGGTGTTTTTATTTATGGAGTTTATGAAGTTCATCCAAGAGTTTTTTTTGCTTTCTTTTATTAGCCTTCGAGATGTGGCTCGCTGTTTTTTATATTGTATTTTATTTTCTGTTGTTGGGTGTTTTTTGAACACGTTGAAAGAGTGATTGGTGTTTTTTATAGCTGTTTCACATCTTTCGTTCCACCATGGGACTTTGCGTTTTTTAGGTTTGTTGTTAGGTATGGGTATTGCATTGTTTGCTGCTTTGTGGATTATATTGGTAAAGTTTTCGACTATTTTGTCGATGTTTTCACTGTCTTGAATGTTGATTGGGGGTAGTGCTGTTACATATTGGTCCATAAGGGATCGGAAAAGGGGCCAATTTGCTTTTTTCGTATTCCATTTTCGGGTCCAGTGGATTTTTGTTTCTTCTGTTGTTGTTTCCGTTATTGTGATCGGAAAATGGTCACTGTCGTGTGGGTTTGAGGCTACCTCCCAGTCAAATAGGTGCGCTATTTTCGTGGAGCATATAGTTAGGTCAATTGAACTTAAAGTTCCGTTGGCTATATTTAAGTGAGTAGCTTGTCCAGAGTTTAATAAAAGTAGTTCTGGATCTTCCAGGAAGGATTTTATGATGTCACCTCTTTTGTCATTTTTGTTTGATCCCCACAGTGTACTGTGACTGTTAAAGTCTCCTAGTAATAGGAAAGGTTTTGGAAGCTGTTCAATTAATTTTGATAATTCACCAATGGAGAAATTATAGCTGTTGGGTATATATACATTACATATGCATATTTCCATGGAGTGTGTTAGTATCGTAGTTGCTATCGCTTCTAGTGGTGTTTGGAGTGGGATTTCTTTACAGAAGGTATTATTTTTAATATATGTAGCAACACCTCCACTTGCATAATGGTTATTTACTCTGTTTTTATAGAGGGTCGAATAGTTTTTTATATTTGCAACAAAATTTTCCTTGAAGTTTGTTTCTTGTAGGCAGATAATTTCTGGATTCAATTCGTTGATGAGTAGTTGTAGTCTCTCTTGGTGTGGTTTATACCCGTTAATGTTCCATTGTATAATTTTCATGTTTTGGTTCTCTTATACTTTTGTGTGATTTGATATTTCTTGGTGTTATCTTATGGTATGGGATTTTGAGTGAAACCAATGCCTTCTTTATGCATTGTTTGGTTATATTCGTCGAGCTTTTTTGTTATTCTGGTGCATCTATTTTTAATGCTTCGATCAGTTAAAACTGGGTAAATGTCTTTAATCATATAACTGAGAGCTGGGATGTCGTTTGTATACGTTAATGCCAATTCAATTATATTTGGGTTTCCTTTGGCGTTTTCTATGATGCTTTTGAATTGAGTATAGTTGATAATATATTTGTTAGGGAGTATATCCATTAGCTTCTTTGCGGGGGTTAACATTTCTTCGATAGTCTTTGTATTTAGTTCTTCATTAGGATCTGTTTTCTTTTTCTTTTTAGTTAGATGTCGAATTTTTGTTGAGTTTTGTTTGTAATCGTCTGAAGATTCTTCCATGTCCATTAAAGATGAGTCTGTAGCTTCTTCCTCCAGTAATTTTGAAATTGTTTGTGAGTTTTGTGAGCTTGATTCAGATATTGGTCTTTTGATACTGTTGTAGTATATAGTTTTTTCAGTGGATGGTTTTTCGCTTAGTATTTGGGATAGTTGTGTAGTTGTATCTTCTGTGTTTGTATTTGTGGTTTGAATATGTACTTTTTTATGTTGGGTTAATGTTGGGAAGGTTTGGGTGTCAGTTATGAGGGTGTTTTCTTTTATTGTAGAGTCAGGGCAATCCTTTGCTAGGTGGCCTTCTTTTTTGCATGAGTAGCATTTTATATTGTCTCCTGATAGATAGATCCAGTAGTTAGTATCTTCATAGAAAATATTTAGGCACTGAGGAAGTTTGTTCACGTCTTCTGGTTTTATAAATAATTGGCGTCGGAAGCTTAAAATATGTGCGAAACCCGGCTCGGATATTCCGGCTCTAAGAAACGATATTTGGGATACTGGTTTTACTTTTAGCTTTGCCAGTTCTTTTTCAATAGCTTCGTGCGGTATTACGGGACTTACATTTGATAGTATAATCCTCTTGTGGTTGCTAATTAGGGGACGTAAACATACGGAACTGTTTCCTATAGTGATCTTCGGATGGTTGGCATAGATGTTCTCAACTTGTTGTTTGCTTGCTAGGAATACACATACACGGGAGTTTGAAATTCTTGACACAAATCTAATATTTGCTGGATCCGTTATTTTTCCTAAGGCACTGATATAGTCTTTTAGTGGGATACCATTGATAGAGTCGAGAACTATTGCTTGGTTTTTTTGTGGAAACACAGGGTTTTGTGTAGCTGACGCGTAACTTTGGTTTAGTGGCATGTTATGTTCGTTGTTAGGGGAGTCTGTCGGTGTTTTGTTTTGAGAGCTCCTGTAGTCAGGAGCTATCATTTTTGGTTGTGTGGAAACTGCAGTGCCTGCAGTATTCCAGCACCTAATTGTGTCTTTTTAATTTCACTGGGTGGCTTTATTGTCTGCTTAACACTCACTCACTCACTCACTAACACTTAATATTTTGAATTTCGGATACTCGCGATACAATAATAACACGTCTAACCGCGTCAGATGTCGGTAGACGACTCACTTATTATGTTGTTGGACATTTTCATTATGTATTATCAATAGGAGCAGTATTTGCAATTTTTAGAAGTTTAATTTATTGATATTCTTCAATTATAAGAATTACATTAAATAATAATTTATTAAAAATTCAATTTTATTTAATATTTATTGGAGTAAATTTTACATTTTTTCCACAACATTTTTTAGGATTAATAGGTATACCTCGACGATATTCAGATTATCCAGATGCATATATATGTTGAAATATAATTTCATCAATTGGTTCAATTATTTCTACAAATAGAATATTTTTATTTATTTATATTATTTTAGAAAGAATAATTAAAAAACGATTAATTTTATGTAAATTTTCATTAAATTCTTTAGAATGAATTCAAAATTTTCCTCCATTAATTCATTCATACAATGAAATTCCAATTATTAATAAAATTTTATTTAAAATTAAAAATTTTTTAAATGGCAGAATAGTGCAATGAATTTAAATTTCATTTATAAAAATAAATAATTTTTTATTAAAAATTGCTACATGAAATATATTTTCACTTCAAGATCCTAATTCACCATTTAGAGATAATTTAATTTATTTTTATAACTTAACAATAATAATAATATTTATAATTATTATAAGTACTTTATTTATTATAATTGTTACGAGTCCAGACGAGTTACGTAAAGCAACTCTGAAAGGGCTCGATTCAAAGCTCCTATCCGAGACCTTTGACTTTACTTGGAAGTCACCATGCAAGGGCCGATAGGAATTTCCGTTACACCCAATTAATAGAATTCTATGAAAATCAATATCACCCAACTTTTCTCGGAAACTCCGCGATGCAGTCGAGTCCCCACCATTTTCTTCATAGATTTTTGGGTATAAAAGGGCCGAGAAATTCGTACTCGTGGGCTCATTCCTAATCCAGTTCGAGTTTAGTACGCGGCTTAGACTGGAAGCAAGATCGAGCAATAGTTTTCCTTCGAGCAGAGTTTTTAAGAGTACGGTACGTAAATTAACTTCACAGTAACGTCGTCTTAGTTACGCGTCCCCCGCATACCTCTGTGCGTAATCTAGAGAGAGAGGACTTAGTTTCCGCGACACTTAAATTCTTAACACTTGTATTCCTTCGAGTCAAACTTAAACTCGTAATAATATATATACATTTTATAAGGTTTGTTAAATTGGACTTAGTTCAATCAAAACCTTTCCCTAAATCCAAGAAGAAGCGAACGCGTAACGATCCCACAATATTGTACCTTTGCCGCTCGAGGTATATTATAACTTAAAAGTTACGAGGCTATACTAACAACTTCGCAATCCCTGCGAAGGTCTCCTTTTCCTAACCTACAAGTGGCTCCCGGTGTTAGCCGTTGCGCACTCGGTTCGTCCACATCCGTGAGGTGGCTCCCAACGAGTGCAAAGTTACTCGCTGGTTCGTCCACGAAACAATAACAAAATTCCAAAAAACCTGGCCCTCGGTCAGACTACCTAGCCCTCGGCTCGTATCATAATTAATATTTTATTGAATAAATACAAAAATCAATTTTTATTAAAAAATCATAGAATTGAAATTATTTGAACAATTTTACCAATAATTATTTTAATTTTTATTGCTTTCCCTTCATTAAAAACATTATATTTTATTGATGAATTATGAAATCCTCCTTTTTTTACTATTAAATCTATTGGACATCAATGATATTGAAGATATGAATATCCAGATTTTAATAATATTGAATTTGATTCATTTATAAAAAATGAAATTAACCTAAATTTATTTCGATTATTATGTGTTGAGTTCGATGTTGACAATCGAATAATTATTCCATTTAATACACCTATTCGATTACTTTGTACTTCTGTTGATGTAATTCATTCTTGAACCATCCCATCATTAGGAATAAAATTAGATGCAACTCCTGGTCGAATTAACCAATTTATAATTTTTTCATTACGTCCAGGATTATTTTTTGGTCAATGTTCAGAAATTTGTGGATCAAATCATAGATTTATACCAATTGCTCTTGAATCTACTTCACTATTATTATTATTATTATTATTGCACATTGATCCCCTCGGGGTTACAATCTCCTCCCATATAATTATATTAAATATTTATAGCTATCAACCTTACATCTAACTTAGCCTACTTAACCTAAACCTTAACCCTCTCTTATACCACTACTTCCGCTCGCCGCACGCTTCCCGCCGCCCGCCGCTCGCTCCCCGCCGCTCGCTTCAAGCCACTCATTTTTTTTTTTTTTTTTCCGCCGCTCGCTATACTTCTTACTTTACGCGTTTCTCTCTTTCTCTCTCTCTCTCGCTTCTCATCTCCTCTACTCTCTCAACACTCTTACTCTACTCTTAGATTATAACCTTAAATGCTACCCTCCCCCACCCCTTTCCCCCCACTTCCTTCCCCTTTCTCCCCCTCTCCCCTCCCCTCCCCCTTCCTTTCCTCCCCTATTCCTTTACTTCCCTTCTAATAACTCCCCCCTTTATATCCTTCTTATCCCTCTTATCCCCCTTATCCCCCTTACATCCCCCCTGGACTTCCGTTTCCTCCCCCCTCACATCCTTTCTCCCTCACTCACCCTCTGTCATACCTCTCTTCTCATTCCTCATCCTTTCAATCTCCCTCATCCACTCCTCTCCTTCACCTCCCTCCCCTAATATCTCTCCCACTCTTTCCTGCCAACTTCCTACCGCCCCCTCTTTCCTCACACATTCTTCCCACACATGCTCCCACGTCTCTTCCGACCAACCACATACCCTGCATAACCTCTTTTCCTCCGGTAGCCAGTATTCCGCCGCCTTTACCTCATTTCCCATCCTAAACCTCGCCACCCTTCTCCACCTGCTCTCCCCCCAGCCACTCCTCAAATACGCCGGTATCCCTTCCACTCTTATCGTTCCATACCACCTGTTGTACCTCGAACCCACCACCCCCTCCCATCTTTCCCTTTCCTGCTTCTCCCTCTCCCTCCTCTCTATCCCCTCCCACTCTTGGACCCTTCCTCCCTCCACCACTCCTGCACTTCCCACTCCCCCTTCTGCCCCTTCCCCACTTAGCCCCCTTACCCTCTCCTCCTCCCACGCTGACCTGCTGACTTCCCTCCCCTCCCTTCTCTTCACTTCATTCCAGCACTTCCTTGCCAACTCACTCCCCCTCCCCTCCTCCAACCTTTTATCCCAAAGCCATGCCCTCTTTAGCGCCCTTACCCTTAACTTATCCCTTTTCAGCTCTTCGCATACCATGTACCCTGGTGTTTTCCCATCCACCCCCAGAGTCCATCTCAAATACCTTTCCTGCAACCTCTCCATCTGATCCCTTCCCTCCCACCCCCATATTTCCGCCCCATACGCCATCACCGTCCACACCAGTCTGTCAAAGAGCCACACTCTCTTCCACCATTCCTTCCCAAATCTCCTCTTCCCTATCCCCCACACTTGCCCCATCACTGCCGCCGCTCTTTTCATCCTGTCCTTAACTTGAGCCCCCTGCCCCCCTGTACTGCTCATAACATACCCCAGGTATTTGAATTCCCTCACCTCTTCCAACCTCTCCCCTTTCCACCACCACCTTACCTTCCTTTTCCTTCCACCTCCCTTCCTGAACCTCATAATCTTTGATTTTCCCACATTTAATTGTAGCTTCTTCTCCTCCAAATACCCTTCCACCCTACTTAAGAGCGCTCTCATACTTTCCTCATCCTCCGCTAAGGCCACCACATCATCCGCATACGCTATCGTGTATACTTTCTCATCCCCTAACCTCACCCCCCCCCACCCTCCTTTCTTTAATTCTTCCTCCAAATCCGCTGTCAGAAGGTTAAAAAGTATTGGACTCAAGGGGCACCCCTGTCTCACTCCCTTCTCCATCCAGAATTCTTCACCCGTTTCCCCCCCAACCTTCACCCTCCCCTTTGTCTCCCAATAAATTTCCTCCACTCTCTCCACCAGTCCTTCTCTCACCCCTCTTTTCCTTATCGCTGCCATTAACACCCCTCTGTCAACCGAGTCGAAGGCCGCCTTCAGGTCCATGAAAAAAGCCGTCATGTTCCCCCCCCCCTTTCTCATCCCTATTCTTCTGTTCACCAGAAAATTCAGCGTGTATATACAATCCATTGTCCCCATTCCCTTCCTGAATCCCATCTGATTTTTTGGTATCAGTCCTTTTTCCTCCACCTCCTTCCTTAACCTTTCTGCCAACACTGCCGCATAAATTTTATACAACGTCTGCATCAGCGTAACCCCCCTATAGTCCTCCACTTTCCTCCCCTCTCCCTTTTTCTATACCGGAGCCACTATCCCCTCTTTCCATGCCTCTGGCCAACCCTCACCTCTCCAAACCCTATTACAGAACCCCCAGACCCACCTTACTATTGCTTCCCCCCCATATTTCCATACCTCCCCTTCAATCCCATCTGCCCCCGCTGCCTTCCCTTCTTTCAAACTTCTTATTACCCCTTGCACTTCCTCCAACAGAATCTCCCCTTCCTCCGCAATCCTACCCCACCTCCGATGACCATTCACCACTCTGTTCTCCCTCCCTCCCAATAAACCCATAAAGTATTCCCTCCACTCCCCCTCTCCTATTTCCTCGCTCACTCCCCCTCCCCTTTTCCTGTCCCTATTTACTATCCTCCATATATCCGCCTCATTTCTTGCTTCTTCTGCTTCCCTCTCAAACCTCTCGCCCTCCTCCCTCTTTTTCCTCTCACACAATTCCTTATACTTCCTCTTTCTTTCCTTATACTCCCCTCCCTCTCCTCCTACTCTTCTCCATTTCCTTAACTCCTTCCTCAGCTCTTCTTTCCCCTTCACACATTCTTCATCCCACCACCCTCTTCTCCTCCCACCCCTATCCCCCAGCCTATTCACTTCCTCCACCTCCCTCCTTATACTCTCCGTCATCCTCGCCAATTCCCCTTCTACGTCTCCCTCTCCTAGCTCCACTCCCTCCATTCTGCTTCCAAACTCCCTTCTCTTCTCTCTCGTCCATATCACCTTTCCTCTGCTCCCTGCCCCTGTCTTTTCCCTTTTCTTTCCCTTTTGCTCTCCCTTTATCCACACCACCACCGGGTGATGGTCGGAATCTACCCTGTCCCCTATCTCCATTCTTACCACCCTTCTCTTCACCTCTATATCACCTATCACGTAATCTATCACAGTAGCCCGCCCCCCTCCTGTGAACGTGAATTCCCCTTCTTCGTCACCTCCTACCTCCCCGTTAAAGATCAACCACCCCCTCTCCCCTATGTATTCCACCAACTTCCTTCCTTCCTTGTTTATTTTTTGATCCTTGGACCTCCTGCCTTTCTCTTCTTCACCTTCCTCATCCACCTCCCCCCCCTCTCTTCCTGTCCTCGCGTTGAAATCCCCCCCCACTATTGTTCTCACCCCCCCTTCCCTCCTTTCCATCCATTCATTTATCCCTTCCAATTTCTTATCCAAATCCCCATTCACATACACGCCAACTATTCTCCACTTCTCCCTACCCACCGTCACCCTCATAGATATCAAACCCTCCCCTTCATCCTCTTGTTCCCCTTTTGACTCCACCATCTCCTTTCTCGCGCCTATCACCATCCCCCCCCCTCGCCCTTCCCATCTTGCTCTCCTTCACTGCCTCCTGAACTCTCCATATGTACCCCTTCGGCAACCTCCTCTTCAACCACCCCCCGTCCTTCTCCGTAATCCATGTCTCCGACAGTACTATCACTTCCCAGTCCTCCAGCCCTCTCCAAAACTCATCATCCTTCCCCTTCACTCCCGCCACGTTCCAAAAGCCCACCTTCCAGACACCCTCCCGCCTTTTCCTATCTTCTCTCCTTTCCCTTTCCCCTTCTTTTTCCCCTCGTTCACTTTCCCTCCCATAGCCTTCCTCCTCCACTTCTAACTCCTCTACCTCTTCTCCCCTTCCTCCCTCCACCTCTAACTCCTCTACCTCTTCTCCTCTTCCTCCCCCCCTCCTTGCCCCCCCAAGTTCCCCCCCCCCTCTTCCCTCCTTTCCCCCTTCCAGTTCCTCAGCACCTCATTTTCCTCATCCCATTTCCACCATTGACCCTCTATTTGTATCTTCCCATACTTTACCCACGCTTTCCTTCCTGCTCTTCCTTCTCTCTCTGCTATTTCCCTTAACCGCCACATCATCCTTCTTTCGTTGAATGTCATGTCCTCTTCTATTTTCTCCTTTCGACCCCTTAATTTATTTTTTCCCTCCATTACTTTCCTCTTCTGTTCTTCATTTTCTATCCTTGCCACCAACACTCCTCCCCCCCTGCTCTCCTTACACTTTCCACCTTTACCTCCCTACCTCCTACTTCTTCCAACAACTTCTGCACCTCTTCCCTCTCCTTCCCCTCCCTCATCTTCAGCCCCCTTACTACAACATTCCTTCTTCTATCCTCTCTCTCTTTCATTTCCATCCTTCTCTCTATTTCCTTTACTTTCTGTCTCATTCCCTCCTCTCCCTCTCTTCCTATCCCCTCCCCTCCCTTCACCCCTCTCTCCTCCAATCTCTCCACCCTTTTCTCCATCCCCTTCATTCTCTCCCACTCCTTATCCCTCTTCCTTTCCTCCAGCTGCAGCTGCTCCACCCTTCCCCACAGCTCCTCCTTCTCCCTCCTCCATTTTTCCTCCCTTTCCCTCATTTCCTTTTTCAACCCTTCCACCTCCTCTTTCATTTGCTTCGTGTGCCCTTTCACCTCCTCCATCCCCCTTTCCATCATCTCTCTCATCTCCTTCATTTCTCCCCACAAAGCCATCATTAGACTCTCCATCTTCCCCATTCCCTCCCCCCCCTCGGCCCTCTCCGGCGATCTCTCCAGCATTTTGCTTCTTTTGAAAGCCCACTGTTCCTCCAATTTCTTTTCTTTATCCTCCTTCTCTTCCCTCTCCATATCCCCTCTCTTTCTCTTCCACATATCCTCTAAACACATACTGTTCTTCCTCATCCTCTCTGTCTTCTCTACCCTCTCTCTCACCTCCATCACACTCGGCCTTCCCTTTTTCCTTATTTTCTCCTCCTGCCCCTTCACACCACTTTCACTCTCCACATACGTACTCACACTCAATTCCTTATCCATCCCTTCCTTATCGACTCTTTTCTTCTCTCCTTTCTCACTAGGTGTCACCCCTTTCGCCCGTCACACTCTCGCTTTCTTTCCCGCCACACTCTCACACGCCCTAACCTCACTCTCCCACACCCACAATTCTCTCTTCCTCACACACTCCACACTTTACTCTCGCTGCCACCCTTTCACTCCCTTGCTCACTGCACTTCTCCCTCCTTCTCCTGCACTCTATTTCGCTCACTGCCTACTCCTTCCTCCTTATACCACGCACTTTCCTTACTCCAAAATCACACTCTGCACCTATTCCACACCCGGAAACGGAAGTCTCGAATCTACTTCACTAAATAATTTTAAAAAATGATTAAATTCATTTTAAATAATTTAATTATTAAATCATTAGATGTCTGAAAAGCAAGAATTGGTCTCTTAAACCATATTATAGTATAATGCGATATACTTCTAATGAAAAAGTTAGTTAAATTTATAACATTAAATAGTCAATTTAAAATTAATTTTAAACTAGCTAGTCCGTGTTGCTCGCTCGCTTCGCGAGCTCGCGAGTGGAGTTATTGTAGCTTGCTCGCTACACTCGCTCACGAGTAGTGATGCCTGTAGTTATTCATGTTTATTTTGTGTGTGACCCTTTACAGGCCACGCAAAGAACTTCCCGATTTGCGAGTTGTAATTTATTATTACCATTATTAATTGTCACTAATTAGAAAATTATTCGTATTCGGAGAAATTTAATAGTTTTCTACTTATCAACATTGTTGCTATATGACGTCGCATTAAACGAACATCTATATATATAGGGAGAGTGTCCCATTTTAATCCGCCACTACGGACAACTTAAGAAATATGCATTGGATCAAAAAACATCCCGAATAGAAGTTTGATGGTTTGGAGAGGGACATCTGACCCTGTTAAAAAATTTCATCCCTACCCCCCTGGGGTATATATGTATGTATGTGTGTGCTGTGTATATGGATATTATGTATATTCATTTGTTTTCAATATGTAGTTATTGAGTATATATATATTTATACGTGTATAAATATACTCATATATATGTATTTATCACAATTATATCATTATAATTATATATTGTAATATATATAGGCGAAAAATCGAAATTTCGCGATTACAGCGCCACCTATCGCGAATGAAAAAAAAATTTTTGAAATAAAACCTACATATTTTGTGGCGTGGAATCCGAATCTGCAATAAAAAGTAGGTGGTGCTATTTAAAATTTTAAAGTAATCCCCCCCAGGGGGGTAGGGGTGAAATTTTTTTGACAGGATCAGATGTCCCCCTCCAAACCATCAAACTTTTGTTCGGGATATTTTTTGATCCGATGCATATTTCTTAAGTTAGCCGTGGTGGCAGATTAAAATGGGACACCCTGTATATATACATATATATACAGGGTGTCCCAAACTAAGTGCGGGACCCGGAAAGGGTGGATTCCTGGGGTGATTCTAAACAACATTTTTCTTTGCAAAAATGTCCTCCGAAGCTTTCTTAACGAGTTATTAACGAAAAACCCCGACCAATCAGAGAGCGCGAATAGCGAGCGCTCGGCCGACCAGCGACGGTCGCGTAGCGTCTACTACTCGCCGTGCTCGAGGCTTGTACAAGAAACTCAAGATCTTTACGTTATTGGCCAATTTCTCCTAAACTATTGGATGAAAAATTATGAAAAAAATCAGGGACACGTTAGCTATCATGACACATATTATGGAATTTTTTGAGATTTTTTAATGTATTAGCAACGTTGCAAAAATAAAAAACGTGAGAAGACACGGTTATTGGCCGATTTCTGTTAAACTATTGGTTAAAAAATTATGAAAAAAATGAGGGACACGTCAGCTATCGCAACACATATTATAGAGTTTTTTCAGATTTATGAATTAATTAGCCAAGTTGCAATACATAAAAAGCGAAAGAAAAAAATTGTAAAAATGGTGCTTTTGTATTGTAGCAAAACTGGATCTATGATCATATTACTTCAGTACATAAATATCACTAATATCATTGTTGTCAAATTTTCTCACATTCTTTAACTTCATACGTCATAATAAAAAAGTAAAAAGCAATGTTTCCGTACTTCCTACGGATTGTAAATTATTCTACTATGTAATAAAACATTGGAAACTGTACAAAAATACTTATTGCATAAGGAATGTACGAAAATTATACCTATTACTTGCTGTAATCGGTAAAAAGTACGGAAACATCGGTTTTTATTTTTTTTAATTATGACGTACTAAAGTAAAATATGTTTAAATAAATTGAAGTTAATAGTATGACCCCCTCATTCGATTGTACCCCTTATGGAATAGTGAGTAAGTAGGCATGCAATTATTATCGATGAGACTCACCCATTCGGAGAGGAATTCACCTGCTGCTTGAACACCGATCCCTCTGGGTCAGTGGCCGATCCCGGTCGTTAGGGGATGATGCAAACCGTAGGTCCTGCTGGTCGCAGGTATTCGGTGCCACACAAATACACCTTACGTTTAGAACACTCCGCGGTCACCAACACTGATCACTTCATTGAAGGAGCATTTGAGCTTCTAATCACTTATAACCGCGGATCACACCGAATTAAAATCCCACGGTCTTGAATAATTTTGGAACGAGATCGTTCCTACGTTTGAAAAGAATTTAATGCGGTTCGTGGCGGTCGGTGCGGGTACTTCTCACGGTACATCTGTTCCGCGGATTCCGCGTTGTCTCGGCACTCTGCAGCGAAGAAAAAGAAGAGGGTGAAGCCCTCAGCGGCGGAAATCATGATCGATACTAACGATTTTTTCCAAAGTCTCTTTCCTTCAGCCCTCGCATCCCTCCAGCGTGACTTTTCGGGGTGTAGCTTTGTCGAAATACTCGAAGTTGATTTGTTAATTGGCAACAATGAGGGAGGGCCTTCCTCGGCCAGCCTTTTTTGGTGGAGGTGGAAGTGTCTCTTTCAGGTCGAAAAGGTAGCGGAAAAATTTAGGGTACAAGGAAACGGTGTATGAGGAGGCGGTTATGAGTGTCTCACAGATGCGGCCGTTTATGATCTGGAGTATTGTCCTGCAATTTGGAAGGAACCATCGGCACTCGAGGCCGAAGACCGCGAGGGCGCGTGGAGCTTATCGTTAAAGTCCTTTCGATGCATTCGGAGGGATGAAATATGGAATTCCCCGTTATTAAAAAGCGAACTGGGGAAAGTCTTTCGCCGTCAAACATTTGGTCAACGGATGTTTCGCAGAGACTAACTCGTCACCGTGCCGAGGGTAAAATACAGTTATTGTATTCTCATCCTGCGACCGAGTCTTGCTTTTTATCACCCTGAACATGCAGTGACCTTCTGATGTTCGTGTAAGCCATCACACAACTTTCTTCATTGTTACATTTATTTTCGTGCTCTTACTACACTGCGGAACAGTAACATTTTTCGAAAAATTTGGTCATTTTCAAGTGGCTCCGTGAAAAATAAGTATAAGAAATATTGAAAACAGCTATTTTGTAGTTTGAAGTTTCTAGTTCTTAAGTCATGTATCCAATTAATTTTCTGTGCAGCATAGTGCCATTTTCCTCAAGATAAAGCGCAACAAACAAATGTTAAATAATTTTCGTCAACTTGGAAGTAATGCATGGGTTGAAAGAAATTTTTCTGCGTAAATCTATGTAAATGATCTGAAAGAGCAAACTGTATTCTTTAATTTCATTAAGTGATCTGACACTTCTTCAGATCCTATCGCATATTTCACTGTTAACGGCACAAGGTAAAAAAGTTGATCTTGATTTTACGTTTACCTCAATGCACGCATTCGCGTGAATGTAAAGGATCCGCGTAATTTTGAATACACAGGCAAACAGCCTCCCCTATAGCTCGAAGAGGTTTACGAACAATGAGGAAAGAGGAAACGAAATTTCGGAGTAACAGGTCATGACTGCATTGTTTCGCGGACAGGCGGCAACGGTCGGCGTTGAGGGCGCGACGATTACCTCGCGGACCCTTACCAATGGCGAGGCGACTCGGTCCACCGATGGTTTGCTGCAGGGGTCCATAAACGGTGAGCTGGGAGATACTCGCAGGGAATTGTCGCGTCTTGCTCCAAAATACCGCTTCCTCCCTTTATTTTTCGTCAATCTACTCGAACTGTAGACCAAGCTTACTTACGTGCATTACGATTTACGATCCTCTGACTACATTTTCGAAATAGTGGAAGAAAACATTTGGCGACCAAATGCGGTGCACAATAAACGATTAACCGTTAGTTTCCCTCATGTCCATCAATAAATTGTTAAAGAAAACTAACGATGAACCGTTTATTGTGCACCGCATTTGGTCGCCAAATGTTTTCTTCGACTTTTTCGAAAATGTAGCCAAAGGATCGTAAATCGTAATAGCGCCCAGGTAAGCGTCTCCAATAGCTCGAAGAGGTTCAGGAAAGATTGAGGGAAAAGAAACGGTATTTCGGAGTAGCACGTGTCGGCTCCCCGCGAGTGTCCCCCAGTTCACCGTTTATGGGCCCCTGCAGTAAAGCATCGGTGCGAGGTCCGCGAGGTAATTACCTCGCCCTCAACGCCGACGGTTGCCACCTGTCCGCGAAACAATGCAGTCATGACTGGTGAGTTTGGGGGTCACTCGCGGGGATCTGTTTTACGTTACTCCGAAATTTCGTTTATTCCTTTTCCATTATTCGTAAACCTCCTTGAGCTACAGGGGAGGCTCTTTACCTGTGTATTCAAAATTACGCGGATCCTTTACATTCACGCGAATGCGTGCATTGAGGTAAACGTAAAATCAAGATCAACTTTTTTACCTTGTGCCGTTAACAGTGAAATATGCGATAGGATCTGAAGAAGTGTCAGATCACTTAATGAAATTAAAGAATACAGTTTGCTCTTTCAGATCATTTACATAGATTTACGCAGAAAAATTTCTTTCAACCCATGCATTACTTCCAAGTTGACGAAAATTATTTAACATTTGTTTGTTGCGCTTTATCTTGAGGAAAATGGCACTATGCTGCACAGAAAATTAATTGGATACATGACTTAAGAACTAGAAACTTCAAACTACAAAATAGCTGTTTTCAATATTTCTTATACTTATTTTTCACGGAGCCACTTGAAAATGACCAAATTTTTCGAAAAATGTTACTGTTCCGCAGTGTAGTAAGAGCACGAAAATAAATGTAACAATGAAGAAAGTTGTGTGATGGCTTACACGAACATCAGAAGGTCACTGCATGTTCAGGGTGATAAAAAGCAAGACTCGGTCGCAGGATGAGAATACAATAACTGTATTTTACCCTCGGCACGGTGACGAGTTAGTCTCTGCGAAACATCCGTTGACCAAATGTTTGACGGCGAAAGACTTTCCCCAATTCGCTTTTTAATAACGGGGAATTCCATATTTCATCCCTCCGAATGCATCGAAAGGACTTTAACGATAAGCTCCACGCGCCCTCGCGGTCTTCGGCCTCGAGTGCCGATGGTTCCTTCCAAATTGCAGGACAATACTCCAGATCATAAACGGCCGCATCTGTGAGACACTCATAACCGCCTCCTCATACACCGTTTCCTTGTACCCTAAATTTTTCCGCTACCTTTTCGACCTGAAAGAGACACTTCCACCTCCACCAAAAAAGGCTGGCCGAGGAAGGCCCTCCCTCATTGTTGCCAATTAACAAATCAACTTCGAGTATTTCGACAAAGCTACACCCCGAAAAGTCACGCTGGAGGGATGCGAGGGCTGAAGGAAAGAGACTTTGGAAAAAATCGTTAGTATCGATCATGATTTCCGCCGCTGAGGGCTTCACCCTCTTCTTTTTCTTCGCTGCAGAGTGCCGAGACAACGCGGAATCCGCGGAACAGATGTACCGTGAGAAGTACCCGCACCGACCGCCACGAACCGCATTAAATTCTTTTCAAACGTAGGAACGATCTCGTTCCAAAATTATTCAAGACCGTGGGATTTTAATTCGGTGTGATCCGCGGTTATAAGTGATTAGAAGCTCAAATGCTCCTTCAATGAAGTGATCAGTGTTGGTGACCGCGGAGTGTTCTAAACGTAAGGTGTATTTGTGTGGCACCGAATACCTGCGACCAGCAGGACCTACGGTTTGCATCATCCCCTAACGACCGGGATCGGCCACTGACCCAGAGGGATCGGTGTTCAAGCAGCAGGTGAATTCCTCTCCGAATGGGTGAGTCTCATCGATAATAATTGCATGCCTACTTACTCACTATTCCATAAGGGGTACAATCGAATGAGGGGGTCATACTATTAACTTCAATTTATTTAAACATATTTTACTTTAGTACGTCATAATTAAAAAAAATAAAAACCGATGTTTCCGTACTTTTTACCGATTACAGCAAGTAACAGGTATAATTTTCGTACATTCCTTATGCAATAAGTATTTTTGTACAGTTTCCAATGTTTTATTACATAGTAGAATAATTTACAATCCGTAGGAAGTACGGAAACATTGCTTTTTACTTTTTTATTATGACGTATGAAGTTAAAGAATGTGAGAAAATTTGACAACAATGATATTAGTGATATTTATGTACTGAAGTAATATGATCATAGATCCAGTTTTGCTACAATACAAAAGCACCATTTTTACAATTTTTTTCTTTCGCTTTTTATGTATTGCAACTTGGCTAATTAATTCATAAATCTGAAAAAATTCTATAATATGTATTGCGATAGCTGACGTGTCCCTCATTTTTTCATAATTTTTTAACCAATAGTTTAAGAGAAATCGGCCAATAACCTTGTTTTCTCTCGTTTCTTATGTTTTACAACTTAACTAATTATTTTAAAAATCTGAAACAATTCCATAATATGTGTCGCGATAGCTGACGTGTCCCTATTTTTTTTCATAATTTTTTAGCCAATAGTTTAACAGAAATCGGCCAATAACCGTGTCTTCTCATGTTTTTTATTTTTGCAACGTTGCTAATACATTAAAAAATCTCAAAAAATTCCATAATATGTGTCATGATAGCTAACGTGTCCCTGATTTTTTTCATAATTTTTCATCCAATAGTTTAGGAGAAATTGGCCAATAACGTAAAGATCTTGAGTTTCTTGTACAAGCCTCGAGCACGGCGAGTAGTAGACGCTACGCGTAGCTTGGTCACCGTCGCTGGTCGGCCGAGCGCTCGCTATTCGCGCTCTCTGATTGGTCGGGGTTTTTCGTTAATAACTCGTTAAGAAAGCTTCGGAGGACATTTTTGCAAAGGAAAATGTTGTTTAGAATCACCCCAGGAATCCACCCTTTCCGGGTCCCGCACTTAGTTTGGGACACCCTGTAGATCTGATCGTCGCATTCAATGGGTTTGAGTCATTGAATGAAATTAAATCTGCGCCTATTGTTGTATCTTGTGTTGGGGTTTCATGATTTTCCTGCAACTGATCTGTAACACATGTAGAGTGTGCCATAGGATTCCCTGATATTGTGCTGCTCGATTGATTAGGATTTAACAACCTTCTATCCGTAGGATCTTGATGAATTTTCCTTCTGCGTGGTATTCTGCGTTTGACTGGAGTGCTTTCTCTATCTTCTGATTCTTCCGAACTATAACTGAGTTCTTTGTTCATGGGTCGAGTTTCACGATCTCTTCGTAATTCTCGAATACGTCGTCCAATAGTATCAGGTCCTGAAGCTGTTGTTTTAGGTAACTGCATTTTAAAATCCTTATCTTCATCCCTAGGAATTAATGGTAGACAAACAGCTGTTGGGTTACGTGATAAAGCATCAGCATTTAAGTTAGTTTTACCAGATTTATGGACGACATCGTACTCATATTCCAAAAGTTTCAATTTCCACTTAGCTAAGCGTGAAGTGGGATCCTTCACCGAGTGTAACCACACAAGAGGTCGATGGTCGGTGACTAGGGTGAATTTTTGTCCAAAAACATATGGTCTAAAGTATTGTGCTGCGTAAACCATGGCTAAGCATTCTTTTTCTGTAGCTGAATAGTTTCTTTCGGCCGGACATAAGCTACGCGAAGCGTAAGCTATAGGTAAATCTTTGCCTATTTCTCCTTGGCTTAGAACTGCGCCAATTGCAAAATCTGAGGCATCCGTAGTGATGATGAACGGTTTACTAAAATCTGAATATTGCAAAATTGGTTCTTTGCACAATTCGTCCCTTAATGTTTCGAAACTCTGTTGTTGTTTCTCTGTCCACTCAAATCGAATTCCCTTCCCAAGGAGCTGACATAGTGGTTGTGCTTTAGCTGAATAATCTTGAATGAAACGGCGATAATATCCTGTCAAGCCTAGGAATTGTTGAATGTTAGTTTTTAATTTTGGTACCGGGAAGTTCTTTACGGCTTCTAATTTCCTTGGATCTGGTTTTACTCCTTCAGATGAAACTATGTGTCCCAAATACGTGACTTCTTTACGAAGAAATTCGCATTTGTTGGTTTGTAATGTAAGTCCGTGTTCGCGAAGGCGATTCATTAACTTCTTAATTTTGATTTCGTGTTCTCTGAGCGATGATGAGTATACAACAATGTCATCAAGATAAACGAATAATTCTGACCCTTTGTTACGTCGCGCGTCGTTCGAGCGGCTGAACGACGTGCGCTGGATCCTTGCTCCTTCAAAGTGCTAAAGCACACCTTGTCTAAGCTGTTATTATAAAGAAGTAGAAGACGATAGGTTAGGAGAAGTGAGGCGCGTGGTTTCCTTGTGCAATCTTGGGTGTATTCTCTTTAGTCGAGGATTTACAAGAATTGTCGCGGTCGCGTCTCTCGCACTCTTCCACTCTCTATCTCTCATACAACTCACTCGGTCGGTGTTTCGGTACAGGCTTGTCGATGCTGCGGAGTCCAGCTGTCGGAGGACGGTTCAGGAAAGATCCTCGGTCTCCCTGGGGTTTAGCGGCGGTCGTGACGGGCACCCTCTTTTGGTCGTCGTCGGTCGCACTCGAAGGGGTTGCACTTCGCGTTGTGTGGCTACGATTCACTATGTATCGATAATCGCCTAACTACGATAGATACTGGACCCGGACTTCTAGACCGAACGCGATCGTGGTGTTTGTTCCCTAATCTCGAATCGGCGCGTTGTTAAGGGCGCGGATACCTTTGGCGTTCCTCTCGGTCGCGGTTCGACTCGCGGCACGACTTGCTCTACCGTTGACACGTTCCGCGTGTAAACAATACTTCGCGAAATAAGACACCGTCGAGACGCTGAGCTCTTGCTTTTATAATGCCAAACGAGGTTGACACGCAATCGGTCGTCAGCGATTTTTGTGTGTCAAGCTCTTTTTTGGAGCACGCAATGTTCATAACGATTCCGCTGAATCGTTATATTGGTGGACAAGCAAACAAAAGGATTTCATGATTCCACGGACGTAACACCTTGAAGTCCAGTTAATACTTGATCCATTAAACGTTGAAAAGTAGGCGGTGCATTCTTTAATCCAAAAGGCATTCGCACAAATTCATAGTGTCCATATGGTGTTGTGAAAGCAGTCTTTTCTCTGTCCCTTGGATGCATTTCAATTTGATGGAAGCCATTAGCCAAATCAAAAATTGAAAAGTATTTAGCACTTCCCAACTTGTCTAAAATTTCTGTAATATGTGGAAGCGGGTATTTATCACTAACGGTTTTTTCGTTTAATGCACGAAAGTCAATGACCATACGCCAACGTTTGTTGCCTTGAGCATCTGCTTTCTTTGGTACAATCCATAGCGGAGAATTATAAGGTGAAGTAGATTCCCTAATAATTCCTTGTGATAAAAGAGTCTTAACTTGATTCTGAATTTCCTCCTGATGTATTGAAGGGTAACGGTATTGTCTGGTGTTGATTGGAACGTTATCGGTAACGTGAATCGAATGATAAAAATTCGGAACCTTATCCAAATTATCTCCTGGTAAATAGAATCTATCAGAGAATTCTTGGATAATTTCTCGAATGTGATGTTCTTCTTCAGAATTTAGATGATCAGTTCTTAAAGTATCCCAAATGTGTTTTGCTCTATTTTTGCCAGGTAGGGGATTTGCTTGATATGATAAAATAGGATCTTCATCGGAAATGTCTAATATATCATATGGTTGTAAATATTGTGGTTCTAATGAAATTTCTGTATCTTCTTCTCCAGTGTTTGTCGCTAAAACGTAACATGATCCATTAACGTTACAGACTGCAGCTTCACCTGCATAGATGTTTTCAGGTGCTTTGAGCCGTGGTAGATAACCTTCCTTAATTTCTGGATTAGCTATCCTCACTGCTATTTGCTGAATTGTCCTACCCGGAATTCGATGTTTCGTTTTAAACGATTTAGAACAAGCTTCTACTTCGTCAAAATTCGAAAAACGTATAGGTTTTGTTGGTTGAGCACGAGTTACAATTGTCCCGTGATAATAAGAGATCTCTACTCTTTCTTGAAGAAAGAATGGGCTTCCTAAAAGACCATCTGCCAACATGGGAAGACGTTTAATAACATAAAATGGTGTTGGAATGTTATTAATATGCAAGACGGTAGTGCCTAAAGTATGGATAGGTTGAGGAGATAGTCCTGTTATTTCTATTTCTTCCCTGGAAGTGATTTCTGCACGATCACCCAGTACATCGAGGACAACTAAATTAATAGTTGCACCTCCGTCTAAAAGGAATTCTCCCTGTCCTTTTTCCAATTCTGGAACTTTGACCCTGATCCGCGGTGTTGGAACTTCCCTGATAAATTTGTGTCCTTGTTGTCGTTGAATCTGATCTTCCTTTGGCGATCTTTGTTTAATACGCTCACCGAATCGCCTTTGCGGTAAGCGCCGTTGAAGTTTAAATCCTTCCTATAAGGAGAATTCTTGCGTTGTGATTTTCCATCATTTCTACATGATTTTCCATCATGTCCTTTAATGCCACAATTCCAGCAATACAATTGTGGTGTATCGCGAGATTTGTTAGTGCGATGTTTCCTGTGATATTCTTCCTTTTCTGATGAATCGGAAAAATAATCTGGAGAGCGAGCGCTGCGTCTATGCAGAGTCATCGCTGATCCTTGTTTCGGCCAGTCGTCGTAATCGGACTCCGAACCAGATGTACCCTTGTCTCTGGAATGGTCCTTACGGCCCCGTTTACATCTGAACATTTCTGCCGAACAAACATCCGAACGAACATGGTAATGCTGCACTCTCGCCTGCGAGAGGCCCGTTTTCCCTTACTTTGCTTGATTCTCCGTGACTTTTGCTAGCAGAGGGTCCAGTTTTGGTCTTCTGCGCAGCTAAGCGCTCGACTCTGGCACGTGTCTAGAGGAGTGCAGACCGAGACAGAGACAGCTAGGCGACATCAGGACAAAGCCTTCGAGGGTCAAGACCCTCATTAACCGTGTTCGCCGCTGTGTCCGGCCGTTTCCATCCAAAGTCGGTATTTCGACGAAAGTTCAAAGAAAAGGTACACGTACAGAACCCATGCCAGTGTGGTAGTGGGGTCCTCCGCATCGTTCGCACCACGGGGTGTTGCTACCCCGGGCCCCGGGGTAGGCAAACAAAATACGAGATACCCACAGAGTCACAGAGCTTGTAAAAAAAGAATACGTCTATAGGCAACAGATTTCCCGTTCTTTTCTACATTCATGTTTCATAAGTTGCTGTTTCGGGAGTTTGTCGTTCATTCTATCTACATAGTCTTCCCTAAATCTATCAGTAACGTAATCTCCCATTTTGTATACATTTATTTTTACAATTATTTCGCAAAATGTGTTCCATTTTGTATAAAACAAATTATTTTAGACCATTAGTGATATTTATAAACAGATTTTTTAATTGAAAAAACTAAGTTTTTGTGTGAACTTTTTCAATAAAAAAATTTGTTTATAAATATTACTAATGGTCTAAAATAATTTGTTTTTGTAGGGGAAAAAACATTGATACAACTGCAGGATATCGAGCTAATTGAATTTTTATTTCCGATCGAATTTGATTCGTCCGCCTCCTTTGTCCCGCTTCTTCGATCTGCTCCTCTTTTCCTGAAACGGTCGCTTCGCCGACCTGTCATGACACTCATACATGCACACATATAACACACGCACACATATAACACACGCACACATCACGCATCCATACATTCGCACACATTCCGTATCCACACATTCACACACATTACGCTGCCACGACACGCGTACAGCGGACTCTTAACGTTTACATTTTTAAACATTTAAACTTGTATTCAATAAAGAAAACAAAAAAAAGAAACAGTTAAGTTGTTAGTATTTTTTGGGCTTTCTTGTCCATCTTGTCTTCATTGTCAGACCTTTACTGAAAGCCCTCGCCATGGGAGGCATGTGCTTCCTCACCCATCCTTCCAAAACACCGACCAAGTCTGGGTTCGACTCTACGCTTACGTCCCCGAAGGCCGAAGGGTCCGCGCATCTGTGGAAGAAAACTTTGCCATGTTCGTTCGGATGTTTGTTCGGCAGAAATGTTCAGATGTAAACGGGGCCTACGATAACGTGAAGGGGACGGTGAATGAGGATACGCGTGACGTGACCCATGATCCCTTTCACGGCTTCGTCTTCGACTACGGTATTCTTCTTCGTAACCATAATCGCTGTTTCGGCGCCTGTTTCTCAGTCGGCGGTCCACTTGCAGAACAGTGTCAAATGCGTCTTCTAAATTCTCATGTTGACCTCCCAAAGTTGCCATTCTCCATGACATTCGTTCTGGTAATCCCTCGATGAAGTTTTCCAGAATGTCTTTCTCCATTTCTTTAATAATTTCTTCGCTATTCTCTCCGTATCGATCACGAACCGCAATCCAAGTACAATGAACGATATAGCTAACTCGGTTTATATATTTCCTTACTGATTCGTCATTACGAATTTTTAAACGAGCAATTTCTCCTTGAAAATACGCTAAGTTACGACCCGGAGCGTATCGTTTTTTCAAATGTTTTAATAATTCTTTTATGGTAGTGAATTCTTTATCCTGAACACTGAGTCTAGCAGGACCAGTAAGTTTTGTTAAAATTATTTTCAAATATTCAGATTCCGTATCTTGTGGAATTAACGCTAACCCGTTTTCCACGTTCTGTACGAAAACTGAGAGAGGTGGTTTTTCTCCATTAAAAGTCGGAATTGTTGCTGTTGCGTATTGAATACAACTACGCTGTGTAAGAGCAGCCATTGAATTAGCCATTGAAAGCGTTAAGCTAGCAATATCATCATTGGAAACTGAAGCTTGTGCTTGTGCCATCATGATTTCCTTTTATGCAATTTCCAAAACTAATTCACAAATTAGATATGTGAAACAATTATACAGCCGCTAAGGCGATGAAGTGATCTACTGAGTCTAATGCAAAGACTCGTCGATAAATGAACTCTCGCGCAGAACAATGGAAGTTCTATGGCGGTATTAAAATAATTTCCCTCGGAATGGTTAAAGCACAATCTAATAAGATTCTTTTGCTACCAATATCCTTGGTTGTACTTCTAAAATACTTTGAATATTCTCGCGAATTTTAGGCGTTTCCCTAAGGAGCCTTTTCGGACGCGGAGCCGAAAAATATCCAAAATCCAATTATCCAACAAGAAGAGAATTTATCTAACCCGAATGGTGTATCCAAAAGGTAGATCCCACCGCTGTCACCAGTTTGTTACGAGCCGAGGGCAGTGCGAAATGTCCGAGGATTCAAAATGGGAAAAGTCGCGGACGAACCGACGTATGGCTAACGCCGGGAGCCGCTAAGGATGTGGACGAACCAATGCCTAGCGCCTTTAGCTAGCACTGGGAGCCACCTGGATTCAAAGGGATGGAAAGGGTTTCGTGGACGAACCAGTATATGGCTAATACTGGGAGCCACTAGAGGGAGTGGACGAACCAATGCCTAGCGCCTTTAGCTATCATCAGGAGCCACTATAGGTTATTAGGAAACGATGACGATACTGTCATCGGGGAATCACCGAATTTCGTTGTGCCTCGTAACTTTATAATTGAAATATATCTCGAGCGGTAAAGATATATCGTTGTGGGTTCTTCTTCTTATAGGATTGTGGATGTGAAGGACTTAAATTGACTCTGACTTATGATTTTCAAACACAAATGATCCAGATATATTGTTACAAACTTTGGATATTCAATGGATACAAATGGTTAAAGTGTACTTTGTCGCCTACTCTAAAATCTCTCTAAGTTAACGCACAGAGATTTGCGGGGGTCTCGAAGAATAACGTTACCGTAAGTTAAGTTACGTACTATATTCTATTTTACTCGAAAGAGAACTATTGCTCGATCTTGTTGACTAGCTTGAGGCGCGTACTAAACTCTGACTAGTCTTCAAATGAGCCCACGAGGATGAAAATCCGTCTCCATATATACCCAAAAATCAGTGAAAATTAGGTGGTGGGAGGCGCATCATCATGCGTGGTTTTCCTGGGAAAATGCGGCGGCGACGCTGCGTCGCGTGGGGGTGAAGTCCTTATCTAAACTTTTGAACTAGGGGAGTCTAGACTCTAAGAAATAGAGGGTATCCTTAAGGGATATTTGAAATATACCAAACTGTGGGAACACGGAGCACTAATATGTAACGGAAAAATCTAACGTCGTCGTGGGAGCGACGGTTGCACCCCGTCTCGCTGGCGCCAGGCGCTCCAAATGTTAAAAAAAAACGCGTGCTCGAATACTGCGTATGTAACACCAGCAATTGTGAAATACATCTATATTACTATATGTATCATTAATTTTCGTTTTGTCTTGTCTTACAGTGAAAATCTGATTGAAAGTTCTTCAATTAAACTGTGATGAAAAGTAAAATTGACACATAAACTGCAATTTCGATAATTACACCGACCGCTCAAAATTTGTCAAGTACACTATTTATAAATAGTCAGTGGGTTGCAAATTAAATTGATTTTGCAAGGTTTGAGATACTAGTCTCAAATCTTTCAACTGTCGGTGATTCCTTAAATGAAAAGGATTGCAACACCGGTTAAACTGACTTTTTCTTTCCATTATTAAGTTATTTAATGAACACAGTAAATTTTGTTCACAATCACGATTTACACAATAAAATCAATACAAATATTATGTCACATGTATAATTTTACAGCAATATTGCACGTGCAAGCGTACACACATGTGACACGACTGGCGCCGAAAACGTAAGTGCTCGTGAAAAATGGCCATGAACTTGACTACCACAAGGTATCGATTATTCTCGATCAATATCACTGCGCGCGCACATGGATCATGTGCAATGTACAGTTGACAAATTTTGAGCGGTCGGTGTAATTATCGAAATTGCAGTTTATGTGTCAATTTTACTGTTCATCACAGTTTAATTGAAGAACTTTCAATCAGATTTTCACTGTAAGACGAGACAAAACGAAAATTAATTATACATATAGTAATATAGATGTATTTCACGATTGCTGGTAAGAAATATCCATGTACTTAATTTGTAATGACGAAAGAAATTACTTAATAACATTAAATATCTTTTACAAAAATTGTATTACATGTAATATGATAAAAATATACATAAATTTTCAATAAATCATGAAAAAAATTTTTTTTGTGAATTTTCAAAATTATGAAAAAAATATAAAGAATCGGAATCCCATTATGAATCCTTCACAGAAATGGTTGAAAAAGTAGATCTTTAACATATAAATTTTTCAAAAAAATCAAAACGGATAAACATTTTTGAAAAAAATAATTTAACCTAAAAATTGAAAAATCATACCGAAAAAAACGAGTAAAATTTTTTTTATATTTTTCTTCAGAAAGTGCGCGAAAAATCCATCAGAATGAAAACAAAAGCACTCGAATTCGTCTATTTTTGGCCAAGTTACGTTAAGTTAGTTAAGATATCTCGAAAACGGTTCGATAAAAAAATTTAAAAAAAATGCATAAAAATTTCACTTAGTGGGTAGAATGATATAAAAAAATTTTAGACAAATCAAAAAATCAAAGTTCCAAAACTGTCTGATTTGACGTGGAATGCCCCATATGTACCAATATATTTTGTCGAATCATCTAAAAAAATTAGGAGCATTTTGATTGTTATTTGTATTTTTCGGTACATACGTAATAATCATGCCACATCTTCCACGATGTTACCATTTTTCCATAAAATAAAATTGGAATAAAAAATGTTACTTCTCAAGGAATCGATCTCACGGACCTCGCTGTTATGAATCATGCATCACTCTATTCGCCCAACACACTTGTATAAAATTACTTATAGTATATCCTAAGATATGTAATTAATTTGTTAATTCTATCGATCGTTGTGCTCGACCTCGAAATTCGAGCCAGGGATCCGTGATGTCTGTTTACTGTTTCGGTAAACGGCAACGGCGATGCCAGAATCGTGGCATCGTAGCACGCGGGGCAACGCAGACAGCGCACACGACAGGAGCAGAAGTTGCATGTGTGAAATGCGATAAACCACGGCTCTTTCTAGTACAGGCCGTAATATAGAAAATTCGGCAACGCTGTGATCAGTCCTATTCACACTCGTAGTGACGTTCAGTCGGTTCATTGACGTTTCTTAACAGTTTCATATCACTTCCATATTTGTTCTTTCTTTTAACATTTTATACATTTTTAAGATGCCAGATAAATGTTGTGTGCCCTATTGCAGAAGTAATTATGCATCCTCTGGGGAAAACTACCACTACTACTTACATACTACTCAATAACTAAATAAAATTAAAAAATAATGTGAATATTAGTTTCTCAACGAAGAGACGGAAACTTCAAACATTACAGCAATAATTGAACCTTATTTTTTATAGTAATATGTACATGTTTATTTATTTCTTAATCTTAAGTTGACATTTTAATTCTTTGTGTTACATTCCTTCAAAAAATAATTTAAAAAGTCAAAGATCTTCGCTCTTAACATCTACATGTAACCTCAAAGAACGAGACTCGAAATATAATTAACAATAAAATGCATTTACAGTTATTGCTCTTCCGTGAAACTCATTTTTTGTCAAATACTTGTTATTAGAATGAAAATATATATAAACACTTTATTCCAATGCACGAGGTCTAATCAATGCTAACCAAGTCCTGTCAATACCTGTCAAGACAGATCAGGACTGACCAGGCCCTCCTATCGAGCCGTATTTAGCAATAAGCGCGAATTAATTCGCCCGCACCCCCATGTCGCGCGCTGCTGTCGCGCCACGCACACATATACCTATTATCGGTGAGATGCACGCACACATAGACATGGTCCTATATCCGTGTGATACCGTATCGTACTCCATACTTACTCCAAAATTGATTTCAATGATAAAAATAATAAAGGTGAAAAATAGAGACAGTATTTATAATAAAAATGGAATATATTTTAACAGTGTCATACAATTTCAATGTAAAGTAAGCATTATAATAAATAATACATAAAATATACCATACAATGGGGTGAACAGAAACAAAATTTTAGAAGAAAAGAAGTAATTTCTTAAACATTGCTTGATGAAAATCACCAATATAAATATGAACTATAATTGAATTATATTTATTATAGTTATGAAACAATAATATGATTTTTAGATTATTTCTTTCCATAAAAAATTTTGTTTCTGTTTACGGCACCGTTCAGTGTATTATAGAAACATACATAAGTAATGATAAGTAGACTGCGGATTTTTATGCAAAATACAATTTCTACAATCACAAATAAAGAATGGGTACTTGAATAATAGTATTTTTTATTTTCTAAATATTTGAACTGATTTTATACTTTTGATATTTTATATAATTTAGCATATCCTTTACAGTATTGCCATAAATGCATAAAATTCGCAATCTGACGATAACATACGCATATTAATAAACACGAATATAAATACCGTCAAAAACATAATTACTGATCACTTTTTGAGCAAAAAATTAAAGGCAAAACACACATTTACTGAAATGCCATTTAAACTTTGAGATTAGATTAATTTTCTGATTCGCATATTAAAAAACCGTAACAGTTACTCTTAAGTGATCAGATTGAGTCTTTGACGGTGCACTCGAGGACCTTGCAGCTAGAGGGATGCAATTTCATTTTTTACAATTTCATAATTATAACGTACAATATGCATAAAAGAAATTTTACTTGGTTTTTTTACATTCTAAAACCATTACTACAACTATTTAATGTTTTTGTTTTAATATGAAGTCTAAACAACGATTTTATAAATACTCGTTCAAATTTACTTAAAATAGGTGAAAATGGAGTTGCATCTTTCTTGCTGTAAAGTCTTCAAGTGTGGAAAAATGAAATACAAATATATGTACATAATATAAGTATGCATATAGAGTCATCCATGTATTTCGAAAGTTGTACGCGTAAGTACAAGCGAGCTCGGGTTTCGAGATGAGTGGATAACCCTGTACATATGCATCAGAGTTGGGAAAAATGTAATCTGATTATAAATCATAAATCGTAATTAAAGTTTAGTCACTAATTACAGTTTCCGTAATTGTTAATTTTTATTGACTACGGAGTCAAATTTGGTCAAATTGTAGTCAGTAGCAACTAACAACTACAGAAACTGTAATTAGTGACTAAACTTTAATTACGATTTATGATTTATAATCAGATTACATTTGTTTCCAACCTTGATATACATACAACAATGTCGTTCAAGAAGCTGAATCCTTCTGGAGGTCTCTGCGAGGATGGCTATACAGCAGAGGCAGCTATTTCGGCATGGGTGTGTCCTGGAAGCAAGAATACCACAATTGAAATGCCGAAAAAAACACAATAAATTGTTTATTATTTTATTTACAGATGAATGCAAACAAACCTGCGTTTTCGTCGCTATGTTTAGGATGGGGCACTTCGAGTTACTTCGAGTCCACAGCAGTCCACTGGCCAGAGAATCACCCTATATGAGCAAATAATGTTAATTTTAAATTTACAATTTTATAATTATTAAATATAGTTAATCTGATAGATATTTGGAGACTGTAACCTTAAACTCATCTGCTCGAGAAACTGCGTGTGAGATTATCATTGACGCCATCATGAATAATTTCCGTGGACGCCATGTTCTTTTTTCGACTTTCCTTGTGTGTAATGTCAGTGACACGCTATACATGTGTGCGTGGAGCGACAGCAGCGTGCGACATGGGGGTGCGGGCGAACTAATTCGTGCGTAAAAATCACAAGAGTATCGATTGGAGGGCCTGGGACTGACAACTGACCAGAACCACGTGATCAGGACTGATGAAGCGCTGTTGCCATATCGTATATTACGGCCTGTACTAGAGAGGGCCGTGTGTGAGACGGTGCGGCGGTACGCCATGGCAGGGGTAGGTAGGCGTTTGTCTCACATCTCACGTTCAACAATTTTGACATTTTAGCATTGCTGATCTTGAGCAACGTCGCTCGACAGCGATTTTCATTTATCCTTATCGTTTTATCCTAGAGAGTGCGACTCGGAAAGGGAAACGCAACATCCTGTTTAATAACATATAAATATAATTTTGGTATAGGACTATTTCTCGAATAATAGAATGAAATTATAATTTGCGAATTTTTCACATTGAACCTTTGAATGCACGAGGCAGTCACGTTTTTATTAAAATCGTGGTGGGCCCCTTGGACCACCCAGGAATACAAGTTAGACTGCCATAAATTAGCGCCGAGTCATCCTTGAGGACTAAAAACTTCGGGAAAACATTAACATTCAGAAAAGCTTCTAAAAAAGAGGGATCGGTTGGGTAGTCAGTCGAAATTAGATGTGTACAGCGGTTTCCCTGTCAGGAGTTTTACAAAATACATACATCAGTTTCTTAGTAGAAATCTCTGTTCTTATAACAGAATTACAGATATTCGACATTTTTTAAAATTCTTTACAAGAACAAATACTTACCACTACTTTTGATTTTAATTTCTATAATAAATATCGCTGTAATGTAAAGCCAGTGCTAATTGATACATTCGAATATGTGTAATGTGAAAAAGGGAAGATACCTGTAGTGACACTAAAAATTGTGGTTCTGATATATGCTATCACAGAATCACCGTCGGTAGTTACAGGTTCTTGTAAATGCTAGCGTTGAACTAAATGGGTTCTTGTATATGCTAGCGTTGAACTAAAACGGTTAGATTCCTACTATTTTGCTACAATCGGTCGCTGGGGGCAGCACTTACCAGGGACAACGAAATCCTGGGCGTGAGCACTGTCATTTCCTCTCTGTTATTATATATAATATAGTTTACATTAAGAGAAAAAATTGTCGAAATACTTCTTTTTCTATGGAAAGTCAAAAAGAGCAAAATGGTAACCTAAATTCTAATTATAATTCTTATTATATCATATTTATCGTAATATTAACTACATATAATCATTTGAATTTTTGAATCGAAATAAGCTTCTGCCAGCTTCTGCAGCCAATTCAGGCAACACGCTTTCGTCAACGCATGCGCACTGCAATTTGTAGCTATGTTCATGCGACACGCCTTAGATGCGCTCGAAAAATTGGGAATCTGAAAACAATAGGAAAGGGGCGAAGTTTCGCCTCTGGAATACTCTGTGGTTCAGTTAATTCCGAAGCCTGTCCCAGGGGTGGGCACTCATATAGGACTAACTGGTGGCAAAATTTAGTGGCTATCACAATCCACCAGAGGCGCTGTTATCAATTGAATTTAGAAAATTGTACGACAGATGGTGCTTACAGCAGCTGGCGCGGCGTCATTTTATTACTTAGCGTGTTAAACAGGTTAAGCACGTGGTCAAGCCAAGTTAATAGATCAAGCGTGGTGTGGTCCAGCGAACTGAAGTGTAGTCGATCTGATCGTGTCGTGATTTTATTGTGAACAGTGAACGGATTACCTCACCTTTACCTCGTATCTTATTAGTAAATACAAGTACAGAGTTATTCTCTCGCCAGCTTCTGTCTGTACTTGTTGTTACGTCCCGCCATAGAATGGCGTTCCGTAACTGATAGAGATGCCACTGCCCCAATGAACATTTTAAACAAAAGTAACCAATCATTGTATTATAATTAAATTAATATCCACCGAACTCGCTGACGACCTTGGTAAGCGTTATTTAAATTCATCCGGCTCGTGCCACCGGGCCGCGAACACTTGATTAACGATGTACCTCCGGAAGAGCACGAGACATTGCATCGGCAAAAGATAACGCCCAAGGTCCCCAGCCGGACGCTGCGTCGCAGCATCCGCGAAAGAATTCGCTGACACCCCGATAAGCGTCCCGCGGATCCACCTGGCACGTGCCGCTGCATGCCCACCGGCACGCGCCAACCCCCACACCTTCAGAAAGGCGTGGGCATAACGATGAAGATTCCCCACTGGACCACCGCGAAGTAGAAGGGATAAATCCCATAATATATATATTAGGACGGAACCTAATTAAGAAGCATTTATTCATAACTAATCAAGAAGTGAGCGACGAATTATCAAAGAGTTAGAATTCATTCATTATTATTCAAAGAGTTAGAATCGAGGTATTAGTGATAAAAGAGTGAGAATCGGAGCAAGTTTTTGGAGAGTAAAGTAAAGTTGATCAGTAGCAGTGACCCAGTGAGAATTTTCGTCGAACTAATTATGTAAGTAAATTTTAACAAATATTTGATACTTACGATTATATCTTCATTGTCCGCGAATATTTTATATTTACCATCATATTTTCGTTGTCCGCGAATATTTCATACTTACCGTGTAACATGTGCAGCGTTAACCCCGTCTTGACTCAGAATTCCACACTTAACTGAAAACACTGCCGCCCTTCCTCACCCTTCCGAGAGACGGTTTGTTTAGTGACATCTTCTTCGTAGTGTCAACTGATTGAACCCGCTCGACCAGAGACGGTGTTCTCTTTTGAATGCGAAGTCGCTCGCGTCTCTAGAAAATACCCCTTCTGCAGTTTGAGCGATCGAGCCAGTCTTGACAAGGCTGAGTTCTCACTCAAAATCAGAAGAGACGAAAACAATTGCATCGTTATCGTTATCTTCTTCGTGGCATCGAGTGATTGAACTCGCTCTTCGGAGATGGTGTTCTCTCTCGAACACGAAGTCATTTGCTTAACACATTTGTCCCCTATGATCAGGAGTGACCAAGCACGTTCTTCGCGAACGGAGTTTGGCCCCTGACATAGGGCTGACCAGAATCATTTGATTAAACCATTTCGAATTCGACTACAGAGACAATACTGTACAACAACCCTCCAAATGAGTCCCCCAACCTCCGCCGATCAGCGCGAGCACGAACAAGTTAGTATCTGAGCATTTCCCGCCAATTTAAAGCACTCCTCTGTCAAACAATTATAGTAAAGACTTTATCTTATCTTTTTACCGTAAGGGTTTGAGCCGCACCGAATTGAATAAATAAGGATTTGAATATAATCCGTTTTCGTTCACTAACCTATATTTTCCCCAATTATCCCCGAGCGATAGATCCCAAGATCTGCTCGAAAGCGAAACAACGATCTTGAATTTTAGCCGCTCGAAGTTCAGGATCGTTATCCCGCCAAATCAATTGGATACGTAACACTTGTATTTACCAATAAGATACGAAGTAAAGGTGAGGTAATGCGTTCACTGTTCACAATAAAATCACGACACGATCAGATCGACTACACTTCAGTTCGCTGGACCACACCACGCTTGATCTATTAACCTGGCTTGACCACGTGCTTAACCTGTTTAACACGCTAAGTAATAAAATGACGCCACGCCAGCTGCTGTAAGCACCATCTGTCGTACAATTTTCTAAACTCAATTGATAACAGCGCCTCTGGTGGATTGTGATAGCTAGTGATGGGATTTCAATCACTTCGAATCACTTCGAATCAGTGCCCGAAAATTCGAATCGTTTCGAATAAGTTTCGAAGCTTAAAACTCTTGAAAGTCTTGGAAGGTCTTGACAGTCTTGATAGTCTTGAACGGTCTTGAACGGTCTTGATAGTCTTGGAAGTCTTGGAAGTCTTGAAAGTTTTGGAAGTCTTGGAAGTCTTGAAAGTCTTGAACGGTCTTGAAAGTCTTGAACGGTCTTGGAAGTCTTGGACGGTCTTTAAAGCTTGAAATTCTATATAAATTTACATATTTATCCAATTCGCTCCGCGCTCTGCGCGTGTAAATTTATATTCACTAAGAATGAGGAGTATCGAATATTTTTTTGTATTACCGAAACGCTTATTAAATTAATAAGTTATTTATCATTTAATATAGTTAATACTCTATATGTATTATATATCATATTACGTTATGTGCAATATTATATATATTGAATTTAAATACGATTATGTTGTTCATGAACTAATATACACAAATAATACAGTTACTTTTCCATAATCATTGGGACAATTAATGCAAAATCTTTTTATTCTATTCCATACTCTTTCTTTCATTTTCTAAAGATAATTCGTAATATGTCTGTTTTGCAAATTAAAAACACGAATAATATAAATAAATGTTTCATGATGTCTATTACACTGCTTGAACAAAAGTAATCAAAAAGTGTGTAAAATATCAAATACTTATGAAGCTTTCAATATCTGTCGGAACTCTCACGATTCACGACTTTCTAATTTGTATAGAATTTCAAGACTTTAAAGACCATCCAAGACTTCCAAGACCGTTCAAGACCGTTCAAAACTATCAAGACTGTCAAGACCTTCCAAGACTTTCACGAGTTCTAAGCTTCGAAACTTATTCGATCCGATTCGAATTTTTACAGTCTTGAAAAATTGCGAATCGTTTCGAAGTTTCGATTCGAATGCCCATCACTAGTGATAGCCACTAAATTTTGCCACCAGTTAGTCCTATATGAGTGCCCACTCCCAGCCTGTCCTATTCTATGTTCATACGTATCTGCGTGGGGTAGTCGTAAAAGTGTGCAGGGATTGCGTTTCCCATCTATGTCTCCCCACTTCGAGGCATTCGGGCGGCAGAGGAGTGAGGAGACTCGAACGAGAGAGCTTCGCTGCGACTTGTTGCGTTCGGTTGCGAGGATCGCAACACTGTTGGCTTCCGCCATTGTACACGTTAAAATATACACTTGTGCACAGCCAAAAGTTGATTGTTTTTGCCCTCATCCGAATGGACCTGTTCCTGGTCCGGTACATATAAAGGAGCTGAAGATTTGGACAAACTGACGGCGCGAGGCAACGCATTGCCACGCACCCACAAGTGGCAGAAAACTAGAGACCTCTCTCTACAGTCTACAGGAAACATTGACTCTCTCTACACTCTACAGGAAACTATACATATAGTGATGTCATCTGTATGTCTTCACCATTTCATGGAACACTTTAAATTTGACTATATTGTGTTTCACACGCTTGACTGCCATGGAAATGATTAATAACAGACACCGTGGACTTACAATTTATTGTATTAGTAAACTTGAACGTTCACCAAGGTTCACTAGTTTCAGCTTTAGAATGTTTATGATTTATGTAAACGTAGATCGATGGAACTTTTATTCCATCCATTTCTCGGTATAAGCTTGTTGTAACAACCATGAAGGGGGACGCGACCGAAGCGTTGACATGTCCTGCAAGAAGAAGAAGAATCGCGTCCGATCGATAATTTTCGCCTTATCGAGTAGATTCACGCGTACCGAAGTAGTAATGGGCACAATCGACTGAAAACTATCGACAAGTCGATAGTAGCAGACGACTGTTTTCAGTCGACTGGTTTTTCAAACTATCGACTGAATTTATGCGGTGGTAAAGCGGTGGGGATAACGACTAAACATAGAGATATAAGAATAGAGTGCGTGAGCCGTATACTAGCCCATAGGTGGCAGCGATGAACGATTAGAAATAGTGATCCTCCAGGGAGTGATCGGACAATATGTTAATACTTTTCTATTGGTCGACACCATGTTGATCTAAACCGGAAGCAGAGAGAGCAAGTAAACAAGAAGCAGAGAAAGAAAGAGATACGTTTTGCACCATGAACATAGTAACTTATCTATGGTTTGCATCCATTTGTATGTACAGGATTTCCGTTTTAGATAAACATGGCTGCGCATTGTCCGATCACTCCCTGGAGGATCACTAATTAGAAAGAGAACGCTGAATAGAGACTAGAGTGGGTATAAGGAAAGTCTGGCAGAGAGGCTTGCTCATCGATGATTGGTTCCGCCATTTACAGGACTATGTCCGACAGCTATTGTA
This sequence comes from Perdita meconis, assembly GCA_030770465.2. Lineage (NCBI taxonomy): Eukaryota > Metazoa > Arthropoda > Insecta > Hymenoptera > Andrenidae > Perdita > Perdita meconis. The sequence continues at coordinate 1,911,336 of JASKOS020000026.1, read as the reverse complement.
TGTAGTTGTGCAGTACTTATCTACATATAGATACTGTATGTGTGTAAAAACGTTAACGCTAACTTCAGAAGCGCGAAGTTTGAACTGAATGTAATAGCAGGTGATGCACCCGCTTGTCCTCAAAATGGCGCACAGTGGTCCGAATCGAGAAATTTAGTGACTTTTTTGTATAACTTTTGAACCATAATGTATATTGATACCAAATTTGAAATGAATACTATAGAGGTGATAGATTATTACTAGGTTAAGAGAAAAATGTGATAACAATAACGGTTTTATAATATAACAATAATAAGATACAATTAATAACATAAAATATTTAAAAAATAATATTTTTTTATGCTTTGTCAGTATTCACTCTCAAATTCTTTTGTTTATCATTATTTATTTATAGTCCGTGTAATTGAAAGACGTTGCTGCCTGAAACATATACAATTAGTACTTTAAATATATTTTTAATACTTCTGAGTTTTTAGAAGAAATATTGATCTTTTCAGATATTCTCGTGTACAAAAATAAATAATCACCCACATCTCTCTTTGAATCTTTCAAGGTTTTATATAAGTCGTTATTTTTGCGAAAAGCTTGCATTTTCACAGAACAAACAATATCTAAATAACAAAGAAGAAAATGTCAAATGTAAAAAATGCCTTACGTAAGAAGTTTTTAAGTCATTTGTACTTACCAAACAGAACTAATGAAGTATTATGTAGGTGTAAAATAAAATAGACCAAAATAGTATAACAAACAACACTAAATAATATAACTTAAATTTAATTCACACACAGTAAAAACACTAATATAACTTAAGTTTAGTTCATAAAGAAAATTAAAACACTACGAATTATTATTAAAACAAAACATGAAATTATTAAAACGAAATAAAAATGCACAGTAACTTTCAACACGCGAAAAATGCTCTGACAGTCTCACTGTGGACGTTCGAATGGTTCTCTTTTAACTGAATGCAGACAGAAAGTCGAAGACTCATTCGAAGGCTTATCTGTACCATAACATAAACATATCAAGTGACTCTAATCTAAACAGTTCTTTGAGAAGAACTCTGCATCGGTTTGAGAGGTTGGGTCGGAGAATACGAATGTAGTGCGTAAAGCAAAAGCGATTGCTACGTAACATCGACAGCTTTGAACTATAATAATTTGAAAAACCGGACGAAGGTGGAACTGATTTTTGCATGTTTATGTAGAGTGTAGAGGAAAGTTTACTGAAAACATTCTAATTTGTTAGAAAGTGGGACTTCTTGGGACTTGAAAGATATCTCTTAGTATTTGTACAGAACTTTGAGAATTGTTTATATTTCATTTAGCATTATTTTTTTAATATATTCGATACAGTAACTATTAATGTAAAGCATCTTTTTGTATTACGAAAGAATACTCTTTATTTAAAAAAAAAAAACACGAAATAAGAATACTGAGTTAGAGTATCACAATACTTTAACAAAAGAAAACAATTTCATGGGATGAAAAAAAACTCCTTCTAAAATGTTTAACTTTAAGTGTCCATTGCCACTATTGTTTCCATTAGATTTAAGTAATACTTTTATATTCGAGACTCATGGACAATTAGTAAATAATACACATACAGTAGATATCAATATGAGAAAGTTGACTTTTTGACAAAAAGTCACTAAATTTTTCGATCCGGGCCACTGTGTGGCGATACCGGCTAATCGGCCACACTCTCCTTATACCCACTCTAATAGAGACCCCTGTGTCTTTGTTTATTAACGCATGCGCAAAACCAGTATACTATACAGGGTGTAACAAAAATGTTGCAGTTCCTTGAAAGGGGTGATTCCTGAGACGATTTCAAACAACTTTTTCCTTAGCGAAAATGTTAGGTGGAGCTTTGTTAACGAGTTATTAACGAAAAACATTGACCAATCAGAGCGCGAGTTTACCGGTGAAGCGGCCGCGGTAGCGAAGTCTACAACGCTAGGCGCTGCGCTTGTGCTTCTAACAAGCAAGTCGACACGCATCGATGAAAATAACATTATTATAAAAAATTAAAACGGCATAACAAATAAAGTCAAGTCCTTTACCATTTTTTGTGTATCATTGAAAGTGATTAATTATTTTAAATCGGGGGAAATCACGTGTAGCGTAAAAAGGCAAATACACAGTTTGTTTGTTAAGGTGAATTGAAAATAATAATTATTTGAAGCGAAAGAATAAGGAATACGTAAATTTCTTTTTCAAATAACGTATAAAGGAAAAGGCAATATAATAAAAAATGGATGAAAAGTGATCCTAGTTCGTTACTGAGATAAAAGTTTGTAGTTCAACAACGGTCAGCAGTATTTTTTATGATGAATAAGTGTGCTTAAAAATCCCGAAGAAAAGTGTGCATATGGAACGTGGGAGAATTGTTGGGGAAAAGAAGTCCGCGTTAAAGTAAAAAAATAATAATCAACAATAAATTACATGCGACTCACCCTTTCGGCAATTCACCTGTAGTTTTTAAACCTCTATCACTGGGTCACTGTACCGGTCCTGGTAATGGTTTATGGTAGCCCAGCGCCTAGTCCACAGCTGATTGCAGGTATACGACAACACCCACAGTCAAGGGTCACAACATCAGGTGCATCCGGGTTAAGGCACCAAATAACGAATGTATTCACTTCACTACAGCCACTAATACACTAATCACTTGTCACAAACACTTCATTTTTGTTTTGCGGAACGAGTTGTTTCTACGTTATAACAATTGGTGGCTCCGAAAGGGGTTGATTGCTGTCAATTTAGGAAATGCTCCACATAGCCACCGTCAGGGTTGACGCACGTTTGTGCACGCAAAATAATGTGCCACTGCACGCGTTGGAGCATCGCTGGTATGATGTTCGCAATTGTATCATGTGTACGTGAAACGGCTTCTTCTGGGATGTCCACTGGTTGACGGTACACCTCATTCTGAAACGATTGTTGAATAACAAATACAAAACGCAAGTAAAAAAAAAAATAATGCTTATAATAAATGTAAGTAAAAGGTAACAGCAATAATCAAATTACCTTTAGGTGTTACTGGGTCATTGTACCGATCCTGGTCATCGACGCACGCAATGTCGCCAGGTCTGGCGTTCTAATTCGCGGATACAGCCTTGCGAGTACTCGCACATTAGCAATCGCGTTACCATCGCACCGAGCACATGCACCCGAAACACCGTGTAGTACTCCTGCGCTGTGTGCATGCTGGATTGGAGATTGCTGACTGACTGACAGAATTTTTCCGAAGGAGCTTCTCCTACCCTCAAGCAGTTTCCTAGCGTTTCATTATGGGTTAACTCCCACTACTGCAAGAAAACTTAGGGAAAAAGAAACTAGTATTCGTTAAAAAGAAATACGTGCTTTGCTGAAATGCGCTACGAATGGACCATCGAGCAGTTCCAAAAGGCGCTTGATCCGCTAATTTACAACCTACGTACCCATTGCTTCGAGATAGAAAACAGACACCACGTGCATCGGTCCGACAGGGCCCGAGAAAAAGAGGCGCAGGAAGTCCTTTCTGTATTGGAGGGACAGGAGAAACATTTTCAGCGACTCCTGTTGAGTTGACGCTGCTAGGGTCACTCCGACTACCTTGGCGGAGGCCTAACCGCGCGCTTGAGTAATTTATGATTTAATTGCTTCACCTTTGTAACGGACGCGAACGGAAAACATCGCAAACGAGAAACAGAAATGGATAGTTTCCATTCCGTTTCGTAAGGGAATTTTTGTGCCCCTTCTCACCCCTACGTACCCATTGCTTCCAGAAAGAAAGCAGACCCCCGTACAACGCTCCAAAAGGGTCTGAAGGAAAGAGAAAGCTTACACAGGAAAACGCATGCTATTCTTTTTTCCTTTCTCCGATTCTGATGAACAAATTTCGAAAATTATTCATTAATAAATTATATCAATTATAATTCATCCAATTATGCAGTCTATCTAAATTATTAGTTTATACATTATCAATTACTTTTTAATAAGTAATTATTAAGTATTTTTTAAAATACACTGCTCACGAAAATAATGTGCACAATAAAATTTTCTGAAAACGTTGCTAATTTTTAAGTGACTACACTTAGGTATCCCCGCGATACATGTGCTATAAACTAATAATTTAGATAAATTACATAATTTTATAAATTATAAGTGATATAAATTAATAATTAATTATTTTTTCAAATTATTATTTTAAAAAAATGAATTCTGTCGATTTTGTTTCACAATTTCACAAATGCAATGTTTTATCTAAAGGGTAAAAGTAATCCTTAAAAGGTAAGAGATGGTGGTAGCTGTCACTACATATTAATCAGCTATAAATAACCACAATAAATGATATTTAAGGATTGTTACAATCGGGTAACTGCTTACTGTTCCACATTGCCAAAGATTATTTTTAGGCGGTTATGCGTCCATGTTTTTCTAGACTGTATTATAAAACTTTTTTTAATACTCGTGGGACAAGATACATTAGAATCGGAGGAAGCAAAAAAAAAGAATAGCATGCGTTTTCCTGTGTAAGCTTTCTCTTTCCTTCAGACCCTTTTGGAGCGTTGTACGTGGGTCTGCTTTCTTTCTGGAAGCAATGGATACGTAGGGGTGAGAAGGGGCACAAAAATTCCCTTACGAAACGGAATGGAAACTATCCATTTCTGTTTCTCGTTTGCGATGTTTTCCGTTCGCATCCGTTACAAAGGTGAAGCAATTAAATCATAAATTACTCAAGCGCGCGGTTAGGCCTCCGCCAAGGTAGTCGGAGTGACCCTAGCAGCGTCAACTCAACACGTGTCGCTGAAAATGTTTCTCCTGTCCCTCCAATACAGAAAGGACTCCCTGCGCCACTTTTTCTCGGGCCCTGTCGGACCGATGCACGTGGTGTCTGTTTTCTATCTCGAAGCAATGGGTATGTAGGTTGTAAATTAGCGGATCAATCGCCTTTTGGAACTGCTCGATGGTCCATTCGTAGCGCATTTCAGCAAAGCACGTATTTCTTTTTAACGAATGCTAGTTTCTTTTTCCCTAAGTTTTCTTGTAGTAGTGGGAGTTAACCCATAATGAAACGCTAGGAAACTGCTTGAGGGTAGGAGAAGCTCCTTCGGAAAAATTCTGTCAGTCAGTCAGCAATCTCCAATCCAGCATGCACACAGCGCAGGAGTACTACACGGTGTTTCGGGTGCATGTGCTCGGTGCGATGGTAACGCGATTGCTAATGTGCGAGTACTCGCAAGGCTGTATCCGCGAATTAGAACGCCAGACCTGGCGACATTGCGTGCGTCGATGACCAGGATCGGTACAATGACCCAGTAACACCTTGTTACGAGCCGAGGCTTGAGGCGTGTGCGAAAGCCGAGGTTGTTGGTTTTTGGATGCTAATTAGTTGGTTGGTAGCGAGTGAATCGCACCTTAGGAAAACCCACGGACGAACCGGTGCTTATTTCATCACCGGGAGCCGTTTGGGAGTGATAGGAGCGGACGAACCGATGCTTATTTCATCACCGGGAGCCGCGTAAGGAATAAAGGTACCCACGGACGAACCGATGCTTATTTCATCACCGGGAGCCGTTTGGGAGAGATAGGAGCGGACGAACCGATGCTTATTTCATCACCGGGAGCCGCGTTAGGGTGTTAGGTAGCCTCGTAACCTTTATATTGAATTTAATATACTTGAGCGGCAAAGTATACTAATTGTGGAACGTTACTGCTATTGGAACGTTCAGGATAGGATGTGTCTAATTGAATACTCTGTTTTACAAAGAAAGTGGTTACATATATTCAAAAATCCTAACAGGACTTTACAAATGTTTGAGTAAAAGTGTATCCCGAATCTAGTATGTTACTAAATTAAAGATTACGCACAGATCTAGTGCGGGGGTCTCAAAAGAACTTTAAAGTAATACTTAACAGAACTCTACGTACTGTATCGTTAAGATAGTCTCGAAAGAGTCTTATGCTCGATCTCGCTTCCAGTCTAAGCCGCGTACTAAACTCGAACTGGATTTCGAATGAGCCCCCGAGACACAATCCTCAGCCCTTTTTATACCCGAAAATTGGGCTAAAAAGTGGTGGGGATTGTTCTCGGAAATTATATGAGCATGACTCTTTCCTATGCTGGAGGGATGACGGTTAAAAGTTCCAACTCCCCCACGTCGCGGCTAATGCTGCATGAGCGACTTTCCAGCTCTGAGAAGAATATTCGAAGGAATCCGAATATTACAACCTAAAGGTAATTTGATTATTGCTGTTACCTTTTACTTACATTTATTATAAGCATTATTTTTTTTTTTACTTGCGTTTTGTATTTGTTATTCAACAATCGTTTCAGAATGAGGTGTACCGTCAACCAGTGGACATCCCAGAAGAAGCCGTTTCACGTACACATGATACAATTGCGAACATCATACCAGCGATGCTCCAACGCGTGCAGTGGCACATTATTTTGCGTGCACAAACGTGCGTCAACCCTGACGGTGGCTATGTGGAGCATTTCCTAAATTGACAGCAATCAACCCCTTTCGGAGCCACCAATTGTTATAACGTAGAAACAACTCGTTCCGCAAAACAAAAATGAAGTGTTTGTGACAAGTGATTAGTGTATTAGTGGCTGTAGTGAAGTGAATACATTCGTTATTTGGTGCCTTAACCCGGATGCACCTGATGTTGTGACCCTTGACTGTGGGTGTGTCGTATACCTGCAATCAGCTGTGGACTAGGCGCTGGGCTACCATAAACCATTACCAGGACCGGTACAGTGACCCAGTGACAGAGGTTTAAAAACTACAGGTGAATTGCCGAAAGGGTGAGTCGCATGTAATTTATTGTTGATTATTATTTTTTTACTTTAACGCGGACTTCTTTTCCCCAACAATTCTCCCACGTTCCATATGCACACTTTTCTTCGGGATTTTTAAGCACACTTATTCATCATAAAAAATACTGCTGACCGTTGTTGAACTACAAACTTTTATCTCAGTAACGAACTAGGATCACTTTTCATCCATTTTTTATTATATTGCCTTTTCCTTTATACGTTATTTGAAAAAGAAATTTACGTATTCCTTATTCTTTCGCTTCAAATAATTATTATTTTCAATTCACCTTAACAAACAAACTGTGTATTTGCCTTTTTACGCTACACGTGATTTCCCCCGATTTAAAATAATTAATCACTTTCAATGATACACAAAAAATGGTAAAGGACTTGACTTTATTTGTTATGCCGTTTTAATTTTTTATAATAATGTTATTTTCATCGATGCGTGTCGACTTGCTTGTTAGAAGCACAAGCGCAGCGCCTAGCGTTGTAGACTTCGCTACCGCGGCCGCTTCACCGGTAAACTCGCGCTCTGATTGGTCAATGTTTTTCGTTAATAACTCGTTAACAAAGCTCCACCTAACATTTTCGCTAAGGAAAAAGTTGTTTGAAATCGTCTCAGGAATCACCCCTTTCAAGGAACTGCAACATTTTTGTTACACCCTGTATCTTGGAAGCGGGATCGTTCATGAGTTCCATAATTTTTTCTATTTTTCTTTCAGTTAAGAACGATTAAATTAAATATAATAAAACTGTATAAAAAATATGCGACTAAACGACTGAACTTTTGCGGTGGTAGAGCGATGGGGATAACGACTAACGACTGAATCTTTGCGATAGTATGGTGGTGGGGGTACGACTACTGACTGAATCTGCCGTGAGAGGACATATCGACTGAATTCAAGCGGAACTTTTGAATTTAAATAGATTTAACCATGAGACTTATTATAGTTTTACTATTCTACTATTTAGTTCGTCATTGTTATCAAATTAATTCATCGAATAATTCATTCTTTAAAGATATGTATATATATACAAAATGAATTCGTGAATAACAACTGATAATTTTATTATATGATAATTTATTAGCATGAATAAGTGTGTAATAACGTTATTCAAATCAATTTCACTTGAATAAAAATCCAAAAGGTCTGCCCTGTCGAAAGAAATAGAGAAACATCAGCAATAATGGGTGAGTTTTAGGTCTTTTTCACTTTGACCATTATTGAAACATATTTATATGTTTATAATCTAGCAACTATTTATATTATTTTATTTAGGACATTTCAAAGAATCATTTCTTGTCAAGAACAACTGAATAACTGTGGCGGTCGGGATGATAACCACCACTACTTGCCGCGAGAGGGACTCCGGGCTTCTTCCCTTCTCGCGGGTGGTTAGTTCGGCCCTCGTTTCTATATAAGCTTCGTTCCCTATCCTTCGACTATCTCAGTGTCTAAGGCAGGGGTCCGCTGGTCAGCCTTACTGACGAGTCCTCCGGCGGATCCTAGGACGAAACGCTCTCCCTTCCTTTTTCCTACCTCTCATTCTCTTGGCAAAATTAAGGACCAAATTGGTGACCCCGAATTTCGAACACATCTCTTACGCAAAAAGCAGCCTTCTATAACCTAGGAAAAACGACATCGCAGCAGCATTCATTTCTTTCTCAACAGCCTCGGCACGTTGCGAACTTCGCACCCGAGCTACGCGCGGCCAACTTCGGTTTCAAGCCTTCAGTGCCATCCCCACCGCCACTACCGCGCCTGGCAGTTCCGTCGCCGTGACAGCCCCTACAATACAGCAGGTTCCACACCGGCACGCTGCGTCCGCCTCCGCACACGGTCCCACACACTGCTCGGCTTCCTCACCGACGACCCGGCGGTAGCACACCTGCCTGCACGCAGCACTCGCACACATCCTCTCAGGCCTCAAACCCAAAGGGACATCGTTCCCTCCGCGCTACAGCGCGCAGGTCACTAGGGGGGGAGTGCTGTGGCGGTCGGGATGATAACCACCACTACTTGCCGCGAGAGGGACTCCGGGCTTCTTCCCTTCTCGCGGGTGGTTAGTTCGGCCCTCGTTTCTATATAAGCTTCGTTCCCTATCCTTCGACTATCTCAGTGTCTAAGGCAGGGGTCCGCTGGTCAGCCTTACTGACGAGTCCTCCGGCGGATCCTAGGACGAAACGCTCTCCCTTCCTTTTTCCTACCTCTCATTCTCTTGGCAAAATTAATGACCAAATAACTATTACTGTAAAAGCACAAAATATTGCGAAATTTGGATATTTGTAATTTTTCAAAAATTGGTTTTATCAACTGTAGGTCGTAAGAAAAAACAGCTCGCAGATTGGTATGTAAATCATTACAATTTATTAGAAATCCTATTGAAGATTATAAAACCAAAAAAAATTAATTTGTCAAATATTGTAATTTATAAATTTTATTTATGTTAATAAAATATTGATTACATTAAATACAAAACGTATTTTATAATTATATTTATCCTATCCCATATGTAATATTGATAACATCAAAACGAGTGTAAACTATAAACAATATAAAATTTTAAAATACTATTTTTAGATAATTTCTTTAAATTGAAAAAGGAAAGAATTTGTATGAGAAGAAATACGATTGTGAAACGCATTTTCTTATGCGACTTTTCTAACAAGGAAAAGGGAGAACAGTCTATACAAAGTATCCTTATCAGTCAAAGGATCTTATCAATTCTTCCTTGACAAGTAAAATAAACACTGGCTAGGATTTCGAGCGCTTAGACAGAGTCAGACCAGTTTAGTCAGAGAGTAAATTTGAACGCGTCTGCATCAGCAAATATAGTTTTGATTTTATATAAATTCAAATTCAAATAGTTTTAAATCATTTTAATAGTGTTATCAGTAGTGTTTAAATAATTTTAGTGGATTATTTCATAGTCTTTAATCGTTAAACTTATTAATAAGTAATATTAAAATCGTGTTAAATAGTGTTAGTAGTGTTGATAAGAGAGTGTAAATAATTTTAATAAACCGACTATTATTTGAACATTTTTAATAAGTTATTCAATATGTATCGACAAAAGCGCTCAATAGTGTGGCAATATTTTGAAAAAAAGACACCATCGAGTGCCGTGTGCCTTTTATGCAAAAAAGAATATAAAAACACACAAGAAATACATCCAACTTGCATGACCATTTAAAGCACAAACATGTTGCTGTTCTTGAAACCAATCGTGGACTGAACGAAGAAGCAGAATCGATGAACGTTGACGATGAACTGACTGTTACACCTGGAACATCAACGGAGATACAAGAAATAACACCTGTGGCATCTACGTCAAATGTTAATTTAACAATCGTACCAGGTACAGTCCAGAAATTTCAAGTATTTAGACAGCTAACATTGAGGACGATTTCGAACGAACTTCCGCAATCAAAAATTTTAAAATTAAATAATTTGGTGGCTACCATGATTTGTAAAGATCTGCAAACTTTAAGTATGGTAGAAGATAAAGGCTTTCAAGGATTTGTCAAAGAACTGGAACCTCGTTATAGACTTCCTAGCCGAAGAACATTGGGACGTACCATATTACTGCAACTGTATGCTGAAACCAAAAACAGAATATTGCAAAATTTAGAAACCATTAAACATGTAGCTATAACAACAGACATTTGAACAAATTTACATACCCAATCGTTTATAACAATTACAGTCCATTATTGTAATGAACATAAATTGCAATCGCATATACTGGCAACTAACATTTTATCCGAAAAACATACAAGCGAACATATAGCCCATTGTATTAAAACTATTCTTATTGAATGGAAAATTCTTAACAAAATTGTTGCAATAGTTACAGATAATGCTGCAAATATGAAGGCAGCAGTGCGGCACTTAGGATATTTACATTTACCATGTGCACCACATACACTTAACCTGGTAGTTAACGATTCAATCGACGGTGTGCCAGAAATTACAAATCTATTACAAACTTGCAAGTCTTTAGTTGGACACTTCAAAGCAAGTGTTGTAGCTGCGGACAAATTAAGAGACATGCAAAATCAAATGGGTTTACAGGAGTTAAAATTAAAGCAAGACGTACCAACAAGATGGAATTCTTCGCTGATAATGTTGGAAAGGCTATTAATGTTAAAAGTACCTGTGTCTGCTGTCCTTGCATCGTTATCTCGAAGTATTACTTCATTAGACACAGAACAATGGGAAATAATAGAAGACATTATACCTCTTTTAAAACCACTAGAATATATAACAACAGAATTATCTGGTGAAAAATACCCAACGTCTTCAAAAATTATACCTTTGGTGAAAGGAATTCAGCATGCGATACAAAATATTATACCCAAAACAAATGCTGGACTGGCTTTAAAAAATAATACTTTAAACAACATAGAAATCAGATTTGATTATACAGAGACAAATGAAATTACTTTAGTATCTACAATTTTAGATCCACAAGCAGCAGACAATATTTTAAAATCGGAGCTGAGTTCCCTTTGTGAAGCTGCAACTAATATTGAAGTAATTGAAGATGACAGCGAAAATCAAGAGCAGACACAGGAAAATGCTAACTTCTGGAATTTTTTGTAACCAAAGTCTCACATTTAGCAAAGCAGAGCACGCCTATCGAAAATGCAACCACAATCATTTCCCAATATTTGGATTTGCCACACGAAAATATTAAAAGTTGTCCTATTAATTATTGGTTTAAACATACTTACAGTTGCACCACATATTCAAAAAATAGCTCAAAAGTATTTATGTATTCCGGCAACATCAATACCAATCAGTACCATCAGAGAGAGTATTTTCGAAAGCTGGACAAATTATGACAGAACGAAGAAATCGCCTAACACCAAAAAATTTGAATCAGCTAATTTGTTTAAACGCTAACATTGAATAATAGAGACCATAATAATTTAAGGTTAGTATAATACTTTTTGAATTTTTAACTTTATTATATTACCAATATTTGTTACAAAAAATTTTAAATACAAATTTTAGGAACCGACACCCGTAATAGTACTAATTAAGGCTTAAGTCGGCTTACGGCAATAATTTACAAAACCCAACTTGTCTAACATAACCATATCACCATGATCATTGATCACAATCATCACCATATATAGTGACAGAGATTTCCTGATAGTGAGTATAAAATTCAGTCGACTGAAAACTATCGACTAAATAGTCGATAGTATATCGTTACTAAATAGTAATTACTTGATAGTTTGATTCAGTCGATAGTGCCCATCACTATACCGAAGTCGCGAAACTCATAGAAACCAAAATATCGATTAAACGCGCTTGGCTGGCAACGACAGGGTATAAGTATCGGTATCGCGGACGCGCTCGGAGAGGACGGGGACCATTCCCGGACGCCTCCTGGACGTTGGGAGGGGACGGCTACAAAAGCCGGCCGCCCTGTCAGGAGGAGAGTTCGGGGATGCCTCCTGATCAATTGAGGACATCTGGACGGGAACCTGGTTCCCGAATAAAGGTCGAGTCATACATATCCGGGCGATCCGATCCGGACCGGGCCGGGCCATGTGAGCAAAGAAGAGGACAGACCTTCCCTCTTCTTTACTCACACAGCCCGGCCCGGTCCGGATCGGATCGCCCGGATATGTGTAACTCGACCTTAAGCAGGAGAGGACGGCTGCAAAAGCCGGTCGCCTGACTTATACCGGGTATCGAAGTAGGATAGGACGGCTGAAAAAGCCGGCCGTCTACACGGTGTCCGAATGGGAGAGGACGGCTGAAAAAGCCGGCCGCCCTTTGGCTAATTCCTTATTGAATTTGAAACTTTCCTTTCCATTATCTCGGGAGATTTCCTTGTCATATGATAAAAAGAACCATTTCCTTGCCAATCAACCATAACGTTTCCTAAATGTTGTTACAATCTTTATTTTATAAAACTGTTAACATTGAGATTTATGTTATTCGCTCCATTTATGGCTAATTATAATAAATGGAAACCTTTTCCTTTTTTCATCAGAGCAATCCTGAGTATTTCCTTTGCAAAAGAAAATATCGCGCATCTCCCCCTACATTGTTAATTTTATTACGAGGAATATCATCTTTATCAATAAAACAAAATTATGTATATAAAAATTTAATGATTCCTTTATAAGTACTACTGCCGCTAAATCTTTCCAGAGAATTTATAGAATTTGTTAAATACATTTAGTTGGAATTTGAATATCTCCTGCATCGAAACTGGCAATGTTCGAGATAACAAAGAGACTCCATGATGATCGCATATACTAATTAATAAATTTATGCAATTCTGAATGGAAGCCTGAAATATAAAATTAAATATAAATTAACAGCTTTTTATATATTCAGTATTTTCTCGATATAGACTATAGACTCTCTTCGGCCTCGTAATGTGCCGAACGTAGAAAAAGACAGCGCGCAAAAGCGAAGGAGCGACTGATCCGCTCATCGAGGGCAGTGGGCCGATGAGTCATCGCTTACCTACTGACCGTTGGCGAGTATCATTTTTCACTGTAACGGTCTAAAAGCGATACCACTGAATTCCTGGCATTCTTCTGATTAAAATAATACCAAACTTCATATAAATCGGCCTATTTTTAACGAAATTAGCATTTTTTTGCGTAAATCAAATTTTTCCGTAATTTCGTTAATTCCAACTCGATTTACCTTGTGTTTGGCTTTTTCTTAATCGGGGGAGCATAAGGAATCGATTAGTATTGCTTCACACGGATATTCGATCCCACGCGACAACCGAGCGCCGCGTCGGCTACCGTGTAATCCGATTAGCCACTTCGCTGGTTAAAAGACAAATGTCGCTAGTGGTAAGGGAAAGGAATAATGTGGATAAACTGCGAGCGTTTATCGCATGGTTTTTTCGAGCCTATATCGAGAAAATACTGTTTCATGAAAATGATTACTATTAAAAATGCAGTACCTTAACGAAAGACGCTGTCGAAGCTTCCGAAAAGAATTTCAACAAATCTGCTATTAAGTAAGGACTGAGCCGAATCATATTCTTTTTTAACTTTATCAAAGAACTTGTAAACCTACACACAAAACGAAACAAATTATGAATGTTTTTACATTTTTATGTAACCGAAGAGAAATTGATTACACTGTTCAACACGAATTTTGATCTGTGAAAACCACTGGGTGTTCCTGGTAGGGTTTCTTGCCCTAAATACGAATCCGCAAACAGAATTGCTCCATCGCCCTCAGTTTTTGAAAAACACGCATTTTTGTAAAAAGCGTGATTTTGGTAAAAAATGCGGTATTACGCGAAAACCAAAAATGCTAGAAAGTTCACTTTGGTCTTAAAAGATAAAGGGGAGTGTCCTGAATAGTTTAGTACATACACATATTAAATTGTGTCATTTTAAACGGTTGTAAATAACCATCAAAGTTTAAAAAAGGGGCGATACGCGTACGTTCTACGCACAACTTTTGCAATTTTACAAAAAACTCTTTATCCTACACGAATTCGGTATACAAGATCGGATTCTGTAGACATTTCTGAAGAAGAAACCGTCCAGGAAAAGTGTCGCAACGGTTTTTAATTTGGACAGGTCAAGAAAATGTTCGTCGGGAACGTGTGCGCGGTACTTTGCCGCCATGCGGCCATCGTTCGCCTGTCTTGGCGCGTCAGTGCCGTATCTACAGCGAGTCGACGTCGGTACCCCGTCCGATATACTAACTTTTTATAGATTGTATATTTCATTTTTTTTAGGAAATTGTAAAGAACATTTACTGATCACTTTCAATTTTAAACAATGTTAATATTTGGGATATAAATTTAAAAGCGTTAAAAAGCAAATGCTGTTTTTTATGAATTCACAAGATTTTTGTTGTTAAGATTTCAAAGATTGAAATTTGAATTTGATTACAAAATATTTCACAACTGATACAAAGTCTATTTAAGTATTATACATGCATCCTTTTCAATAACATTCATTGTTTAATACTTCTGGAAGACAATTCGCGCAAGAAAAGGATTGTAATGTTTTGAGATTTGAGTGGCGAGCGAGAAGTACATAATAGGCTCTTAACGCAGGCTCTCTTTCAAAATATAGACATCGCTTGACGCCTTTCCTCGATACTTGATACAATCAGAGAAAGAATACTTTGTAACGCTCTTTGGTCACGTTTTCGACACTTAAGGTAATTTTTCATTTCACATATTAAATTTATAAAATATTTTTAGTCTGATGAGAGTCAGAATTTTTGTTAACCGAAATCGATTCTAAATTTTACTCATTGTTAGTTCAAGGATGCATAAAAAAATGAAATATTATACAATCTATAAAAAGTTAGTCTATCGGACGGGGGTACCGACGTCGACTCGCCGTAGATACGGCACTGACGCGCCGAGACAGGTGAACGATGGCCGCATGGCGGCAAAGTACCGCGCACACGTACCCAACGAACATTTTCTCGACCTGTCCAAATTAAAAACCGTTGCGACACTTTTCCTGGACGGTTTCTTCTTCAGAAATGTCTACATAATCCGATCCTGTATACTGAATTCGTGTAGGATAAAGAGTTTTTTGTAAAATTGCAAAAGTTGTGCGTAGAAAGTACGCGTATCGCCCCTTTTTTAAACTTTCATGGTTATTTACAACCGTTTAAAATGACACAATTTAATATGTGTATATACTAAACTATTCAGGACACTCCCCTTTATCTTTTAAGACCAAAGTGAACTTTCTAGCATTTTTGGTTTTCGCGTAATACCTCATTTTTTACTAAAATCACGTTTTTTTACAAAAATGCGTGTTTTTCAAAAACTGAGGGTGATGGAGCAATTCTGTTTGCGGATTCGTATTTAGGGCAAGAAACCCTATCAGGATCACCCAGTGGATATCGCAGATCAGAAAAAAAGTTTTAATTTGTTGGACAGTGTTACTTACTTCTCTATGTCCAATACGAGACATCGATAAACAGGTTCTTCAAATTTATTGTCTGCAACTTTAGATTCATCTACAACTACATTTAATATACGTCTATATAATGTTAGCAGTGCAGGTAATCGATCTGTAATTAAACTTGTTCGTGTGTTTAACAGTATACTGCATAATGACAATGCATCGTTACACGCCAAAATTCCAGTTTCATCCAACGATTTTAATCCAAGAAATATACTTATGTCGATAATATTACCAGAAAGATACAAATGTTTAGCAGCAAGAATAGTTTGAACTAATTTCAATAAGTCTGGCCATAAATTGTTCGATATGTTTAGAACTTGAACCGTTTGAATTAATTTAGTAATTGTTGCTAATCGTAATTTACTTCGATCAACAGACATATCTATTTTCAGTACGACATTCCATATGATACAAATATTTTTTAAGTCATTCTCTTGTGCAGTTGAGAGTGTTTTCACCTATAATAGATGGTAGATGAATAATAATCATTGTAACAAATATCTTTTAACACTTTTTAAAAAAAAAGAACTGGAAACCTACCATTTGATCGTGCAAACGTTCAAGAAATTCATTAAACTCTTTCGGTTCGCTCGATTCTAATAAAGGTAGAAGCACATCTTTACAAGGATATTTGAAAAGAGTACACCATATCCCTCTTACAGTTTCATCTGTCACTTGAAATATTTTTCGATTGCGAAAAATAATGATTGCTAATTGCAGACCTTGTAACAATTTACTTCGATCTGTTTCAATGTCATTACTCTGTAAATAAAATATTCTTAGTATAAATATAATAATTTAGGATTAGAAGCTTTATTTTAACTACATTATACTCACCACAAATATATTGTGAAGTGTTTGTTCTGTCAAACTTTTTAACTTTTCATCGATTCCATATTTAATGTTGGTCCTCAATATCAAATTCAAAGTTTTCACATCAGTTGCTTCCGTAATTGACGACGGTAACATTTTTATTAGATTTTTACATAATTTTCTTTCTACTTTTTTAATTACCTCCTTTTGATCAGTATTTAATTTGGATTTAACATGTTCCATCGATTCTAATAAGAAATGCATGTTTTTCTGAGAATCAGTCGAAGATTTTATAAGCTTCTTTAATGTAGTATCTGACAAATCGTTTTTAAGTACGAGTTCTACAGATTTTTGGGTAATTCTATTTTGTGGCAATTGTAACAACAATAGAGGATTTACATATTGAAATATACTAAAACTTGATTTTTCTAAAAGGTCTGAAAATAAAAACCTGTTATGCATCAATACATAAAAATTAAAGTTTATCTATGTTAAAATTAAAAGGAATAATACCTGAAAGTATTGTATTACATAAAGAAACTATGTCGTCACTTTGATTGCATTCTTTCCTGAGAGCAAATACGACCATAAATGTTATTAATTTTATATTAGTATTCAAAAATAGTAGCGGTATATGAAGTAATATTTCTAAGTTTGTTTTTATATTATGTGTACAGGTAGTTTCTATTTGTGTCCATTCGTCTTTTCTCATACTCATTAACGTTTCATCTATTTTCCTGGTTTCCATATTTTCAATTTCTGTTAACCATTTCTAAAAATTAAGGAATAAACATTACTTATCATCAAATAATTTTACACACAATTTTTAGTTATTGACTCACTTTGGAAAAATATTTGCTTATAGACTTTGTTACTCCTTCAGTTGTTAAGTGTCCGATTTGTGTGATGACACAACACAGTAAAGATAATAAAAATCTTTTATCGTCCTGTATACTGTCTCTGTGTAATATTTTTGCCCATTCATTAAAGTTACTTGCATCAGAAATCATATCTGTTAATAATAAATGCGCCACTTTTGACATTTCTTTATTAGTCAAAAGTGATATTGTTTCTGTATTAGATTTTAATATAAAACGCCAAGAATATTCTAAACCACCTATTAAAGAATTAAATTTAACCGAAGGTTCATCTACTGTGTTTTGCGACGTTCTAATTTGTTGTAAAATAAGCTTATTCTGAAATTATAATGATTGTGAGATATTGATAACCAGTACTAGTAGCAGATATATAATACTAATAATGATCTGATTAACCTACCATACAATTTTTACAATTGTCCTCACCAAAATTAGTAATCCTCTGAATCAACTGTTGCCACTGATCTTCCGATATCGGAAATGTTAACTCTCGTGTAACAGCTTTAGGTACATAATACTTGAGTGTATTTTTCGCTTCTGTCCAAGAGAATATGGCAGTTAATAAAATTACAATAATTTGTTTGCTGTGATTCAAGTATAAACTTTTAGTTATTAAAAGGGATAAAACGTTTCCTAAATCGTCCAGAGCATTCACAAATTTTTGGTGAGAAGTTAATGTTCCTGTGTATTCAAACATACATACACCATCTAAAAATGTAACAAGTAATTCAATAGTTGCCTGCATAATTAATATATTTTTACCTGCAAGAAATCAGAAAACATTAAGGAAACAAAATATTGAAACAAAAATATTATTTCAAAACTAATAATATTAGTATTACCCTCGTGTGTATCGTTCGGCTGGAGGATTTGCATACAGTCATTTTTTAAATGGTATATTAAAGATCTCAACATAGTAACACCTTGAAGATTTGTGATATTATTTACAACTTTCATAAATTTTATTTTAAATTCGTGTGGAAAAAACATATCAAAATTTCCATCAGATATGCGATCCAATGAATGATTCAAGGCTATTAACATTGTTGAGATTAATTTTTCTTCTTGTCTCAAATGTACAGTAGCATCCAAAATGGCAATTAGTAACTTTGTATATTCCAATGTGGGATTTCCAAGAAATATTTGTCTAAATATATCTTGATTTCTTTGTTTGAGTAAAAGAGGATTAAATTGACAAAATTGTATAAGGATGTCATAATCTGTGCAGTTCATATTTTCACTTGATAAAATACTATTTATTACATCCTGGCAATAGTCAAATAATGTGACCCCACGTACTTTATTATTAAAATCAAATGTTATATCATTCAAGTAGTTCAATAAGGAATGCAACATTTCTTTTTTATGTATTCCAGCACACTCTATTAATTCTCTTAATATTAAATCTAACACAGAGCTGTCCGATTTAAAAACTTGTATCGCAGCACGAAAAATGAATGTAAATATTATTATTTTATATCGAAGATCTGTTGTTTTTGCATTTACAGTTAAAGCAGACAATAAATCAGCGAGTCTTGTGTCGTCGTTTTTTAAATATATTCTACTTTGAGCATATCTTCTTTCAAATATAATTTGTTGAATGCATTTGTAGGCTATTGCTCCCAATCTATTCGATTTATCAATATATTTATGGTCAATTATAATGCACAGAGGAAATAAAATATCATGTGTGAACATGATTTTAAAGTTATCCTTCGAAAGGAAAGGCGATTTGAAAATTTGCAACATATTTTCTAAAACATTAATTGCTGCATTGTAAGCTAGTAACAGTAACCCATTACTTTCAATAATCAGTGTTAAGTCTATTTCAATCACCGATTCTTCGTTAATGTTAAAGGTTTGCTTATATAATTTCAGCGTGTAATCTAATAAAGATTTGATTAAAAGTCCCAAATCTTTTAGTTCGTAAATGAAATACTGTTGCATTCCATTATTAGAAACAAACAGTTTACAACACTCAAAAACATCTTGGTGTACATCTTCAACTTTATCTTCTTGCAGTTTGGCAACAACTGTCTGAATTAATAGTTTCTTTATATCGACCTTAACATCCAAGTGATGAGTTTCTAAACAACGTTTCAAAGAGCCCCACACATTTTGATCCACAGTATATGCTTTGCAAAACCATTGCAAAATCAGATCTTCTTTGTGCATTACTGGAATGTCAACTGTGTGAAAGACATTCTCTGCTAATTTCAAGCGTTTAGACAAAGGTTCCTCCTCCGAATTCAGACGTTTTAGCAATGCTGTTAAACATTTATAGAAATATTTATGTACATGTCGTAAACATAAACAAGAGGTTATGTACAATCACGTGTTATCTTTACCTGTTGATAAAGCCATTTAATAATATATTTTCAAATTTTACATTTGTATTTTTTACTTTTAATATATTTGTTAGAACTTTTCTACACAATCCACGAGTTTTGCGTAATTTCAATTATTATCACAGACAAATAAATTACACCTTATCCAATGCCAGGGTACCCAACAGGCCCTCCAATTAGGGATGCAAATTTTTGAATCGATCTTTCGAAGATCGATCTTTTAGTTCACAATTCTCGATTTTTTGAATCGATTCTCAAGACCTCGATCGATTCGAAGAATTGTACCACGACTAAGGAGATTGTAGATCGATTTTCACATATGTACTATGAGCAAAAACGACGATTCTGGCCGCGGCAGTGCCCGGCCAGATACATACTATAGATGTGGAGGGAAAGGAAGTTAACGTTTCGTCCCGGGATCTGCTATTGGACTCGTCAGTAAGGCTTGCTAGCAGATCCCTGCCTTAGACGCGGTAATCTAATAATCGGGAAACTTCTATATATACCAACGGCGATTGAATTAACCAGAAGCGCGAAACGTAAACCTTGCCATAGCGCCGGGAATGTACCCTGGTGGCAAAGCCGTCAATGATTCATCCCCACATCACTCCCCTCCCAAGGAACGACAAGCAATGGTACGGAGAGAGTGATTAAACTACAGAAGGTTGCGAACAATGTTCGATTTAACGGGGTCACCAATGTGGAGGAAAAGGAAGTTAACGTTTCGTCCCGGGATCTGCTATTGGACTCGTCAGTAAGGCTTGCTAGCAGATCCCTGCCTTAGGCGCGGTAATCTAATAATCGGGAAACTTCTATATATACCAACGGCGATTGAATTAACCAGAAGCGCGAAACGTAAACCTTGCCACAGCGCCGGGAATGTACCCTGGTGGCAAAGCCGTCAATGACTCATCCCCACATAGATGTGGAGCCCGGAATAGTCTGAAGTACCTCAAGACACATTTCTATGTAACTGATGACATCTCACATAAAGACATAATGAAGATCTACAAACTTCATAGTTCTTGTCCATGGTTTACTCGATGTAACTCAATTTCAGCGCGTTATTTAAATGTTCGAAATTCTTTTATTAAGTTGTTGGTGGTAACGATTACAGAAATCATTGAGACCTTTAACCGAACAGTCGATTGTAAAGCTCTTTAAACATTAAATATTTATTTCAACAAATATTGTGGTGACTAGTAATTCGTCGTAATACTAAGGATCGCTACATAGAGCGCGCAGTAGCTGCCCTCTGGGAGCGACACATACGAAGTACGGTTAATTTGAACTGACTGAAGATGGCAGAGGGCATATTTATCACGATCATTTCGATACAAATAATGCTATGTTGCCACATATTTTGTTCGATATTCTGTCGATTGAGATACGCGTGAAGTATTACCATTTGCGTATGGTATGAATGCATGATCTGTCATTCGTGCACGAGGCACCTCGTTCTTCTGAGAGCTAAGGAGAATTTAATAGAAATATAATTACGAAATGAGAATTTCGATACTTCTTGTTTCTCTTCTCATAATAAATACTGAAACTAATTTCATCAATAAATTCGTGTTAAAACCTCGTCTTCTAGACTCTAGATGGATAATCTATCATTGCCGAAGGTTATGTTTATAGATTTTATGTTAATCAATGTTTGAATATTCCAGTTGTTCTAGGTGAATAATTATGAAATCGTCAGAGGAAACACAAAATTGTATCTATATAAGAAATTATTACATGCATTAGTTTTTTTGTGCTAGGTTAATGTCATTTATCAAAGAGATTAATGCACTTTTATAAGAAAAGTCATTTACACAGTGTATTTTTTAATATATATATGTTTTATTGTTATAAATCCGAGCACAATGAACAAATATATGCCGTGCAAATAGCATTTCCTACAGATGCGTGTAAATATTATTTGATGAGAAACATTAACCTGCAATTACGAAAGTGGTAATGTGTATGCATATTCTATGTTGTAATTACTCAATTATAAAATGATTATAAGCAAAGTAGAAATCAGATTATAAGCAAAAAAACGAGAAATATTTTTATTATATATTTTATAAATGATATAATAACTTTTCTTATAAAAGTGCATTAACCTCATTTGATAAATGACATTAACCTAGCACAAAAAAACTAATGCATGTAATAATTTCTTATATAGATACAATTTTGTATTTCCTCTGACGATTTCATAATTATTCACCTAGAACAACTGGAATATTCAAACATATTGATTAACATGAAATCTATAAACATAACCTTCGGCAATGATAGATTATCCATCTAGAGTCTAGAGGACGAGGTTTTAACACGAGTTTATTAATGAAATTAGTTTCAGTATTTATTATGAGAAGAGAAACAAGAAGTATCGAAATTCTCATTTCGTAATTATATTTCTATTAAATTCTCCTTAGCTCTCAGAAGAACGAGGTGCCTCGTGCACGAATGACAGATCATGCATTCATACCATACGCAAATGGTAATACTTCACGCGTATCTCAATCGACAGAATATCGAACAAAATATGTGGCAACATAGCATTATTTGTATCGAAATGATCGTGATAAATATGCCTTCTGCCATCTTCAGTCAGTTCAAATTAACCGTACTTCGTATGTGTCGCTCCCAGAGGGCAGCTACTGCGCGCTCTATAGTATGTATCTGGCCGGGCACTGCCGCGGCCAGAATCGTTTTTGCTCATAGTACTTAGGTTAGGTTGAGGTCTATTTTCTTTCTATTTACATAGATGGCGTTTCAGGCGCGTTTACCAGTTTACCCTAGGATATTTAGTTTACGCTCATTTTGTCCCATTTTGTCTAATGAAATTGCGGTAATTGGTCCATCATAAATCTTTATAATACGAATGCGTTCAGTGACTTGTTTCGTTCACGGTTCACGGACGTATCAACTGTCAGCCATCTTGGGTGGTTAAAATTGTGGTGCGCTCTATAGGCAACTTTAATTACTAGTGTAGCGTCTGTAGGATACACGGACCAATCAGAATGTACGTAATTCAACTGTATAGTTTTAAATATTTCCGCGACGTTATATAAATGGCAGCACTAGTTTAACCAGCCAAGATGGCTGCAAGTGAAATCCCTCTCCGCGCAGAGCAGCACCCCACTTACCAATAGATATATTACGCTCAGTCCTTTAGGTCCGTGGATGTGGTGGATGTGGAGTACACTGAATTATAAATTACCTGGAATGAGCAGTTAAGTGGATCGGGATAGGAGAAACCGTGCCGACAGAGAGGGTTATACGGGGTATCTTTATCCTTTTCTAATACACTGTTGCAAATATAACAAATGACTAACTGCGCGTAATTAAATGACCACGCGACGTGTATAAGAAAGAGACAGAGATACCCCGTATAGTCCTCTCTGTCGGCACGGCTGCTTATACACGTACTGTTCATTCCAGGTAGTTTATAGTTCAGTGGTGGAGTATTCAAAATCTTAGACCATATAAGAAATAGACACGGCCTATATATGAAGATCCACGAGAAAAAGCAAGGCAAAGATAATGGGGAAATTTGGCCCTCGTGACGTCACAAGGTAATTTAAGATGGCGTGTTTATATCTGAAATTAGCGTTACACGTCATCTTAAATTATCGTGTGACGTCACGAGGGCCAAATTTTCCCCGTTATCTTTGTCTCAACCTAATTATTTGAAGCCGTGTCTATTTCTTATATGGTTTAAGTTCAAAACTACTGTTTATATTTTTTTTTCGATGACGAATCGATCTCGGCGGAATCGATTCTTTTAGGCTCGATTTTTTTACGAATCGATTGTTCGCATACTAATCTGAATCGATTCGAAAAATCGATTCTAATGGAAACAATCTGCATCCCTACCTCCAATCCAAAGAGGATTAGATAGAGTGGAAGGTTCTGTAACCTCCTTTTAGAACGCCATCTGATGAGTCGCAACTGAAATAATTTACAGAAATGACAAGTCCTATTTCCTTTCTTGAATTTTTGTTATGCGTGCTGACGCCACCCACGCCAAGCCAAGCTACACCACACCATTTTTCATTTATTGAGGATAAAGATTGCTTGAGTTGGATTTGGTGTTTTGCGTATTGCATTAATATATTTAGTAAAACAATGCCCGTAAAATGTTGCGTTTGCAACAAAGATAGGAAGGAGAATAATTTGAGTTTATTTGGGATTCCAAAGGAGCCACATATGTAAGTATAAAATTGATTTAAGAAGTATACTATTTCAACCATTCCATTTACACACGTGGTTTATATTATTATTAATATATCGTGATATAATATTTTTACAAATATTCATCCGAATTCGCTGCCATTGGGAGGCGCGCTTCATCAGGAATGCTATTACAAGAAAATGTGATACTAATAAATACAAAAAATTTTTATAATAAAATCGTGTGATGCGTTTGAGATGTGTGTGATACGTATGAGTGTGTGTGTGTGTGTGTGTGTGTGAGATATTTTGTTTATATATGTGTGCTATAATACATTTAAAAATAAATGTAAATATATCTTCTATTTGTATTTTATTTTCTTCCTAATAATCTCTATCATGTATGTATGTAAATTGATATTTCAAGTTTTTAAGTTTTATAGTCTAGAATGAAATAGCGAGTTCAAAACCTGAACTTGGAATTATATAAAAAATAAAAATTTAGTCATCGAGTTTACTGTGAATCGAACCGTGAATTCAGGGGTTGTGGAGGGGGATTGTCTTCGGGCTGCGGGGCAAGGGGATGGATGAATAGTTCGGTTTTGACTCGTTTGGAGCGCTGCGAAACGAGGTTACACTCTTTTACATAGGGCTCTTATGGGAGCTTCCACTCTATCTAATCCTCTTTGATGCACAGCAAAGAGGATTAGATAGAGCGGAAGGTCCCATAAGAGCCCTATGTTAAAAGTGTGTCTCATTTTGTAACGCCCTCAAACGGCTCAGAGGACGAACTATCCAACCATCCCCTTACCCCGCAAACCGCACTCTATCCCCACCACAGCCATTCAATTCATGGTCCGATTTACTATAAGCTCTACTAAATTTTCTTTCTGGATCTGAAATTTCAAGTTCGGGGTTTGAACTTGTAATTTCCCTCCAAAATCTAATGTTCAAGAATATGAAATATTAATTTATATAGGCATGTACACGTTAGATTATTAGGAAGAAAATAAAATACAAATGAAAAGTATATATTGAAATTTATTTTTAAAATTAATATACATCATGCTACATACAGCTGACATACACACACACACATATTTTCCTTGCCTTTCTTTCTACAAATGCAGCAATTCATAGGCATTTTTAAAAACACTCCTGAACACCTCTTTGCTCTGACCACTCTAACCGATTCTACTACAAATCACTACAAATGTTGTAATGAAAAATGGCGTAGCATTGGTGGCGTGGGTTGGAGCACAGACTTCTATATATAACTAGACTGCTAACTCCCCAAATTTCGCTTATATAAAACGACCGCGAAACGTATGTACTGAAATACCTCATTGTGCGCATGCGCAGAAACGAAATGATAGATATGTATGCTATTTTGACAGTTGTAACGAATTCAAACGAATTCTAACTGAAGTTTTAGGTAATACATCAAGTTTAATAAATGCAGATATTACCACTGACAGTAATTCTCATTGCCATATACTACAGCCAATTGATGAAATACCAAGTAAAATGTATAATTTATTTATGTATATTTGGAATACATAATTAATATAATAACATAATATATAATTAAGCGTCATGATTCTACATGAACTTTATTATTTTGTATATTACTAATTTTTCTAATATAAATTATATTTTCATTATTATAGACTTATTAAGAGATCCTCCAGAAACACATCAATGTGAAAGGTGTTCAAAATTAGATGACGAAAATAAACAACTTAAAGGAATAATAAATTCTTTAACAGAAGTATATGAAAAGAAATTGAAAGACCTGGCTAAAACATTTAAAATATGTTTGAAAGAGGAAAAAAAAATTTGGCAGAAAAAGTTTATTATACTCACAAAACAAATTCTGTTCTTAAGGGAATAATAAATGTTTTGAATTATTTGATTTCATTTGTGTATTCATATTTTACTTGTTAAATGAAAATATAAATTTCTAATAATCGAACATAAACACAGTACTTTTATATAATACAAAAGAAAATGAAAAACACTCTTATACATGCTTTAACTTTAAACGTAAAGTATTAGGTTGAGGAAAAAGAAATCCATTATTTTTACGTTTATTTCAAGCGGAAAAATAATGGATTTCTTTTTCCCCAATCTTAGGGTGCGTATACACTTGAGCACGAACATACATGTTCGACACACACACGCATGTCGGGAATATTTAACATTACTTAATTTTCTAAAATTATATTTAGTTTCGTTATTTTATAAAATTATGTTTCATTTTATTATTTCATAAAGCTTTTTAATGATAGTATTAAAAATATTTTTATACTTACAATTAGCAATTATACGCACACATTATATGTAAAGCGCTTCAAAGCGCATGCGCAGAAAGAGATCTTTATATACCACTTATATACTCGTTTTGTACATAAAAAGTAAGGACAGCTAATACATAAAGAGTCAGCAGTCTAGTTATATATAGAAGTCTGTGGGTTGGAGTCGGTACGCATAAGAAAAATACAAGAAAGGAAATAGGATTGAACAATTTCTGAAAATACTTCGCCCTCTGAGATACTAGATGGAGCTGTAAAAGGAGGCTTATAGGCTTTTTATCGTGGGTCGATGGATTGTACGATTCGGCAGGCCTATTTCCGCCGTTTTGCTAAATTGACAAGGACTTTTACGATGATCTTTAATAGAAATTATACTTTATTTTAAAAGATCTTAAATTGTTTAAAGCCCGTTGCCAAAGAAGGCCGTTCGTTGTTTTTACATCCTTTTTATACTTCCCGCTCCGCGCTCACTCGTCTCCGCCCGGTTCGCCACTCTCGCACACTCATTCACTCGGCTTCGCAACGCGACGTTCATACGCATGCGTCTAATAACGTGGCATGGACGCAGGGAGCCCACAGGCTAGAGAACCTTCCGCTCTATCTAATCCTCGTGGTTGTACAGCATTGCGCTGCATTGCACAGATGATCGTAAATTGCATTGTTATAAGGTTACCCATAGATAAATAATAATAATAATAATAGGGTTACTTTACCGTGCTTTACTGTCTCTCTCATGTCCATGATATAATCGGTTTGATTTTTCTGTAATTATTCCTTACTAATTGTAAGAAATAATGAGATTTTTGCGGTTACCTAAAGATCAACTTATTTTAGCAATAACATTAGGAACTATTACGGGCTATTTTATATGGACTGAACCCATGAAGGAGTATATTCATGCCAAAATTGCCAAAGATAAAATCGAAGAAGTAAGTACACTTTTTATTGAAGGAGTATAACATTACGCATACATTTGTAATAGAATATTTTGTTTGCGTCATAAATGTGAAAATATGTAATTTTTAGCAGAAACTATTTTAATAAACATTTATGCCTTTATCATTAATTACGTATAGATTTTTTAGCCGTTATAATAAGAAACTTACAGATCAATATGTTCTAAAATTGTAATAGGCATAAACAAGAATTTTATTACTTTGAAGAACATAGAAGATGGCAAGCCATAAGACGGTGTTCACAGTACCAAGGCAGTTAATTTTGTGTTTCGTAAGTCTAACGATGCTGACACTTGGTTACAAGTAAATATAATTTATAATGTTTGTAGAATATTGTAAAATTAACAGACATATAATTAATATTTTATTGGCAGGTTGTTCATACATAGACACATTAGAAACTACAGATCTAAAAAACCTGAAGAATATGCAAATTTCCTTTATGACAAACTCAAAGAACAAGAAAACAATAATATGGAAATAAAATAATGCTTCTTTGTGCATATTGTATAACATTTATGTTAAATAGGGTTTATGTGATGCATTTTGTAATAGTTAATTATGTACATTTACTCAATAAATAGTACATTAAATAATTATACAATACTATAATTTATTATGTAATAGAACAGCATGGATATAATGCCTTTGATTTTATTCTTCAAATCTTCCTCCATAGAATGGTATATATCGAGCTACTCCTTTCCAGTCTGTGAAATAAACCAGCGCTAATCCACCTGCTCCACTATATATTAATGCAGATGGTAACCTAATTAATTAACAAGCAAATAGTTAAATTTATATGAATACTTACTTAATTTACATTATAACATGAAACAATTTCGAGAACAATCACTCCATTGGAGTTAAGACATTATGTAATTGGTTTATCTATTGCTATGAAACAAACTATTATATCTCAATAGGAAATAAACTAAATATAACTATTAGAGTAAAAAATATTTACCATTTTGTAGCTATTTCAAAGTGCCTCCTTCCTATCTTCATCTTGTTATAAATCTGCAATAACATTAGTAATCAATACCATATCTCCCTAAAGTTTAATTTTAAAATATCTACGATATTTATAAAGTTCGAGAAATTACAATGATCTCAATATTTAAGCACTTTAAATGTGAACCTGTAGAATGAAACTCCGTACTTTTTTTACGATTTCCTTTTTCTCAATTACTGTTCGATGCAATTCGACGTTTGACCAATGACCAATGACTTAACAGTACTTCAAGATGGTACAGCCATGGTGGAATTAGACAAGGTGAACTATTACGCATAATGGCGGCTGGACGATAGAACCATATGTAGAACAACCAAAATTTATCCCGCGTATTTCAATTGTAAAAAGTAATTTAATTTCGACTCTTCAAAAGGAATATGGTTTGATTCATGTTACCAAGTTTAAACAGATCGCATAAGCGCATTTATCATGATTCTTGTAAGTTCCAAATCAATTTTTATTATACCCAGTTAAATATCTGTAGACGCGAAAAATATATCTTTTTCAGATATCTTTTAGATATCTGTTAAAAGTTACCAGGGTAGGTCACGGTGTATTATGAAGGTGTTTCAAGTCCCTTGGAAATCTCGTTGGTTTTCTGCATGGACGTGATGGACGTAGAAAAGTAAGGACGGAGCGTAAACTCCGATTATATGGGCGATTGGCTGTACTCTACGCATGCTCTAAACCGCCAATTATGAAAGCCTATTAATCACACTTCACTAAAAAAAGCTAAAATCTATACTCAAAACAAAATATTTATAGATTGCAATTTGTGTTAATGATGGAAGAATATTATACTTTATACAATTTACATAAAAACAATATTTCATTTCAAGTATTACATAATTTACGCTTTAATTTACTCATTTTCTGATTCACAATAGTTGAAAACAAAACGAATACATGGAAAACGGTTTTTAATCAATTTATTTTTTATAAAAATGTTCCCTATTTACTTGTTGAACTTACCCTAATAGCAATCTGTGTGCAGATGTCGTGCAGATTTGTTCAGATTCGAGCAGACTGGAGCAGACCCTGCAGGCAACCCATATAGCATCTGTGTCCGCTATTCGCAATGAGTTTGCGTACAAACACTGACTCAGTGCCTGACGAGATCTGCAGTACAAAACTTTGAACAGATCTGCACACTTTTCTGCTCGTTACTGATGGGAAAAATGGAGGACTTTCTACTAACATAACCTGACGGTTACTGGCGGGAAAATTTGAGCAGATCCTATTGACAACCTGAGGGTTACTGGCGGGAAAAATGGAGTAGAACCTGAGGGTTACTGACGAGAAAATTGGAGCAGATCCTGCTAACATAATCTGAGGGTTTCTGACGGGAAAGTAGTAGCAGATCTTGCAGATAATGGTCTGTTTTTTATTCCTGCACTGGCTGTATTAGTACAGAATGAACCAATCGCTATCTTCTTTAATTTCACAAAATGAAAGGAGATAGCAAGTGGTTCACTCTGCACCAGTTCAGGTTCAGCCAGTGCAGGAATAAAAAACAAACCTATAATCTGAGGAAAGATTAGCAGCAGAAATTAAGGACATGCAGTTTTAATTGATATATCAAAATTTAAAATCTTAAATAATTTTATTATTTTCCAGAACTATTTCTTACATTAAAAATACATATATACATATGATACAAATTGGTTTGACTTGCACCTTCAATTTTCACAAAAAATTAGAGTATGCGATTGTGTAAATAGAGTATTACAATAGCATATTACATTATTTAATAATTAAAGTTCTTAAATAAAAATGTACGTGCCATATAGAACTAATACCAGTATGGCTAGACACACAAACAATATGGCCAAATTTCTAAAACACTTATCCCATACCTAACTAATATATTCAACTTCATTTAGATAAATATGGTAATTGGTAAACAAACTCCAAAGGGCCCGGCACAGTTTGTATAGGATTTTGGATACTGGTGAATTTGGCTAATTTTCACCTATATTGTAGATTATGATGTCCTCTACAAGAAATATATAGGAACTTCGATTAATCAGACCCGCATATCTTCCAACTGTTAACTTACCAATGATATACAGTACTTTAGATATGCAGTCATTTGGATGAACCCATTATCAGCAATCCTAAATTCCTATACATTTCTTGTAGAGGACATTATAATCTGCAATACAGGTAAAATCCTATATAAACTGTGCAGGGTCCTTTGCTGAAAAAAGTGCTTTTAAATTCTTTATCCAAAAAATTCAGTGCATTTCATTTGCAAGGTACAAGATATCACATATCAGGAATGATATTTAACAAAAAACTCATGTGGAAATACCATATTAAAAGCACGATAAACTAATAGACGAATGTAAACAACGTTTAAACTTAATTAAACTATAAAGTCAGTGAAAAAATCAAACCTCAGAATAAGATTGAATACAATAACATAACTCTGTACTCAGAGTGTCAATTGGAACTTGGAACTTTTGTAACTTACCAGTCCAATATAAATACCTTATTAGCAGTAACAAATGAATCATCAATATGTGAAAGATTAAAATTTCTAGTAATAATGTTGTCTTTTTATATATAATTATTATTTAAAGATATAATATTGTTTAGAAAGATTTTAGTCGTCACCAGTCGTAGCAATGTAACAGACAGATTTACCTAATTTTTAACGTCACTCTACTTTCAGGTTATATCGGCAAGATCTCTTTGCATACCCCTGCATACGCATAGTTAACCTTCGGTTATGTTAACATGGTTTGCTCAATGCTAGTCGGCAGTCTGCCTACAGTACTGCACATGCAGGTTCTGCATGAATCTGCACGTTATTCTGCCGTAGATGTTTGTCAGTATTCTGCAGGTAGATTCGTGCAGGTCCGTGGGCAAAATCCTGCACGAAACTGCCCGCCAGGCGGCATCACATGCTAACGCAGGTTATAGCAGGGTCCGCACATTCTGGTTTGGCTATTAGGGTAATTTGGCTATATTTTTTATATATATAAAAAATATTCTTACAGTAAAAAAAGTTTTAATGAAAAATAATAAAGTAACTTGTATGTACAGATTTTTAAATATTGATATCACAAGAACACATTTTAAAGAAGTTCTAAAGTATAAAATTGTTTTCCATAAAAATTCCACTAGGATGATATTTTCTTAAGTATACATTTCCTGTCTTTAGAAAACTAAACTTTCGCTTATTCTACCGCTTACGTCGAATACTTTTCGAAACATCCCTAGCACTTTTTCAGAACTGGTGCTGTACTACACTTAATTCACCGAGACGAGTCACAAATGTTACCAACTTCATCAGCGAAAAGCATGAATACATGGATAATATGCCATGCATGAATACGACATATTATCCATGTATTCATGCTTTTCGCTGATGAAGTTGGTAACATTTGTGACTCGTCTCGGTGAATTAAGTGTAGTTCTGTAACAGAAAACGAACCTAATATTACGCAAAAGGGTGTCGGATACTGGATTAGCGGCGCGTAGGGGTGGAAAAGTAAACTAAAAGGGCCCCGTGTATTTCTTATGGGGGTATTTCTTATGGGGGAGAGCTGGGACGGATGTGTTTGGTATCTTGTCCGATTGACCAAGTCTATAGATATTATATAGTAGGAAATAAAAGCTGAATAGGTAGTGAGCCGGTTTAATTTTTGTTCGGTTTGTTTGGGGAAATGAAGGTGTGGTGTGAAAAAAGCTAGAATAATAGAAGGGACGGATTTTTGGAGTCGGAAAAGGTGATGGAACCAGAAGTCCCCCCCCCTTCCTAGGGGGGGAGGTGAAGATGAAGCTAAGATTGTAGGTGGAAAAGAAGTACGTGAAAAAGAAAACCTCTCAAGACTTAAATATATTGAAATGGAGATTGAAGAAGAAATTGCGGTTCTGGAAGAAGAGGAAAAAATGAGTAAAACTAACGAATTGTTCAATAAAAAAGACACAACGAAAATAAGGCTTAAGGATTCCAGAGAGTTCCAAACGGCCATTTTGAACAGTGAGGAAATCAGTGAAAAAGAAAAAGAAAAACTAATCGGGAGAGGAACGAAAAGGAAGAGCTTGGAAAAAATCTATGATAGTGAAATGAATAAAAGGCTAATAAGCAAGATTCAAAATAATACGAACGAAGAAAGCAATAATATAAGCAAAGACGTTAATACCGGACTCAAAAGCACGGAGGATACAAAGGTAAGAGTTTATAACCTTGAAAGTAAAGAAAAGGACCACGTGGCGAATAAGTTAGATAGTAACGAGGATATTTACGACTTGAATAATATAAGTGGTGAATACACAGTCACAATAGGTGTTAATAAAAATTTAATAAAAAAAACGAGGAAGGCAAATCTAATAACAATTTATAATTTTTTGAATAGGGAAAAAATTAAAATAGAATCTGTAAAAATGGTAGGATTTGCCAAAGCGGAAGTAATATTAAATGAAAGAAGAAGAGCAAACATGCTGATTAATAAAAGTATTAGAGATGATCATGGGTTTGAGATAAGAATACCTAGGAGAAAGAAATTTAGATTGGGCGTAATCCATGAGTGGGAAGAATCGATAGAGGAATTGATTGAACAAATATCACCGAACCAAGGAACTATATCTTTTGAGAGATTGAAAAAACGGAAATTAAAGGATGGAAAAGCCACGTGGGAGGAAGGTAGAGCGATACTTATGAAGATATAGGGCGATTCGTTGCCAACCAAATTATTAATAGGTTATGGGCACGTTTGGTTGAAAGTGGAGCCTTTTGTGGAAGCCGTGAAGCAGTGTTTCAGGTGCCTAAAGTATGGACATATTCAAAAATTTTGCAAAGCCAAGGAGAGAAGATGCTTTATATGTACTGAGAGGTATCATGGACGGTGCACTGAGAACCCCCGGTGTATAAACTGCGGTGGAGAACACATGTCAATAGCAAGAGAATGCAGAATATATCAACTGGAAAAGGAAACAAAAAAAATAATGGCGCAAATAAATTGTAGCTATATGGAGGCGAAAAATAGGGCTCTAGTAATTCTTGGAATTAAAAAAGAACAATTTGATGAAGATGATTTTCACATTAACTATAGAGAATATCCGTCAATTAAAAATAAAGTAAATAAAATTGAATATTGG
This sequence comes from Perdita meconis, assembly GCA_030770465.2. Lineage (NCBI taxonomy): Eukaryota > Metazoa > Arthropoda > Insecta > Hymenoptera > Andrenidae > Perdita > Perdita meconis. The sequence continues at coordinate 1,877,978 of JASKOS020000026.1, read as the reverse complement.
GAGAAGCTGGATTATAAACAAAGCAGAGAAATAGCAAAATGGAAGGAGGCAAGTAAAAGAGATGAGGATCAGAGAAGATTTTTAGCAAATAATAGAAACAGAAAAAGATATGGAAATTGTGACACTAAGGTCCCTGAAAAGGCAAGAGACAATAACGAAGATGAGTTACACGAAGAGAATGGATGGCAGAATGTAGGTTCAAAGTCTGGTTTTAGTCAACATACGAAGAGAAACTATACAAACCGTGGGTATGATAGAGATAATGAGGAGAGAATAAAGACATTGTCATTTATCCCAAGGTACCATAATTTGGCCAATGAAGAGGAAATTGATCCGACAGAGAACAACCAGACGACTCCGAGTTATGTAAGATTGAAAAATAAAAAGGATAATAAAGGGTACGAAAGGAAGACGGAAGTAAGAGGGAGCAGGAGAGGTTTGAAGAGTTTCAAGGATGAAGAGGACGACCAGTTGCTCGAAGAATTGATTGAATTAATTAAAAGCAGAAATCTACTGGAAAAATTGGAAGATAAACTAAATAACAAGAGAAGAAACAATAAGTACAAACACGTCGAGGAAGAAGATTGGAGCGGAGACAACAATCAACAGGAAAATTTTGAGATGCATATTGAGGAGAGAAGGAGAAATAAACTTCAGAAAAAATTAGAGAAGTTTAAAGAAGAACAGTTCAGGAAAACAACGATGGGTGAAATTGTAAAAGTAAAGTCGCCTTCCAAATCAACGGGAGAAATGGAAGTAGAGACAATGGGGAGAGGAAGTAGGGAGAAGGAAGAGAACGGATCGGAGGATGAGAACGAGGAAGAGTACGAGGTGGAGTATTTGGAAGATGAGCTGGTTAAGGAGTCCAAAGAATCAGTAAACTAAATTTGATATAGGCTGATATAAAAATGTGCAAAAGATTTATTAACCAAAGGATATATCGGTAATAAGTTTACATTTCAATTTATAATATACATATAAAAGATATTAGTTTCTTTTGTTTTTTTTTTTTTTTTTTACAACTAATTTAATTGTGTTTTTTTTAAATTGTCGAGGTTTAATTCTATACAAGTATAATATATTTTACATTATAAATATAGTTTATACACAAAAGTCACTTATAATATAGTTTACATAAGTTATACCTAAGTGTACATTTTTGAGTGTTTCATTTGTGTCTTATTATACATATTTTATTTTGTTTTTATATAATCTTAATAACCTTTTGTCAGTATCTATTGAGACATGGATTCATATCGAAGTAGAGACTTTAATTTTGATAACACAAATAAGTGCAAGAGAAATTATGGTTTTCTTCTGGTTAATTATAATAAGCAAGCAAGGATTATTTATTTTAAATGTGATAATAAGAAGGGGAGATATGGTGATTTACACATAATACTTAGTCTCAACCCTTTTAGTACAACATTAGATATAAATAATAAATATAATATTAACATGTATGGTGATGGGTCAAATTTAAACAATAACTTTCAATATAAATTGAGGAAAGAAGTTATCATATATACAAGGGAGTATTTTAATTTTGAATATGGGGATAATAAAAACAAAATATATAATAACCGAACGAGAGGGACAAGTTTTATATTAACAGGCGGTGTTTTGCTAGATCATAGTTGCTTTATTCTATTTATTTTTATAATTAATCGTATGTCAAAACATCTACAGGTAAACAATGGAATGAGTTGTAATGTAAATCGTAACAAATTGGATCAAGGTTCTTTGCAGAGTAAGAAAGATACATTCAACTTTCATATCAAAAGATCTTCCTAGGAAAAAAAAAAAAAAAAAAAAATTTTTCAACATGTATACTGGTCATCCGAATAATCCCAATGTTAAAGTTGCACTGTGGAATGCGAGGAGCCTTAGAAATAAGATGACAGAATTGAAAATGGAAATGGGTGAGTACGACATTATGGGCATTACTGAAACATGGCTGATTAAAAAAGATAAATTTATAGCGAAAGACTATAATATAATCAGAAAAGATAGATGTAATACTAAAAAAGGTGGAGGTTTATGTATCTTAGTTAGAAAGAATATAATATTCGAGATCAAGGACAGCGTTAAGTGGATAGATGATAAAACGGAAATTTTGGCGATTACGGTCACAATTGATGATAGAAATGTAGATATTATATTGGGATATAAACCACCTAATGTTAAATTAGGGAAAAACGACTGGTCTTGCCTTTTCAATAACCGTACGAACAACAATGAGTGTATTTTTATGGGGGACTTTAACGCGAAAAATAAATTATGGAATTGCGATATAACGGATAGAGAGGGTAGAGATTTAGCTGAGTCAATAGAAGAAGCAAATCTTTTTCTTAATAACATGTATACGAAATCAAGAACCGGATCGGGACAATACAATCCGTCTAACTTGGACCTTATAATATCATCGTTCGATATATTTGATAATTCGTCGATCAACACGAAAGGTGAAACTTTAGGTTCTGATCACCAAATTATAATCCTAACTATAAACAAAGAAATAAATAAATGTAGTACTAGGCATTTTTCAACCAAAAAGTTTAAGGAAAATAATATTAACTGGAGAACCTTCCTGGGTCATATGATTAGAGGATACGTTAACTTTAAATTAAATTTGGAAGGTACAAGGGAAATTGAAGACAAGTGTAGAATGTTTAGGGAAAACTTAATTGAAATAATCTCAGAATCAGTGGAAAACAGAAATAAGGATATAAGGACTAATCCAAATAACATGGTCAACTGTGCATTCAGGAAAGACAAGCAAAAAAATGGAGAAATGATTATGAAACAATTTCCGTGGTTTGACGATGAATGCAAGACTGCGAAGGAAAGAAGAAGAAAAGCAAATATTAAATTTGCAAAAAAACCTAATACGGAGCACTGGAAGGAACTGAAAACTGCCGAAAAAGCATTTAAAACCCTGATTGATTCCAAAAGGAAGAAAGCATGGGAAGACTTTGCCGAGAATATTAACCATAGAACTAATGGACGACACCTATGGAAAAAAATTAAAAAGTTAAAAAACGGATTCGACAACTCCAATCTGTCATGCATGTCCGCAACGGAAAGAAGAGAACTGGAAATCGAGGTAGCTAACAAGCTAATGGAAGCCCCCAGGCAAGCTTATGTCCAGGTAGAAGAAATTACTGGAATCCACAACATCAACGAGACAATAAACGAAGAACAGAATTTCTGGAATTGGAATATAACTATGGAAGAGGTAGAAGCGGCCATTATTGGATCAAACGGAAAGTCAGCTCCTGGTGAGGATGGGATCTCCTATGGGATTTACAAAAAACTAACCAACGACTACAAATTACTCTTAAAAGAGATTTATCAGGAAATATGGAATTCGGGTTACGTACCTTCGTCATGGAAAGAAACGGTGGTGATTTTCCTAGACAAACCAGGGAAAAAAGCAATCAGACCGATATCACTCACCAATACTATGGGTAAACTCATGGAAAGAATCGTTAACAATAGGTTGAAAATATGGGCGGAAGAACATAAGGTAATGGATGATTGGCAAAATGGCTTTAGAAGTGGAAGATCGACTATCGATAATCTGACACTACTCTCTACAGTGGTTCAGAAGGAAGTTATATATAACAGGGAAACTCTAACGGCATTTATAGATGTGAAATCAGCTTACGATAATGTCAATCATAAGACATTAATTGAGATACTTAGGTATATAAAATGTCCTTCCAAAATAACGAGGTTCATCGAAAACTGGATACAACAGAGAAGTTTGAAATGCATGAGTAGTAATGGTGAGGTGATAGTCGGTAATCTAAAGAAAGGCTTACCACAGGGTGCGATTCTGAGCCCGATTCTTTACAATATATATACATCGTTTATTTCTAAAGACATTAACAAGGAAAAGGTACAGATGATACAATATGCGGACGATATTGCTATCTTTACGAGTAACAATGTTCGAGATGAAAACATCAAAAATATAGAAGAGTCCATAGCTATTCTATCTAGGAATCTAAAGAACATTGGGTTGGAAATGGCAGAAAACAAAACATGCATCGTCAATTTCAGCAGGAGATACGGGAATTACTCGAAAGATAAAATAAAGATCAAGGTTAACAATAGTATCATCGAAGAGTCCGGAGGATGTAAATTTTTGGGTATATACATGGACAGACAGCTAAATTATAAAAAACATGTTGAAAATATCAAAATTAAAGCAACTAAAAGAAACGACATGCTCAGATATATAGGACATGTTAAAAAAGGTGCTTCGCCTAGCACGATGATCATCCTGTATAAATCTTTGGTTAGGTCGGTAATAGAATATGGCATACAAATCTACTTTTCAACCCAGGATAGTTATAAACAAATTGTAAGAAGAATCCACAATGCGGGGATAAGAGCTGCCATGGGATACAGAATCTCGACTCCTACGAACGTCATGAATACTGAATCGGGAGTGATGGATATGGACACCAGAATCGAGCTACTGTCAAGTAGATATATATTAAACGCAATCGCAAGGAATAGGACAGTGCTGATTGAACCCATCGTAAGTCTACATGAAACATCCATGTTATATGGACGAACCAGTAGGGGAGAATTGGTAAAAGCCTATACAGAAGTGACGAAATTCAAGGATATTATTTACGTTGAAGAAGAAAATTGTCATAAAACTGCAATAATCGGTCAAATCACGGGAATCAATCATGAAATGTCCTACTTAGATGAAATTATAAATACAGGTTTCGGTAAATTAAAAAGTACAATTAATATAGACGGGAATTCTTTCATCAGAGATATAGTCAACAGGATGGGTTTTCAAGAGGATCAGGTGATAGAAATATACACGGACGGATCGAAAATACCTAACGGGAAATCCAATGGAGCGGGAATTATAATCAAATGTAACAACATCTGGGAGGAAACAGGAATTAGCATTAGCAATAAGGCCACGATCTTCACCACTGAAGCAATAGCTATTTACAAAGCATTACAAATAGTTCATCAAAGGTTTAAAGAGAGTAATATAATTACTTTTACAGACTCGGAAAGCGTTCTTAATAATCTACGGAACTACAACGTAATGATAAAATATGCAAAAAAGAAAATTAATAACTACTGGATCAGCCAAATCATGAAGAATTTAGAAGGCCTAATTAACAACGTTAAGTTATGTTGGATACCTGCTCATAAGGGTATAGTGGGAAACGAAAGGGCAGATAATCTGGCGAAAAGACAAACATCTCTAGAAGCCGATCCTAGTTGGAAAATACCTGTATGCGATCTTAAGATATACCTCAAAGAAATTATGAATGTAAGATTTGGTGACAGGATGAAAGCAGAAGCCATTTCCAAGGGTAAAAAGTATTTCGAGGAATGTGAAACGAACCTGTATAAAAGGAAACCCTGGTTTGATAAATTAAATAGTTTACAAAGAAGATCAATCACAGCGTTAAGTAGAATTAGAGCTAATCATTACAATCTGGCTGAGTCACTTTTTAGGAAAAATCTGGTCGATTCTCCTTTGTGTGAATGTAATCAAACGGTTGAAGACATAAACCATGTTATTTGGAATTGCGAGAGATACAATAATGAAAGGGAAAAATTAATAAGAGTATTAAGGAAAAAAGATGTCAGTCCAGATACGGACATATTCAAAATAATATCTTCTACGAGGCCGTCGGTCGCCAGAATCTTGGCTTCCTTCATTTTAAAATGTAACATTAACATTTAGGCTTATTATTAAAGAATTTGAATTTATAGCTATATAACCTTTTCTAGATAGTGAATGATCTCGGTAGTATTGATTTACATGGATAATTTAAACACTGATATTACGTATTACATCTATCTATAATGGATAGGTACATAACGTGAGGTAATGTAACGCACAGAATGTACTTTTTATACATTTTGGTATAAGGATCAGCGATTTGAATAGGTGGACGTAATGCTATATGTCGTGATCAAGGACATATTCCATTGTTTAATATGGTTGATAAAAGTAATAAAACAAATACTCATTATAGTAATATCCTACATGCAGTTTACGAGACTGAATAGTTTGTAAGTTTGTTTTCTTTTTTTTTTGTTTTGTAATTATAGTAAATAATACTGAGAAAGTTTAGGATATAAAGGAAAATGTGATACGACGAGACTCACTGTGTATAGATATTATCAATGTATAAGAGAAAGTATTTTTGTATTTTTGTTCAATGATATGTATTTTCAGAGAAAAGATTATAAAAAGATTAAATTAAAAAAGTATTGTAAAAGAGGTGGTTTAGAAGACAAGGGTTTTTGGTTTGGAAAATAAGCACATAGAAATCAGGCAGTACACGTTCGTTGGGCTATATAAAAGACCTTTGTCTTTTGAAACGCCACCTTCAGTAATATACCCACATAGCAAAGAGATGTCGTAACGGCTCCGCAACGACGTCTGACTCGAGCTGTAGAGTTGTCTAATAGACGTCTGTGAATATCGCATGAACGTCGCAAACAAGCCCTGTGAACGTCGTATGTTACAAAACCATACATCTGTACGACGTCTCTGCGGAGTCTCATAGTCACCTTTGCGGCCGGTTTCAGACGTCTCACGCGGCCCTCAGTGACGTCTGTAAGGTCTTAAAGTCGCCTCATACTGGTCGTAGAGACGTCTCATAAGGTCTCAAAGTCGCCCCATGCGGGCCTTAGACACGTCTCATAAGGTCTTAAAGTCGCCTCATGCATGGGGTTCTTAGAGACGTCTCATAAGGTCTGAAAGTCGCATCACGCGGGTCTTAGAGACGTCTCGTAAGGTCTTAAAGTCACCTCATGCATGCGGTTCTTAGAGACGTCTCATAAAAGGTCTTAAAGTCGCCTCATGCGGTTCTTATAGAGACGTCGGATAGAGGTTTCATACAGGCCTTACAAACGCCCTTAAAAAGGTGTCAAATATGAAATCATAAATTCAGTTTTCATTTAATTTATTAAAAAAATTTTTAATTTTAATAAATATTATATAAAATATTTTTATTAAAACTTTTAAAATCTCGCAAACATCAAGTAATAATAAGTGTCTTATGATTATAATATACTTATTAATATATATAACAAAATATAATTATTGATAATCGCAAACGTTAGGTTTGTTTGTGCACAATTGGCACCAAATTCAAACAGACCTCTCACCAAAACCGTAGTCATCTGTTTCTGCAATAGAATGCCAATTTGGAAACAGGGTCTGTAATGTCCAGATTGGGATACAAATTTGCACCAAATAGCGAACAGATCTTGCAAACAGAACTTGATGCAAAATTGGCAACAGTATCTGTTTCAAATATGCTGCCAATTTGCCACTAAGTTGGCAGCAAGTTTTCAACAAATTCTGTCAACAGGTTTTCTGTCGCCAATTTATCAGCAGTCCTATACATTACAGATTCTGTTTCAAATTTGCTGCCAATCTCGCAACAAATGTTGTAATGGCAGAGTTTGTAAAGTTCTGCTCGACAGGTTTGGCTTTTTGAAAAGGTATAAAAGGAAAATACTTGTAATACCAATAAGTGAAAGCAGTAAAAGAATTATCACAGTTTTTTGCGGTAAACTAACCTATGAACTAAATTAGGAAGTAAGTACCTATGAATAAGTCGGTAGAATTCATAATAACAATAACTATAACTATAAATTCAGTAACAATAATAACTAATAAGTAACAATAACTATAGTAATATTACCCGGACAGCAAAGAATATTGCAGGAAGCTTGCATGAATATATATTTATAGTTGCGCAATGTTTCCAATGTTACAGGAATATTCCTGCAATATTTCTTGCTGCCCAGGTATACGAATCTTATAGTTATATGTGTGTATAATTAAGTGTATAATTAAAGTAAAAACTAACACTCGATATGAATAACATAACTAATGATAAAGTCTCTATACATAACTAATGATAAAGATTTAAAGTTATATTGTAAAAATCTCTAAATTAGACCTAAATTATATATACTCTATATATACTCTATATATACTCTATATATATATACTCTAAATTATATTGTAGGGGGAGATTTAGACCTCTTGTTCAGGAGCGATGAATTAACCTTGGTCGATCGTCCGTCACTATCCACCAGTATCAGAGGAAATAAGGTAGTTCTTAAAATTTCTTCATTAAGAATCCTTTACGGTCACTCGCTCGTTTCAACCAATTTTGTATCGAAATCTCGCTTTCTCTTCTACTTGTATTAGTATTGGCCTTTTCTGCTGCGCCTTTAATAAGAATTTCGTTTTAATGTTATCGTATTTGAATTGAGTAAAAATTAATAACATGAATAACAATAAAATAAGAATGATAATTACATATTAAAAGTTGGGCTGTTTTGGTAGTGTGAAAAGCTTTTTTCCCTTTTCTTCCTAACCAACTATATTTAATGGCTAGATCATCATGTATTATAACGCAGAACGCTCTCCTTATGAATTGATAATTGTTTTGTCCTCCCATTTTAGATAGCTCCTGCATCTAAAATTAAAAAATATATTATTATAAACATATATTTCTGCTAACAGTTAAAAAGGCAAATTGAATGTAATTTTATTTTACTTACTGCATCATTAAAATTGCTCGCCACATTTAAAATGTTTTCAAATTGTACAAATTTTTCTTCGATGGAAAGTGGAAAAGTTAGTTCTTCAAAGCGTTGAAATACTGATTGCTTTGTTACTATCTCAGTTGCTGCTTCCTTGTTTGTTACGATGGTTTTCAATTCTGTAATCTGTTCCATCATGTCCATCATAATGTTTCGCAGCATGTGATTTTGTTCCACAAGTATTTTCATTTGCTGTTTTATTTGTGTACATTCTGTACAACTAACAGTTTGCTTGCCTGTAAATTATAAAAGATATTTTCCAAGTATATTTAATTGTATTTTACAATATTAATAACTTTATATACAGATTCATCCACGTATCTTGTGGATGACCCTGTAGATGTATTAACTTACTAGTATCATATATATTTACATCATCAATCATATTTGTGCCTGTTGTCTCTTTTGCCGGTTTAGTTAATAGTCTATTAATTTCACTGCTTGAGGCAATATCTGAAAAAAATTAATTTCTTTTTTGATCATAATATATAATGTAATAAATGAAGTAATTGTAAAGAAAGTCTGTTGAAAATGATATCATCCTTTACAACATATTTTTCTTTTCTTTTTACACACCTAGGTTTATCCTTTTTGTAATTTGAGGTGGCGAGTTGATCAATTCTTGGGAATAGTCATGATCTGATTCCTCCTCACTACTACTAAAAACTTTGGCTTTTCTCTTTCTTTTATTCGTGACGTCATTTTCTGACTGTAGGTCACTCGTATCCTCTGCGGCTTTTGCTTTTAGTCGAGCTTTCGTATAATCATCTAGAAGTATTAAATAGTAATTATTATTAGTTTAGTTTTTATTTCTTAATTCTTATTATTAATAGTATTTTCTATAATAATTTTGACATACCAAATGTACCACTTTTAAAAGTTTTTATGTCATGCATTGGCCACGTTTCATCCACTGCCTCTGCTTTTTTTATAGCCATGTTTAAACGATTTGGTGAAAATAGTGGCCAGTAGCATCTGCCACCTTTCACCCAATTGGATGGGACTGCCTCTACTGTGCTGTCTTCGATAAACTGGACAACCGTCCATGTTATAGTCTCCATACCTTCTAAAACTTAAAATCTCATAGAAGGGTAAGTGTAATATTATGCCGTGGAACAATACAAAAATCACCACTTGTAACTGCCATTATATGCGTAGTAACAATACTAAATTGTGCAATAGCTTTACTACAAAAAGAAACGTTCATGTAATTTATGAAAAAAGGCTGAAACTTTCAACCTGTGGTGTGTGACAGTTTTCATTTACTATAGATATTTGAATTTAAAGTTATTATTAAACTGTAACTGTGATTAAAAGAAATAAAAACTTGAATATGATTAACAGTGAAAGTGTGTTTATAGAAGGACAAAAATTGAAATTTATTAATGTAATGACTCTAATGTAATTGAATTAACTATTGGTATGCAATAAGGGAAAGACAACGACAGTTTCTTCAGTTTCGAATTTCACACATTTCTGTGATATGTCTCTAATATCAAATGCTTGTAATGGACCCAAATTCAATTTATTTACTTGAAAAATACCAAATTCTGACGATTTACATGGCTGAGTGTAAAAATCTGTTAACGTTAAGAATTTTTGACCAATTATTTTGTACTTTTCCTCTGATAAAACTATATTTTTTATAACTATTATGCTACCATCACTGAGTTTACAACAATTATCTGGATCTACAGTCTTTAAAATAAAATCATTAAAATAGGCTGTCTTAAATTGTTTTGAAATTTCTGTATTATTTATTGTTGGACCTTCAAAATGTTCTTTCCTAAAGTAGGGACATTCTACATTTTCAAATATCTGATTACACAAAAGATTAGATTTCTCAGTATGGCGCTTTACTATTTGTTGCAGGGGTTTATCGCTTTTCCGAACATACTTTAAAATACTTTGTAAATAATTTTCAAATTGAAAACAGCTAAAATTATCAAGTGGCCCATGAGTTTTAACATCCTGCGTAATATGGAGAAGATTATGTATATTGTGGGACACGTTTTCTGGCCCATATAGAATTTTAAAAGTATTAACAAAATATAAAAACAATTGTGATGCATAATCTATGTGATTGAAATGAATAGAATTTGATAAAATTATTGCTGCTACGTGCAAGGAGAGGAAATTGACATATCTGTCTTTGCTTAAATTGTTTAATAAAACTGTAGGACCGGTGTAAAATAGGAACTGTCGAAACTCTGTTGCCTTCCATCTTTTCACTTCATGCAATGTTCTGGGTTTTCTATTAAATTCTAACGGGACACTTTTTGCTAAATGACTTAGGGAATTTGATATATTTAGAATTGTGGAATTTGAAATTTTTGTACATGGTTTGCCACAACACCACAGGTTTACTAGTAACTTTTTCATTACACCCAAACAAATTAGGTGCATGTAATCAAGTGGGAATCCATCGATCATATTGAAATTAGGAATGTTTTCTAAAATTGAGGTTCCTGTGTGATGCTCTTCATCTGTTTTTTCTCTAAATTCTAAATCTGTTCTTAATCTGATATTATTTAAATTTGGAAAACATATTCTATTTTGCAGGAAATCTCCTTCCGAATGACATTTAGAGCAAGAATTATAACCAGTATGGCCTTTCATATACTTAATCAATGATTTGGCAGGAGCATCGCAGATGACAGCCTCCAATTTGATGTAATATAGTTGATTATTGAACAAAAATCCATTATTTATCATACTTATGGCCTCGTCTACAAAATCATGTAAAAGATGATTGATATTTTTAGGTTTTTCATAACCATGATAAATACCAACCATCTCAACATGTTTGTATCCTTTTATGCTGCACAAAATAGGGTACACCTGACTATTTGAACTTTTTGATAACGGCAAACCATCAAAATTCACGTGAATGGAAATATTATTGGAATTTATTCTACGAATGTCTATATATTTCAAAAGATTTATTAAACTGTTCTGCAAACCAAAATGAAAATAATTTCCCGAATCTATAGGTTTTGTTACTACTTTCTTTCCAGATGTTTTTAAAAGAGTTCTAGAATCTAACGGTAAATCACTTGGAATAGGCATTTTCATTATTTTAAGCAAATCGTTCATAGCATTATGTGAAATATTATGTTTTATGGACCACTCTGCCAGCAAAGAAGGAAAAGTTTTATTTGGAATATCTTCTATGGTATCATGAGCAATAGAATTACGTATTTCTATATTTGGTCTAGTTTGAACACTATCTGTGGAATCTTCCAAAGGTACATTGTTTTCATCAATACTTAAAGAGTTTTGTACAATCTCTTGTGCAGTATTATTACTTTCAGATTGTATATAAGATGATGTAGAAGCTTCTTGGGGCCCACCCTACCGACACGGTGCAAGCAGAATATAGGCAGGCTGCTCGAAGGGTCTTAGCTTCACCTGCGGGCAGAACCATAAGCATCTGTTTCGTCGACTGCGTATAGATCTACCAGCAGGCTTGTCTACACCAATGAACGAAGAATGTTGGCAGAATTTGATGAGAGCCTGGTAACATAACCTATAACATATTGTCGGCAGTATTCGAATAGGGATGTAGACATGCGTATGAGCAGAATTCGAGCAGAATTCGAGCAGGCCTGTTTACAGACGTGGTGATAGATTGTTGGGAGAATTTGAGCAGAGCTGTTAACATACCTAGCAGTAATTTGGCGGCAGAAATGAAGCTGTTTCTGTTGTTTTTATTTACATACCGGAATTAATTTTGTATACAATTTTATTCTTCAAAAATATTTATTTTTCAAATATGCATAGATACACTTTATACAGTATGATACACATTATAATACAAATTCGTCTTATAATTTTACTTGCGCTTGCAATTTGTACAAAATACGAATAACACACACACACACACAGATATATATATATATCGCTAGACCGTACAGCCAGAATAATAAATAATGTACAAAATCCACTTTTTCTCAAAAACGAAATTGTATGCGTTTCCCGTATGAAATTTTTCACTCTTTCCGCATATAATAGAAGTATTTTTGTTCGCAGATGCGTTTAGTTTTAAATATTATAAAACAGTGTAAAAATAGATATTTGAGGCTTTCACAGCCTACCATCATACGCAGTTTTCACTGTTGAGACACTGTTGTCTTTTGACCTCTGAAAAAGCTATAGCTGCAATAATGCTTGCGAAACGCGAGGAAATCTTTTCATATAGGACACACGCACAGCTGTATGAATGTATACAAATAATATTGAATCCATATGTATCTTATATTTAAGGGATCAGATGGATTTTGTATAGATATTATGAAAAATAAAGTTGAAAAGTGACTAATGCAAGGTGGCGTTCCTAAAAAGAGCTACCAAATATAAAAAGGAGAATTTGCGACCCACGGTAAAACACAGCGGAGGGTCCGTATTAGTTTGGGGTTGCATGAGTGCAGCTGGAGTGGGTTCTTTGCATTTCATTGACGGAATCATGGATCACAAAGTTTATATCGACATATTAAAACAGCACCTCTATACTACTGCTAACAAAATGGGTCTTACAGATGACTTTATATTCACACATGATAATGATAAATACCGGCTGCTGTAACATGTAATTTAATAAATTCGATGCCACGAAGACTGGAAGCTGTCGTAAAGGCAAAGGGAAATCCCACAAAATATTAAAATGTTAAATATTGCTGATTGCTGACATAAATATACAATGTTTTATTTAAAGTTGATCGCTGTACGAATACTTTCTACACCGACTGTAGTTTTTGGCCGTCTGTACCTGTTATCTATATTTTCAACATTAACATGTTGTTCATTTTCTGATTGTTCAGCATACTCTGCGTCTTCAAATTCTGCTTGTGCTTCATATTGTGGTTCATATTGTGCTTCATTTTGTGCTTCATATTGTGCTTCATATTGTGCTTCAAGTCCTTGTTCTTCGAGAAATTCTGCTTGCTCCTGAAATTGTGGTTCATATTATTGTACGTGCGAGTTTTCAATTTGTATGTTTGACAGTTGGCTTGACTCTAAGTCGAAAATCCTGTACATCCTGAAATTCTGTTTGCGTATTCGTGAAACTAGTAACGTCTAGTTTACGAATGAAATTATAATTATGTTCAATACTTATTGGATTATTATTATCAACAATTATAACTACCCGGCGTAAAGCATAGAAATCCGAATTTTTGTATGAATATTAGAAAAAGTACAACGTTTAGAAATTAATATCGCAATCTTCAATTCAATATTTTAATTATATAATTTTATGCGCACAACAAAAAAGTAATTCATTCCTACAAAATGAATTAAAAGATAACATTTATGCTAGTGATATCAATTGCAACATTTTGAATTTTACAGTTTTGACAGAATATTCAAATTCAGTTATAATAAAAACGAGTAACGAATCGATAAGTATTATCAATATGATATAAAAGTATGAAAGTTATACTCATCTTAACTTTTTGTGCTTCTCAAAGACGAAGCGCTTTTTGTGCTTCTCAGTATTTTCAATTTTACGACGCAGCTTAAATACCGGTATGACGCAATTGAATAACACTGTTCCCCTGCCCGTGTAAAATAGCGACTGTTCACACCTAACTACGTGCACGATCTCGCGACTTTCAATCTCACACCTGCAATTCTGTAGGTGCGATTATTAATAAGTTTGTATTCAATAATGCTCGTACACATTATCGTTTCTACTATCGTACATGCAACAATCACCGAATAACTTTATTATAAGAGAGTTGCGTGATATTACGTCGTGGTATTTTGACCGCGCACGTGCCGGTACACAGTCGCCACAGTCCACGAGGAATGAGGAATGCCTCTTTTCTTGCTTCACCCTCTCCGCTATCACGCTACCCTTTCTTCTACTCACTCTCTCATGCTTTCTCTCTCATTCTTACATCTACTTTTGCATTTTTCGCTCACCATCCAAAATAAATAAAATATACTAAATAAATAAAATAAATGATATAAATAAATAAACTATAAAATATATATAAAGTAGTTTTTCGCAAATAACTCAAAAATGGTTAATCTAATTGGTTAAACAACATATGTTCAATAAACGTACTGCTGTTATAACAGCAGTACGTTTATTGAACGTTATCGCAAAAAAGATTGAATTTATGAAAAAATGTTATAGAACCTTTTTTACGCAGAATTCCACGCTCTTAAATTTTTATCTAAAACATTTTTCAATTAGACTAACCATTTTTGAGTTATTTGCGAAAAACTACTTTTTTAAACATTTAACCCAAAAAAGGGGGAAGCCGGCTTTTTATTATGTCAACTTATTCTGTGGATTTCTCTGAACAAAATGATATCAAATTATTACATTACGAGCATTTATATAAGAATATAGTATAAAATAATTTATCGATAGATTATTGCAGATAGACGTGCAGATCTGCACGTCACTGAACAGGCCTGCTTAAATTCTGCCGAAAACCTGCTAGTTCGTATGTCAACATCCCTGCTCGAATTATTCCGTCAACCTCTCCTAGGTTATGTTAACACGTCTCCTTCCATTCTACCAATATTCTGCCGACAGTACTGCACGTAACAGATACTCCATACTATCTGCCGAAAATCTGCCCTTATGTCTGTCAACATGCCTGCTCGAATTCTGCTCAAAATCTGCTCGCTCGTATGTCGACATCCCTAGTCAAATTCTGCCGACAGTATACCAATAGTACCACACACAACACATCCTGCCGTCAGAATGTCACTAGTCTTTCAATATTGCAGTATACAGAGGCAGTAGACAGTCTATATCAGGGTCTGCTCTTCAGGTTTGGCTATCAGGGCAGATTCATATAAACGTAAGCAAGATCGTTTACTACGCATATAATATTTTTGCATTTGTCGCTTTTGTGACATTTTAAAATGAATAAAAAATGTATAAGGAAAATACAGATGATGAGGTAAATATAAAAGGAAAATAGAGGTGATCGAGATAATATAAAAGGGAAAACAGAAGTGATGAAGAAAATATAAAAGCGAAAATAGAGGTGATGGAAATAATATGAAAGGGAAAACAGAGGTGATGAAGATAATACGAAACGGGAAATAGTGGTGATGAAGGAAATATAATATAAAAACTTACAAAAGTAAAATTGGAGACGGCAGCAAGAAGCACCTTAGCAGCACTATCCGTGGAATATTCCCACCAAAGAAACAAAATATTCTGAGACAAACAAAAATTATAACTTTTATGACAATGGAACTAATAAGAAAAAAATATCGGTGACAGAAAACGGTAAGGAGCAATAGTAAAAAGGCACTTACTTGTTTTTTACGAATTAAATCGCAATAATTTTCGACACTCAGAAAACGGTCAAGAACACTTACGCTCGAACACGGTCAAGAGATCGCTAAAGACTGTCCTGGACGGTAGGCTGAACGCAGGACACCCCCCTGCTATCGCGAAACCTGGGTTTTTCCAGCTTTTCATCCCTACTCGCGAAAAAGATGAACCGCCTGCCGCCTGGGCGGCGGCTGGGTGGTTGCTGAGCTAACGAACGCTATAGAGGCTTTGAGGTTGCCGTATTATAATTAATATTGATAGAGAATTTCTGTACACATATTTAATCAGATTTGTCAAAATGACCCTTATTGTTGTTGATAAATTTTAGTATTAAATTTAGCAAGGATGATGATGTGAAGTCAGAGTTCAAATTCAATTGTATCGCCAATGTGATCGCCGTTTTCTTGCATTGAATATCAGCTCAGGGATTTTCAGAAGACTGTACATTTTCCTAAATAAAATAATACAAATAGTTAATTGATTATAAACACCTAAATGTTTAATTAATGATTGTGTTGTTTCTTTCAGATTTTGATTGTCTTGTTTTTTGGCAATGTTATAGTGATGTAAATGGCACATTGAAAATTTTTTAAAATTTTGTATAAGTTCCTAATGCTTCATGGAACGCAACAAATTTTTTAAACGTGTTGCACTTATACCATTCGTAAGCGGCTACCTTCTGCTTTAAAACCAGGGCTTGGCGAATGTTGTACGATTTTTTTTCGCAAAGTTATTCAACTTTGATGCAAAAATGGTCGCCTTAACTTTAAATGCTTGTAGAAAGTGATAGAATCATTGTAGAACATAGCTGAAAAAAGCAATAGAAAGCTTAATCTTTCCTCTTTAAGATACAGTTTTTACATTTACCATTGGATTGGTATTTCGATAATCTACGTCCTTTCGAAAATAGTCTTAAAAATGGCATAATTTCCATTTTTCCTTCAACTCACTATATCTCAGTAACGGCTGATTGAAACATCATGGTCTTAACATCGTTTTAAAGTGGACAGTTTACTGATTCATTTGAGCCTAATGTGAACTCGTTACGAAAATTTTTTCGCCATCCATCGCTTTCGGATGTTTTCGTCAATTACGCTGACGGATGGGGATGCGCAAGAAGAGAACCCACTTCACTGCAATGACAACGCAATCAACGAACGCAATAGCGGATAGCGTTATTCTTTGCACATTGCTAACTTTAAACATAAAGGCCATGGCGAAAAAATTTTCGTACCGAGTTCGCATTAGGCTCAAATGAATTTGTAAACCGTCCACTTTAAAACGATGTTAAGACCATGATGTTTCAATCAGCCGTTACTGAGATACAGTGAGTTGAAGGAAAAATGGAAATTATGCCATTTTTAAGACTATTTTTGAAAGGACGTAGATTATCGAAATACCAATCCAATGGTAAATGTAAAAACTGTATCTTAAAGAGGAAAGATTAAGCTTTCTATTGCTTTTTCAGCTATGTTCTACGATGATTCTATCACTTTCTACAAGCATTTAAAGTTAAGGAGACCATTTTTGCATCAAAGTTGAATAACTTTGCGAAAAAAAAATCGTACAACATTCGCCAAGCCCTCGTTTTAAAGCAGAAGGTAGCCGCTTACGAATGGTATAAGTGCAACACATTTAAAAAATTTTTTGCGTTCCATGAAGCATTAGGAACTTGAACAAAATTTTAAAAAATTTTCAATGTGCCATTTACATCGCTATAACATTGCCAAAAAACAAGATAATCAAAATCTGACAGAAACATGTGAAGGTAGAGATTTCACGCTTTCAAATGCCGTCCGGATCATGTCAATACGACTATTTTTGTAGAAGTTATGAACATTTGAACTAAGGCCTAATTTTCGGATTTGTACAAATGATCCCTTAATTTTTTTTGCGGAGTGTATTTATTCATCGTTTCTGCATTAAAAATGAAAACGATTTTCTTACATCTCGTGTGCTGTATCGTCAGACTTTATCCTAGGCCCTTAATGTTTTAAATAAATTGAAAAATATATATCAGCAAAAATATGGGTGCGAATATTAAAAAAAAACCGGATCAAGATCTATCAATTTTTCGAAAAGTTATAGCTCTTCAAACAAAAAAACATCGAATTCTTATAAAATTCGTATCTCGGAGACACTATTGGTCAAAAAAATTTGAAAAAAATCCTGAAAGCTCCTGGGGCTTGATATTAAAACATATAAAAAATTTTAAAAAATCGGAGACCCAAATTTTTTTTTAGGTAAATATGACATGGAATGCCCCATATATACATATAATCAATAAGTGACTATTTATATTTATTGGAGGAGGTCCACAGAATTAATAACCGTTTCGCATCAAGAACAACCGGATGAATATTGCTGTAAAAGCACAAAGTTCTTCCAATGTTGAAAATGTATAAGGATTGAAATTCCGTTCGGGCCTGCGGTGGATGGTGACCATACGGAGAAGGTCTGTTTTATGTCAGTCATTACACAAAGGCACTCGGCGCTCGGCTATAAAGATGGAGGTAACTGCAAGGGTCTATGGAGGCAGGCCCAAGGCAAGAATGTCGCAGTCTTCGTGCAACGCAGTTTTTCATATTAGGCGGTTTTTGGTGCGTCAAAAGTATGGAAACGGTCAAATATTTATACAACGGAACATTTCTGAGAAAAATGTTTCAGAGCAATGTTTTAGGGTTTTAAAAATTCTATTGAACGGTCGTATCCGTTTGACTTTCAGAGAAGCAGTCAGGGTCACGTTAAGGTCAACATGATTTTTTTTAATGGAATACCCCATTTTTTATCATGCAGTTGTTACATACGCAGTATTCGAGCACGCGTTTTTTTGAACATTTGGAGCGCCTGGCGCCAGCGAGACGGGATGCAACCGTCGCTCCCACGACGACGTTAGATTTTTCCGTTACATGTTAGTGCTCCGTGTTCCCACAGTTTGGTATATCTCAAATATCCCTTAAGGATACCCTCTATTTCTTAGAGTCTAGACTCCCCTAGTTCAAAAGTTTAAGATAAGGACTTCACCCCCACGCGACACAGCGTCGCCGCCGCATTTTCCCAGGAAAACCACGCATGACGATGCGCCTCCCACCACCTAATTTTCACTGATTTTTGGGTATATAAGGAGACGGATTTTCATCCTCGTGGGCTCATTTGAAGACTAGTCAGAGTTTAGTACGCGGCTCAAGCTAGTCAACAAGATCGAGCAATAGTTCTCTTTCGAGTAAAATAGAATACAGTACGTAACTTAACTTACGGTAACGTTATTCTCCGAGACCCCCGCATAGCTCTGTGCGTTAACTTAGAGAGATTTTAGAGTACGCGACAAAGTACACTTTAACCAATTGTATCCATTGAATATCCAAAGTTTATAACAATATATCTGGATCATTTGTGTTTGAGAAATCATAGTCAAAGTCAATTTAAGTCCTTCACATCCACAATCCTACAAGAAGACGAACCCACAACGATATATCTTTACCGCTCGAGATATATTTTAATTATAAAGTTACGAGGCACAACGAAATTCGGTGATTCCCCGATGACAGTATCGTCATCGTTTCCTAATAACCTATGGTGGCTCCCAGTGCTAGCTAAAGGCGCTAGGCATTGGTTCGTCCACATCCTTAGCGGCTCCCGGCGTTAGCCATACGTCGGTTCGTCCGCGACTTTTCCCATTTTGAATCCTCGGACATTTCGCACTGCCCTCGGCTCGTAACAAACTGGTGACAGCGGTGGGATCTACCTTTTGGATACACCATTCGGGTTAGATAAATTCTCTTCTTGTTGGATAATTGGATTTTGGATATTTTTCGGCTCCGCGTCCGAAAAGGCTCCTTAGGGAAACGCCTAAAATTCGCGAGAATATTCAAAGTATTTTAGAAATACAACCAAGGATATTGGTAGCAAAAGAATCTTATTAGATTGTGCTTTAACCATTCCGAGGGAAATTATTTTAATACCGCCAAAGAACTTCAATTGTTCTGCGCGAGAGTTCATTTATCGACGAATCTTTACATTAGATTCAGTAGATCACTTCATCGCCTTAGCGGCTGTATGATTGTTTCACATATCTAGTTTGTGAATTAGTTTTGGAAATTGCATAAAAGGAAATCATCATGGCACAAGCGCAAGCTTCAGTTTCCAATGATGATATTGCTAGCTTAACGCTTTCAATGGCTAATTCAATGGCTGCTCTTACACAGCGTAGTTGTATTCAATACGCAACAGCAACAATTCCGATTTTTAATGGAGAAAAACCACCTCTCTCAGTTTTCGTACAGAACGTGGAAAACGGGTTAGCGTTAATTCCACAAGATACGGAATCTGAATATTTGAAAATAATTTTAACAAAACTTACTGGTCCTGCTAGACTCAGTGTTCAGGATAAAGAATTCACTACCATAAAAGAATTATTAAAACATTTGAAAAAACGATACGCTCCGGGTCGTAACTTAGCGTATTTTCAAGGAGAAATTGCTCGTTTAAAAATTCGTAATGACGAATCAGTAAGGAAATATATAAACCGAGTTAGCTATATCGTTCATTGTACTCGGATCGCGGTTCGCGATCGATACGGAGAGAATAGCGAAGAAATTATTAAAGAAATGGAGAAAGACATTCTGGAAAACTTCATCGAGGGATTACCAGAACGAATGTCATGGAGAATGGCAACTTTGGGAGGTCAACATGAGAATTTAGAAGACGCATTCGACGCTGTTCTGCAAGTGGACCGCCGACTGAGAAACAGGCGCCGACACAGCGATTATGGTTACGAAGAAGAATACCGTAGTCGAAGACGAAGCCGTGAAAGGGATCATGGGTTACGTCACGCGTATCCTCATTCACCGTCCCCTTTACGTTATCGTAAGGACCATTCCAGAGACAAGGATACATCTGGTTCGGAGTCCGATTACGACGACTGGCCGAAACAAAGATCAGCGATGACTCTGCATAGACGCAGCGCTCGCTCTCCAGATTATTTTTCCGATACATCAGAAAAGGAAGAATATCACAGGAAAGATCGCACTAACAAATCTCGCGATACACCACAATTGTATTGCTGGAATTGTGGCATTAAAGGACATGATGGAAAATCATGTAGAAATGAAGGAAAATCACAACGCAAGAATTCTCCTTATAGGAAGGATTTAAACTTCAACGGCGCTTACCGCAAAGGCGATTCGGTGAGCGTATTAAACAAAGATCGCCAAAGGAAGATCAGGTTCAACGACAACAAGGACACAAATTTATCAGGGAAGCTCCAACACCGCGAATCAGGGTCAAAGTTCCAGAATTGGAAAAAAGACAGGGAGAATTCCTTTTAGACGGAGGTGCAACTATTAATTTAGTTGTTCTCGATGTACTGGGTGATCGTGCAGAAATCACTTCCAGGGAGGAAATAGAAATAACAGGACTATCTCCTCAACCTATCCATACTTTAGGCACTACCGTCTTGCATATTAATAACATTCCAACACCATTTTATGTTATTAAACGTCTTCCAATGTCGGCAGATGGTCTTTTAGGAAGCCCATTCTTTCTTCAAGAAAGAGTAGAAATCTCTTATTATCACGGGACAATTGTAACTCGTGCTCAACCGACAAAACCTATACGTTTTTCGAATTTTGACGAAGTAGAAGCTTGCTCTAAATCGTTTAAAACGAAACATCGAATTCCGGGTAGGACAATTCAGCAAATAGCAGTGAGGATAGCTAATCCAGAAATTAAGGAAGGTTATCTACCACGGCTCAAAACACCTGAAAACATCTATGCAGGTGAAGCTGCAGTCTGTAACGTTAATGGATCATGTTACGTTTTAGCGACAAACACTGGAGAAGAAGATACAGAAATTTCATTAGAACCACAATATTTACAACCATATGATATATTAGACACTTCCGATGAAGATCCTATTTTATCATATCAAGCTAATCCCTTACCTGGCAAAAATAGAACAAAACACATTTGGGATACTTTAAGAACTGATCATCTAAATTCTGAAGAAGAACATCACATTCGAGAAATTATTCAAGAATTCTCTGATAGATTTTATTTACCAGGAGATAATTTGGATAAAGTTCCGAATTTTTATCATTCGATTCACGTTACCGATAACGTTCCAATCAACACCAGACAATACCATTACCCTTCAATACATCAGGAGGAAATTCAGAATCAAGTTAAGACTCTCTTATCACAAGGAATTATTAGGGAATCTACTTCACCTTATAATTCTCCGCTATGGATTGTACCAAAGAAAGCAAATGCTCAAGGCAACAAACGTTGGCGTATGGTCATTGACTTTCGTGCATTAAACGAAAAAACCGTCAGTGATAAATACCCGCTTCCACATATTACAGAAATTTTAGACAAATTGGGAAGTGCTAAATACTTTTCAATTTTTGATTTGGCTAATGGCTTCCATCAAATTGAAATGCATCCAAGGGACAGAGAAAAGACTGCTTTCACAACACCATATGGACACTATGAATTTGTGCGAATGCCTTTTGGATTAAAGAATGCACCGCCTACTTTTCAACGTTTAATGGATCAAGTATTAACTGGACTTCAAGGATCAGAATTATTCGTTTATCTTGATGACATTGTTGTATACTCATCATCGCTCAGAGAACACGAAATAAAAATTAGGAAGTTAATGAATCGCCTTCGCGAACACGGACTTACATTACAAACCAACAAATGCGAATTTCTTCGTAAAGAAGTCACGTATTTGGGACATATAGTTTCATCTGAAGGAGTAAAACCAGATCCAAGGAAATTAGAAGCCGTAAAGAACTTCCCGGTGCCAAAATCAAAAACTAACATTCAACAATTCCTAGGCTTGACAGGATATTATCGCCGTTTCATTCAAGATTATTCAGCTAAAGCACAACCACTATGTCAGCTCCTTGGGAAGGGAATTCGATTTAAGTGGACAGAGAAACAACAACAGAATTTCGAAACATTAAGAGACGAATTGTGCAAAGAACCAATTTTGCAATATCCAGACTTTAGTAAACCATTCATCATCACTACGGATGCCTCAGATTTTGCAATTGGCGCAGTTCTAAGCCAAGGAGAAATAGGCAAAGATTTACCTATAGCTTACGCTTCGCGTAGCTTATGTCCGGCCGAAAGAAACTATTCAGCTACAGAAAAAGAATGTTTAGCCATGGTTTACGCAGCACAATACTTTAGACCGTATGTTTTTGGACAAAAATTCACCCTAGTCACCGACCATCGACCTCTTGTGTGGTTACACTCGGTGAAGGATCCCACTCCACGCTTAGCTAAGTGGAAATTGAAACTTTTGGAATATGAGTACGATGTAGTTCATAAATCTGGTAAAACTAACTTAAATGCTGATGCTTTATCACGTAACCCAACAGCTGTTTGTCTACCACTAATTCCAAGAGATGAAGATAAGGATTTTAAAATGCAGTTACCCAAAACAACAGCTTTAGGACCTGATACTATCGGACGACGTATTCGAGAATTACGAAGAGATCGTGAAACTCGACCCATGTACGCAGAACTCAGTTATAGTTCGGAAGAATCAGAAGATAGAGAAAGCACTCCAGTCAAACGCAGAATACCACGCAGAAGAAAAATTCATCAAGATCCTACGGATAGAAGGTTGTTAAATCCTAATCAATCGAGCAGCACAATATCAGGGAATCCTATGGCACATTCTACATGTGTTACAGATCAGTTGCAGGAAAATCATGAAACCTCAACACAAGATACAACAATAGGCGCAGATTTAATTTCATTCAATGACTCAAACCCATTGAATGCGACGATCAGATCTATAAGTCAAAATCAATCTATTCCGTCAGCAATATTAGAAGAACCAAACGAGTTAAATCTTCCGACAGCATTAACTCCGACTATAGTAAATCAACCAACTATTATTACTTCCACACCATCGGTTTCGCAACAAACACCTATTCAATCTCAGAATTCAAGATTAGATTTTATATCTAATTCCATACTACCAGATTACGAATCCTCGTCTCCGGAACACAGTACCTCATCCGAAGAAGAATCACCAGATATCTCAGTAGTTCAATCAACCCCACCAACTACCCAAAACAATAATATTCAGACACCACCGGAAGAAAGTAGAAAGGAACTGATTGAAGAAGCACACAGCAGTTTACTTGGAGGACACAAAGGCATCACAAAAACCCTCAACCGATTGAAAGCTAAATATCATTGGCAAAATATGCGAAACGAAGTACAGGATTTCATCAGGAAATGCAAAAGTTGTCAAGAACAGAAGTTAGTTAGAGCAAAAACACGCCAACCAATGATCATTACCGACACACCATTGGAACCTTTTGAAAAACTCGCTTTGGACACAGTTGGACCACTTCCTGAGACACGTAGTGGAAACCGTCATATCTTAACGATGCAGGATAATCTTACAAAATACTGCGTAGCTGTAGCCATTCCAAACATTCAAGCTACTACTATAGCAGATGCATTGGCACGACACTTTATTGCAATCTATGGAGCACCCACTACCATACTGACAGATAAAGGTACTAGTTTCATGGGCAAGGTAATGAAACATTTGGCCGAAATCTTCAAGATAAAACAGATTAATACTTCAGGATATAGACCTCAGACTAACGGTTCATTAGAAAGAAGTCACCTTGTGCTCACAGAGTACTTGAAACACTATATAGACTCACATGAAGACTGGGATCTTTACATTCCATTTGCTATGCTCTCATACAATACATCTGTACATGAAGCAACGAATTTCACACCACATGAACTAATTTTCGGGAAAACAGCAAAATTACCCAGCGCATTTCCTTCTGGACAACAATTGGCAACCTACGGGTCATACCTCTCAGACTTGATTACACAAATGACACAAATTCGTGATCAAGCAGCTGACAATTTAAATCAAGCAAAGAAAAGATCAAAACGATATTATGACCGCCATGTAAAAGCACAACAATTTAAAACTGGAGATTACGTCTACGTTCTAAAAGAACCACGAACGAGCAAATTCGATCCTCATTATATTGGACCATATAAAATCATAGACACGTCGGACCTCAACAACGTAGTTATCAACACCAATGGCAACAAGCAAATCGTGAAGCATCAGGACAAGTTGAAGCACGCATTTCTTTCCGATGATTCCTCATAATCAAACTAAAATCTAAGATATTTTGCAGACAAACTTGTACCACAATAATCGGAAGAACAGATTCAATTTGAGCTCCACCAAAGTCAATAAATCAAGGACAAACCTGATATCCATAGACAATCTAATATCAACACCTACCAAACGGCCCGGATATCCAGACGCAAGGGCGTCCTTTCATCCCAGAGGCCGCAAGGAACAACAACCACGGAACCAATCGCGTAAGACACGACACAATACAACACCACACACACAGCGCAATAGGCATCAGAAAAGTTTAGTTTTGGCAGTGTGAGCGGCGGTTGTGTCCATTTTCGCAAGTGCTTCAGACGTTCCAAATGTGAAAAGCATCGTAATAAACGATGTTTTATCTAAGGGGGGAGGTGTTACATACGCAGTATTCGAGCACGCGTTTTTTTGAACATTTGGAGCGCCTGGCGCCAGCGAGACGGGATGCAACCGTCGCTCCCACGACGACGTTAGATTTTTCCGTTACATGTTAGTGCTCCGTGTTCCCACAGTTTGGTATATCTCAAATATCCCTTAAGGATACCCTCTATTTCTTAGAGTCTAGACTCCCCTAGTTCAAAAGTTTAAGATAAGGACTTCACCCCCACGCGACACAGCGTCGCCGCCGCATTTTCCCAGGAAAACCACGCATGACGATGCGCCTCCCACCACCTAATTTTCACTGATTTTTGGGTATATAAGGAGACGGATTTTCATCCTCGTGGGCTCATTTGAAGACTAGTCAGAGTTTAGTACGCGGCTCAAGCTAGTCAACAAGATCGAGCAATAGTTCTCTTTCGAGTAAAATAGAATACAGTACGTAACTTAACTTACGGTAACGTTATTCTCCGAGACCCCCGCATAGCTCTGTGCGTTAACTTAGAGAGATTTTAGAGTACGCGACAAAGTACACTTTAACCAATTGTATCCATTGAATATCCAAAGTTTATAACAATATATCTGGATCATTTGTGTTTGAGAAATCATAGTCAAAGTCAATTTAAGTCCTTCACATCCACAATCCTACAAGAAGACGAACCCACAACGATATATCTTTACCGCTCGAGATATATTTTAATTATAAAGTTACGAGGCACAACGAAATTCGGTGATTCCCCGATGACAGTATCGTCATCGTTTCCTAATAACCTATGGTGGCTCCCAGTGCTAGCTAAAGGCGCTAGGCATTGGTTCGTCCACATCCTTAGCGGCTCCCGGCGTTAGCCATACGTCGGTTCGTCCGCGACTTTTCCCATTTTGAATCCTCGGACATTTCGCACTGCCCTCGGCTCGTAACACAGTGTTAAAGCTGACGATTAGACCTTTTCAAAACACTGACTGTTGACCTATTTCCGTTGAAATAGGTATTTTTTTAGGTCATTTATTTGAAATGATTTGGACACGATGAAAAAAAATGCTCACCAAATTTATGGGCAAAACCCTTTAAAGGGAAACTTTTCAGCTTTCCAAAACACCCATTTGTAATTTTTCAAACCTTGCAAACCTTTTTTTCTAGAACGTACAGTTTTTGAAAAAATCAATTTTGAAAAAAATGACAAATTTTCAACTTTGGAAGTATTTTGTGCTTTTACAGTAATAGTTATTTAGTTGCTTTTGACGCGAAATGATTTTGAGGACTCTCCCGAACAAAATGATATAAATAGTTATTAGATTATAAACATCGAATATATTTAAATAATCATTAAATGTGAAAAGCACAGCTAAAACGCACCCATTTTTGCTGATATTTTTCACTTTATTTCAAAAAGTAAGGGTCTAGGAGAAAATTTGACCATACCACGCGATAGAGCAAACCTTTCTACTAAGGAAAGTCAGGCGAATTTAAAAAATCATTTTTATATTTTCAATATACAAACGAAATACATTTGGCGAAACGCGTGGCGGCGACAGTGCTACTCAATGACGGCGGATGCCTCGCCTGCCGTTTAGCGCCAAACTATGTATTTCGTTTGTATATTGAAAATATAAAGATGATTTTTTAAATTCGCCTAATGCTTTCCTTAGCAGAAAGGTTTGCTCTATCGACTGGTATGATCAGATTTACTTTTAGACCCTTACTTTTTGAAGTAAGGTGAAAAATATCAGCAAAAATGGGTGAGTTTTAGCTGTGCTTTTCACATTTAATGATTATTTAAACATTCGATGTTTATAATCTAATAACTATTTATATCATTTTGTTCGGGAGAGTACTCAAAATCATTTCGCGTCAAGAGCAACTAAATAACCATTACTGTAAAAACACAAAATACTTCCGAAGTTGAAAATTTGTCATTTTTTTTAAATTCATGTCTTAAAGTTGACTAAAAGACGTACAGGAAAAAAGTCGCAAAGACGTCTCAAACCTATGTCTTAAAGTTGACTGAAAGACGTTCAGGGAAAAAGGCCGCAGAGACGTCTAAAATTCATGTCTCAAAGTTGACTAAAAGACGTCCAGTAAAGAAAGTCGCAAAGACGTCTGAAATGTATGTCTTAGAGTTGACTGAAAGGTGTCTGGGAAAAACGTCGCATTGCAGAATCCTATAAGACGTCGCAACTAGGTCGTACGACGTTCAGACGAAAATGCGGACTAAGTGAGACGTCGTTACGACGTTCAATGCTATGTGGGTATGTATAATATTGTATGTACATGATCTGAAGAAAATATACCTATTATTATTATTTCTTATGGGACGGCTGATGCAGGATTTCGGACAGAATAGGAACCAAAACGCATAATAATTATTATATTATTGTTCCGGGGAAAAAAGGCCGAGGTCGCTACAGAGCCCTTTTTTTGAAAAAAGGTCCTGAAATAAATTTCTTCTATAAAAACATTGACATTTATTTTTTACAAAGTTTTGAAAGCCAAATTGCAAAAAGGGCTCTGTAGCGACCTCCGGAATTGAACAAAAAAATTCTAAAAAAAAATCATAAACAAATAGTGTTTCTTCGCTGCAAAAAGTTGCATCGGCTGAATGTATTGAAATCCGAGCTGTTTGTTTACAAACATGGCTGACCTTGCTCGCGCCCTTGCCATATATAGGTTGAATCAAGGCCGACGTAAATTACGTGGACCCTGGGTATATTCCTATATTTATATTAAACGTTACAAAGCATTGATTGTTATTGCAGTTATCATAGAGAACACTCTGCTAAGTTAATTGCTTGTTTATCAATAAAAGTTGTATGTATATATTTTATTATGTGGACACGGGCCTCTAGGTAAACTTGCTACGGTACTATCCTCTAACCACGTGACCATAGGTCATTGCCATGAAGTATCTATATGTATATCACATCGTAGTCCATTTTTTTTTGGACCTTTTTCTTTTTGCCCCCAGAGGTCGGTAACCCAGTATCCGACACCCTTGTACCAAAGAAGTAGATATAATAAGAGGCGACACTCCGGATTTAGAAAGAGATGAAAGTACACAGCCAATTTAAAGGGCCGTTCGGCAATGATCGGCAAATTTCGGTAAAGTTGAAATATTCAAACGCCATGTATTTTCTATACTTCTAAACTTTCTAAATATATTTTCTAAATATATTCTCCATTTATGGAATCTCACTTTTAATATTGTTATGTTAATTTATTTATTTTTTAAGAAAATGGAAACTATGGAATATTTCAAATGTATTTTCTGCATATTAATTCTAGAAGCAGAGGATCATCAGAGAATACATGCTTCTTTTTTCTTTTTCATTTTTTCTTTTTTTACAGCGTTTTATTTCAGGGCTTTTAATTCCAATGAGTTCCAAAAAGTGGAATGGACAATCATGTTCTTACAAGGGTTGTAAGAATGCCTATAATAGAAAAGAAGGAACTCATTTTTTTTAGATTTCCCAAGGGTGAGAATTTGTAAGTATTGTAATATACAGGGTGTAACAAGTATGCGCTTCAGTATTTGAAGGAGTGGTAGGGGAGCTCATAAGGAACAAAAAATTTTGTGTAATACAACATCTGATCTGCAGTAATAATGTCTTAAAGTTAGCAATATGATTTTTAAACGAGGACTAACTCTGTTCGAGAAAGTATTATGTGTTTCGGAAGGCCCTTAAGAATCTAATAGACAGTGCATCTGCGACTATAGTGAACAAGTCACATTACTACAGGTTGGATGTTTTGACCTTACTATATAACAGATCCTAATCAACTAACTGCCGGCAGCCTTATAGGCCATATAGGCTATATGAAGACTTTTTTATTTTATTGGCGCTCCCCAATGTATATGCAACATTCCAAAATTCTTCAACTATTAATTTTGTGCATAGACATGTTAACTTTAAAGCATTCTTACTGTAAAATAGAAGCAGATCGGACACTATTATTTGACATATTTTGTTTCATTTGAACTCCTCTATTAAAACGTTGAAACATATAGTTGTTACTCCCTGTATAATCTTTGTAGAACTTAATATATTTAATATTACATGATTTATTCATGAAAATGATAAAATAATATATTTCTAATACTTTTAAATGTAAGATGTAGCTTCAAGCTTGCGACAGAGAGGATCTTTCAGCATTGAATTACTTACATCATTATAAAACCCGTCGCATAGGCAGTAAGCATTTTGAAAACAGGATGTACATGGGTCCTTCGAAGACTAAGTTGTTACCAACCGCTGTTCCAAAGCATTTTCTAGGTGGTATGTTTATCATTTAAGTTTTAAAATATACTTTGTTTATTAAGACTAAATTGTAGTATCATTAAATTTCTTTAATTTTCTTATTACTTTGATAATCTTTCAAGGCTTTACATAATATGCAACTAGAAGTTAAACAGGTATATGACATATTTAACAATATGTTTGTTCGCGCACCGAACAGTTTAGAAATTGACCGGCTGGTCGAAGGAACGGAAAAGACAAAGAAAAGGTTCAGTCTATCGCCGCGACGAAAACCGTATCTGTGACACGATCTCTGTACCGTTCACTTAATTAATAAATCTTTATTTCTACAGGATGATATGTACACGATTCTTAACTCTAATTTCGTAATTAAACGCAGAGAATGTAACTCGGAGAGCACTCCACGAAAATACCGCCGCTCGCGCTTTTCACCGCCACGCTAGGCAAAGACTTTCAACTGCTTTCAACGGTCTGGTCGGTTGACCGTTGGCAATCGGGATCGGCGGCGACGGACGGACGTAATCAGCGCGATTACGCCAATTACGTGCGCTCGTAATTGCGCGGGACTCTCGCGGCCAATCGGCTGATGACGCCGCCGCCGCACAGTGGTCCAGAAACCCGGTTTTGCTGGCCAAAAGTCAATTTTTCAAGGTTAATAGATTTAAAAAATTTTTTTTTCTATAAACTGGTAACCCTTCAAAACTCTTAAATCCAGAATATTATTGATTTTAGATAATTCTGTAATGAGATACAGCGTTCTAAAGACAAAATCATAAAATTCAAAGTTCAATTAAACATTTTAAATACCACTTATAGAATATCAGGAAACAAGTTATAATTATGGTTTTTTATATGTTAGTAGATGTACTTCAAGTTTTAAATGCCGTCATAAACAGTTTTTAATCCATAAACAAATATTGCAAAGTTTATAACAATTTAAGCTTTGAAAAGGGTTTTAAAAAAATGCTTAAAAGTGCTAGACTTTGGACTTACTTTATATGAAAGTTTAAACAATTGTTAAAAAGAATATGCAAAGTTTAGCTGCTACCTCTTGCTACTTTTGACTCTATTTTAATTTTAATAAAAGCGTCCGACGTATTTGGACGTTGCGTTTGGGACCTGAACCCACAGCGCCGCGCCGCCTAAACTCCTTCAATGTCTGCTGTGGACCGTAACTGGGATGTTTTCTTAAAGGAAACCTTATCTCTTGTTAGTATTATGCATCGTAGACACTTAAGATTGGAATAGGTTTTCTCACTACGTCTTTCGCTTCATTAGATCAGTCTTTTCCGAAGCGAGCAGAGCGAAACATTCAGTGCAGTCCATAAACGTTTTCTATAGTGTTTCTGTTTTTCTATTATTTTATTTTATAGTGCGTTGTGTAATATTATTTATTTATTTAATGTATTTATTTAGTGTATTTATTTAGTGCATAGTAACATTTTAAACATTTTAAACATTCTATATAAAAATGTCGAAAAGATTTTTAAGTATGTTTCATTTTTCTTAGTGTATCAGACAGCAGTGTTCATAAAGAGCTAATAATTTTAATTTTTTAGATGAGTATCGCTTTAAAATAATGACGATGCATTACGATAATGACGATGCATTACCTGTATTTAAACATCTAAATAACTTTGACTTAGACACGGAAGAAATATAGGTGAATATTACAATCTTTCTTTAAATCTTTATAAAAAATTCTATTACTATTGTTATTTCTTTTTTTTTTTTTCTATATGTTATACTTATTTAAAACATGGCATTAAGCATCTCAATGATACAGTTCTGTGAAAATGTTGAAAAACATTGATTTAAAAAATTTGTTAATTGCGGCCACAAAATACCACCCTTTAGATCGCCATAATAACCCTACCGTCAAAAATTTTTACTTTTTAATGCCAGATTCGTTATCAGCGACCTCAAAAACCCCTAATTACCAAGTTTCAGAAAATTATGACGAAATTTTGAATTTTGGCCACAAAAACCAGGCTTCTGGACCACTGTGCGCCGCTCTCGATCCCGATTGCTCGCGTCTTGCGCAAGACGCTATTCGTCGCGGTTCGGCTGTCGCGAATGCCGATTTGTCGGCAGCGGTCGCATGCGCACTGGCGCTCGTGCTGCGGCGTCGCTCGCCTCCGGCCAATCCCGAACAATGTTTATATAGGTATTAATGCTTTATATATTTAATAATATATTTGTTGCTGTATCAAAAGGATTCACTTCCTGCTGTGATTTTGGATCAAAATATGAATATTGAAATTTTTCATCTTGCTATGAGGGAAAAAGGATCTGCATTGATATTATATCTGCTCTGATTATATATTTGGTCTGTATTTGTTCCATCTCTTCTCTTCCTTCTACCCAAAGATCTCAGCTTCGTATAATAAACTTTCTATCACTACATGATCAAACATATAAACATTCGAGTTTTAAAATCGTTCTTTAATAATCTTATTTGTATGTTAATAATGTAACAAAGAGATATTAATGAATAAAATAAATTTTCGTAGCTTATTACTTT
This sequence comes from Perdita meconis, assembly GCA_030770465.2. NCBI lineage: Eukaryota > Metazoa > Arthropoda > Insecta > Hymenoptera > Andrenidae > Perdita > Perdita meconis. The sequence continues at coordinate 1,845,710 of JASKOS020000026.1, read as the reverse complement.
TTAGGTAATGTAATTTAAGCTTTTATTTTATATTGTCAAGATTCATGTAAAGAGAGGTAAATGGAAGTTTGTTTCCATCGATCTCTCTGTGGGTCTCCATATGCAGCAACCTCCTCGTGGTGAGACCTGGACAATCGATGATTTTGATATATAATTAATAATCAAATTACATTACGAAATACAGATTATGGCTGCGATTTTCGTCTTCTAACACCTTTATAAGTAACATCGATCAATGTTATCGTTAGATTTTAATGTTTTTATACTTATTAATGCAATTATTTATTATAATTATATTATTCCTATGACACAATTCCTTTATTAAATACGTTTATAATTTAGATTTAACATATTTTTGTAATTTATTTATAGTGTACATATATCATACATTCACAACATATTTTTGTACTTAATGTGTTATAAATGTATCGTAATTTATTTCTAATAAATGTTGTGTTAATTTATTCATACTGTGTTTTTTTGTATATTAGTATTATATAATACATTTTTAACATACTTGTAATGTATTATTTATGCATTTATCAACTAATATTAACATGTTTACGCTTAGAAATACATATTTAAAAATGCGCTAAATAAGATTTAAAAAGTATCATATAATCAGGTGTAGAAAAAAAAGAGATTATACTTTCAATTGATTCAAATAGCCCGGCTTGCACCACAGCCAATTTAAAGGGACAGGGTAAATGAAGGACTTCAAAGGCGCCGCCGGAGCAAAGAGGAGATATAATAAGAGGCGACACTCCGGGCGGCGCCTTTGAAGTCCTTCATTTACCCTATCCCTTTAAATTGGCTGTGGTGCAAGGCGGGCTATTTGAATCAATTGAAAGTATAATTCTTTTTTTTTCTACATCTGATTATGATACTTTTTAAATCTTATTTAGCGCATTTTTAAATATGTATTTCTAAGCGTAAACATGTTAATATTAGTTGATAAATGCATAAATAATACATTACAAGCATGTTAAAAATGTATTATATAATACAAATATACAAAAATACACAGTATGAATAAATTAACACAACATTTATTAGAAATAAATTACGATACATTTATAACACATTAAATACAAAAATATGTTGTGAATGTATGATATATGTACACTATAAATAAATTACAAAAATATGTTAAATCTAAATTATAAACGTATTTAATAAAGGAATTGCGTCATAAGAATAATATAATTATAATAAATAATTGCATTAATAAGTATAAAAACATTGAAATCTAACAACCCTACCGACACGGTGCAAGCAGAATATAGGCAGGCTGTTCGAAGGGTCTTAGCTTCACCTGCGGGCAGAACCATAAGCATCTGTTTCGTCGACTGCGTATAGATCTACCAGCAGGCTTGTCTACACCAATGAACGAAGAATGTTGGCAGAATTTGATGAGAGCCTGGTAACATAACCTATAACATATTGTCGGCAGTATTCGAATAGGGATGTAGACATGCGTATGAGCAGAATTCGAGCAGAATTCGAGCAGGCCTGTTTACAGACGTGGTGATAGATTGTTGGGAGAATTTGAGCAGAGCTGTTAACATACCTAGCAGTAATTTGGCGGCAGAAATGAAGCTGTTTCTGTTGTTTTTATTGACATACCGGAATTAATTTTGTACACAATTTTATTCTTCAAAAATATTTATTTTTCAAATATGCATAGATACACTTTATACAGTATGATACACATTATAATACAAATTCGTCTTATAATTTTACTTGTGCTTGCAATTTGTACAAAATACGAATAACACACACACACACACACACAGATATATATATATATATATATCGCTAGACCGTACAGCCAGAATAATAAATAATGTACAAAATCCACTTTTTCTCAAAAACGAAATTGTATGCGTTTCCCGTATGAAATTTTTCACTCTTTCCGCATATAATAGAAGTATTCTTGTTCGAAGATGCGTTTAGTTTTAAATATTATAAAACAGTGTAAAAATAGATATTTGAGGCTTTCACAGCCTACCATCATACGCAGTTTTCACTGTTGAGACACTGTTGTCTTTTGACCTCTGAAAAAGCTATAGCTGCAATAATGCTTGCGAAACGCGGGGAAATCTTTTCATATAGGACACACGCACAGCTGTATGAACGTATACAAATAATATTGAATCCATATGTATCTTATATTTAAGGGATCAGATGGATTTTGTATAGATATTATGAAAAATGAAGTTGAAAAGTGACTAATGCAAGGTGGCGTTCCTAAAAAGAGCTACCAAATATAAAAAGGAGAATTTGCGACCCACGGTAAAACACGGCGGAGGGTCCGTATTAGTTTGGGGTTGGAGTGGGTTCTTTGCATTTCATTGACGGAATCATGGATCACAAAGTTTATATCGACATATTAAAACAGCACCTCCATACTAGTGCTAACAAAATGGGTCTTACAGATGACTTTATATTCACACATGATAATGATAAATACCGGCTGCTGTAACATGTAATTTAATAAATTCGATGCCACGAAGACTGGAAGCTGTCGTAAAGGCAAAGGGAAATCCCACAAAATATTAAAATGTTAAATATTGCTGATTGCTGACATAAATATACAATGTTTTATTTAAAGTTGATCGCTGTACGAATACTTTCTACACCGACTGTAGTTTTTGGCCGTCTGTACCTGTTATCTATATTTTCAACATTAACATGTTGTTCATTTTCTGATTGTTCAGCATACTCTGCGTCTTCAAATTCTGCTTGTGCTTCATATTGTGCTTCATCTTGTGCTTCATATTGTGCTTCATATTGTGCTTCAAGTCCTTGTTCTTCGAGAAATTCTGCTTGCTCCTGAAATTGTGGTTCATATTATTGTACGTGCGAGTTTTCAATTTGTATGTTTGACAGTTGGCTTGACTCTAAGTCGAAAATCCTGTACATCCTGAAATTCTGTTTGCGTATTCGTGAAACTAGTAACGTCTAGTTTACGAATGAAATTATAATTATGTTCAATACTTATTGGATTATTATTATCAACAATTATAACTACCCGGCGTAAAGCATAGAAATCCGAATTTTTGTATGAATATTAGAAAAAGTACTGTTACGTGTCCAATTGATTGGCGGGATAACGATCCTGAACCTCGAGCGGCTGAAGTTCAAGATCGTTGTTTCGCTTTTGAGCAGATCCTGGGATCTATCGCTCGGGAATAACTGAGGAGAGTGTGGGTTAGTAAACGAAAATGGATTATAATAAATTCATTTTTATTCAATTCTATTTGAAGTTAACAATTTTCTTAGATTTCCGTGGCCTCAAGGGCTTCTATTAATTTTACTAATTCCGCCTCTTCCTTCAACTGTCTATCTAACAACTCGAGGGCCTCAACTATCCCCCGAGGGATTCGGTATTGCGTGTATGTTTGGCGGAATCGGGACCGGCGGTAATTTCGCCTGCGAGTGCGGCTCGAACCCTTACGGTAAAAGATGAGATAAAGTTTTACTATAGTTGTTTGACAGAGTGTTTAAATTGGCGCGAAATGCTCATATACTAACTTGGTCGTGTTCGTGCAGATCGACGGAAGTTGGGGGACTCATTTGGTTGGTGTTGGAGTACAGTATTATTTCTGTAGCCGAATTTGAAATAATTTAGTCGAATAATTCTGGTCAGCCCTATGTCAGGGTGCAAACTCCGTTCGCGAAGAACGTGCTTAGTCACTCCTGGTCATAGGGGGCAAACGTGTTACTCAAAACGACTTCGCGTTCGAAAGAGAACACCGTCTCCGTGGAGCGGGTTCAATCATTCGATGCCACGAAGAAGAAGTGTATCGAACGTTAGTGCGTTGAAGGATCACGAGATTTCGGTTTGGCATAAACGATGGTGATGCAATTGATTTCGTCTCTTCTGTATTTGAGTGAGAACACAGCCTTGTAGAGACTTGTTCAATCACTCAACTTGCAGAAGGGGTATTTTTCTAGAGACGCGAGCGACTTCGTAGTCAAACGAGAACACCGTCTCTGGTGAGCGGGTTCAATCAGTTGATACTACGAAGGAGATGTCACTAAACAAACCGTCTCTCGGAAAGGTGAGGAAAGGTAGCAGTGTTTCAGTTAACTGTGGGATCCCGAGTCAAGACGGGGTTAACGCTGCACTTGTTACGCGGTAAGTATAAAATATTCGCAGGATACGAGAAAATATGAAATATTCGTGGACAATCGTAAGTATCAAATATTTGTTAAAATTAACTTACATGATTAATTAAATGAAGATTCCCGCTGGGTCGTTTGCTACTGTTTTCACTTTGTCTGTTGTCACTTTCCAAATTTGCACTTCTTCTATTAGACTCGCGATTCTAACTTCGTGGTAAAAAGACATTCTGGTTAATTAGGTCTCGTCCTAATATATATATTATGGGATTCATCCCTTCTACTTCGCGGTGGTCCAGTGGGGAATCTTCACTGCTATGCCCACGCCTTTCTGGAGGTGTGGGGGTTGACGCGTGCCGGTGGACGTGCAGCGACACGTGCCAGGTGGATCCGCGGGACGCTTATCGCTGCGTCGGCGAATTCTCCCGCGGATGCTGCGACGCAGCGTCCAAGCTGAGGGACCTTGGGCGTTATCTTTGCCGATGCAACGTCTCGCGCTCTTCCGGAGGCACATCGTTGAACGAGTGCTCGCGGGCCGGTGGCGTGAGCCGGGCGACTTCGGACAACGTTTACTAAGGTTGTCAGCGTTTTCTACGGACGCTGTGTGCGATTGCCCGACTGAGATCTTCACGCGTGTGAAGATCTTGGTCGGGTTTCTATGTCGCCGAGGGTAGCCGTCAGGAGATTACTGTTAGTTCGACTCTGAACCTTGCGAGAAGCGGTACGAGAGTGATTAAATTAGTGTGGACGGATACCCCGGTTTCTTAATTATTGTGAGTACTCATTAATTATTATTATTGTAGATCGGGAATTTGCGCGTTTACCGGGACAGTGGTAGTGGTTTTCGGTTACGGGACGCGATTTTAGGGCGGGACGTAACAGTACAACGTTTAGAAATTAATATCGCAATCTTCAATTCGATATTTTAATTATATAATTTTATGCGCACAACAAAAAAGTAATTCATTCCTACAAAATGAATTAAAAGATAACATTTATGCTAGTGATATCAATTGCAACATTTTGAATTTTATACTTTTGACAGAATATTCAAATTCAGTTATAATAAAAACGAGTAACGAATCGATAAGTATTATCAATATGATATAAAAGTATGAAAGTTATACTCATCTTAACTTTTTGTGCTTCTCAAAGACGAAGCGCTTTTTGTGCTTCTCAGTATTTTCAATTTTACGACGCAGCTTAAATACCGGTATGACGCAATTGAATAACACTGTTCCCCTGCCCGTGTAAAATAGCGACTGTTCACACCTAACTACGTGCACGATCTCGCGACTTTCAATCTCACACCTGCAATTCTGTAGGTGCGATTATTAATAAGTTTGTATTCAATAATGCTCGTACACATTATCGTTTCTACTATCGTACATGCAACAATCACCGAATAACTTTATTATAAGAGAGTTGCGTGATATTACGTCGTGGTATTTTGACCGCGCACGTGCCGGTACACAGTCGCCACAGTCCACGAGGAATGAGGGAATGAGGAATGCCTCTTTTCTTGCTTCACCCTTTCTGCTATCACGCTACCCTTTCTTCTACTCACTCTCTCATGCTTTCTCTCTCATTCTTACATCTACTTTTGCATTTTTCGCTCACCATCCAAAATAAATAAAATATACTAAATAAATAAAATAAATCATATAAATAAATAAACTATAAAATATATATAAAGTAGTTTTTCGCAAATAACTCAAAAATGGTTAATCTAATTGGTTAAACAACATATGTTCAATAAACGTACTGCTGTTATATTATAACAGCAGTACGTTTATTGAACGTTATCGCAAAAAAGATTGAATTTATGAAAAAATGTTATAGAACCTTTTTTACGCAGAATTCCACGCTCTTAAATTTTTATCTAAAACATTTTTCAATTAGACTAACCATTTTTGAGTTATTTGCGAAAAACTACTTTTTTAAGCATTTAACCCAAAAAAGGGGGAAGCCGGCTTTTTATTATGTCAACTTATTCTGTGGATTTCTCTGAACAAAATGATATCAAATTATTACATTACGAGCATTTATATAAGAATATAGTATAAAATAATCTATCGATAGATTATTGCAGATAGACGTGCAGATCTGCACGTCACTGAACAGGCCTGCTTAAATTCTGCCGAAAACCTGCTAGTTCGTATGTCAACATCCCTGCTCGAATTATTCCGCCAACCTCTCCTAGGTTATGTTAACACGTCTCCTCCCATTCTACCAATATTCTGCCGACAGTACTGCACGTAACAGATACTCCATACTATCTGCCGAAAATCTGCCCTTATGTCTGTCAACATGCCTGCTCGAATTCTGCTCAAAATCTGCTCGCTCGTATGTCGACATCCCTAGTCAAATTCTGCCGACAGTATACCAATAGTACCACACACAACACATCCTGCCGTCAGAATGTCACTAGTCTTTCAATATTGCAGTATACAGAGGCAGTAGACAGTCTATATCAGGGTCTGCTCTTCAGGTTTGGCTATCAGGGAATAACATTGATCGATGTTACTTATAAAGGTGTTAGAAGACGAAAATCGCAGCCATAATTTGTATTTCGTAATGTAATTTGATTATTAATTATATATCAAAATCATCGATTGTCCAGGTCTCACCACGAGGAGGTTGCTGCGTATGGAGACCCACAGAGAGATCGATGGAAACAAATTTCCATTTACCTCTCTTTACATGAATCTTGACAACATAAAATAAAAGCTTAAATTACATTACCTAAAAAGTAATAGACTACGAAAATTTATTTTATTTATTAACATCTCTTTGTTACATTATTAACATACAAATAAGATTATTAAAGAACGATTTTAAAACTCGAATGTTTATATGTTTGACCATGTAGTGATAGAAAGTTTATTATACGAAGCTGAGATCTTTGGGTAGAAGGAAGAGAAGAGATGGAACGAATACAGACCAAATATATATATAATCAGAGCATAGATATAATATCAATGCAGATCCTTTTTAATGGAGGCTCATGTCAAGATGAAAAAATTTCAATATTCATATTTTGATCTGAAATCACAGCAGAAATTGAATCCTTTTGATACAGCAAGAAATATGTTATTAAGTATATAAAGCATTAATACATATGGGGCATTCCACGCCAAATCGGACAGTTTTGGAACTTTGATTTTTTGATTTGTCTAAAATTTTTTTATATCATTCTACCCATTAAATGAAATTTTTTACCGTTCTTTTTAAATTTTTTTATCGAACCGTTTTCGAGATATCGATTCTCTCGGTTTTTTCTTCTAATAGATGTAACTTGGCCAAAAATTGACGAATTTGAGTGCTTTTTTTTTCATTCTGAAGGATTTTTCGCGCACTTTCTGAAGAAAAATATAAAAAAAATTTTACTCGTTTTTTTCGGTATGATTTTTCAATTTTTAGGTTAAATTATTTTTTTCAAAAATGCTTATCCGTTTTGATTTTTTTGAAAAATTTATATGTTAAAGATCTGCGTTTTCAACAATTTCTGTGAAAATTTCATAATGGGATTCCGATTCTTTATATTTTTTTATAATTTTGAAAATTCACAAAAAAAATGTTTTTCATGATTTATTGAAAATTTGCGTATATTTTTATAATATTACATGTAATCAAATTTTTGTAAAAGATACTTAATGTTATTGAGTAATTTCTTTCGTCATTACAAATTAAGTACATGGATATTTCTTACCAGCAATCGTGAAATACATCTATATTACTATATGCATCATTTATTTTCGTTTTGTCTCGTCTTACAGTGAAAATCTGATTGAAAGTTCTTCAATTAAACTGTGATGAAAAGTAAAAGTGACACATAAACTGCAATTTCGATAATTACACCGACCGCTCAAAATTTGTCAACTGCACTATTTATAAATAGTCAGTACTAGTCTCAAATCTTTCAACTGTCGGTGATTCCTTAAATGAAAAGGATTGCAACACCGGTTAAACTGACTTTTTCTTTCCATTATTAAGTTATTTAATGAACACAGTAAATTTTGTTCACAATCACGATTTACACAATAAAATCAATACACATTATGTCACATGTATAATTTTATAGCAATATTGCACGTGCAAGCGTACACACATGTGACACTACTGGCGCCGAAAACGTAAGTGCTCGTGAAAAATGGCCATGAACTTGACCATCCCGAGGTATCGATTATTCTCGATCAATATCACTGCGCGCGCACATGGATCATGTGCAATGTGCAGTTGACAAATTTTGAGCGGTCGGTGTAATTATCGAAATTGCAGTTTATGTGTCACTTTTACTTTTCATCACAGTTTAATTGAAGAACTTTCAATCAGATTTTCACTGTAAGACGAGACAAAACGAAAATAAATGATACATATAGTAATAGAGATGTATTTCACGATTGCTGGTAAGAAATATCCATGTACTTAATTTGTAATGACGAAAGAAATTACTCAATAACATTAAATATCTTTTCCAAAAATTTGATTACATGTAATATTATAAAAATATACGCAAATTTTCAATAAATCATGAAAAACATTTTTTTTGTGAATTTTCAAAATTATGAAAAAAATATAAAGAATCGGAATCCCATTATGAAATTTTCACAGAAATTGTTGAAAACGCAGATCTTTAACATATAAATTTTTCAAAAAAATCAAAACGGATAAACATTTTTGAAAAAAATAATTTAACCTAAAAATTGAAAAATCATACCGAAAAAAACGAGTAAAATTTTTTTTATATTTTTCTTCAGAAAGTGCGCGAAAAATCCTTTAGAATGAAAAAAAAAGCACTCAAATTCGTCTATTTTTGGCCAAGTTACATCTATTAGAAGAAAAAACCGAGAGAATCGATATCTCGAAAACGGTTCGATAAAAAAATTTAAAAAGAACGGTAAAAAATTTCATTTAATGGGTAGAATGATATAAAAAAATTTTAGACAAATCAAAAAATCAAAGTTCCAAAACTGTCTGATTTGGCGTGGAATGCCCCATATATAAACATATATTGCTAAATATGTCATATTGTTCGGGATTGGTCGGAGGCGAGCGACGACAGCAGCGCGAGAGCTAGCGCGCATGCGACCGCTGCCGACAAATCGGCATTCGCGACAGCCGAACCGCGACGAATAGCGTCTTGCGCAAGACGCGAGCAATCGGGATCGAGAGCGGCAGCGGCGTTATCAGCTGATTGGCCGCGAGAGTCCCGCGCAATTACGAGCGCCCGTAATTGGCGTAATCGCGCTGATTACGTCCGTCCGTCGCCGCCGATCCCGATTGCCAACGGTCAACCGACCAGATCGATCGCAAATCTTGCCTAGCGTGGCGGTGCAAAAGAGCGAGCGGCATTTTCGTGGAGTGCTCTCCATACTATTCATTTAATTACAAAGTTAGCATGAAGAATCGTGTGTGTATCGTCCTGTAGAATAAAACTTTATTAGTTAAGTGAACTGTACATAGTTATCGTGCTAAAAATACGGTTTTCATTTCTGCGGTAGACTGAACCTTTTCTTTGGCTTTTCCGTTCCTTCGACCAGCCGGTCAATTTCTAAACTGTTCGGTGCGCGAACATTAAGTGGTCCTTCGAGCCGGATCCAGCCGCTGCAGTCCGCTGGATCTCAGTTAAGTGCGATTTTCTGAACAAAGAAGTAAAGCGACGGTTAGAAGTTTTTTTGTGCGTGCGCGTAACCGACCTAACACAAAAACAAACATGACCGACCTTATTAACCGCCAAGTCGAGCTCGCGGCTCGCATTTCAAAAGTCGCCGTTAACTTAAAAAAGAAAGGCGCAGCGAAAATCTCGAAGGGAGAAGTGGAGAGCCGTATCACGCTGATACAGGAATATTGGGCGACCTTCGAGAAGCGGCACGAGGAGTTGTGGGACTTCACGCAGACGGATGCGAAGCTGCTATCGTTGCCGTATTTCGCAGACGATATGTTCGAGGCCGCTCAGGAGGCCTTCTGCGATCAGGTGGGACAATTGCGGGATATCCTGGGAGGGTTCAACCGCGAAGAGGCCGAGGCGGGTAATTCAGGACAGGCGGGGGCTCGGGCTGATGCTCCTGTCGCCCACCGGAGCACCTCGGACTTACCAAAGATCCACCTACCGACCTTCGACGGACGATATTCCGAGTGGCGATCATTCCAGGACCTCTTCAAGTCCCTCGTGATCGACGAGCCCGCGCTGAGCAACGTGAGGCGGATGCACTATCTGAAGGGGTGCCTCCAGGGGGACGCGGCCTCCCTGCTTCGGAACCTTGCCGTCACTTCGGAGAATTTCGAGGTCGCCTGGAAGATGTTGACGGAGACGTATGAAAACCGTCGCTTGATGGTCTTAGCGCAGCATGCCACGTTGCGTAAGTTACCCGCTGTTACTCGAGAGTCGTCGGCGGAATTGAAGGCGCTGTTCCGCGGGACGTGCGAGGTCGTGGACGCTCTCGAGCTTCTAAATCGCTCCATCACGCTGGTTCCCGACGCGCTCGTCATCTCCACGGTGGAGAAGCTGGACCAGCAGTCAGCCAGGGAGTGGGACACTGCCCAAAGCAGCTCCGTAGAACCCGCGTCGTTCGAGGACCTGAAGACGTTCCTGAAACATCGTATCACTGCCGTCGAGTCGATGGAGCAGCGGACGTCGGCCATCACGCCAGAGCCGAGAGCGCCGACGAAGGGGAATCCAGCGACGACTTCTTCTTCTTCGGCGACTGCAAAGGTATGCGATTTATGCCAGGGCACCCATTACATGGTTTTCTGTCCCAAATACCAGCGGAAGACACCCGCGGAGCGGAAGGCGGCCGTGCAGATGCATAAGCGATGCTTCAACTGCCTGGCCAAGCATCACGTCGACGCGTGCGGCTCGACGAAGCGCTGTCAGCTCTGCGAAGGGAAGCACCACTCTTCGCTGCACGAGGTCTGCGGTGGCAGCGGGCGACCGACGGTCCAGCACACAGCTGTGACATCCAACCGAGGAGACACAGTCCTCTTGAGCACGGCGCGAGTCAGGGTGTCGGCAGAAAATGGCGCCTCGCAGGTGGTGCGCGCCCTCATCGACCCCGGCAGTGAGGTCACGCTGATCTCCGAGCGTCTGGTGCAGCAACTCCAAGCGTCAAGGAACCAGGCTCGAATTCCGCTGCTGGGAGTAGGGAGCTCGGAAGCACGATTCACCCGAGGCGCCGTCGACGTGCAGGTGAGATCGCTGCGGGACGAAACAGAAAAATTTAGCGCACGAGCACTCGTGCTTTCGGAGCTGTCGTGCTACAAACCCCGACAGCTCCCGGAGGTAACTCGGTGGCCGCATCTCCGGGGACTCACCTTAGCGGATCCGAGCTACCAGGCGTCCGACCCGGTTGAGCTGCTGCTGGGAGCGGACGTCTACAACCGACTGCTGCTGGATGGAGTGCGAAGAGGGGGTGGCCACACCCCTATCGCCCAGAACACGCGTCTCGGGTGGATCCTGACGGGTGGAGTGAAGGCTGGAGGCTCGACAGCGAGATCGAGAGCGGGACCGCAGATCAATCACTGCTCGATTGATCACGATCTGGCGGCTTCACTGACGCGTTTCTGGGAGCAAGAGGAGGTCGAGGTCATCGTTCCACCCAAGCCGGAGGACGAACGGTGCGAACAGCAGTTCGCCGCTACTCACTTTCGGACGGAGGGAGGGCGCTTCGTCGTCAAGCTGCCCTTCAAGGAGACACCGGATCCTGGGAATTCCCGACACATCGCCTGGAAGATGCTAGAAGGGGTACATCGGCGCTTTGAACGAGCTCCAGAGCTGGCGAGGGCTTACCGAGCGTTTAGGCAGGAGTACGAGGACCTTCACCACATGGCTCCACGGCGGGCGGCGGCTGCCGCACCCGGGTATTTCCTGCCGCATCACGGAGTCTTTCGTAGAGGAGACGCCGGAGGGAAGATCCGCTGCGTCCGCCATCGTGACACACGGAACAGTCGGGAGAACAGTCGCGGAAATAACAGACGACGCTAACGCGAGCGAGAACACGTAGTTTAGTATTGCGCAATAGTATGTAAGTTAGATAATAAGATAGGTTAGGACACTTACGGCGCGTAACTTCCGTTCTTTCTTTCTTTACGGCACGTAAACGAACACTTGAGAATAACACTTCCGATAGCAGTTTTAGCACACCAGCACTCGAACGCGAGGAGAAAATCGCACGGCATCATCGGCAGCGTGGCAGCGGTCATTCAACGATGCGTCGCTCGGCTCCCCACTCCCGAACACTGGCCCATCACAGTTCAACGCCGATTTCCTAATAAACATTTCGTCAGCACAAGACTGACGAGGCGGGCGGGAATGTTCGGGATTGGTCGGAGGCGAGCGACGACAGCAGCGCGAGAGCTAGCGCGCATGCGACCGCTGCCGACAAATCGGCATTCGCGACAGCCGAACCGCGACGAATAGCGTCTTGCGCAAGACGCGAGCAATCGGGATCGAGAGCGGCAGCGGCGTTATCAGCTGATTGGCCGCGAGAGTCCCGCGCAATTACGAGCGCCCGTAATTGGCGTAATCGCGCTGATTACGTCCGTCCGTCGCCGCCGATCCCGATTGCCAACGGTCAACCGACCAGATCGATCGCAAATCTTGCCTAGCGTGGCGGTGCAAAAGAGCGAGCGGCATTTTCGTGGAGTGCTCTCCATACTCTTCATTTAATTACAAAGTTAGCATGAAGAATCGTGTGTGTATCGTCCTGTAGAATAAAACTTTATTAGTTAAGTGAACTGTACATAGTTATCGTGCTAAAAATACGGTTTTCATTTCTGCGGTAGACTGAACCTTTTCTTTGGCTTTTCCGTTCCTTCGACCAGCCGGTCAATTTCTAAACTGTTCGGTGCGCGAACACATATACCTGTTTAATTTCTAGTTGCATATTGTGTAAAGCCTTGAAAGATTATCAAAGTAATAAGAAAATTAAAGAAATTTAATGATACTACAATTTAGTCTTAATAAACAAAGTATATTTTAAAACTTAAATGATAAACATACCACCTAGAAAATGCTTTGGAACAGCAGTTGGTAACAACTTAGTCTTCGAAGGACCTATGTACATCCTGTTTTCAAAATGCTTACTGCATATGCGACGGGTTTTATAATGATGTAAGTAATCCAATGCTGAAAGGTCCTCTCTGTCGCAAGATTGAAGCCACATCTCACATCTAAAAGTATTAGAAATATATTATTTTATCATTTTCATGAATAAATCATGTAATATTAAATATATACTAAGTTCTACAAAGATTATACAGGGAGTAACAACTGTACGTTTCAACATTTTAATAGAGGAGTTCAAATATGTCAAATAATAGTGTCCGATCTGCTTCTATTTTACAGTAAGAATGCTTTAAAGTTAACATGTCTATGCACAAAATTAATAGTTGAAAAATTTTGGAATTTTGCATATACATTGGGGAGCGCCAATAGAATAAAAAAGTCTTCACATAGCCTATATGGCCTATAAGGCTGCTGGCAGTTAGCTGATTAGGATCTGTTGTATACTAAGGTCAAAACTTCCAACCTGTAGTAATGTGACTTGTTCACTATAGCCGCAGATGCACTGTCTATTAGATTCTAAGGGCCCTCCGAAACACTTAATACTTTCTCGAACAGAGTTAGCCCTTGTTTAAAAATCATATTGCTAACTTTAAGACATTATTACTGCAGATCAGATGTTATATTACACAAATTTTTGTTCCTTATGAGCTCCCCTACCACTCCTTCAAATACTGAAGTGTATACTTGTTACACCCTGTATATTACAATACTTACAAATTCTCATCCTTAGGAAATCTAAAAAAATGAGTTTATTTTCTTTTCTATTATAGGCATTCTTACAACCCTTGTAAGAACATGATTGTCCATTCCACTTTTTGGAACTCATTGCAATTAAAAGCCCTGAATAAAACGCTGTAAAAAAAGAAAAAATTAAAAAAGGAAAAAAAAGATGTATTCTCTGATGATTCTCTGCTTCTAGAATTAATATGCAGAAAGTACATTTGAAATATTCCATAGTTTCCATTTTCTTAAAAAATAAATAAATTAACATAACAATATTAAAAGTGAGATTCCATAAATGGAGAATATATTTAGAAAGTTTAGAAGTATAGAAAATACATGGCGTTTGAATATTTCAACTTTACCGAAATTTGCCGAACGGCTCTTTAAATTGGCTGTGTACTTTCATCTTTTTCTAAATCCGGAGTGTCGCCTCTTATTATATCTACTCTTTGGCCGGAGTGTCGCCTCTTATTATATCTCCTCTTTGCTTGTAAGTACTTACATCAAAGGATGTAAAAAAAAGGAAAAAAAGGAAAGTGTGGCTGATTAGCCGGGAGCCGCCATTTTAAGGATCAGCGGGTGCGTTTTTCAAAAGCCTGAAATCATGTTTTATGTAACGCTAACTTCAGCTTCAGAGATGCGAAGTTTGAATTGAATGTAATAGCAAAAGGAATTAAAAGCGAAGTTGGCACAAATTTATAGGTTTATAATCGACCACAGGAATTTTTTTAATAAATGTATTTAATGTTTTGTATATGATTCTGCAAAATTATGAACAAAAAAGAAATAATAAAAAAGTCGTAGGATGATAGATATACCAGATATACATATATCTACATGTTGTATCATAAGTAAGTGCCAAGAAGTAAATAGCATTGCTTGCCGTTCCCATGATCTTCTTTATAATTAGATATTTATACTGTTCAGGATTAGCAACTCTCCGACAGGAGAGTTCGACGATGATACCTGGACGCCTATACTAGGAGGAGCATATTTAGATACTACGACGGAAAAAAGAACATGGCATCCACGGAAATTATCCATGATGGCGTCGATGATAATCTCAACACGCATTTTCTCGAGCAGATGAGTTTAAGGTTACAGTCTCCAAATATCTATCAGATTAACTATATTTAATAATTATAAAATTGTAAATTTAAAATTAACATTATTTGCTCATATAGGGTGATTCTCTGGCCAGTGGACTGCTGTGGACTCGAAGTAACTCGAAGTGCCCCATCCTAAACATAGCGACGAAAACGCAGGTTTGTTTGCATTCATCTGTAAATAAAATAATAAACAATTTATTGTGTTTTCTTCGGCATTTCAATTGTGGTATTCTTGCTTTCAGGGCACACCCATGCCGGAATAGCTGCTTCTGCTGTATAGCCATCCTCGCAGAGACCTCCAGAAGGATTCAGCTTCTTGAACGACATTGTTGTATGTATATCAAGATTGGGAAAAAATGTAATCTGATTATAAATCATAAATCGTAATTAAAGTTTAGTCACTAATTACCGTTTCTGTAGTTGTTACTTGTTACTGACTACAATTTGACCAAATTTGACTCCGTAGTCAATAAAAATTAACAATTACAGAAACTGTAATTAGTGACTAAACTTTAATTACGATTTATGATTTATAATCAGATTACATTTTTCCCAACTCTGATGCATATGTACAGGGTTATCCACTCATTTCGAAACCCGAGCTTGCTTGTACTTACACGTACAAGTTTCGAAATACATGGATGACTCTATATGCATACTTACATTATGTATGTATATTTGTATTTCATTTTTCCACACTTGAAGACTTTACAGCAAGAAAGATGCAACTCCATTTTCACCTATTTTAAGTAAAGGGTCTAGCAGGATAAGGGGGTCAAAAGTGCCCTTGAGCCGATTTTTGTCGGGAATGTGGCATTCGATAGAGTATCAATAGAAAACATTCTGTGCCAATTTTCAACCCCCTATCTCAATCGGGGGGGTAGTTATAGGGAAAATTAAAAATATCGGTTTTTGCCCCATTTTCCCTATTTAACAGAATGTGAAAATTCTGCAAAAATTCTAGAACATGGTAAACGTGGTGCCACATATTACAGAATTTTTTCAGATTTTTCGAATGCATACCCTAAGTATGAAAAATCAAAAACTCAAAAAAAAATCAGAAAAATGCAGATTTTGTAGTGAAGTTTTAAAGTGAACACTTTTTTATTTTTACAGTAACAACATAATAGTACGACTATTATTCACAATTTTTTTCAGATTTTTTGGCAGGGTGCGCCGTAGTTCAAAAAATCAAAAACCGAATTTTTCGGGGTATTTCGGGCAAAACCGTGATAAATACATTTGATTTTTACATCATCTTTACACAATAAGTGTATTATGTGATTTTTGATATTTTTACATTGTAAAGAATAATGGACAAGTATGAGAATTTAAATTGACTGAATTAAATGAAGCATTTAGGTGCTTTATATTCAGGAACATCAGCGAACTTTTCAACGGTGGCCGTGGCTCAGTGAGTAGTGTTTGACTGCGGAACCGCTGCATATTTTTTGGCGCGGGTTCGCGCCCCACAAGGTTCCAATTTTTTTTTTTTCGTTATTAACTACATGGCAGCAAATAATACTCATTTAAAAATGTTTTAACACTTTTAAAATATTCTATCACAAAATGAACATAAAAATAATTTTGGAGCATGTTTTACTCTTTCTGTTTATCTGACAATCTGTCGTTTGAAATATGTATATTGAAAATTTAAATTATACAAATTGAAATATGTATATCTTATATTATCAATTATATTTTTTTCTTTTTCTTTAATTAATACAATATACATACGAATAATACATTATTCGTTATATTTGTCTATTTTTTGACTACATTTTGTGTGTTATAAAATTAATCTATAAAGTAAAATGAAAAATAAGAGAAGAAATTGGAAGAAAGCAAATGTTTAAAATTGTGGATATGATTACAGGTATTCAGCATGAAAATGTACATTAAATACGCCGCGCTACATGTATGCGTGATGTAGTCCCTGGCGCGGAGTCACATGACCCGAATCACAGCCGACTCTAGTACTAGCCGTGCTAAACAACGTGGCAACACCGCTAATGGCGGATCGGGAGTCCTATTTTCAATAGTGGAGTCTTGTGCTCGGATTTGCAATTAAAGTATTTTTTAAATAGATAATTATACTAAAGTGCACAATTGTTTATTAATTGTGTATAACAAATATATAAATATTGTAACTATAGTAAGTAGAAGTAATATAAAAGCATATTAATATTAATAAATGTGGTATATATTTTGTGGACTCTCGGATCAGTTTGATGTTGTGATGCATTATATTTGAAATATTTACAGTGATTTCAAGAAAATATAAATGTGAAGTGAGGTAAAACCATCTGTGAACCAAACTGAAGCATTCCAAAGCCGATAAGCGGATATATAAGCTAACAAAAACCTGAAATTGACAAAATTATTGGTACGACATGAAGGAGGTTAAATGAACGCTGGTGAACGTGTGGAGTTATGTAGTATAATTTGGTACCAAATAAACGAGAATTATGCAGGTAATTACAAAGCCATTTCTACTTGATTATTATTTATTGTTGTAATGTCCTATCTGGTTTCATGTACTCGAGTATCTTTTTTGAAATTTGCGCTCGAGGCCATATTAAGAAGTCGATCCGGGTCCATGGGGGTTAGGTCGATCGAAGCTCTCACACTACTCACGGTTTTTCCCGCCCTAGCTATAAGTCGCTCGTTTGTATTGTAAGAACCTTAATATAATAAACCTTTTTCGCTAAATCCACGTCTGGCAAAAATAATCCCTCGAAACAACAGGTTATGGGCCCAGACAACGTGTCGCGAAAGGTTTTTGTGATGCAAAAGCTTTGACCTTTTTTTTGTAAACGTTCTTTTTTTCGAGGTTAGTCCGGCCACGTGCAAAAGTGAAAATAGCCGAAGATGGAATCCGAAATAACAAGAATTACTAAGTTGAAGAGTGTCGAGAACTGGGCACAATGGAAGTTCCAAGTGTCAGTATTGCTGAGGGACAAGGATGCCTTCAGGGTGGCGACAGGTAACCTCGACAGACCCGTGCTAGCCCAAGAAGCAACAGCTGTACAGCGTCAAGAGCTGAGTGACTGGATAAAAGCAGACAATACCGCTCAAAAGATAATTGCGACAAGTGTGGCAGATTCTCATTTGGTGCATATCATGAATTGCAACTGCGCTAAGGACATGTGGGAGGCGTTACATTACCTCTATGAGCAAAAATCGGAGACGAGCGTCCACATGCTTCAGCAAAAATGGTACAATATGTCCAAGGATCCTAAGGACAACATTGTGGCTCATATTGCGAAGTTGAAGGACATTGCATATCGCCTGGAATCATTGGGTGAGCCAATTTCAAATTCCATGATTATGACTAAAATCTTGATGACGCTACCAGCAGCATATAACCACTTCATATCGGCATGGGAATCAGCCTCCCGAGCTGAGCGTACGCTACCAAATCTTATTGAAAGACTTCTTGCTGAGGAGACAAGATTTTTAACCCAAGAGAAGGGCTTGACCGAGGCTTTGGCTGCAATGAAGATTTCGTCGAAGAAGAAGAAGGGAAACTGGAAAAGAAAAGAAAATTCGAAACCTTCAAAGGAGGCAGATTCTTCAGATGAAGATAAAGAAGATGTTTGTTTCAATTGCAAGAAGCCAGGTCACTGGGCGCATGGGTGTCGGGCAGAGAAGGTGGAAGAATCAAGCCGCGACAAGAAATCTAAAGGCCAAGCGTTAATAGCACAGGCAACTCTGTGCCTGGGCGAATCGCAGAGCAGTACGGAGGTCTGGTACGTAGATTCAGGTGCTACGCACCACATGTCAAACCAGGAGCGATGGTTTATAAATCTCAAATATTTTGATAAGCCCCAACCGGTCAACGTGGGAAAGAAGAACGAGTCGGTAGGAGCCTTGGGCAGAGGCGACATAAATATTCTGGCCTACGATGGAAATCGATGGGTGGAGAAACACCTGTCTCAGGTTCTTCTTGTACCTAACCTCAGATGCAACCTGTTTTCAGCCGGATCGGCACTAGATAAAGGTTTGCTTCAAATTTCAACTGCTAAAGGATGTCGTTTTGAGAGGGATGGGACTACGGTTGCAGTGGGAGTACGAAAACACAAACTGTGCGAGATGCAGTTCAAGGTACTCATTCCAGAAGGTGGTGAGATGGAAGCAAGTCTGGCCATCAAAGACAGTCTTAAATCCTGGCACGAGAGACTCGTACATCAGAACACTCTATACGTAAAGCAGTACCTGAAGACTCAAGGAATTCAGGTACTTGATCAAGGAGAATTCTTTTGCGAAGGATGTGTTTTTGGAAAGTCACATCGACTACCTTTTCCGAAACGTAAGCCAGATGACTACAGGTCGCAAGCTCCCGGTGAGCTCGTGCATTCCGACTTATGCGGACCTTTTCAGGAGGAATCGATAAATGGGTCACGTTATCTTTTGCTGTTTAAAGATGATTATTCTCGCTATAGGACTGTCTATTTTCTCAGATCAAAGAACGAAACCGTGGAGCGGATCAAGGATTTCATTGTCATGACGAATAACCATGTCGGGGGAGTAAAGACTGCGCACGGACAACGGTTTGGAGTTTGTGAATTCGGAAGTCAACGATATGCTGAGAGGGTTTGGAATACGTCATCAGAGAACTGTGACCTACACCTCTGAACAGAATGGTTCTGCAGAAAGGGAAAATCGCACACTTGTTGAGGCTATGAGAACCATGATACATGCCAAAAACTTACCGTTGAGGCTATGGGCTGAAGGCATCAACACGGCGGCTTACGTAATCAACCGCACGCGAACGAGCCCTCAACGTCCGAAGACACCGCACGAGCTGTGGCTTAGCCGAAAAGCTAAGCTAGGCAAGCTGCTTCCTTTCGGAACAACCGCTTACGTGCATATTCCTAAGGAAAAACGCAAGAAGCTTGACAAAAAGGCGGAAAAGGGATACTTCGTGGGATACAACGAGGACATTAAGGGATTCAGAATTTGGTTTCCTGAAAATGATAGAGTGGACACAAGAAGAGATGTGATCTTTAGAGAAAATGATCGTTACCCCGCTTTTTCGACCAAAACCAAGGAAGATGATGAATCACAAACCTTTGAGTTCTTGAAAGAACCCACAATCGAACCTCAGGGTTGTCAACTACAAGACCCTGAGCCGCAGACCATCGAGGAGTCAGAAAAATCAACTCATGCAGAAGAGTCTGACAGTGACAATTGGAACTCAGCAGACGACTCTTTCGACCCTGAAAATCAAGAACGCGAGGACGAAGATGTGCAAGCAAGATCTCGAGAAGAAAGAGTTTTACGAGACAGAAATAGAATCAGAAGACCAAGTAGGTACGATGATGGGATCGATCCTGATACCGTCCTTTTGGCAGAAGGAGAGGAACCTCAAAGCTATCAGGAAGCGATCACAGGTTCATACGCCACTCAGTGGAAACGCGCTATGGATGACGAGATCGAGTCGCTAAACAAGAACAAAACGTGGGACGTTGTATGTCGTCAAGATGGAAGAAAACCAATCGAGAATCGTTGGGTATACAAACTCAAAAGGAAACCTGACGGGAGCATCGATAGATTCAAGGCGAGACTTGTGGCAAAAGGTTACTCTCAGAAGCAGGGAGTTGACTACCATGAGACGTTTAGCCCAGTTGTCAAGTTCGACTCGATTCGTATAATATTAGCTCTCGCAGCATCGAAGAACTTGTTCTTACAACAATTCGACATAAAAACAGCTTTTCTTAACGGAAAACTATCGGAAACCATTTACATGCAACAGCCGGAGGGTTATGAGAACGGAACCGACAAGATTTGCAAGTTGGAGAGAAGCTTGTATGGCTTGAAGCAAGCCTGAAGATGTTGGCACGAGCGTTTCACCGCCTTCTTAAAGAACTTCAATCTGAGGGCCACGAGATCGGACCCGTGTGTCTTCACGAACAACCAGCGGGAGAACACATTGATGTTGGCAATCTACATAGATGACGGATTGATAGCAGCATCGAACCAGGCAACCGCGGACGCGTTGCTAACCCAGCTGAGAAGGGAGTTCGAGGTAACCACTGAAACTCTGAGTCTGTTTCTGGGTTTTCAGATAGAACGAGGTGCAGATGGCTCAATTTTTCTGCATCAATCCGGATACGCTAGAAGGGTTTTGAAGCGATTCAATGTAGCCGACGCGAATCCAGTAGCTATTCCCATGGATAGACATCAAGAATTGAGTGTCTTAGTCCATGGCAAACAAGAGTCTGGAAGAATACAAGCGCCATACCGAGAAGCAGTCGGATCCTTGATGTACCTAGCAATAGGCACTAGGCCTGATATTGCTTTCGCCTTAAGTACCGTGAGTCAGTACTTAGAATCACCTGATAAAATACATTGGAATGCTGTAAAAAGAATTCTGAAATATTTCAAGGGAACTGTGGATTATGGGTTAGTTTCTGGAGCGAGTACAGATCTTAATTTGTTAGCCTTTAGCGATGCAGACTACGCGGGAGATGTCGAAACTCGTAAATCGACCTCAGGCTGTGTGTTCAAATTAGGAGAAAGCACTATCTCGTGGTGTTCTCAGAAACAGAAGGTAGTTGCGTTATCTACCACAGAATCAGAGTTTATAGCTGCGGCACAAACTATCAAGGAATTAATCTGGTTGCATCGTTTAATGTGTGAAATTACTAAAAAGGAGATAGTAAAACCTAAGTTATTCCTTGATAATCAAAGTGCTATTAAACTTTTAAAAAATCCTGAGTTTCATAAACGTACTAAACATATAGACGTTAGATATCATTTTGCACGTGATAAGATTCAGGAAGGCCTTTTTGAGTTAGAATACGTTCCTACTAAAGAACAACAGGCAGATGTATTTACGAAACCGTTGTCAAGAGAACAATTTTGTTATCTTCGCAGTTTACTAAACATTAAGCCAGGGCTCTAATCTAAGATCGATAACAAACATCAAAGACTGTATGCAAAGAGAAAAACCAAAGAGAGAGAAAGCCTGCATAATGTAAAGGGAGTCCATGAAAAGTGGGAGTGTTGTAATGTCCTATCTGGTTTCATGTACTCGAGTATCTTTTTTGAAATTTGCGCTCGAGGCCATATTAAGAAGTCGATCCGGGTCCATGGGGGTTAGGTCGATCGAAGCTCTCACACTACTCACGGTTTTTCCCGCCCTAGCTATAAGTCGCTCGTTTGTATTGTAAGAACCTTAATATAATAAACCTTTTTCGCTAAATCCACGTCTGGCAAAAATAATCCCTCGAAACAACATTTATAATTTTAACATAATCATTTAGTAAAATCTTTAAAGAAATTGATAATAGTTTAAACAAAATAATATCGTAAATAATTTTGACCACAAATGCTTGTTTCTGCAAGCAAATAATGTATATTTGATTGGATAGTAGTATATGTTAAGTTACATAAAATATGTATGTAATTTTTAGGTTGCAAAAACTGTAATTCCAAGCAAACTTCATGGTTTCATAGAAGTCATGAACGTCATTGGCTTCCATTACCGCATACATGCGAGCGAATAAAGTTATCGCTTTTTCAATGGGAATCTCGAGGCCTCATCTTTGTAAGTGATTAAAAATTAGATTATCTAATGTTTTACCATTATCCCCTGGAAGTAATATAAATTTATATATAGAAATTTAATTTTTTAGATACAGAATGGGACTCGTAACCAGACGTGTAAATTGAAGATTTCTGCAAAACGATGGAAGGATCATGAAGTTTATTATCATCACACGAATACCCATTGAAAATTGTTTAATGATAATTTATCACTTTCTTGAAAAACTTGTAATTTCTTATCACATTCAGTGTTTAATTTGTTGTTTTGAAATTCTAATAACAGTTTCAAATTACAAGTTTTTCTTCATAATTGTTTACTTAATCCGAAAAGAAGGGCAATTGAAAAGAATGGAAGTTCTTGTTTCTTATACTCACTACGAGTCTTGAGTATATTAGTGACAGAATATTTTGTGTAATTTTCACGAGGCTATCCATTTCTTCTGCAAATTGACATATAAAAATGTAATTATTATCTTGTAAAGTGCTATCACAATTTCCCTTTCAATTGGGAACACATATGAAATGTGTAAAAAAATTGTATCCAAGAAAATTATAAATATGTAAAATAGAATTTCAAAAAAACTGAATATATGTATATATATAATAAGTATGATTTTGTAAAAATTTATTTGTCATATTGCATTATTAATACAGGCAAAATATATGTTGAAAACACTTGATTTTATTAAATAAATGTACACTATACACTAAAATAAAGATCTGCAGAATTAATATAAATCAATAAAACTTCTCTGAATGAGAGCCGTTACTTATTTTACATTATATTACATAATAAGTATAATTGGTATAATACAAATATTTAAAGAATAGGTGAAAAATCGAGAGACCGGTAGAGGGAGACTGAATAGCCGGGAGGCCGATTGTAGCGAGAGTCTGGAAGGCTGATTGGGTAGGTTGGGTTAGGTATATCCAGGCCGGACTCTCGCGCTGTTGCCATTTTACCCTTAGCACGGCTAGTATTAGAGTCGGCTGTGCCCGAATACGAACGATCGTACGCGAAGACGTAATGCTGCGTAGTGCGTAGTCCGACCAAGTCTATGTTACAGATTCCTTTCTTCCGGTATCGCACGTGTGTGTAAATGAATGTAATTTACTTTAGTTTGTTAAGTTTAATTAAATGCGTGCAACCACAACGTATTTATTATATACAGGGTCATCCGATTATGTCGGAACAGCTAGAAATGGTAGATTTGGCAACAGCGTAAAAGTACACCTGCGCCCTCTGCGAACTGTCAGTGAAGTAAAAGCGTTTCATCATGGCCGTTGTCATTAAAAATGTCTAACCTAAAGCAGAGATCGTTACCGTTATAATCTAAAGTTGGAAATATAAAAATAAATATCTTTCTTTAAACGATTTCGGTTATAAATAATTGTAAATGATCAAAATTTATTGGTTATCGATGCCGGAAATTATGTTGTGTTACTAATAGCCATTAATGCCGTTGAAAATTATTTTTGGTTAAGATGAACCATGATTAATCCATCCGCCGCGGATGATGTCAATTGTTAAAATATTTGCATTACAACGGAGGCATTTTATTTTCAATGCGCCGCGAATGGATTAATAACGGAAACGGTCTTTGCTTGCAAATAATGATTATCAATAAGAAGAACTGTTTTTTTGGTTATCGCTAACCATTTTCGGTGACAGGAGTTAGGTTAACAAAACTTGTAAAATTTGTTTCTGCTATAGAGGTTAATTTGGAAAGAGCCTTTTCAGTTCTGGAACTGATGCTAGACGATCAACGCAGCCGATGTAAATCATCGCCGCATAATTTGCAGAATCTAACCCTCTATCAATCGTGTTTGGGTTCGGCGCTTTGCACATGCTTGCACGGCGCTTTGTAGTATCATAAAAAATCGTCGGTTGTCTCGAGAGTTTTTATTTACTACAACACATAAATTTCTAATTCATTGCACATCGCTCATAAATATTAATAATATTAATAAAAATTCATGATTGTCGAAGGCAACCAAAACTCCTGTCTTCGATATTGGTTATGTCTTCTGCTTTAGGTTAGACATTTTTAATGACAACGGCCATGATGAAACGCTTTTACTTCACTGACAGTTCGCAGAGGGCGCAGGTGTACTTTTACGCTGTTGCCAAATCTACCGTTTCTAGCTGTTCCGACATAATCGGATGACCCTGTATACGTTTGACACTTATATCTATACAGGGTGTTTGGGATAGTGGCGGCAAGCTTTGGAGGGGTGATAGATCACGTAAAAACAAACAAAAAATGATTATATACCTTGGGTCAAATCGTAGCCATTTTTGAAAAAATAGCCAAAGTTTTTCGCACTATTTGGCAACGCTGCTCGGGACTCGGACACGCAAACTTCATATTATCGCGCTTGCGCAGGTAAATGGAAGGAGAACGGTAGGCCCACGAATCCCTTCCACTGTATGTTGACAGCCATCCGAATAATTGGGAGGAGTTTAGATAATCTATAATCATCACTTTTTCTTTCAAAATGGTTGTCAAGGGGTGGAAACGTAGAATACAATAGGTTGAATTTAGACGCCATTCCTCTCTTACATACACATTCTCCTTTGTGCTGTATTCATTGACCGAAGTAGTCACCTCCCAAAGATAAAGATACAGAACGAGGATGGAAAGAGGATAGAACGATCGGAATAAATACCCCCCTGACCTTGCGCCGCGACCCCCCGCGCCGCGCCGGCCAGCAACCGATTTTCAGTTTTGCACAAACGTAAACATAATGTGTGTCTGACAGCGTCTTTGACGCAGCCAAAGTTCTTTTGCCAAAGTCAAAAGACTCTCCCCACTCCGTGGTCTAATCTTTTAGTTTAATCTTTAGCGGCACGAGTCTCAACGATGATCGGCAACAGACGGCACGGCGGGCCCATTGTCGGCACTCGAAACAGAAACAAACCGTCCGCGATACCCGACACCGCGAGTACCTTTAGTTTTGCAATTTTATTGCTTTCAAATGTTCAAAGCGGATTTTTGGAAATAGTATTTCGCCGAGAAGTTCAAGATAGGTTATGAAAGACTTCATACATCCCTCTCTTTAACCTAAAATCGACGGACGGCCTCGTCCGACTCAAAGCTTTGGTCTGACTGACTGCGATCAGGGCGCACCGCCTCTCCTCGAATCGTCTACTGCGTCGCATTTCCATGGCTGTCGAACCAGTGATGCCAAAAACGTGGGACGTGGGACAAACGGCTACCCCCACCATGACGTCCCACGGTCTCCCACTTTGCGACCCTCGCTCTACGCATACATACCCAACTGCTCCTATCCGTGTGCGCTTGCCTGTTCGGCTTCGTTCGGCGTAACTCGGTGGTTCTCGCCGTCAGTCGGCGATTCTCTCTTCTCATGGAAAATTCGCGTTTCTGAATCCCGAGCCCGAGCGACCGAGCGGATAAGGCAAAATCGAGAGACAGACAATCTAGCCGGCGCGTCGCGGCACGACAGCTTTACTTTCTTTTCTTCTATTATTCTTTAATTCCACTTTTTATCTTCTTTGTAAATATATACTCGAAAATTACTAATTTGCAAAGCATTTTCGAATTTATATATTTTGTTAATGTTATTATTTAATTAGTTATTCGCGATATTAAACATTCTTGTGTCGAAACAAAGGTAAACAACTGATTAAAAATGTAATTGTAATTATAAGTATAATACTACAAAATAAAATACAAATACTAATATAAATTTATTTTTTATTTATTAGTTAATTCCATCATGTTTTAATTTTGTGTAGACACTTTTTTCATGTAGAAATTGTTTAGATTTTTAAGTTAATAAAAAACCCAATAAACGGTTGAAAATATCAATTTTGTATTTCAGGAATGGCGGAACTATAATCATATTCTTACATAGTATTACAGGGTGAAATATGTCCCTGAGACAAATGCAACTTGCACAAAGAATCATTCGATAGGTTGTAATAAAAAAACAATTTTTTAATCATTTTCAGTCCTGTATTTCTATGGGGAAGGGGAAGAGGGTGGTAAATGGTACAAATATAAATTGATGTTTTTGCCTAATTTCTCTTAGGCTATCGTATGGAAAATGTTTAAAAAAATTGAAGACATGTTAGTTACTGACAAGGTGTAGGCACGAGCCGTATAATCGCTTTTGGAACGGCATTATATAGAAGTTGTAGTGTACACATAGTATTAAAAACCATTTCGGCTTTCTTCAGAATGGGCCTTAGTTTTTGAGATATTTTAATTTAAAGTTTTTTATGTATCACTAGTACAGTTGCATTAACGTTAGAACCAAGAGCGGTGCGTAGCTGTGGCGCTAGGGTATAAGTTTACCACGCAGAAGTCCTAGGGTTTCGATTCCCCCGCATGTGGGTGTAAAAATTTTTTTCCTTTTTTTTTATTTTCTTATTCATTTTTTATGTATTATACATTTAGTTTTGCAATGGAAGTGTAATCTCTTATACATTTCTTATTAATATATTGTACTGATTGTATTGCGCAAGTTACATACTGTAACAACTTTTTCTAATCATTTCTTCTACGAATGTGTTTACATTATTGTACTAGGGAAATGTTCTTTTTCGTAAATTCTTCATACCGAATGTTTTGACGTCTACGATTGTGAAGCAGGCCAAAAAGAACATTTCCCTAGTACAATAATGTAAACACATTCGTAGAAGAAATGATTAGAAAAAGTTGTTACAGTATGTAACTTGCGCAATACAATCAGTACAATATATTAATAAGAAATGTATAAGAGATTACACTTCCATTGCAAAACTAAATGTATAATACATAAAAAATGAATAAGAAAATAAAAAAAAAGGAAAAAAATTTTTACACCCACATGCGGGGGAATCGAAACCCTAGGACTTCTGCGTGGTAAACTTATACCCTAGCGCCACAGCTACGCACCGCTCTTGGTTCTAACGTTAATGCAACTGTACTAGTGATACATAAAAAACTTTAAATTAAAATATCTCAAAAACTAAGGCCCATTCTGAAGAAAGCCGAAATGGTTTTTAATACTATGTGTACACTACAACTTCTATATAATGCCGTTCCAAAAGCGATTATACGGCTCGTGCCTACACCTTGTCAGTAACTAACATGTCTTCAATTTTTTTAAACATTTTCCATACGATAGCCTAAGAGAAATTAGGCAAAAACATCAATTTATATTTGTACCATTTACCACCCTCTTCCCCTTCCCCATAGAAATACAGGACTGAAAATGATTAAAAAATTGTTTTTTTATTACAACCTATCGAATGATTCTTTGTGCAAGTTGCATTTGTCTCAGGGACATATTTCACCCTGTAATACTATGTAAGAATATGATTATAGTTCCGCCATTCCTGAAATACAAAATTGATATTTTCAACCGTTTATTGGGTTTTTTATTAACTTAAAAATCTAAACAATTTCTACATGAAAAAAGTGTCTACACAAAATTAAAACATGATGGAATTAACTAATAAATAAAAAATAAATTTATATTAGTATTTGTATTTTATTTTGTAGTATTATACTTATAATTACAATTACATTTTTAATCAGTTGTTTACCTTTGTTTCGACACAAGAATGTTTAATATCGCGAATAACTAATTAAATAATAACATTAACAAAATATATAAATTCGAAAATGCTTTGCAAATTAGTAATTTTCGAGTATATATTTACAAAGAAGATAAAAAGTGGAATTAAAGAATAATAGAAGAAAAGAAAGTAAAGCTGTCGTGCCGCGACGCGCCGGCTAGATTGTCTGTCTCTCGATTTTGCCTTATCCGCTCGGTCGCTCGGGCTCGGGATTCAGAAACGCGAATTTTCCATGAGAAGAGAGAATCGCCGACTGACGGCGAGAACCACCGAGTTACGCCGAACGAAGCCGAACAGGCAAGCGCACACGGATAGGAGCAGTTGGGTATGTATGCGTAGAGCGAGGGTCGCAAAGTGGGAGACCGTGGGACGTCATGGTGGGGGTAGCCGTTTGTCCCACGTCCCACGTTTTTGGCATCACTGTGTCGAACCATCTTACCGATGCGCTGTTGCCACGTTTAGAGACTTAAAACGACGGTAACTTCAGGGGTTAGAAAATTACTTATTTTTCGTAATACAAGGTACCAATGTCGCAGTTATTGTACTTATTCAATTATTAAGATCCCAATCTTTACCTTAGCGAAAAAATTACTTACGAAAAACGTTCCTGTCTTGAATTACAGGGGTTGGAAGTTTAAATGTTTATGACCGTTTTTTTCGAAAATGATTGAGTTTTGGACCCAAGTCATATAGAAGTTTTTTGTTTGTTTTTACGTGATCTATCACCCCTCCAAAGCTTGCCGACACTATCCCAAACACCCTGTATATGTAAATACATGTAATCTTATGTTAAACTATACTATTTACAATATGTGTAGGGTAGATGTCCCAATTACTGCCACCGTAACGGATACATAAAAGTACATATAACTCTGTTTTTATGTAAATAAAAATTTAAATTGAATTATAAACATTTTTTGTATGCTATTTTGTATCCGTTACGTTTTTATGTATTAAGTAATATACGTACATTTCCTCTCTGCTATTACAGATTATTGATGAGCCCACACAATTTGGCGCGTAAGATAGTGCCTCACATTTGTGCCAGTTACATGTAAACTATAATTTTTTACAAAAGCATACAATCGTAGTTCTATGTAAGAACGTAGAATTTGTTTAATTAATAAATGTCTGTGATTTATGAGGTAATCACCTATAAACATCTATAACATGAGTAATTTTTTTTTTAGATGAAGTGGCATGTAAAATTTTGGTATTATCAAGTGCTTTGACATTTCCATTACACATTTGTACGTCATGGCAAATCAATAATCTTTTATAAGCTGATATAAATTGGGCTGCGGTTGGATTGGGACACCAACCGCTTCTACTCCTAATTGCACAAAAAAATAATTCTATGTGGTCCTGACTCATTTTATACATAAGTAAATATTTCAATGATGTTTTAGGTGCTTCCACATAAGTATCAAACACATTTATTGCTGATATGACGCTAGTAAACAAACCAATGAAACCAGTTTTCCACCTACACAAATATACCGGTGTACCATCTTGTGTTTGTAAGTTTTTCAAATAATTAATTTCATTTATAATTTCAGATCGCCAGATATTTTCATTATTTTTTGACAATGGACTTTTCAAATATTTTCCCCAGAAATTTCTAACATTTAAAAAATCAAAAATTTTATTAATAGATTTAATAAATTTAACTGTTGCTTCGCATCCTTCAAATTGTGGCAACTTAAGGACATCCCAGCAAAATTGAATTGCATCCGCAACACTTTCGCTTAATGTCTGTGCTGCTAAGTATACTTTCATGATCATTTTCCTATACTCTATATGCATTCGTTTAAGTTTATTACCTAAACGTAAACCTTCTTTTTCCTGTAACAGTATTAAATTTTCAATAAATTTCTGAAGGAGTAATAGTTGTACACGCTAGGTTATTTGAAATACGCGCATGTGATTGCGCTTTTCTTTATGTTCCTTATGTTGGTATGAGTGTAGAGGAGGAATGGTTTTTGTTTCATGGTGTTCTAACATGGCACATACTAAGTGTTATAAAAGATTTTATCTGTTTATTTTATTTTATATTTTATTATAATATGTGTAAGTGTAATGTTTATTTGTGATAATAAATACAGTTTATATAAAACAAAGTATAACAATTGGTAGCAGAGCGTGGTTCCGGTCAGAACACTAAAGAAGCGAACACGTGGAGATAGAGGTTAGAAAACCACGTGGCGAGAACATAAAAAAATAATACGTAGAAAATGGCCGAGGGAACAGCAATACCTTTAAACAGAATAGAATTGTTGACAGACAAAAATTATCATGTCTGGGCGTTAAAGGTTTCTGCAATACTTAGAGCCAGAAAACTGTATAGAGAGGTTATCGAGAGTGAAGAACCTCCAGTAGTGGATGACTTGGAATCTGAAGCAGGAAAATTACGGACAACATGGGAGAATAAGAATGATGAAGCATTTGGGATAATTATTACAACGCTCTCAGATGAAAAAGCAGGACAATTTTTAGTAGAACACAAAGCAAAGAATGTATGGGTAGAATTGAAGAAGACGCATGCTGGTAACGCAGAGGATAGAATAATCGACATCAGCATTGAATTAAAAAATATGAGCATGAAAGGTAATGAAACAGTTAATGAGTATATAAATAGAGCAAAAAACATAGCTTCCAGTGCAGCTCTCGGGCATGTAATACCTGGAAGAGAAATGGCGTATCATGTGGTAAGAGGTATACATCCTAAGC
Source organism: Perdita meconis (assembly GCA_030770465.2). Taxonomy (NCBI): domain Eukaryota; kingdom Metazoa; phylum Arthropoda; class Insecta; order Hymenoptera; family Andrenidae; genus Perdita; species Perdita meconis. The sequence continues at coordinate 1,814,809 of JASKOS020000026.1, read as the reverse complement.
TTGAAAAGGTTGCTATAGTATTAAGAACCCAACGGTCAGCAACGATGGATGAAATTCATAGAGCGTTAGAAGAAGAAGAGGGAAGGCTGAACCAGGCGGGAGGAAATCAGCAAAATATGACTCAAGGATGGAAAGGTGAGAAAGCTTACCAGGTTACCAGTGATAAACGTCATAAACAAGGTGGGTAGAATGGCTGTTTCATATGTGGAAGAAAGAATCAGAAGGCTAAAACATGTTATTATCGACAAGATAAAAAGGAAAATGTAGAGTCCAAAGGGTATACACCAAAATACTCAAACGAGGGTAATAAAAACAATAATTATCAAAAGCAGAAAAGTCAGCGTAGAGAGCAGACCAGCATGTTGACGACGAAGAAAGAAGAGTTTACATTTCAGGTAACTGAAAATTACAAAGACGTAAAGGACAGGGATGGGACCGGATTAGTGCAAATATGGACCTTGGATTCCGGATCTACATCTCACATGACCTCAGAATTGAAGAATATGACAAACGTGGTTCCCTACACAGGGAAAGTTAACCTAGCAGAAAAAGAAAGGAGTTTGGAAGCTGGAGCGAGAGGTAACATAAAAATTACCACTCGCACTAACCAAGGTACGAATGTCATAAATATTAAAGACGTACTATATGTACCAAAGCTACGAGCAAATTTGCTGTCGGTAAGTCAATTGAATGAAAATGGACATAGGGTGCTGTTTGAGCGAGGCAGTGCAAAAGTAATTACACCTAATGATCAGTTGATTGCTGAAGCAAAGGAAGAAAATGGAATATTTACCATTGAGGCAAGATTGGTAAATACAGCATATTTAACAAGAGAACTAAATCAACAAATGAAGATCAAGGAAGAACAAAATACAGAAGATACGGGTGAACTAACCAATGCGCAGTCTACAGTCTTGGATAAGATGGTGTGGCACAAAAGGTTGGGTCACGTCTGCGAAGATTATTTAGACATTATGACGAAAAATGGAATGGTCAGAGATCTAACATTTAAGGTGGGAAAATTAAAAGCATGTGAACCCTGTATTATGGGTAAACTAGCCCAGAAACCACATAAGAGGTTAACAGAGGTGATAACAAAGGAACCGCTGGAACTAATTCACATGGACCTGTGCGGACCGATGCCAACTGAGTTACTGGATAAGAATAAATATATATATGTGATTGTAGATGATTACAGTCGATATATATGCACGTATTTATTGAAAACTAAGAATGAAGCGTATGAATGCTTTATAGAATATATGAACAAATATGAAAATATATTAAATAGAAAAATTAAATAAGTAAGGTCTGACAATGGAAGAGAATTTATCAACCACAGGTTTGAAGAGCTGTTCAAGGAGAAAGGAATTAATCATCAGAAGACTGTTGCATATAATCCTCAAAGCAATGGGATAGCTGAAAGGACAAATAGGACTCTTTTGGACAAAATGCGCACATTAATTATTGATGCGCAATTACCAGAACGTTTTTGGGGCGAGGCCTTAATGACGGCTACATATTTAAAAAATAGAACGCCTACGAAGACAGATAGATTAATAACGCCACAAGAAAAATGGGACAAGAGGAAACCGACGGTTTCTTATCTAAAAATATTTGGGTGTATAGCTTATTATTACATACCAAAACAAATGAGGAATAAGGTTGGTTAAAAAGCCAATAAGGGAATATTTGTTGGCTATTCAACAGACAAGAGGGCATATAGAGTATATGATGTACAGTGACCTCAAACGGTTCTGGCGCGTGCCTTGCACGGTACATGGTGACCCCCTGGCGGCGGCAGTTACGAACTGCAGATATTCATAGACGCCAGTAGGCGGCAGTTAATGTATCTTCTCGACGATGTTTATGCTCGTAACAGACAGGTCCAAACTGTCTGATGCAGTGTACGGTTTGCTTGGATTTACTCGCCAGAGGGATACGTAGCATGTAGCTGTCATTCGTGTACCCGCGTCAGATCACGTCAGATAACGCGTAATCTAAGGGCGGTATTCATAGTCAGTTCTTATTCTTAAGCATTTGCTTAAGTCCCCCCCTCATAATATAAATACATTGTAGGGGGAAGACTTAAGCAAATGCTTAAGAATAAGAACTGACTATGAATACCGCCCTAAGTAAACTTGTTCCGAAATAAATGGAAATTTTGACATAATTTAGCTACATACAAACTGAAAGAATTTGCTTCGTAATCGAAATTCTTTTGTTAATAGAATTTTCTCATAATTTTCTGCTGCTTTAACCTTTTCAAGACAGATTTTTATTCAGCAGTAAACTTAATAATACAATAATTATTATATATTCAGGGAGTAAAAAAAATAAGATTAATCATATTTTTCTATGGGATATAGTTCCACAAGTCTTTTAGAGTAGAATCATATATTCCAGTAGGATTTATTGTTAGTGGTGGCAGAGATAATTATAAAAGTAAAAAAAAATGTATTCATTGAAATATTTAACAAAATGATTTGTTGACAATACAACATGATTAATTATAATGTTAGCATCGTTCACACTATTTTTACAGGTTATATTATTAACCTGAAGTATCGACACTAACCTTTTATTGAAAACAAAAACACACTTTGCATGTAGCTAAATTATGTCAAAATTGCGATTTATTTCGGAACAAGATTACTTAGATTACGCGTTATCTGACGTGATCTGACGCGGGTACACGAATGACAGCTACATGCTACGTATCCCTCTGGCGAGTAAATCCAAGCACACCGTACACCGCATCGGACAGTTTGGACCTGTCTATGACGAGCATAAACATCGTCGAGCAGATACATTAACTGCCGCCTACTGGCGTCTATAAATATCTGCAGTTCGTAACTGCCGCCGCCAGGGGGTCACCATGTACCGTGCAAGGCACGCGCCAGAACCGTTTGAGGTCACTGTACAAGATGGAAAAGTATATGCGGTGAGAACAGTAAAGTTTAATGAAGCAGAAAAAAGGTCACAACTTCTAAAAGAACAACAGCAAAAGCCAGATCAAGATAAGAAAATGAACTACGAGGAAGATGAATATTTGATATTATACAATAAGGATAGAACCGAGGAAGAAATTAATCCACAAAGAGAAGAGGAACAGATGCAGAGCTACGCTCATGAAGATAGTGAAGATGTGAGAACAATGGAAAACAACGAGCAGGAAGAACGAGGAGAGAACGGTCAATCGTGTGAACGAAGAGTAGGAAGAAAACCTGAAAGAAGTACACAACAAATACGAGAGGAACATATAAAGAAATTGGCAGAAGAAGAAGAAAAACTTAGATCGGAAGGTGCAAGACGATCAGAGCGGATACAAAAAAGAAAAGAACAAGCATGTACTGTTGTAAATTACGAAATAATAACGCCAAACAATCACAAAGAAGCGTTAGAGTCAAGAGAGAGCACAGAATGGAAAAACGCTATGCAAGAAGAACTTGAATCGATGAGGAAACATCAGGTGTGGACATTGGTGCCCAAAACAGAAAATATGAAAATTATAAAAAGTAAATGGGTCTACAGCATAAAAATGGGTACTGATGAAAATATACCAAGATTCAAAGCGCGCTTGGTAGCGGTTGGATGTCAACAAAGAATGGGCATACATTATGAGCAATCATTTGCTCCTGTTATCAAAATGGAGTCGATGAGAACGATGTTGGCATTAGCCAGCATAAATAAATGGAAAATTAGGCAATATGATGTGAAGTCGGCATACCTATATGGAACACTGAGGGAAACGGTTTACATGCAAGAACCACCAGGTTTAGAACAAGGTAACAAGGTATGCGAACTACATAAAAGTATTTATGGATTGCCTCAATCTGGTCACTGCTGGAATAATAAAATTAACAAAATATTGTTAGAAGTAGGATTTAAAGGGTTGGAAGAAGATCCGTGCGTATATAGATTAAAAGGTAAAACAGGAATATTAATATTAGGATTATATGTAGACGATATATTGATAGTAGGAACAAACGATAAGTTGATAGACAGTGTGATACAGAATATTAGAAATAAGGTAGATATAACTGAAACCAAAGATAAAGTGTTTTTAAACATTAGAATAGAGGAAACCGAAAGGGGGTTAGAATTATCACAGGAAAGTTATAATGATAAAATATTAATAAAGTACGGTTTACAGGATTGTAAAATATCGAAAACAGCAATGGTTACACAACAGGAGTTAAATGAACACATGGATTCACCTGAAATTGATAGAATTTTGTTTCAGGAAATGATAGGGTCACTAATGTATTTATCCGTAGGTACGCGACCAGACATAACATTCAGCGTTAGTTTCTTATCACAGTTCTGCAAAAATCCTAAGCAGATTCACTTGACTGCAGTATGTTGAAACTATAATTCTGGTATTATCTCTTGTACCATTTAGTTCATGGTCTGAATGAATGTGCGCCTCTAGTCGAGGATTTTTTAAGAAAGTTATGTTGGCACTGCTTTTACTCGGGTTTAACGTGCGATGCACAATGTTTGTACCGAATCGTATGCGATATACGTAAAACGTGTTCTACATCAAGATATTTCTGTGTTTATTAATGTGAAACATAAAAATATATGTTCAATATAGTTTATTCTAACATAAATACTTGTTGCGTATGTTATTTTGGCCCACGTGTCCACATACCTCTCAACAGGTTATGGGCCCAGTACACGTGGTGAGGTAAGACGCAATAAGAATATATTTAAAAAATATAAGTAAATAAAATAATAAAAAGGAAGGGTTTAAAACAAAAGACGAAGAAGAAAATTGGTCATTAAAAAAGGTGGAATCTAAAAACTAATTACATAAAGATGGAGAAAAACACGTTCGTAGACTTATCGAACATTCAAAAACTCAATGACCTTGAAGATTTTCAAATATGGAAATTTCAAATTAACATTTTTCTAACTGCACATAGTCTAAACAATTTTATAACAGAAGCACCTCCTAATGTAAGAAATGAAGAATGGAATAGAAAAGACGCTAATGCAAAAAAATTAATACTATCAACGATAGACAAAAAACCACTCATGCATATCTTAAATTGTGAATCTGCACATGAAATGTGGACAAAATTGTGTACAATTTACGAAAGGGACAGCGACCAACAAAAATGTGCCCTAATGCAAGAATTTTTCGTTTTTAATTTCAATAAAGAATGGGATATGGCTACGCACGTCAGCAAACTACAAAATATTGTACACAAATTAAAAACTTTAAAGCATGAAATTGACGATAGTATGTTAATATCGAAATTAATATCCATTTGTAACGGTCTTTATTCGGTGGACCGGGGGAAATAGGATTTTGCCGACTCAGTCGGGCGCCAAGGTCCGCAAATGACGAATGCGTCGATTGGGTCTGATTCTTAAAGCTACTTTATTTAATCTATCGGTACATCAGGTGCCGGCTTAGCCTACGGCCGGTCGGAACGGCTAACAACGTTTTCGCGACTTATCCTAAACGCAACTTAACCTAGTAAACGCGGTTAGGCCCGCAAGGCCTCGGCGGCGCGATCTCGACGGCTTCGGCGCGATCAGCTCGGCGGCGCGGCGCGATTAGCTGCGGCGGCGTTCCTGAGGGGATTTTCAGGCGGTTGGGAAGTTGTCGAGCCCGTCAATCGGGGCCCCGTGAGGGAGCTCCCCGAGAAGCGAGCATAGAATGGCCGTGCACGTGGGATGGCCACGGTCTGGACCGTCCGGCCGTCCCGTGGCCTAGGGATGCCTTCCTTGTCGGCTTGCGCCGTGGAATGGCGGGGGTCCGGTAGCTATCTCCAAGGCCTAGGAATAGTCCATGCGACCTGGTGCACCTTGGGAGGTAGTTTAGGCAAAAATATCGCTCTTGAACGCGGTGAAGCGATCAGAGCTGGAGAGTCATCTACGGAACGTATAGAGCGGCACCCTGGCCTGCGAGTTCGTATCGTCTCCCCGAATCCGATTCGCGACCCGCCTTATATCCTCGCGAGGCGCGATTTCATGCGTGAGAAATCGCGAGTCGATCGTGGCCGCCCAGCGGCCGCGGCGGGAGTTACGTATCAACTGTGGGCCGTCGCGGGGCGCGTGGCGCGCGGTGGGGTCGCACGGAGTCGTGAGCGCGGCGGAGCGTGGGGCGCGCGGTGGGGTCCCGCGGAGTGGGGCGAATCACGCGATCGCGGCGTCGGGCGTGGTGAATCGCGTGGCGCGGTCGCGGAAAAGGGGGAGGTTTAGTAACGATGCGTTGCTTCGTTACACATTCTTCCAGAACAATACAAACATTTCATTAGTGCTTGGGAATCTGCACTCAAAGAAAGTAAAACAATAGAAAACTTGATTGCTCGGCTGATAACAGAAGAAGCAAGGTGTAATACAAAGACTGAAACAGAAGGAACATTAACTTTTAAATCGTCAGAAAAAAGATGCTATAAATGTAACATGAAAGGACACATTGGACGATTTTGTAAGTCCAAAAATAATATTGTTAATCCTGACGAAAAGAAATGTTTCAAATGTCATAAAACAGGACATTCTGCTAAAAACTGCTACGCCAAAACAGAAAACCAACTGAGCTGCAGTATATGTAAGAAAAACAATCACAGTGATAAAAATTGTTTTTTTCGACGTAAACACCAACAAAGTCAAGAAGATAAAATATCATTTCTGGTGGAACCAATTAAAAATCCAAACAACTGGATAATTGATTCTGGAAGTACGTCACACATGACAAATTCTGATTCACATATTAAAAACATTAAAAATGTGGACTTGAAGGTAGGTCTGGCGAAAGCCCAAGAATCTATAAAAGCCAAGGGAATTGGAGAACTAGAATTTCAATCATGTTCTCTCAAGAATGTAATATATGTACCAGATTTGGCAGGAAACCTTCTTTCTGTCAATGCTATAACTGAGGAAGGAGGAGAAGTTATATTTAAAAGGAAAGAAGTAAAAATAAAAAAGGGAAATATTGTCCTAAAAGGAAAAAAATCAAATACAGGCTTATATGAAATTCAATTTGATAATCAGAAAAATATCAAGACATTATTTACTGAAACAAAGAATTCAGACACAACACAAGACTGGCACAAAAAGCTAGGTCATCTGAGCACTTCATACATGAAGAAACTAACAAATATGTCGATTGGAATGAATATAGTGGATGCTGAATTAAAAGATTTAGAGACATGTGAAATTTGTCTAAAGGCAAAACAAGCCAGATTGCCATTCAACAAAGTAAGAACAAGAGCTACAAGACCGTTGGAACTAATTCATACGGATTTATGTGGCCCGATAACTCCTATTATATGGGATGGCATGAAATATGTTCTTACGTTCATGGATGATTATACGCACTATACAATGGTCTACTTACTAAAAAATAAATTTGAAGTTCCAGATGCAGTTAAAAACTATATTAAACTAGCTAGTCCGTGTTGCTCGCTCGCTTCGCGAGCTCGCGAGTGGAGTCCGTGTTGCTCGCTCGCTTCGCGAGCTCGCGAGTGGAGTTATTGTAGCTCGCTCGCTACACTCGCTCACGAGTAGTGATGCCTGTAGCTATTCATGTTTATTTTGTGTGTGACCCTTTACGGGCCACGCAAAGAACTTCCCGATTTGCGAGTTGTAATTTATTATTACCATTATTAATTGTCACTAATTAGAAAATTATTCGTATTCGGAGAAATTTAATAGTTTTCTACTTATCAACATTGTTGCTATATGACGTCGCATTAAACGAACATCTATATATATAGGGAGAGTGTCCGATTTTAATCCGCCACTACGGACAACTTAAGAAATATGCATTGGATCAAAAAACATCCCGAATAAAAGTTTGATGGTTTGGAGGGAGACATCTGACCCTGTTAAAAAATTTCATCCCTACCCCCCTGGGGTATATATGTATGTATGTGTGTGCTGTGTATATGGATATTATGTATATTCATTTGTTTTCAATATGTAGTTATTGAGTATATATATATATTTATACGTGTATAAATATACTCATATATATGTATTTATCACAATTATAACATTATAATTATATATTGTAATATATATATAGGCGAAAAATCGAGATAGGCGAAAAATCGAAATTTCGCGATTACAGCGTCACCTATCGCGAATGAAAAAAAATGTTTGAAATAAAACCTACATATTTTGTGGCGTGGAATCCGAATCTGCAATAAAAAGTAGGTGGTCCTATTTAAAATTTTAAAGTAACCCCCCCCCAGGGGGGTAGGGGTGAAATTTTTTTGACAGGATCAGATGTCCCCCTCCAAACCATCAAACTTTTGTTCGGGATGTTTTTTGATCCGATGCATATTTCTTAAGTTAGCCGTGGTGGCGGATTAAAATGGGACACCCTGTATATATACATATATATATATATATGTGTGTTTGTGTGTGTGTGTTATATAAATATAATAATAGTAATAATATATGTATAGATATTATTTCAGTTTAGTTATTCTCTCATAAATTTATATTCTCCCATTTAGATTGCGTTATTCTGTTAGGTTTTCTTAAAAAAACTAAAAAACTACTGGACCGAATTAGAACAAAATCTATTCAGCTCTAAGTTACATTGATACACATCGATTGCATCATCGACCATTTTGATATCACTATTAGTTTTTTAGAAAACGTTAACGAAAAATTTGATCACATACGTACGTACGTACGTACGTACATACGCACACACACACACACACACACACACGAACAATTTGTTAAAAATAGCCTAAAATTACTCCAATGACCTTGAAACATGGAGATCTGCTAAAAAATCGATTTTCCATTTTAGGGGCAAATACAATAACTTCCCTATAAATCGGGAAGTTAAAAAATGGAAGCTCGTTCATCACTAAAAGTATGTAAAATCAGATGTGATAATGGCAGAGAGTATGTTAACCATACGCTAAAGGAATGGTTCTTCAAAAAAGGTATAGATATGGATTGCACAATTCCTTATTCACCACAGTTAAATGGTTCTGCAGAAAGATTAAACAGAACCATAATGGAAAAAACAAGAGCTCTACTTTATGATTCAAATTTTAATAAAAATATGTGGGGTGAAGCAGTGTATTTAGCAACCTATCTCATTAATAGAAGTCCTACAAATGCACTAGATGTAACACCATATGAAAAATGGAACGGAATGAAACCAGATATAAGTGGACTCAAAACCTTTGGATCTGAAGTGTTCGCAAAAATCTTGGGACCATTAAAAAAATTAGATCCAAGAACCACAAAATGCTATTTTGTGGGATATGCTCCAAACGGATATAGGATTTGGAATCCAACAAAAGGGAGAGTTGTTCTGTCCAGGGATGTTAAATTCAACATAAAGAAAAATTTGTCAGATTCATCAACTAGAAACACTATCAACTTCGAAGAAGATGGTCAAGAAGATGAATATGAATCTCAAAACGAGGCTGAAATTAATTTAGAGGAAGAATCGATAAGAGAAGAAATGGAACACCAAAGGAATATGATAGATAATGCAGAAGAGAAACATGATAACATAAACACAGTGGCAGTAGAAGAGTTGTCTCGAAGATCAACGCGAACAAGAAAACCACCTGCAAGGTATAACGATTTTGTATATATGACTTATTTTGAAGCTGTTACAGGGCCGGATTCTGAAAAATGGAAAAAGGCTATAGATGAGGAAAAAAGATGTCTAAAAAAAAATGAAACCTGGAAACTTGTAGATCCTTCGACAGCAAGAGACAGTAAAATATTAAGTTCTAGTGTAGTAAGCCAACTCATTTCCAAAGCTATCTATCAGAGTATAATCTCGGAGCTCCGTTCTCGAAGACGGTCACACAGTGAGTGAGTGCCCTATACCGGCCTTTTCTCCAGTCAAGACACAGGTATCAAAGCCTGATTTATGGCACCCTTCATTATTTGTCTCGAATATTTTATGTTTCCCACATTCGGCCATACTGACTATAAGTCTGTCCTCAGACTGGTTATCTTCTTCTCTTGTTAAAATGTACCTCAATCGACAATCTTTCAAAAATATAGATGTCCTTCGTCCTTTCTCGTCGACGTACTCTTTAATGGTTCTGCTTCTCGTCTGTAAGGGTCGAGTCACACATATCCGGGCGTTCCGATCTGAACCGGCCCGGGCTGTGTGAGTAAAGAAGAGGGAAGGTCTGACCTTAACTGGTTGCCAACCTTGCCAGGGGCCCTACTCAACTGAGGGTGTAACCAGCGTTCACTCAGTCCAAATGTCCTTGACTCCGACTGCTCTTAGTCTCGGCCTTCCTGACCCAGAATGGCTCCTCAATTTTCACGATGACCATTACACTTATTTGTTGAAGCTAGGTTACTATCATTCACCTCTTCTGGTTAAAATATTGGGGTCCCAGCCTCCACTTGGAACACTCAGCGACCGTATGAGTGCCTGTGTGAATCAGAACAGACATGAGCCATAATTGGTAATACTGATTAATATTGTTTATCAACTTAAATGCGACTACTATCATTCCTCGAAAACTAGGCTACTATCATTCACCTCTTCTGGCTACTCTCATTCACCAGGGCCGACTACTATCATTCGTCGAAAACTAGGCTACTATCATTCACCTCTTCTGGTTACTCTCATTCACCAGGGCCGACTACTATCATTCGTCGAAAACTAGGCTACTATCATTCACCTCTTCTGGTTACTCTCATTCACCAGGGCCGACTACTATCATTCGTCGAAAACTAGGCTACTATCATTCACCTCTTCTGGTTACTCTCATTCACCAGGGCCGACTACTATCATTCGTCGAAAAATAGGCTACTATCATTCACCTCTTCTGGCTACTCTCATTCACCAGGGCCGACTACTATCATTCGTCGAAAACTAGGCTACTATCATTCACCTCTTCTGGTTACTCTCATTCACCAGGGCCGACTACTATCATTCGTCGAAAACTAGGCTACTATCATTCACCTCTTCTGGTTACTCTCATTCACCAGGGCCGACTACTATCATTCGTCGAAAAATAGGCTACTATCATTCACCTCTTCTGGCTACTCTCATTCACCAGGGCCGACTACTATCATTCGTCGAAAACTAGGCTACTATCATTCACCTCTTCTGGTTACTCTCATTCACCAGGGCCGACTACTATCATTCGTCGAATCAAACCCTTACGAAATACTCGTAACTTTTCCAAGTCCGTGGTCGTCTCATCTAACTATATAATGCCATCCTTTTGAATACAGACACAACCAGCGCTTTACTTGGTTCTTGGCGTTAGACGTTAACCTCCTGCACCTAATAGAAAAGTATTTACACAGGCATTATTTCATGCCACCATAATCATGTGCACCGCACTTTACAGTATCTATGGCAATCCTATGCCATCTCTCCGATGCATCCTGTTCTATGGAGTCCATAGGCATCTCACCATCAAAAATCACCTGTTCTACGACGCGACATAGCGCTTTACGGAATTCGTGAACATCTTTCTGATCACTCTCTCCGACGTCACAACGCTTTAGGGAGTCCGTGATAATTCAAACACCTAGTCAAAGACACAATAATAATCGTACACAAGTCTAAACGACACTTCATCCTACCCAACAAGGGTTCAACATTGCACGCACGCCAAGTGTCACGTAATAATTCAGAAATAATATTACGAACCTTTTCTCGTTTCATAATAGACAAACGATATGGATGGTAACTGACTGCTTGATCTTTCGTAAGAGTAATTTTCATCTCTGCCGTACTTACACGCCGAAGTTTATTTTCTACTGCAACCATATTCTTATACCGATTCAGTAGTCATCTTAAACCGCTGCGCGCATCCTCGTCTACCTCCTCTAAAAGGCAGCACACAGGATCCGATGTCTCTCCAGGATGTTGACTCTCCTGTGGAACACTTTTAAGCTTTGTTGTCCCATCCGAAACAGTGACCATCCTCAACCCTTTGGAATCTAATATATTCTTTCCCAAGATATGGTACTAGCCCATTTGTGACTCATCTATACATTGTTGCCAAACTTTACTGTACATGTTAATCTGTTCGGCCATTCGATTAAATGTAATGTTACAATCATAAATAAACAATAATTGCTTCTTATTATCAAGCATCCCTGTATTAGGATCTTTAGACTCAAGTAAAATTTCTGTGGCCTTTGTTGTTAGCTCTGTTATGTCGCCACAACCAACAGTAATTAATAAGATTTCCAGGAAAAGTGTTCGTGCAATTGATACCTCGTCATCCTATACTTTTTTTTTTATAATGAACTTTCTCACTCACCGATTTCGATGCCTCATATTCTGTTACCAGTAGCAAACAAAGTTTTACCATCTCAGGAAGCACCTCTCAAAGAATGAGTAGCCAAACATAGTCGTTGTTGTCTTGAAACGTCTTTAGTGATTTATTCAACTAAATCACACCATGTCGTCGCATTTTTACCAAAATCTCTTCCGTTAAATTCAGGAATAGCTTTCATATTTACGGCATTCACTCGAATCAACGATACAGGTTACTGCATCGTCCAGCTTCTGCACTAATGCACTTGGTCGAACACACCGGACACAGCACTCTACTATTCGCAAATTAAATTTTAATTTCACAGACACGTGTGTCTATCCCACTTCTGATCTGTAGTAAGCCAACTCATTTCCAAAGCTATCTATCAGAGTATAATCTCGGAGCTCCGTTCTCGAAGACGGTCACACAGTGAGTGAGTGCCCTATACCGGCCTTTTCTCCAGTCAAGACACAGGTATCAAAGCCTGATTTATGGCACCCTTCATTATTTGTCTCGAATATTTTATGTTTCCCACACTAGATGGATTTTTAAAATCAAGGATGACGGCACATATAAAGCGAGATTAGTTGTAAGAGGCTGTGAACAGAGATCAGGTATTGATTTTGACAGTACTTTTAGTCCAGTAGTAAACAGCAATAGTTTAAGAATTTTGTTCGCGTTGGCTGCCAGAGAGAACTACCATATAGTTACGTTCGATGTTAAAACCGCTTTTTTACATGGAGATTTAGAGGAAGATGTATCTATATACATGTCCATTCCAGAAGGTTATAATCATGAGAATAAAATTTGCAAATTAAAAAAATCCCTTTATGGTTTGAAACAGGCTTCCATGAACTGGAACAGGAAATTAACAAATTCATTAAAAAACGAAGGATTAATACAATTAAAAACAGAACAATGCATATTTAAAACAAAAAATAATTCTCTGTTTTTAGCAATATATGTTGATGACGGAATAATAATGAGTAAAGATTTTGAAGAAATAAAAAAATTAGTTAAGAACTTAACGATAAAGTTTGAAATTAAAACAAATGAAAAACCTAATAATTTCCTAGGTATGGAGTTTGAGAAAATCAAAGAGGGATTAAAATTAACACAAAAAAATTATATAGAGCGAATATTAAAAAAATATGGAATGGAAAATAGTAAGCCTACGAGTACGCCTATTGTAAAAGCAAATGAATTATGCGAAGAATTAGGGAATACTAATTATCCATATAGAGAAGTAGTTGGGAGTTTATTATATCTATCAACTAAAACTCGTCCCGATATAACTTATGCTGTGAATATTTGTAGTAGAGAAGTAAATATGCCAACGAAACAAAGAATTGGTGATACAAAGCGCATTTTTAGATATATAAATGGTAACAAATCTGAAGGTATAACATATACATATACCAGCCCTGATAGCGAAAGTGAATTGATAGCTTATTGCGATTCAGATTTTGCGGGAGATTCTAAAACCAGGAAAAGTACAACTGGATACTTAGTCATGTTTCAGGGAGCACCCATAGCTTGGAGTTCAAAAAAACAAGCTACGATAGCTCTTTCGAGTACAGAAGCTGAATATATAGCGGCAGCCGAATGTTGTAAAGAGCTTTTATATTTAAAATCGTTGCTAGAAGAACTGATAGGAAAGACTGTTAATGTAACGTTAAATGTTGACAATCAAAGTGCGATAGGTCTTATCGAAACAGGAATTGTTAACAAGAGATCCAAGCATATAGACGTCAAATACCGATTTATTCATGAACAAGTTAAAACAAAAACAATTAATGTAAAGTATTGTCCATCCGAAAAACAAATTGCAGATACCTTAACAAAACCTTTAGGTAATATAAAGTTTGATAAATGTAAAAAGCATCTCGTAAGTTAATATTTTTTATGTATGCGGAGAAAGTTAAGTTACATTTTTTTTGAGAGACTGATACAATTAAGAATAAGTTTTGTTTTTGTTTATAAGAATTAGAAAAGGCTGTTGAAACTATAATTCTTGTATTATCTCTTGTACCATTTAGTTCATGGTCTGCATGAATGTGCGCCTCTAGTCGAGGATTTTTTAAGAAAGTTATGTTGGCACTGCTTTTACTCGGGTTTAACGTGCGATGCACAATGTTTGTACCGAATCGTATGCGATATACGTAAAACGTGTTCTACATCAAGATATTTCTGTGTTTATTAATGTGAAACATAAAAATATATGTTCAATATAGTTTATTCTAACTTATTTTGGCCCACGTGTCCACATACCTCTCAACACAATAAAAAGAGTATATCGATATTTAAGTGGAACTAAAAAATATAGGCTATGTTATGGTGGAACAGATAGGACATTGAATCTGAATACTGATGCTAGCTGGAATATAACTGAGGATGCAAAATCGTACGATGGATATGTGATTAAAATTGGAGACAATTTAGTCGGATGGAAAAGTCAGAAACAGCAGCTAGTTGCGCTTTCAACTTGTGAAGCTGAACTAATGGCTATATGTAAGGGAATGGAGGAGTGCAATTAGATGTATGGTTTGCTAACAAATATGGAGTGTGATAGTGCGAGTGACTTGCCAATTGAGATAAGAACAGACAGTAAAGCGGCGATAGACTAGGTAAGACAGGATAAGGTAACGAATAGGACCAAACATATCAACCGAAAGTATTATTTTGTAAAAAACGAGGTAAAGAAGAGAAATATAAAATTAAAACATTGCAAATCAGAAGACTTGGAGTCTGATATACTAACGAAAGCGTTAAATGTAGACAAAATACACAGATGTATAGAGAAACTTAGCTTACAGGGTCATTGATTATTGTTAAGCATGTACAACGAAAGGGGGGAATTGAAGGAGTAATAGTTGTACACGCTAGGTTATTTGAAATACGCGCGTGTGATTGCGCTTTTCTTTATGTTCCTTATGTTGGTATGAGTGTAGAGGAGGAATGGTTTTTATTTCATGGTGTTCTAACATGGCACATACTAAGTGTGATAAAAGATTTTATCTATTTATTTTATTTTATATTTTATTATAATACGGGTAAGTGTAATGTTTATTTGTGATAATAAAAACAGTTTATATAAAACAAAGTATAACAATTTCCAATTGATAATATTATAATTATCGTCTATTAATACATTATATTCCCCAAAGCAATTGCGAATATTCTTTAAGGGGGGAGCCTGGTTTGTCAACTTCAAAAAATCGATTTTCTTTTTTTTGCTTTAATCAATAGTAATACATGTTAAAATTATGTTCCCAAAGTTACAGACCGAAATTCGATGGAACTATGTAGATACGGATCATGAAACTGCAGCGCGTCAAGCAGGTATACCTGCAGGCGCGCAGCGAACCGCGGTTCTGGGTCCGTTGCATAAAGTTTCCGAGCTTGGTAACTGTTTACCTGAATTTTATGAGTCCACATTTATGACTTTCCGCCAGTACTGCGTTTTTTAGGCAGTTACTGTCAACGGTCAGTCACACTCCGAATTTCGGCCTGTAAAGACATTTCCCAACACGAATATGTATCCGCGTTTTTCTCGAAACCACTTTGTTGTGTATTTTCACAAGGTATATTTCCACTAATAATCTTACAATCTAATACATCGACGGAGTCTTAGTTCTCGGTACGTGGCTATCGGCCGCGTCCTGTATCTCGCAGAGACGATCGCGAACACGTGCTTCGGCGCGCGACGGAAGACGCGCGATCCGGCAGAATCATCGCCTATACTCGCTCCCGCTCGGGTCACGTGTCTCGGCTCATGTATAGCGCGGTTCGTTCGAATGTACATATATAATATCTCTTCCCTCCTTTAAAAAAAACAAAAAAACAACAACCTCTTTTCCAAATTAACATCCGTACTGGAATCGAGGGAAGAAGATCTAGTTGTAGGAAAAAAAAAATCGAATTCTTATCTCTCGTTTAAACGCAGCCCGCTCGCTCGCTTAATGTGTAACGACCTCACCGAAACGTTGTGGAGGTTTGCGTTCACGCGTTGACCGTCGCGGCGTATTTGCATCTCCTTTGCTTCCTGCGTTAGAGTCTCCTTCATTCGGTAGCATGTCGTGGTCTTGGTGGGACGAATTTGTGCTGTCCAGCCTCGAGCGTGAGCTATCCTTCTCTACCGGGCCGTAGTCTTCTGTGTCACTTCCGGTAGCTTGTATTGGAATGTTTCCTGCTCTTAATATTTGGTCAATGTGTCTTGTCCACAATTTTCCGTTATCTAATCGAATGACGTAGTGTAAATGTCCTACTTTCCGTTCCACTATGCCTAAACGCCATTTGCCTTGCCCTAAATAGTTTCTGCATTGCACCCTTTCTCCTATTTGTATTTCGCGTACATGTTTCGTTATGTCTTTTTCCGTATTCGCGGAACTATCGTTTTTTTGCGGTAATAATAAATCTAATCTCGTACGTAGTTTGCGCATGAACATCTTTTCACCCGGCGACGTTCCCGTTGTTTGGTGTGGTGTCGTTCTGTAGTGTAGTAGAAAACGTTGCAGTGTATCTAATAGTTTGTGTTTGGTTGGAGGCGTATCATTGAATTGTTTCTTCAATGCTAATTTGAATGTTTGTATGAATCTTTCGGCTTGACCGTTCGTCGCTGGGTGAAAAGGTGCGGAGGTTTTGTGAATTATACCATTCTTTTTTAGGAATTGTGTAAATTCGTGTGACTTGAAGTGTCGGCCGTTGTCAGAGACTATCGTCTCGGGTATTCCAAAAGTTGCAAAGATTTGCTTACACCGTTGAATTGTTGTCTGCGTGGTCATATCTTTTGTGACGTGTACTTCCGGCCATTTGGAAAATGCGTCAATAAGAACGAAAAAATAGTGGCCCTTGAATGGACCCGCGAAGTCTATGTGTACGCGCTGGAACGGCCGTTCGGCTTCTTTCCAGCGCTGTTCTTTAACTGTAGTTGGGTCTTTACGTACCGCATTGCAATTTACACAATTCCTCACCACTGTTTCCAAATCGTGGTCTATGCCGGGCCACCAGCAATATCTTCGGGCAAGTGACTTTATTCTGACTATCCCCGGGTGGTCGCTGTGTAATTCTTCCTTTACTATGTTACGTAATTTTGTTGGGATGACTACGCGGTTGTCACGCATGACAACCCCTTGTTGACAACTAAATTCTATTTGTGGTATGTTGAACCGATCGCATGCTTTCAAAACGGTTCCTTTCTGCAACCCTTCTAATAGAGTTTGTAGTTTCGTATCGCTCGCAGTTTCTAACTTTAAGTCTCGGAATGTAACGGGTAACGACTCGATTGTGTTTATTTCGAAGCTATCGACTATGTCGTGAGTGTCTGCGTCTTCGTCATGTGGTTTCATTGGAAGCCGCGACACGGCGTCCGCGTTTGCGTGTTCTTTCGTATTCTTGTATTTAATGTCGTATTTGAAACTTTGTAAAAATAGTGCGTAATGTTGCATACGCATGGCGCTATGTGTCGGTAACCCCTTTCCTGGCGCGAAAATTTGTGTAAGCGGCCTATGGTCCGTGTACAATGTGAACTTACTCCCGTACAGGTATTGGTGAAACTTTTTTATTGCGAATATAATAGCGTATGCTTCCTTATCAATCTGTGCATATTTCCGCTGAGTACGTGATAACGATTGTGAAGCGTATTGAATTACTCTTTCCTTCCCGTCCGGAAATTTTTGTGAGAGTACTGCTCCCACACCGTAGGGGCTTGCGTCGCAGGCTACTATCAAGGGTAATCTCGGATCGTAGTGTGCTAGGATTTGATCGCTAACAAATGCTTTCTTTGCTGCCAAAAATGCTGTTTCGCAAGCTGGAGACCATATGAAGGGGACCTCTTTACCCTCTTTTTTTTCTAAAAGGCTGTGTAATGGTGTAAGAATCGAATTGAGATTACGGATAAACCGTCCGTAATAATTTATCATTCCTAAAAAAGCACGTAATTCTGTAATGTTTGTAGGGCGAGGCATCCTTTCTATGGCCTCCATTTTCTTTTTTTCTTTATGAATACCCTTTTTATCGATGTAATATCCGCAGTAGTGGATTCCGTCCTTCATAAATTCGCATTTTTCCCTATTTATTCGAATATTGTATTTTCCTAATCGTGTCAGGACCTCCTCAAGTCTCTGTAAATGTACCCTATCGTTAGGTCCTGTAATTCTTATGTCATCTAAAAGGACTGAAATTCCCGGTATCCCTTTCAGGATGTTTTCGATCTCTCGCTGCCAGATCGCTGGAGCCGATGAGATTCCGTACAACAGACGCGTACAT
The DNA here is from genome assembly GCA_030770465.2 of Perdita meconis. Taxonomy (NCBI): domain Eukaryota; kingdom Metazoa; phylum Arthropoda; class Insecta; order Hymenoptera; family Andrenidae; genus Perdita; species Perdita meconis. Next base: position 1,796,294 of record JASKOS020000026.1, on the reverse strand, counting down.
CTGTATAACCCTCGGTGGGTGTTTAATGTTAGTAGCTCCCTGTCCGATGGATGTATTTCCATCTGTAAATACGCGTTTTTCAAATCAATCTTTGAAAATTTTTCGCCCTCTGCCAACGTACTGAATAATTCATCAATAGTGGGCAGAGGGTGTTGGTCTACGACTAGGTGTTTGTTTACGGTGACGCTGAAATCGCCGCACAGGCGTACTGTATTATCTTTTTTTAAAACTGGTACCGTCGGGGTCGCCCAAGCCGATGTATTAACTTTTTCTAGGATCCCCGCTGTAACTAAATTATCGATTTCCTTATCTACTAAGGGTATAAGATTGAATGGCATTTTTCTCGATTTTAGAAAAACTGGAGATGCATTCTCCTTTAAAGTAAGCCTAGCTTGAATCTCGCGTATCTTTGTAGATGTGGGGTCTAGATTTGCTTGGTATTTTTGTAGTATTGAATTTAATTCTTCTGTTGTCTCTAACGACTGTATGGCGGGAGCATCCGCCAACTGTACTTCGAGTTGCCGTATCCATTCACGGCCCATCAACGGGTCTCTACACGTCTTAGTTACGTACATATTTAACGTTTTCGTAACCTGTTTGTATCGAACATTTACTCGCGCATAACCTACTACTGTAATAACGGTTTTGCAAAATGTGATTAGTTGTAAATTCGACTTCATAATGGGTACATTTGGTAGCCTCGACTTGAGGAAGCTCTGACTTACGACTGTAACCGCGGCGCCACTATCCACTTCGAACCTTACCTTATTATTATTCAACCACAACATCGCGTAAAATTTTTCTCTGTATTTTTCCTGTTCCCCTTGGATTTGTAGTATCGCATCTAGTTTATTTGTTTGCCCCTTTTTTACTCGCATACAGACTTTTTGCAGGTGGCCCTTCGTACCGCACGCTTTACAACTTATTTCTTTACTTAATGTACATCTAGACGCCAAATGATTTCCGCCGCATCTAAAACAAACTATGTTATTATTACAGTTAACCTTGGGGTTGATGGTTGGGCGCTTATACGAGTTCGTTTGTTTTCCCTCGCTGGGTCTTCTGTTCCGGGATGTCTTGTCTCTCTTGCATGTGGTTGCTTCCTTTGAATTTACGTAGTCCACCGCGACGGTTCCCGATTGTAGCTGTGAGACGTCCTTATCTGTGAGTTCCATGGCGGTAGCCACCTCCAACGCTTTTTCGAACGTAAGGTCTTTCGTTTCCAATAAACGTGACTGTATTCGTCTACTTTGGAGACCGAAAACCATCTGATTTCTCAGTGCCTTCGGTAAATATTCCCCGAAATTGCAATTTATGCTGAGTTTTTGAAGCGCGGCGACGAACTGTTGTACTGTTTCGCCGTCCGATTGTTTTCGCTGATGGAACCGAAAATTCTCAGCAATCTCCAAAGGAGTGGGCGCGTAGTACTCACCTAGAGCGGCGGTGAGTTCGATGTATGACTGTTCGTAGGGGTCCTTGGGCGCAAGTTTATCACAGAGGATTTCGAATGATTTTGCCCCGATGTAATGTAACAAGTACGGTACCTTTTGGTCTGGCGTGACTTTGAAGACTTTAATGGCTCCCTCGAAACGTTGTAGCCACCGCTTCCAATTTGTAACGGTATTCTCGAAGGGCTCAATTGTAAAGGTACCGTGTACCACTGCTTCTACAATCGGTATCGGCGGTGATGACATCGTGGCGCAGTTCTTTTCTTCCTTGATCATGTATGGGGGGGGGATATCACCATCCCATCCTCGTCGCCAATCTGTTGTGTATTTTCACAAGGTATATTTCCACTAATAATCTTACAATCTAATACATCGACGGAGTCTTAGTTCTCGGTACGTGGCTATCGGCCGCGTCCTGTATCTCGCAGAGACGATCGCGAACACGTGCTTCGGCGCGCGACGGAAGACGCGCGATCCGGCAGAATCATCGCCTATACTCGCTCCCGCTCGGGTCACGTGTCTCGGCTCATGTATAGCGCGGTTCGTTCGAATGTACATATATAATACACTTCTTTAAAACTTGCGGGACAAATAGAAAAAAAACTATTAATTCAATCGACTTGTCCTGGTACATACAACTAAACAATGATCAACCATCGTCGATGAACCTAAAACTTTTATAAAAAAAATTAATTTAAACAATTTTCTTAACATAAACAATATGAAAATTTTTAGCCAAAGTCATAAGTTTTCCTTTGAAGTCCCATTAATTGACTAATTATGTACTTTTCTTTAGACTTTTAGGTTCATCGATAGTGTAATTACATGAAAAAAAAAGAAAATCTTTGTGTTTTTTGTTTTAGTGAAGAATTATAGCCTCCAGAATTCCCGCAAATCGAAGACTCCGGCGGTGAAGTCTTACGAACTTGTTTATATAAAACTATTTCTACGAATTATTTTGCAACGAAAAAATTAATTTTTATTGTTAAAACATAGAAGAATATATCCTGAATATCTCGAAAAAATTCACTCAATAATTTCGTAAAAGAAAATTCCCGAAAATTGGCTTACTTTTAGTGTTCCAAACCGGGCTCCCCCCTTAACATATGACATGGGTCAAAAAATACATGAACGTATGGTTCACTAGCAACTGGATGTTTAAAATATGGTTGTGGATTTCGTGAAATATCCATATCTGCACCCAATAGTTTTACCATGTAAAAATTGGTAATGGGACCATCCATTGTTAGTGAGGAAATTGTAACACCAACATTGTTTAATCTAATTAAAGCCTCCCTAATTAGGTTTGCTTTTTCTGCACCTGATAAATGGTCTATTAAAAAATAGGCAATTGGTAATTTCCATTTCTCGTGCAATGAGACTACTATAAATACTAAAGCCTCTTTCGCTTCAGACAATTCGTACTCCCCAATATTACACTGTACATTTTTTCTTATACCAATGTCTACCTGTCCGCGTATTATTCCATCACGCCCTCTTTGAAACCCCTTTTTATGCTCATTTCGTCCATGATTAGAGCACACACTAATTGTTTATTTTTTTCTGCTTTTATTTCAGCTCTATGTTTCAATGTAATGAAACTTTCTTCTGTGAAACCTGGCTCTGCATTTATGCTTGAATACCACGCTCTTAGTGTATCAATATGTGGTAAAGCTAATTGAAACGTTTTTCTTACATAATCATACGCTTTAGGAGAATAAAAATGTAAAGTTAGCGCAAACGCGCGCAACTCTGGGGGATATTGCTCTTTTGATATTTTCCCCTTTTTTACATTCTTTGCAACCCGTGAAAATAAATTAAGCGAAACATCTGGCAATGCAGATAAATTGAGCAAACCTTCTTGCGAAACTAAATTACTTTTTTCTAATTCACGTACTAATTCCTTTAATGATGATATTGTTGTTTTGAGGCGTTTAACTTTTTGTTTCAAAACTTTCTTTACCTTGCGCATATGATCTAAACTTTTTAAGGTATCCTGGAATTTTCTTTTTTGAGTCCTAGGTGTGTTTGTATACCCGTGATCGTGCTTCACTAATTGTATATTTTCTTCTGTAAAATGCACTTCAGGACCTGTAAATTTTAATATTGTAAATAAATAAATATCATAGTTATATTCATTTTTAGTTTTTAAGTTTAGTTTCTATGTCTTAATTTTTAAATCACCTGCCTATGTACATAAAGATAACAACTCGAGTTAAGATTTACATGTAAACTTTATATGTAAAATATCTGGTATAAATAAATAAATAAATTAGGGTCATTCTATGCGAAATCATCTCAGATTTTGTTAAAATTAAAAAAGAAGTGTCAATATCGAATACGGTTTGTGTTTGTGTTCATACTTACTTTTTCTATGAGAACAATGAGGTTCCATCAACATTTCAGCTGTCTCCGTTTCTGTAAGCACAGGGTCTGAAATGTTTCGTTCTGCTCCTCCCACTGGATGCTCTAAAGTAAATCAGGATTAAGTATGAAAGGAAACAGGACAGGTGGTTCTGGTGAAATAATCTAAGTTGTAAGTAATAATAATCTACGTTGAATCTAAGACAGTACTTTATTCTAAATTCTTGCCTACGTTTACATTTAATACTTAATCTATCAATCGGCGATCTTGGTCAGACGGTCGGTTTCGATCTAGAAAGAAAGGTTTTAGAATGTAACTTTTGTTAACGAAACGGGTTTTGTTTACTGCTCCTCATGCTGGATGCTCTAGTATAAATTAGGGTTGTGTTTGGAAGGAAGCAGGACAGGTGGTTCTGGTGAAATAATCTATGCTAAGTTGAATCTAAGACAACACTTTATTCTTACATGTAGATCTTTGCCTACGATTACATCTAATCCTTAATCTAGAAATAAAAATCACTTAGAACAGGGGTGATAAACTGCGGTCCATGACCTTGAAGGCGCCTATTCCCCTCGTAGCAGCTTTCTTTGCCAAGCTGTATATAAGAGAACAGCCTCTACTGTACCTGCTCCTTCACTCAAGTCTGTTTTCTGTTCCTGCACTAGTTCAAAACTTATCTATCGCTATCTTTTTCCATTTCACAAAACGGAAGAAGATAGCAAGTGATTCTTGTTCAGAAGGCGCAGACACAGAAAACAGACCTTACATGATTTCAGCAGAGTGAAGGAGCAGGTATTCTGGAGGTCGTTCTCTAACAGCTCGGCAAAGAAGGCTACGAGGAGAATAGGCGCCTTCAAGGTCGCGAGCTGTAGTTCGCTACCCCTGCCGATATTAGCCTGGAAAATAGATAAAGAAACGCGTGAGTAGATGGTATCAGCATTTCTCCTTGCCGTCTCGCTCCGCGTCTTCGTGCTACCTAGCGATAAACAGTGTTCCGCGCGGTCTTTCGTTGCATTTACATCTACAATAATTACATAAAAAAAAATAATAATATTATGTTTAGAACATTTAAATTTTAATATCATAGTTATATAATTTTGTAATGGAACAAAGAAAAAGTAGAGAAAGAATAAGTGGTATTACTGAATAGGATTTGTATACATACTTTCTGTACGAGAACAATGAGGTTCGCTTAAAATTTGTATGGTCTCTGTTTCTGCAGGCACAGGGTCTAGAAGATTGCTACTTGTACTTGAAATAATCATATAAAAAATAATGATAATAGTATATTTAGAACATTTGAACTTTAATATCATAGTTATATAATTTTGTAATGGAACAAAGAAAAAGTAGAGGAAGAAGTGTTATTACTGAATAGGACTTGTGTACATACTTTCTATACGTGAACAACGAGGTTCACTTAAGATTTGAATTGCCGCGGTTTCTGCAGACACAGAGTCTGGAGTGCTACTTGTACCTGAAATAATCACATGTAAAAAACAATACAAAAGGTGTTTGTGTCAAGCACCCACGATATAAATGAAACAATGCCATTTTATGGATAAATAAATAAAGGGAACAATCTGTTCGGATGTTGGCCCGCCCGAGCGCACGTAGAGTAATGGTTCCTATTAGTGACCCTGAACCTAATATTAGTGTGCCCTTACATTTAAATAAGATATAAAAAAGGAATCCCTTTAGAAATAAAAGAAAAACATTTTTTTTAATAAGTTTAATACTTTGAATTTATTAAAAAAATAGTTTTCTTTTATTTCTTAGAGATATTCTTTTTTTACAATTTATTTAACTGTAGAGGCACACTAATAGGTACAGGCTCATTAATAGGGACCATTATCCTATGTCTACAGATCTCTGCACGCAGGTACGCACTCTAGGTCCAAGAAGGGGGCGCAAACGAAGCACCGCACAAAGAGGAGACGCCGAGAATAAAAAGTGTTAATATTAAATAAGACTTGTGTACTTACTTTCCTCTCCAAAAATTGTAGGGATACTGCCCTTTTTCAATTTTGTGCGACCATATCTTTGTTCTAAACATTTTTGTTCAAAATGTTTAGAACAAATGATAGAACTACAAGTTGGATTATAATTATCCACACCAATTTTCTGCACCCACAGATGGAATTGCCTCATATCTTTTACCCAAACAGCACACGTGGCCGCAAAGGCGCCTTTTTCAGGGCGATTTTACGCCTGAACGTCTTACAACCTAATTTGGGCGCCTTTAAGGCGCCTGAAAAAGAAGACTAAAAGGCGCCTTTCCGGCGTTAATTCTGGGCGCCTTAAAGGCGGCTGAAAAAAAAGACTAAAAGGCGCCTTTCCGGCGTTAATTTTGGGCGCCTTAAAAGCGCTTGAAAAAGAAGACTAAAAGGCGCCTTTCCGGCGTTAATTCTGGGCGCCTTAAAGGCGCCTGAAAAAAAAGACTAAAAGGCGCCTTTCCGGCGTTAATTTTGGGCGCCTTAAAAGCGCTTGAAAAAGAAGACTAAAAGGCGCCTTTCCGGCGTTAATTCTGGGCGCCTTAAAGGCGCCTGAAAAAGAAGACCAAAAGGCGCCTTTCCGGCGTTAATTCTGGGCGCCTTAAAGGCGCTTGAAAAAAAGGACTAAAAGGCGCCTTTCCGGCGTGCATTCTAGTCGTTTTCTAAAGACGTTTGAAATATACTATAAAGATGCGAAGTATATGTATGTATATGAAATATACTAAATATACTTAAAGAAATCTTTGTCATTCACGCCTCAAAGGTATCTTCAAGATGTTCAAAATAAATGTCGAAATTAATTCTAAAGTTTACGTTCTCAACAGAATGCGTGTGTACTACGAGAAATCTCGTTTTCATATATCATACACATCGTAGGTGCGGAACTGAGAAACTTCACATATACATAAATATTTGAAAACACAAGAAGTAATGTTAAAAAATTATTATATTATCACGCACACATTTAACAAAAGTGACAATTTGTTCAAAATGTATTTAATAATTGTAAAATATTTTAATTATACCACATATAGTGGTATATATTGACTAATTGAAAATCATGGATCACATATATAGCTCAGTTTTTTGAAAATTAATCGTTACAGAATCAGTTATAATATTTTAATATGCATTGAAAAAGTATTTCCACAAATATAAGATTATACTGATTACATCAACGATCAACGTCTGTAGCAAAGATGGATGCACTGGTACTGCAAGGTTCTTATCTCAGTTCAGTTAAGATGGCATGGTCGAGTTCCTGAGAAAGATTGGGTGCTGCCACTCTCTTCGGGGTTTGTTTTTCCCGTGTAGTGCGGAGAAAAAAAGAGGAGAAAGAAAAAAATGCCCACGGACTAAAAAAAATATATTATTATAAATAATAGATATTGTTGTACTGTTGTTTTTTATTTTTATTTTTTATTTTAAAACGCCTTAAAAATGCCTCAAAATCGCCTGAACCACGCCGGAAAAACGCCGAAAAAACGCCGAAAGAAGGTTTAAAAGGCGTGTTTAAAGCGCCTCATAAGGACCTGAAAGGCGCCTTATGAGCGCCTTATAAGGTCCTGAAAGACGCCTTATGAGCGCCTTACAGGCGCCCTTAATACCAGCGAAAGGCGCCTTTGAGGCCGTTAAAAGGCGCCTTTTATGCGCCTTCGAGTCCTGAAAAAGGCGCCTTAAAGGCGTCGTAATTGATCACACAAGGCATTTAGGAGGCGCGAATGAGGCAAAACTAAGGCGTTCGCAGGCGCCTTTTCGGGGCCTCAACGCCTGGTTGTAGGCGCCTTTAAGGCGCCTTTTCGGCACCTGTGTGCTGTCTGGGTTAGAAATCTGAAGAATGTATAAACTTTCAAACATACGGACACTTTAAAATTGACTGTATGAAAATTAATTGAATTGAACTAGAGTGGGTATAAGGAGAGTGTGGCCGATTAGCCGGTATCGCCATTTTGAGGACAAGCGGGTGCATCACCTGCTATTACATTCAGTTCAAACTTCGCGCCTCTGAAGTTAGCGTTAACGTTTTTACACACATACAGTATGTATATGTAGATAAGTACTGCACAACTACATACAATAGCTGTCGGACATAGTCCTACAAATGACGGAACCAATCATCGATGAGCAAGCCTGTCTGCCACACTCTCCTTATACCCACTCTAATTCGACAAGCCGAACGCGACGCGGCGGAGTCTTGTGGCGACACCGCCACTGCTTCCAACGCTCGCCACCGAGCGGCGCCACGATCCGACGGATAGGATCGACGCTCTTCCGAGAGTGGGTTCGAGGCGTAAGCAATTGCTAAGACCAAAGACTGATTTTCATATCGTGTATTCCTAAGTATAATAAATCTTATTGTTATCATTAAACACGTGTTGGTCACTTTCCGTTCCGATAGTAGCACGACCGCTACATTTGGTGACCCCGAGAATTTTGATCGGAACTCAACAGGACCAAGAAACAACACGCACGTGTCGTTCTAACCAACGAAAGAAAAAAAAAAGACTACGCAAAAAAAAATGGCATTGCAACACACGCCGATCAGAGGATCAAGCAATTCGCAGGACGACCCAGGCGAATCAGATTCCTTGCAACAATTGCGCGAACAACTCGTCGTGCAGCAGCAACAAATGGAAGAACTGCAAAGACGACTTTCAGATTATGATCAGACGCCACGAGATCATGAAGCAGCTCAACCTCAACAACAGCCAAGTCAATTAGGGGTAGCAGCCATTCATCAGGTGAAACTTCCAGTTCTTTGGAAGAGCAAACCACAACTGTGGTTTATTCAAGTGGAAGCCGAGTTCCTCATGAAAAACATTCGGTCAGATGACAGTAAATATAGCGCAGTCATCTCCACACTAGACGCAGCTGGGATTGAGGAGGTTTCAGACATCCTGATAGCCCCGCCAAACCATAATAAGTATGAAAATCTAAAAACGAACGTCATTAAACGGTTCGCTGACTCATCGGAACGTCAGCTCCACAGGCTGTTAACAGAGCTTGAATTAGGCGACAAAAAACCATCGCAGTTGTTGAGATCAATGAGAACTCTAGCCAACAACACAGCGACAGATGAACTGCTACGCACTAAATGGATGGGTTTATTGCCTGAGAATGCTTACATTCTCAGAATCGTCGAAGGGGCCTCGTTGGACAAACATGCCGAAATAGCCGATCGCATTTTGAAGAATCACTCACAGGCACAAGTCATGGAGATGACAAAAGGCGAACGAGGTGTCCAGAACCAACCACACAGTGAAATGCAAATGATCACTGACAGGTTATACAAATTAGAGGATCGCATGGCACAACTAACCTCCGAAGTAGAAAGAATGACGTTTAAACAAAGGAGCTATAAAACTTTTAAACCAAGGAGTCGTTCGCCCTCAGTAAATCATGACATCTGCTTTTATCATCGCATATTTGCAGAGAAAGCTACCAAGTGCACCAGCCCCTATAGCTTCAAGCCAACAACAAGCAATTCGGGAAACTAGGGGAGCTGTTGTCTACGGAGGCGGGTAGCGACAGCAACAACAACAGTATGAATCGCATACATCGTCTACACATTTACGACAAGGTAAATCATCAAAAGTTCCTAATAGACTCTGGCTCCGACGTTTCTATAGTGCCACGAACATCTGTCACACAAAGTCTCAAAGCATCGACGCAAAAACTATACGCTGCAAACGCTTCAGTTATCGACACATTCGGCAGCATATTACTCACGGTCAACTTGGGACTCCGCAGAGCCTTCAAATGGACGTTCATAATCGCAAACGTTAAGACTGCAATTATTGGGGCAGATTTTATTGCTCATCGTGGCCTCCTAATTTATTTGGAAAAACAACGTCTCATAGACAAGAGAACCTCTCTATCGACAAAAGGGGAGATTGTGGAACCAATAATATATAATATATCAACGGTAGACATGTCTACATACCCCAATTCAGAGCAGAGCTACAGGTACACAAATCTGTTGAAGCAATTCATTGAAATTACTTCACCCACGCTCAACATACGCACTGATCGACGCAACAATGTCGAGCATCATATAGTCACAAAGAGACAGCCGGTCGCAGAACGACCACGCAAACTAGCAGGCGTAAAACTCAAAGCAGCCCAAGCTGAAATCGGCGTCTTGTTGGAACAAGGTATAATCAGACCGTCCAGCAGCCCTTGGGCCAGCCCACTGCACATGCAGCCGAAGAAATCAGGGGACTGGAGACCGTGCGGCGACTACCGGAAATTAAACGCTCAAACTGTGTCTGATCGGTATCCTCCACCATTAATACAAGATTTGTTCTAGAAGCTGCATGGAAAAAAGTGTTCTCGACATTGGACCTAACCAAGGCCTACCATCAAATACTCATGGCGGCTGAGGATATCCAAAAGACGGCAATAACCACCCCTTTTGGACTGTTTGAATTCGTTGTGATGCCCTTCGGTCTGCGAAACACCACACATACGTTTCAAAGATTTATAGATTCCGTATTTCGTGATATTGATTTCGTTTTTTGTTACATAGACGATATCATAATCATGTCCAATTCTCACGAGGAACATCTCCAACAGCTTCGCATCGTTTTTAATAAACTAAAGGATCACGCTCTTCACATTAATCCCAGCAAATGCATACTGGGGAAAAATCAAGTAGATTACCTTGGGTACACTATAAACTCAGACGGCTACGAACCACCCAAAGAACGGATTGAGGGAATTCTAAATTATCCAAAACCGGAGACTATCGATCAGCTACGACGATTCCTTGGATTGATCAATTATTACCGAAGATGCATTTCGAACGCAGCAAGACTACAAGCACCACTTAACCAGTACCTCAAGGAGTCAAGGAAAAACGACAAGAGGAAAATTCCATGGACGACGGAGGCCGAAGAGGCATTCATCAAATGTAAGGAAAGCCTCATGTAACTTACCTCATTAACTAAAACAACATTTCTCTCACCCTCAGCACCTTTGGCTCTGACTACCGACGCTTCAAACACTGCAATTGGAGCCACTCTGGAGCAGCTGGAAAACAACATTTGGACACCAATCGGTTTTTTCTCGCGAAGGTTAAGACAAACGGAAAAGAACTACAGTACTTACGACAGAGAGCTTTTAGCAGTCTTCGCAGCGGTTAAGCATTTCCAACATATGCTGGAATGCAGAAATTTCGTTATCAGGACAGACCACAAGCCTCTGACGTACTCATTCGTACAAAAGATGGACAAAGCATCTCCTCGCCAGCAACGGCAACTAAGTTTCATATCTGAATTCTCTACCGAAATCATCCACGTAAAAGGGCTAGAAAACATCGTCGCAGACGCACTATCCAGAGTGGAAACTATAAATATGCCGACAGTATTTAGTCCGCAGAACATTCAAGAAGCACAAGAAGCAGACGATGAGCTTCAAGAGCTATTGAATCATTCCACATCACTCAAATTGCAACGACTCACGGTGCAACCTCACACGGATATTTACTGTGATATCACATGAGGAGTCGTTAGACCATACATTCCGAGCACACTACGGAAACCTGCCTTCGAGTCAATCCATGGACTAGCACATCCGAGCAACCGGGACACCTGCCGAAGACTCAAAGAAAAATACATCTGGCCAGGCATTAGGAAGGACGCAATAAAATGGGCCAGAGAGTGCGTACCTTGTCAGCGCGCTAAAATACAGAGGCACAATCGTTTGTCACCTCAGGGAATCGAAGTGCCTAGTACACGTTTTAACCACATACACATGGACATTATAATCCTTCCAGATGTAGGTGGTTTCAGGTACTGTCTCACGATCATCGATCGTTTCACCCGCTGGCCGGTAGCAGTTCCATTGAAGGAAACCACGACTCAGACGGTTGCTACCGCATTTTTTACACATTGGGTGAGTCATTATGGAACACCGCTGACGACAACAACGGACCAAGGACCCCAGTTCGAGTCAACATTATTCCAAGCGTTGACAAAATTCATAGGAGCAAAAAGGCAAAGGACGTCGCCATATCATCCAAGCTCTAATGGAATCGTTGAGCGACGGCATCGAACTTTGAAGGCTGCATTAATGTGTAAGTCACAAATTCCGTGGACAGAATTATTGCCGTCTGTTATGTTAGGACTTAGGACTAATTATAAGGAAAACCTCAAAGCCTCTCCAGCCGAGATGCTGTACGGAACCACGCTACACCTACCCGGGCAATTTTTCGTCCAGCAAGACCAACCGACGGACCCACAGGAATTCGTCGAGAAATTCCGAGAGCATATGAAAAACATCTCGCCAATACAAACGGCACATCACGGCAAGCCACGCATATTCACGCAGAAAGACTTGCATACATGCACACATGTCTTCATACGATGCGATCACGTGAGGGCACCGTTGGAACCACCGTATGCGGGGCCCTTCAGGATCATCCAAAGGATCAACGAACGACTGTTCGCAATCAACGTGAATGGTGCTATAAAAAACATCTCGGTTGAGAGACTCAAACCTGCTCACTTAGAGGCAGAAATGAAACAGCAGGACCATGCAGTACAATCGCAGAACCTCGCACAGCCTTTGTTCAACCGTGAGGCTGAAAACAAGAGATCTGCACTCGTTCGAAACCAAAACTCCCGCGACACCACTCTGGGAGGGGGAGTGGTTGTAGCGACACCGCCACTGATTCCAACGCTCGCTACCGAGCGGCGCCACGATCCGACGGATAGGATCGACGCTCTTTCGAGAGTGGGTTCGAGGCGTAAGCAATTGCTAAGACCAAAGACTGATTTTCGTATCGTGTATTCCTAAGTATAATAAATCTTATTGTTATCATTAAACACGTGTTGGTCACTTTCTGTTCCGATAGTAGCACGACCGCTACAGTCTCAGAGTGCGTCGCGCAGCGCTGTGCTGCTGCTCGAACCAGTGGAATTTGACGTGCAGCGTTCAATTTAATTAATTTTATAGTATAAAATTAATATAAAATTAATGCTTTAACCTCCACGTTGTATTTGTATATTGATATTAACTCATATTTACCTATGAAAGGACAATCCTTTAGTACCCTGTGCCGTTTTGCAAATTATGCACTTATGGTGACTCATTCTTTCACTAAAATGCTAAACTTTCACTAAAATGCTTTCACTAAAAACTTTACGTCGTCAGCGTGCTTCATGCTTCTAGCAGTATCAAACAGATTCTGGCCGCGGTTTCACGCAATTTCACGAGAATTGAACATCGCGCAAAAAATCGCGATATGCATGTGTGTGCATGTATATGTATTTTGTTTTGTGTGCGACTACACGATTTCCCGCACAATTGCGTGCGATGCTCTTTTTCGCGCGAAATCGCGCCAATGCGACGCGTTGTAGGCACGTAGTCCAGTGTGTGCCTCGATTAATTTCGCTTGTCCAAAATCCTTGGCTTCTCAATAAGTATTAGACCGGGGATAAATCCATCCGAAGAAAAATGAATAACACCACAGTCTTCTAGGCTGAACAACGTGCTTTTTATTTCACAATAGAAATTCCTCACAAAATGGCGGGAGCCGTTTGCGTTGCGATCATTCGCTGTCGATCACCAGAGACGCAGTGACGCTCCGCCGTCCAGCCTCCCCACTCCTCCGCCATCAAGGCCTCGAAGTGGGGAGACATGGATGACAAACGCAATCCCTACAGTACTCCCCCCCGAGTGACAGCGTGCATACGCTGAAACGCACATAACAGCTTCCAGTTTTTGTTAACAATATATAAACTACATACTATAACGCAACAACTTAGAACTACATATAAACAACTTATAAACTAACGCAGTCTTTTACTTCGATTCGGGAGTCACAATCGATACCGACTTATGCTCATACGTTTTGAAACTAGATGAGTTTCGCAGACACTCTGAAGGAGCATCAGAAGAACTTGACGCCGATGTCGTGGAATCGACAATATCATCAGGTACCAAATGCGCCGGTTTGAGCAGCTCAATGGAAACGTTCCTGGTACTACCGTTCACATCGATCTGGTAAACGCTGTCGGAGATTCGCTGCAGCACCCTGTGCGGACCGGTATATGGCCGCTCAAGTGACTTTTTTACCATATTGCGTAGGAATACATGGGAACATGAGTGTAATTCCTTGAACACAAAAGCTCTTTTTTTATAATTATGTGCTACAGGGACGGGTCTAACCTGACGCATAAATTCTCTATATTCCTCAATAAAAATATTGGGATCCGGAGTAAAATCATCCGGAAGAAAGAATTCTCCCGGAAGACGCAAAGCTGTTCCGAACAAAAATTCGGCCGGAGATGCATTGGTATCAGCCCGCACATGCGACCTCAATCCAAGCAAAACCGTGGACAACGTTCGACACCAATTCGTATCTTTATGACACATAAGCGCAGCTTTTAAAACGCGATGCCAACGCTCAACAAGACCATTCGCTCGCAACCGATCAACGATAGAAGTGCTGAGAAAAGCCGAGACTCAAACTGAGCACCCTGATCAGTTGTTAACATCTTGGGAGCCCCATAGCGAGACACCCACGTATGAAACAATGCCCTGGCCACGGACTGCACCGACACCTCCGATAAGGGTACGGCTTCGACCCAGCGGGAAAATCTATCTATCATCGTTACAAGATAAACATTACCGTCCCTAGGGGGAAGAGGTCCTACTATGTCAACGTGAACATGGTCGAATCTGCCATCGGGGGCTACGAAATGCCTCGGAGACTGCTTTACGTGCCGAGATATTTTCGACTGCTGACAGTCGATACAGTTCTTGCATCACTGCGTGACATCGCGGTGCATGTCCGGCCAAACATAATGTTTGCGAATTAATCGGTCGGTCACCTTTGCACTAGGATGTGCAGCACGATGAAAGAGATTGAAAACCCTTTCACGAAGACCAGCCGGAATGTAAGGACGAATAGCCTCTCCCGAAATCTCACAAAAAATTGTGGAATGGTTAGGACCCCACTGAATGGCTTTCATTTTTAAAGGAAAGTCTGGAGATTGGCGAATCAATTGCAGCTGCTCATCAACCTGTTGCTGTTCCGCTAGCTCGTGAAGCTCAATTTCGACCGGAAGTCGCAAAGAATCAACCCGGGACAACGAATCTGCAACAACATTCTCGGACCCTGCAATATAATGAATTTGCGTAGAAAATTGCGCAATAAATGACAATTGCCGCAATTGTCTAGGAGAAGCCTTATCTGATTTCTGCATGAATGCATAAATTAGAGGCTTATGGTCCGTAAAAATACTGAATTCGCTACCTTCAACCAAATGTCGAAAGTATTTTATAGCCTCGTAAATGGCTGTCAATTCCCGATCATACGCGCTATATTTCATCTGAGCAGTGGAAAAACGACGGGGGAAAAAGCAAGTGGTTCCCAAACATCGGACACCGACTTCTGCTCCAACGCTGCGCCCATAGAAGAATCAGACGTATCCGTGACCAGACGCACACACACACCAATATGAGGGTGAACTAAAAGGGCGGCATTTGCCAAACTAGCCTTGATTTGCTCGAACACACTCTCGGCCTCAACCCTCCATGCAAGTTCGCGCTTATCATTCTTGCAGGAATCACGAAGATAAAAGTTTAATGGGGCCTGCACGGCTGCAGAATGTGGAAGACTTCTGCGGTAAAAATTCACCATGCCCAGAAAACGGCGCAACTGAGCCACCGTCTTCGGTTTAGGGAACTCAGTGATCGCGGCAACCTTCTCCGGAGTGGGGCGAATTCCCTCACCATCCACTCGGTACCCCAAGAATTCCAACTCCGGTACACCGAACACGCACTTCTCCACATTAAGGCGCAAATGAAACTCTTTCAATTTTTGACACACCAATCTAAGGTGTATTAAATGCTCCTCTGGAGAGGAAGACGCGACCAAAATATCGTCGATGTATACAAATACAAAATCCAAGTCGCCCAACGCACGATTAATATAACGCTGAAACGACTGACTAGGGTTTTGCAAGCCAAATGTCATGTATAGATATTCAAAGAGCCCGAAAGGAGTAATGACTACGGTTTTCTCAACGTCCTCCGGGGCCATCGGAATCTGATTATACGCCTTAAGAAGATCCAGAGAAGAGAAAATTCTCTTTCCTGACAAATTAATCGTGCAATCGTGGAGATGCGGAGTCGGGTATTTATCCGGGATGGTGACTGCATTTAATCTGCGATAATCACCACAGATCCTCCAGGAGCCATCCTTCTTGGGGACCAAATGAATCGGACTAGCCCAAGGACTACTCGATGCGCGACAAATTCCCATCTCTACTAACATTTTAAATTCGGCTTTAGCAGCCCTCAGCTTCTCCGGAGACAAGCGCCGAGGCCGCTCAGCCACCGGCGGGCCAGAAGTCAGAATATGGTGAAAAACACCCCGACTCTCTGGTGGAGCTAACTGGGACGAACCCGTGATCTCCGGAAACTCCGCAAGGAGCTCTGCGCAAACCGAACCCGAAACATATGAACTAACCGAATGGACCATAATAGATTTGGATACCATACATGCATACAAATTCGTGACCGAATCTATAAGTCTCCGCCTCTTTAAGTCGACCAGCAAACCATGCTTCTTGAGCAAATCCGCACCAATAATCACATAAGGCACCGCAGCAATACAAAAATTCCAACGAATTGGACGCTTTAAACCTATGTCTAACACGCGAATTGATCCCCCGAATGTATTTATACGCATATTGTTTGCCGCATATAACTTAAAACTAGAGGGTTTACACTTAATCTTTGGATCCGCTGGCAATAAGGAGATATCCGCGCCCGTGTCAACTAAAAACATTCGACCCGACGCGCGATCACGAATATGGAGACGGTTCTCCAAAACCCCACCCCCACTGGACGTCTCCGAACAGGAGGGCTTGGTTAGTTTTTTTTGTTGCTTCCAGATGGCATACTTTGAACACCACTCGCGACACGACAGTGGGTTCTCCGGGAACTTTCTATGTGCAAGACACAGTCCCGAACTCCGAACTGTCCCTCTTCTGCGAACGATTACCGCTTTTCTTCCTCGTAAACGATTTCGAGCGCGATCGCGAGTGTCTAATTGAGGTTTTTAAATTCACCACCTGTTTGGTTAGAGTTTCTATACAGGAAGATAATTTTTTAATTTCCTCTTCTAATGAGGAACGTGGTGCAACTTCAGCTACGGAAGCTGATGCTACGGAAGCTGATGCTATCTGAGGGTCATTAGCACCTACGCTGTCCGCAATCATATCTGCTATTTCAGCTAACTTTTCTAAATCCAAGTGACCAGTGGAAGCGAGAATCGCTCTCCAACTCACGGGAAGCTGATCCATGAACACTGACTTTATAACAGCGTTGTCACACCTACCGTCGTTCAAGTTACGCAGTCTACTTAAAACAAGCGACGGTTTCCCATCTGTGAGAACCTGTCCCCTTATTAGCCTACGTAAACTGTTTTCAGCGGAATCCGCGAACGTCGCGATGATGCGCGCCTTAATTCGTTGAAAAATATCCTGTGGAGGTGGTGATAATAAAATAATGTCTTTCACACAACTAACCACTTCCAAGTCTAACGCGGCCAACACAGCATCCGCTTTACAAGCCTCCGACAATATTCTCGCGTTACGCAGAGACGCCTCTACTTGGACCAACCAAAGTGCGGGATCAGCGCGAAAGAAGCTGGGAATCTTCGGAACTCTATATGAATCTATGCGCGGACTCACGGGAGGATCCGAACGTTGCAGGGTAACACTTTCAAATTCTAAACCCGCTATACGTCTTTGCGCCTCACGAAGCTGCGCTTCTAAATCTTCAACCGTCGCGTTCGCGTTATCTCCACCAGACGCCATTATAGAGGTTGATCAAAATAGACTACGTGAAGATAACCTTCAAAGACGCGCAAAGTCAAAAGTCAAGATGGCCGACTAACCGAACAACCGCTAAGACGCCACAATATGGCGGCGCGTCGTTCAAAACACGTATTCAAACACAACACCACGCCACCGCAATGCATGAAAATACCTTCGCTAAACACACGGCTAGCGGTTCTGCCTCAGAAATGACGCATTGCTGTCAACAGACGACACATCTAAGCACCGATGACGGTGACTTCGTCGCACCGACGAAGACGAATGAATTCGACCCGCTGCCCAAGGCGCCGGTGACGGTGGCTTCACGCAAAGATGAAGTCGAATGAACTTCACTCGCTGCTCAAGGCGCCGGTGACGGTGGCTTCACGAAAGGATGAAGAACAATGGATCTCACGCGGATGAAACTGCGTCGCAGCATCAACCACGCCAAAGTCCAAATGAACGGCCACGTGCAGAATCCGCACAACGTCGTCCCTTCCCAGAAGCCAGGTCGAATGCAACTTCCGAGATGCCGAAGAACAGGTTCCTCACCGCAAAGACCACCAGATTGTGGAAATCCAAGAAAGCCAAAGACCAGCGGGGTCACCAATTGTAGGCACGTAGTCCAGTGTGTGCCTCGATTAATTTCGCTTGTCCAAAATCCTTGGCTTCTTAATAAGTATTAGACCGGGGATAAATCCATCCGAAGAAAAATGAATAACACCACAGTCTTCTAGGCTGAACAACGTGCTTTTTATTTCACAATAGAAATTCCTCACAAAATGGCGGGAGCCGTTTGCGTTGCGATCATTCGCTGTCGATCACCAGAGGCGCAGTGATGCTCCGCCGTCCAGCCTCCCCACTCCTCCGCCATCAAGGCCTCGAAGTGGGGAGACATGGATGATAAACGCAATCCCTACAACGTGACCGCTATCAGTACCATCTGGTACGAATTAAAAGAAACATTAGTTCCGTGCGTCTACTCAGGCGGCAGGTAAAGTTTATTCTCAAAGATAGCGCTCTTCCAAAAGCACAAAAATATCCTGCGTTTAGAGCCGTATACCGTATCCATCTTTATATATCAGTGCAATAAACGCATATTTGAGTTTGTTTACAAATGAGTATACCTGAGCATCTTTCTCCTCAGTTCCTCCTACAGTATGTTGTGCCCGGCCAACGCCAAACGCGATGTCTTAATCATGCATCAGCAAAAAGCACGTTAGACGCGAGCCAAGGTAAAGGCGCGGTCTGCTAACTCAGCAATTTCGGAACATTCCGTCGCTCCGCGACGATGTTGTTAGCCAGACCATATATGGGAGTGCCCGAACACCCCCCGCGTCAACGAATTAAGATAATAAAAGCCGCTCGCTGCCGCGAGACGAGAGATTCGAACACTGATTGTCAACGAGTAAAGATCGGAGAATTGTAACCAAGTTGTAATCTCAGTCAAGTTCAACAGTTAGACAATAAACGGAGCGTTATTGACAAATTAGCCCGGCGAATTCTAATTCCTTAAACTGCTCACGGATGCACAAAATCCCGCACAACAAGTAACCGAGCTACTCGGTCCACCCAGTGTCCTGCAGAGAGTACTACGATTCAAAAGACAACACAGGATACACCGCGCTATTCATGACTAAGTCTTATATTATAATTATCCTTTCCTAGTTAACATTATTAAATCAAAGATACATATCTCCTAATATTTCGATAATACATTAAAAATATAATAACGAAGCCTTAAATTATAAAATGACGCCGCATTTAACATTAAAATTCTATAGGTATTTCCAGATAGTTACTCTATAAAGAATGATCGAATAAACGAATTGTTCAATATAACAATCATAAATAATACGAAGGCAGAGAAATATTTAAACTATTTGCATTTAACCTAATCTTGTAAAAGCTAACTTAAGTTTATTCGTATGAACTATTTTGATTCTATTTGTTCCTATCGCTATTTCTACATTTAAATCATCAAATAGTCTAATTATCTTGTACGGTCCTAACCAACTAATTCCAAATTTAGATGTTTTGGTTCTCTTAATAAATAAACATCATCACCAACTCTAAATTCACGTGGATTTACATTTTTATCGTAATGTTTTTTACTCCTTTCTTTTGCTCTCTCCAAGTTTGCTGCCGCTGCCGCTTGAGTTGTACTGATTTTTGAAAATAAGTCATCCAAATAGTCAACAAATGTCCGGGGGATTTCCTGTTTAGCAAATTCAGAAGGAATAATTTCCCTTACTCCAAATACAAGCTCATGTGGGGTAAAACCGGTTGCCTCGTGTACAGTGGTATTGTACGAAAAAATACCGAATCGAATCCAATCGTCCCAGTCAGTTTTTGTGCAATAATGCTTTAAATAATTTACGAAAACTCTGTGAGCTCGTTCCAATGATCCCAGTGATTGTGGGTGGAATACAGTAGAGGTTATCTTTTGTATTTTAAAAATTTTGCAAAAGTGATTCATTATTTTGCTTACAAAATTGGTTCCTTGGTCAGTATGAATGACCCAAGGGCAACCAAAACGACTAATGAAATGTTCAGCTAGAGCAGTTGCAACAGTTATGGAATCAATATTACTAAGTGGAATTGCATCTGAATATTTGGTAAGGTTATCTTGAAGAGTAAGCAAGTAACGATGTTGTCTTTTTGTTACAGGTAGGGGACTCACAATATCCATTTGGACCTTTTCAAATGCTCTTTCCGGGGTATCTGTTATTTTCATTGGCTGCTTTGTCTTTGCAGAAAAAATTTTATTTCTTTGACAGCTGGTACAAGTACGTACAAAGTCTGCGATCTCTTTTTTCCCATTTTTGGCCAGTAATAATCTTTTCTAATTCTCTTATAAAGTTTGCGAGTTCCCTCGTGACCCCCTACAACAGATTCATGATACTCCTTTATGATAGAAGATCTTCTAGGTACAGAAGGAATTACTACTTCACCCGTGCAAACTGTAATTGTATATTCTGGATTATTAAACTTCTGTTTCAGGAGAAATTCAACAGAATCCTATCTGATTGGATCAATATTGTTATTATTTTGAGAAATGCTAACAGTTTTTGCATCTAATGAATCCATAAGATATTTCAAAGAAATTAACGCTGACTCAAGATGAATCGAATCTACCTGATCTGTGGAACATGCTTTAACGAAAAGATGGAAAATGAGATGCTTCTCATGGGGAAAAACCATAGTTTCTCCAATATTCAAGTCATATTGTTTCATTTGTTCTAAAGGAAGTTTCTTTTGAGTTGATAAATCATCACTAATTTGTGATACAACTTCATGATCGAGAGAGAAAAAGTGAATTATATTATCACAACGCATACTAAGGTAATCTTTACTATAATTTTAGGATTCAAAATTAGAAAAAGAAAATAAGCCGAGTATGACCCAATTAGGGGTAATCACAATGTGAAAAAAAAAACAAGCACACCGCACCAACCAACTGGTTAACAGTTCGCAGAGAACTCCGCGCGCACTTGGAAACGAACAAAAGCACACGGTTCACAAATTAGGTCCGCACATGAAGAACGCTAACTTAACAGTGACTTGCGTTTCTGTGGGGTTGTTTGTTACCGAACCGTCCGTGCCCGCAGGACTAGCAAGATGGTTTCGCCCGTTCACTTCACTCGAGACGGCGGTGTTTACATTGGAGTTGTTGCTTTCAATCGTGTTTAATTTCACTAGGATTGTGTCTAGTGCTTCGTGTAGTAAATGGTCTGCTCCGCGAATACGCCTAGGTGGTGAGCGCGAACTCTGACCACGTAACCGACGGGGAGACCGATCTCGTGAATGACACTGCCTGCGTTTGCGTGACCGGCCTCGTGGACCATTGCGCGATTGACGCCTCGATCTGTCGTGAGAATTACGACGCGAACGTCGCCGCCCTGATCTGCTTCGAGAAATGCCACGAGGGCGGTACTGCGATCTATCACGCATAAGATTCGGCGAACGACGCCCCGAATCATCAAGTACAACACTATGAGAATCATACCGCGACTGATCATTTGCATCAGCACACGATCGCGGTTCTGCCTGACAGTAGGCATGACGACGTAGAGGCGTGCGAGCGTCAGACATTTCAACACACACAAGTCAATCCTTACGTAAATGCGTGAGATTTTAGTTCTTTATCCCACTTCTGATTTTAGGATTCAAAATTAGAAAAAGAAAATAAGCCGAGTATGACCCAATTAGGGGTAATCACAATGTGAAAAAAAAAACAAGCACACCGCACCAACCAACTGGTTAACAGTTCGCAGAGAACTCCGCGCGCACTTGGAAACGAACAAAAGCACACGGTTCACAAATTAGGTTCGCACATGAAGAACGCTAACTTAACAGTGACTGCCTCTGCGGCTCGTCCCACCAAATCGAGTCGCTTCGCAAAAAAAACATGACCTAGGGTAGGTATAATTGGTGGGGGGGGGCCGCTGCTTACAATAATAAATATTGGGAAGAGATAAATTATGTGATATGGATGTAGATGGGGAGTTTGTAGTCAAGACTCTAATTTTATATTGTTCATTTAGGTCATTGTTTTCTGAGATCTCATCTATGGAGGATCGTGTCAAACCATTCACGGACTCAGTCACCAAAAAACCAGGTATCACAACCTCTGCCAAGGCATCAGCCTCAATAAAACTGGACTCGTCAGTCCCTGCCGTGACATGAGCCGCGGATCCCAAGTTGCGTATCCAGAACGGGGTATCTTTTTTGAAGACCTTGCCGATAGTTTCTGGATCAGGCAGAGCTTGGGCATCCTGAGGTTTAGGGACAGCCCCTAACGGGTTCAAGAGCGGGGTGTCTTTTGAAGACCTTGCCGATAACCTCCGGGCAGCCGAATCGAAGCACATTCCCATCACCTCCCATGAGCGATCCTCCAACTACTAAATTATCTACAGTACCATCACTGTCAACATTGAATTTTGTGGAAAACCGACTCTTCTCAGATATTTCTACCATAAGGGAAGGCGATTCATCCTCTTCATCCGCAGTAAAATATGCGTCACTGTCCGTTAAATCGTCATCAACCTTATCAGACTCCAAAAAGATCTCAGATTGACCATTTACAACTTCCTTATGAGTAAGGAAAACAGCAGCAATTAACTTTTCATTATTCTTTTTATTTCCGTCTAAGTCATTATTCTCATCTTTTTCAGAATTTGAAAGAGGCAAATCGCCGGCGCCTGCGACAACCCCTCGCAAATGCTTAGAAGAAGAGATGCAAGTACTGTCCGTCTCAATATTAGATATGGGAGTAGTAATTGGAGCAGAAGGAATCTCATCCGGTTTAGCAGGATCTAATGGATTTCGGGATAATGCATCTGCATTGGAAATTTTCTTTCCTGGTTTATACACTATACTATAGTCATATTCATTTAACCTGATTTGCCATCTCATGATTCGAGAGGTAGGATCCTTTACATTGTGTAGCCAAACCAATGGTCTATGGTCAGTGACTAAAATAAATTGATGCCCATATAAATAAGGTCGGAAATGATCCACAGCAAATACGATGGCTAACAATTCTTTTTCTATTGTGGAGTAATTAGTTTCTGCTTTATTTAGGGTTCGGGATGCATACGCAATGGGAAGATCTTTTCCAATTTCTCCCTGACTCAATACAGCTCCTACAGCGTAATGCGAAGCATCAGTGGTTACGAGAAACACTTGCTTAAAATTCGGAAATTGAAGCAATGGTTCGGAGCAAATAATATCACGTAACTCCTCAAAAGCAGATGGAGCAGCACTATTCCAAACAAAAGAAGTATCTATCTTCAAGAGCTGAGTTAAGGGCTTGGCGATTTTAGCCATTTGAGGAATAAAACGCCGATAATAGCCAATCAGACCCAAAAATTGCTTCACATTTTTCTTACTCATTGGAAAAGGAAATTGTTTCACAGCCCTAATTTTCCCAGGATCGGGTTTCACTCCTTCAGACGATATGACATGCCCTAGATAAACAATTTCACGACAAAGAAAATGACATTTCTGGGGTTGCAAAGCTAAGCCTGCATTTTGCAATCGTGCCAAAAGATTTTTTAATTTACGAGAATGTAGACCAAGCTTGCAATTTAACTGAACTTCGCGGCCGATTCTCGCAGGCAACGCCTCCCTTCCTCCGATCGCGCGCCTCACTCCCCGCGGCAGCCAAAGTGCTCGGTAGGCCTCAGCCGCGATTGGCACGTGTGCCAATTCTATTCCCTGCAAACCTGATAAAATCAAATCCATGCATCTCTGAAATGTAGCTGGGGCATTTTTGAGACCAAAAGGCATCCTATTAAACTCGTAATGGCCATTGGGAGTCGAAAAAGCAGTCTTTGTTCGAGATTTAGGGTCCACGGGGATCTGATGAAATCCAGAAGCCAAATCGAGGGTACTAAAATATTTCGCTGCTCCAAGTTGATCTAATATGTCTGTAATATTTGGGAGTGGATAAGCATCGCTAACTGTTTTCTCATTTAATTTGCGATAGTCTATGACCATACGCCAACGTGGTTTACCAACAGAATCCGATTTTTTCGGAACTACCCAAACTGGTGAGTTATAAGGTGATGAAGATGGTTGGATTATACTATTTTCTAACAATGCACTAACTTGCTTCTTTATTTCCTCTTTATGAACAGGTAGAAATCTATATTGCTTGGTATTTATTGGGACCTCATCTGTTGTGACTATTGTATGCTGCAGGACATTGGTAGAACCTAATTTATCCGATGCAAGATAAAACTGATTAGGAAATTCATTGATAATTTCCAAAATACTGGTTCGTTCAACTTCATTTAAACTAGTCAAATTCAAAAGTTTAACGATTTGTACCATTCTACAGGCACTAACCTTGGATGGATCTACATGTGGATTTCCCGTATGTGAAGAACGGAATGCGGGTAAATTCTCTGAAAATGCTTCTAACTCGACTGGTGGTACAGTCACAGTGACACAATCAGGTGTTGTGTTTATTGCATAAATTTTTGCAAATCCGTTTTGCTGGGTAACTAAAGCCTCTCCTATATAAATACCTGGGTGACTCATTAATCGCCTTAGATATCCTACTTTGGTTTTAGGATTTTTAATAGGAAGAGCTATGAGTGTCTTCGAACGCGGAGGTAAATTAAAAGACGATGATGACAAAAAGAAAAATTCTTCATTACCAAGCCGCAAACTATTGGCTGTAGTATCACCGAACTTCAAAATTGCACCTTGATTTTCTAGGAATGGCATTCCTAAAATTCCTGTCTCAGCAATAGGAAATCTATCATGGACTACTTGAAATTGCACTTCAACATTCCGAACTTTAATGACGACTTCACCGCGCGTACGTAAATTTCCCGAATCGATTCCAGTGAGGTGATAAATAGTCTCAGTATTCACCGATACACTAGAAATTATGCCGCTTTGTTTTATTATGTTTAATTGTGATCCCGTATCAATCAAAAAACTAGCGAACCCTTGAGGAAAACAATTATGCTCTAATTTAACTACGGGTAAACAACTAGTTCCTTTCACTTTCATTTGGAAACAGTCTCGTTTGAATTGATGCTGGCAATCAAAGGTTCCTTCCACGTCGCGTCCTTTCGTGGAAACCTCTTCGAGTTTAAATGGTTCTGATTTATAGAGTTACGAGGAAATGTATTTCGCGATGACGGAACGTTTTGACTCTACTTCTTATAGCAACGTGCTTCCGAATGCCCAGTTTTCCTGCAATAACCGCATCTACGTTCTTGATTCGGGAAATCTACTCAAATATCTCTATTTTGAGGGCAATAACTACGCAAATGTCCTATTTGATTGCATTGAAAACACTTGCTATCTTTAAAATTTGTTTTAAAAATTTTGGCATCTCGAATAAAATATTGTGCAGAAGTGGAAGGTTTCTCCTTTTGAACTAGCGCTTCCTCTAAACTACTGGCGATATCGATTGCAGCCTCAAGATATTTTATATCTTTATCCTTAACAAGGAGAAGTTTTATCATTTGATTATGTAGACCGTTAATAAAACTCGTTATTGCTATATTATTTAATATGCCGTTTACGCCTATCAGCTGTTCTTTACTATAAGTATCCTTAGCAACCTCTAATCCGCTATTTAATATTTCACTGACCCGAGCATCCAAAGACTCCATGGACTCATTCTTACTTTGAATTAAATTCATAAATTCTTCGTTGATGCGATTTACGTTAAATGATCTAGCGAAAATCTTTTTTAAATTGCTAATTAGTTCGTCTAATGTTTCAGGTTCCCGTCTATTCGACAATGCTAATTTCACGTATCCTTCTATTTTATCGCGAATCAAGAATAAAAGGTTCTCGCGGTCTTCCGGTTTTACCTTGGAATTTACCAATTTGCATTGCTTAATAAAATTAATTAAAGAACCCGACTTGCCATCATATCGAGGGATTGCGTCCTGCACTAATTTTAACGAAAGGTGCGATTTTTAAGCATTTATGGACTCAGAATTTTCTCGAGAATCTGCAGCAGCAACCATGGTGGAGCAAGGAAACGATACGCTTAAATTAGGTAAATTAATCGCCGGGGTACTCACTTGTCCCGGTAAAAGGCTTAGTTCTACAGGTTGCGATTCATTTACAGAAGAATTTTCTCGCATTATTTCAGTAGTCCTAGATATACCCTCAACTTTGAAATTGGCAACCGTATTTAAATGAAATGATCGCTTTCTCCTACACGCTATGTTTTTCCGATTATTACGCGGCATTTTGAAAATGTTAAACTTTATAATTACGCTACACTAAGCG
Source organism: Perdita meconis (assembly GCA_030770465.2). Lineage (NCBI taxonomy): Eukaryota > Metazoa > Arthropoda > Insecta > Hymenoptera > Andrenidae > Perdita > Perdita meconis. Next base: position 1,769,881 of record JASKOS020000026.1, on the reverse strand, counting down.
AAAATAAAATATCCATATCTAAACAACTATGCGTATAAAATTGTGGCAACTCCGTCTGCCAACCGGCAGAGCGCACCACGCATCGGGATGCACGGCGGAAGTCGTTCTCGCGCGCCGCGTAAACAAACGCTAAACCCACGCGCGATCTTCTAATGTTTTCCCTCTTCGTTTCCTCTCTCTCTGGCCGTTTTCCTCGCTTTGCGTAAGAGACGCACGCGTGTCCGGCCGCGCTCGTCAAAAAAGTGACTTTTCCCTTTGCATAACTTCGCGGCCGCCCCGCGCCTTTCCGCCGCATAACCTGTACGACCGGGAACGTCTGTGATATTTTAGTGATAATAAATGTATTAGTATTTTTCTCTAACCCGGAGTTCGCCATTTTATTTCCCCTTCGATTGGCTTCTCCAAAATCTTAAGACAAAAATAGAAAAATAATTACTTTTTTCTCGATAGAATCGAACCATGAATTCAGGGACTGTGGAGGGGAAATGTTTTCGGGGTGCGGGGCAAGGGGATGGATGAATAGTTCGGTTTTGACTCGTTTGGAGTGCTGCGAAACAAGGTTACACTTTTTTACATAGGGCTCTTATGGGACCTTCCACTCTATCTAATCTTCTTTGCTTAAGGGTGTCGGATACTGGATTACCGACCTCTGGGGGCAGAAAGGAAAAGGTCTAAAAAAAAAATGGACTACGATGTGATATATAGATACTTTATGGCAATGACCTATGGCCACGTGGTTAGAGGATAGTACCGTAGCAAGTTTACCCAGAGGCCCGTGTCCACATAATAAAATATATACATACAACTTTTATTGATAAACAAGCAATTAACTTAGCAGAGTGTTCTCTATGATAACTGCAATAACAATCAATGCTTTGTAAACATTTAGAACTTAATAATAACGTTTAATATAAATATAGGAATAGACTTCTTCCGGTAGGAGAGCTGTAGTGAGCAGGTGTACAGTGAGAGGTTGGAAGTGTATTGAATAGAAATAAAAGTAGAAGTTAGGAAAAGGAGAGTGGGTGTGCAGTGGAGAAGGAGAGTAGTGTGGGGAGAGGCTGAATAGAAAGAAGGAAGGTGGTAGGTTGTGGATAAAGTGAAACAGGAGTGTGAAAAGAAGGTGGAAAGGAGAGGTTAGGACGGAAGAAAGAGGCGGGAAAAGGATAGGGGTAGAGAGAGCGCGGGGTAGAGAGAGTGGAGAAAAAGGAAAACATCGAAAATCGTGACAAGAGAGTCAGCCGATAAGATAGGAAGCGATAAGGAATTGAAAGAGAATGGCAGATGAAAAAGTACGGGAGATGAAAGAAAAAGAAGAGACGGAAATAGTGACGGACATAAAGGCAGGGGAAAAGGAAGAAAGAAAAAAGAAGGGGAAAACATCAAAAGAGGTGTTAGTGGGAAGAGAAAGAAGTGGAAGTATGGGAAGTTTGCAGAACTGGATGGAACTATGTAAAAGGGGAAGAGAGGAGGATACAGAGCAGGAAATATTTAGGAAAAGTATGAGAGTGGAAAGATCGCCACACGAGAAGAAAAAGGAAGAAGGAATAAAGGATATATTGAATGCAATGAGGGAGGAGTTAAGAATAAATGCAGAGGAGATGAAGGAAGTAAGGAGAGAATTGAAACAGGAGAGAGAGAGAATGGAGAAAGAGGCGCAGAGAAGAGAGGAAGAGTGGAGAAGAAGATGGGATGGACTTGAAAGAAAGAAGGGAAAGGAGGAAAAATGTGGTAGTGAAAAGAATGAAGATGAAAAAAAAGGAAGGAGAAGAGGAAGCAGTGAGGAAGATATGGAAGGAAATAGGGGTAAAGGCAGAAATTGAAAAAACAAGGATAGTAAGGGGAGCGAGTAGAGAGGGAGAGGTAATGGTGGTGGTAGAGATGAGAGATATGGAGGGTAAAAGAGAAGTAATGGATAAAAAGAAGGGATTGAGAGGAAGAAGAGAAAGAATCGAGGATGACATGACGGAGAAAGAACGTAGGATGCAGTGGAAACTAAGGAGAATTGCGGAAGAAGAAGAGCAAAAAGGGGAGAGGGTGAGAGTAAAGTACGGGAGAATATGGAAAGGAGGAAGTTGGTGGAAATGGAATGAGGAAGAAGAAAGTTTAGAGGAGATGAAGGGAAACGGAATAAAGAAAGGGGAAAGGAAGGAAGAAAAGATGGGGAAGTAGAAAGAATAAAGAAGAAAGGAGACAGGGGGAGAGAAGGAGAGGAAAGAGGGCAGAATCAAGGGGAATATGAAAAATTAAGGAAGAGAGAATTGGACGTGGAAACCAAAGAGGGAAGGAATGAAAGAAGAAGAAAGTTAGTAGAAGATGTAATAGAGAAAAGAGAGGAAGAGAAAGAGGAAGGGGAAGGATATAGTAGGAAAGTGAAGGATAAAGTACAGAAAAGTATGACGATAGGATTCTGGAATGTGGCAGGATTGAAAGGAAAAGATGAAGAGTTCTGGGAAGACATAAAGAAATGGGATGTGATAGGTATGGTGGAGACATGGGTGGAAGAGAAAGAGTGGGAAAAGATTAGGAAAATTTGCCAAAGGGATATAGATGGAAATGTCAATGGGCGAAGAGAACGGTAAATAAAGGAAGGGGAAAAGGAGGGATAGTAACAGGAGTGAAGGAGAATATAGTTGAGGAACAAGAAAGACAAGGAGGGGAAGTAGAAGGAATTATGGGAAGGAGAATATGGTGGAAGGGAAAATGGTGAAGAATAGTGACAATATATATAAACGAAAGGATAGAAAGCAAATTAGAAGAATTGAGAGAAGAGTTAGAAGGAAGAGGGTTAGAGGAAAAGATCATAGTAGGGGGGGATTCCAATGCGAGGACAGGGGAAGAGGGAGGTTTTGAAAAGGAGGAGAAGCAGGAGGAGAGGAGAAAGAGGAAATCAAAGGACAAGTTAGTGAACAAAGAGGGAACAATATTGTTGAAAATGATAGAGGAAGAGGGATGGGGGATAATGAACGGAATTACGGAAGTGGACGAAGGAGGAGAGTTTACATTCAGTGGTGGGAGAGGAAGCACAGTGATCGATTACATAATAGGAGATTTTGAGACATGGGAAGAGGTGAAAAAGATGAGAGTAGGGGATAACATAGAATCGGATCATCATCCGGTGGTGATAAGAATAAGTGAGGAGGAGGAGGAGGTGAAGGAGAGAAAGGAGGAAGATGAAAGTGGACAAATTATGGACTGGTCAGAGAAAGGAATAGAAGTGTACAGAAAGAGAATGGAAAACAAAGAAATAAGAGGCGATAATGTTGAAGAAATGATAGATAATTTAGTGCAGACAGTAGGGAAAGAAGTATGTTGGAAAAAGAGAAAGAAATAGAGAAAAGGACCGAGATGGTGGGACGAAGAATGCAGAGAGAAGAAAAGAAAAGTGAGAAAGGCAATGAGAGAATGGAGAATGGAAGAAAGGGTGAGGGAGGAATACATGAAGGAGAAGAGGGAATATAAGAGATTGTGTAAAAAGAAAAAGGAAGAAGAAAAAGAGAAGATGATAGAGGAGGTGAGAAACGCAAAGACGGAGAGGAAGGTATGGGAAATTATAAGAAGAGAGAGAGGAAGAAAGAAACAGGTGAATGAAGATATCAAAATGGAAGAATGGAAGGAATTTTTTATGGAGAATACGGGTGGGAGAAGTGAAAAAGAGGAGGAGACGAAGAGAAGAAGTGAGTGCAGGAGGGAATGGAGGGAAGAGGAAATGATAAGCATGGAAGAAGTGAAAGGGATTATAAAAAGAATGAAAGGGAAGAGAGCGGCGGGTATGGACGGGATTCCGAATGAGGCATGGATGTATGGTGGAAGAGAAGTAGAACGAGCGATTTGGAAGATATGCAACGGAGTATGGAAAGGAGAAGGATGGCCGGAGGCGTGGAGGGATGGAATAGTGGTGCCCAAAGTTAAAAAAGGAAGAGGGGAGTGTGTGAATGACTACAGAGGAGTGACGCTAATGCCAACGCTGTACAAAATATACACGAGCATAATAGCAGAAAGGCTAGAAAAAGAGGTGGAAGAGAAGAAGATGGTACCAGACAATCAGGCGGGATTCAGAAAGAAGCGAGGAGTAATGGACAATATATATGTAATAAATTATGTAATAGGGCGTGAAATAGGAAAAAAGAAGGGAAAGGTGGTAGCGTTCTTTGTAGATTTGAAAGCGGCATTCGATTCAGTAGATAGAGGAAAACTGTGGATAGCGTTAGAGAAAAGAGGCGTAAATGAATGGTTGAGAGAAAGCATAATAGACATTTATGAGGAAACAAGATGTAACGAACACTGGTTCGTTGGTCGGTCTTAAGGACCTGGGAAGCGGGATTTATGCCGACTCAGTCGATCGCCAGGATTCGCAAATAAGCTAGTCGAGTCAGCTGAGTTTTATTCTAACATAAACAAACTTTATTCTAATTAACGGAACAAAAACATTATCGGCCGGTCAGAACGGCTCACATCAACTCGCGAATTTCGGAGACGACGGAACGCGGCGTGATCGGCGCGACATAACGCGGCTTAATGCTAGCGCGGCTTAAAACTATCGGGCGCGGCTTAAAACTATCGGCGACGGCTTAAAACTACAAAGTATTTAAAGCAAGGAGGAAAGGATGAGAATATAATAAGGATAGCAAGGTACAGACTAGGAAACGAAATGAGAGGTGAGAGATATTGGATGGATGACGAAAAAAGAAAATGTAGAGTGTGTGGATGGGAAAGAGAAACATGGGAGCATGTATTAGAGAGGTGCGCAAAAGATGTGAATGAAAAAGAGAGAAAAAATGTATGCGAAATATTAGGGGAAATGGATGGAGGAATGAAGTGGATGAAGAGAATGGACGAAAGGAGAGATGAAGTGGATGCGAGAGATTTAGAACAGAGTGTAAGGGATGGAAGGAAAGACGATGAGGAATAAAATGTAGATAAGAAGGATGAAGAATGTATGTATGAGTGCAATAGAACATGTAAGATTTATGTAAAATGATGGAGGGAAGAGAAGTAACCCGGAAGGGAGAATAAAGATTATATTATATTATTATTATAAATATAGGAATACACCCAGATACTAAATAATCATTATACTAGTACTTTTTACAACTTACTATAGACACATTTGTGCGTAATTAAAAGAAAGTGAAATTGTGCCTATGTATGTAGTATCAGATAAACTAATCATCTAACAGTAAGATGTTTCAGGGTGAGTAATTTCTATACTAAAATCTGCAGAGTGAAACGAATTTAAGCAAAAATAAAGAAAATTACATGTGAATCAATTTTTCCTTCACATTTTACAAAAAAATTGTCTAATAATTTTTTAAAAGTTTTACAATTATCCGATGTTGATGCAGAAGTTCCACTCTATAGATTATGGTATCAAAATTACTCACCCTAAAGCACTTTGCTTTTAGGTGATTAATTCATCTGAAATTATGTATAGAGAATGCAGTGGTGTGATACTGAAAATCATCTTTATCGTTGAATAATTTTAACAATTTTGTATATTGTGATAATTTCATTTTTTAAAATTACTCAGGAATGTGCCCACAGTAAATTGTAAGAAGTACCGATATAATAATTATTTAGTGTTATTGAACACAATATAAACCATTGATTTTACTTGCCCAATAGTCCTGTACCCCTTTAAGGAGAGCTAACACTGTAACGGCTCGAAAAATATATTCTTTTCCCTTCTTCTTTATCTTGCCCTGTAAAACAGTTACAACTGTGTAATAACTTCAAATTAATTTGAGTATTGTATACAATAAAAGTGTATGTGCGTACCTTCTTGTACATGGAATTTCTATTTCATATTAAAAAATCATTCCTCTTACATATTCTTGCACCTCATATGAAAATAGTTTCCATGACATCATAGTTTGCGCTTTATGTCAAACAATTGTTTCTATGACATGGACCTGTTACAGAAATATATGCAAGGTAAAGATGATTTATAATTAATTCACTAAGATACAATAAAACTAGAAACATTCTAAATACTTGTTTGCATATATTTTGAATTTCTCTTCCCCTTGAGTGTAAAAAGCTTTTTTCCATATTTATGAGTAAATATGGCCCAGCAGCTAGCAAAGACAAAAGTTTATTTTGATGCCTGATTCTAAACTCTTGTTTCCCTTCTTATTTCACACAGCAAATTTTCACTCCTGATATTACTCTGTAAAACAGTTACAACAAATATTTATATTATATTTATAACAAATATTTATAACAAACTTTATAACAAATATTTATAACAAATAAAATATTTATAATACTGTAATGAACGATGAACTCGTGCGACAACAAAATGTAATATTAAATATTAATAAATAGGTTAGGTTCCCCAAGAGCATATAAAACGTTCACATTTGTTAACCCTGAGTCCCGTTCACATTTCGCGTGAGCGCCTACCATGCTAGGCACCCGCCGTGCTGCGTACACGCCGCGCTGGTTAACCGTCATGATCCAATATGGCGCCCAGAGAAGAAATCCCCTCCACGACCCCCTCGCAGCGAAGCATCGAGCAGAAACCCCCCTCCACGATCCCCTCGCATCGAAGCATTGAGAAGAAACCCCCTCCACGACCCCCTCGCATCGAAGCATCGAGAAGAAACCCTCTTCCACGACTCCGTCATATCTAAGCTTCTAGAAGGAACACCGAAGCTTCTAGAAGGAACACCGAAGCTTCTAGAAGAAACATCGAAACTTCTAGAAGGAATCCCCACCAAGGCCCCATTGAAAATTCCGGGTATAAATGGAGGCCCGTCAACCAAGAGAACTCAGAGTGAAGACTTCCCATCTGACTTCCAACATGATAGGACGTGCTTCACGGTGCTCTCTAAACACAAGGAATATCAGGGGTACATTTATCGGTGATTTAAGCGTGTATTTTCGCTCTTTTACATTTTAATCGCTAGTTTTCTGGTGCTTTGCCTAAAATTTTCCGCTTCTCTCTCGCTCTTCTTCAACTATTCTATTTCTGAGAAGATTTTCCAAATCCTCCTGTAAACTCGAGCACGTGGTCATCCTCTCAAGCGGCAAATGCCGCTTGGGCTACCAAGGTCCTCCAAGGGGAAAACTCCTTACGACAGGGACCCTCTACACAAACTTTCACGAGAAGCTGGTGCGAACGAAGAAGCCACATGTAACGCAAACGAATGTGAAGATCCCAAGGAAGCTCTCCTGGAACTTCAGGACGAACTCAACTCGGAAATGCATGCATCTCCTTTCTACCATCCTGATGCAATTGAAACCCTCGAATCGCTCCAAAATCTTTATTCTGAGGTCGACATACCGGTGAGTGATGCAGCCTCTTATGTAAAATTTTTTTCGGATTCTGTCTCGGTGTCCCCAAGCGCGAGTGCTCCGGCAGCCATTATCGATCCGCCAGTGGTGCCCATTCAAACGGCCGCGGCAGCGAGAAAACTCAAATCACCGTCCAGGTCAAACTCTGCTCCACTTTCAATTCTTAAACAATCAAGTGTCTCTCCAAATTTGGCCTCTCCTACTATTTCTGCAAAAGCTAAAACTGCCAGTTCTAAAACCACCCACCACATTTCGCTGCGCCCTGAGCGCCCTACCTCAAATCCTACCCCAATCATACAATCTGAGCTATCTGTATCCAAGCCTGTTAGGATACTTCCCCAAAAAAATAAAACTAAAATCCAAAATCCTACCAAACCTGAGCACTCCTCGTCAATCCTCAAAACGAGCGTAGCAGTTCTCAACTTCAAATCGACATCGACCACCACTGGCACTGACACACTCTCGCCCTCAACTTCTGACCTCCACATGGAAGTTGAGACTCACCCCTCCGTTCCACTAACCAACAAATTTCAACTCCTCGAATCTTTTTCCGATGAGTTTCCTCCTTCTTTGACTCGACAAAAAAATCCGCCTAAAAAACCTGACTCCCGGACCTCTCCAGTCTCCCAAAACCCAAAATCATCTACGGAAGGTGCCCAAATCACCCTCCATACTTCCAAACCACCCCCTATCTACATTCATAACTTTGATGGCAACATCCCCAAGCTAATTAAAAACCTCACTGATTCCTATGGGAAGTCCTTTAAACTAAAGTTTTTCGCATCAAGAGTGCGAGTCCAGTTTGACTCCATGGCCCATTTCAGGGACCTGAAGGACAAATTATCCCAAGGTAATAAACAATTTCACACATACACCCCTAACGAGGATAAAATATTTACTGTGGTCCTGAAAGGACTCCCACTCCTACACAATCAGGAACTGCTTTCTGAACTCTCCTCCATGGAGCTTGTCCCTATCTCCATTACCCCCCTTACTAAAAAATCTAATAACCCGACCCCAACCTTCTGTTCCTATAAGGTAACCCTTCCACTCGGCACAAATCTCGCTCAAGTCCGCAAAATAAATTATATCTTCCATACCAGAGTTTACTGGGAAAAATACTTCTCCCGGAAAACCTACACTCAGTGTTTTAGATGTCAAGCTTTCGGTCACTCTTCGGCAAACTGTAATATTGCCCCAAGGTGTGTCAAATGTGGGAAGGCACACTTTACCCACGAGTGCGGGAAACCCATTGAAGAACCTCCCTCCTGTGCAAACTGTGGTGGCCCCCACACTGCAAATTTCTCCGAATGCCCGTCGCTACTAAGATTTCTTGAAAAGAGAGCAAAGCCTACTCAAGCAAACGCTATAAACCCTGTTAGTCATGCTTTCCACCCTCAACCTTCTCCACCCTCCCAATCGGCCTTGTTTGCCCCTCCCCCAAAATCAAAAAATTTTACCAGTTACAAAGATGCACTTCTAGGTAGATTCCCACTTCCCAGTACACCTTTTCCTACTGCCACCCCAAACTCGGCTAATTTACTTCCTACAAACTCCGAATCCAACGACCTTAATCAAATTTTCGAACTTCAAAACGTCTTCTCGCAAATTGGGAGGATCTGCGACATTGGAAAACTCCTACTCGCTGCCCGCTCCTTCCTTGAACGGCTTAAGCACTGCAACACCCAGGCAGAGCAATTTCAGGCCCTGCTAATCACCTTCAGCTCTCTAGACAAGCCCTAAATAACCATATGACGCATCTACCTAAAATTATGCTATGGAACCCCAGTTCCATTAATAATAAGTCTAACGAACTTTCCTTCTATCTAATCAAACACCATATTCACATTTGCCTAATTGCAGAAACCTGGCTAAACTCTAAGTCATCTCTAATTATTCCTGAATACGAGATTATCAGATGCGACAGAGCCAACGACCTCTCCAGAGGGAGCGTTGCTATTGTCTGTCACAAATCCATATCTTACTCCCGCGTAAACTTCTCCCCCATTGACGGTTCAGAAGTGGTCGCCATCCGACTCCTTCATCCCTCATTGACCATAGCGACCGTCTATGTCCCGCCTCCTCCTAATGCCCCCCTAACCTCTGATATCCTAAATAGACTGACGAGACTTCCCCCTCCTTATATCATCGGTGGGGACTTCAACGCCAAACACCCCTCCTGGAATAACTCAAACTCAAATGTATCTGGCAGAACCCTATTTAATCACTCCATATCAAATTCCTATAGAATATACCACCCTCCTTCCTTTACCTTTTATCCTCCTGCTCCTAAAAAACCTTCAACCCTCGATCTATTCCTTGTTCAATCCAACCATGATTTTTCCTGCTCTACCTCTGACGAAGCGGCCACAGAGCACCGCCTTGTCTTTCTTACCCCCACCACTGAACCTCTTCGTCTCCCAAATTCCTCACCTTCTGTTGACTGGACTAAGTACCACTGCCTAACCTTAAACCACTCCCTAACCACAACCTTCCGCAACTGTGATGAAATAGACCACAACATTAAAATTCTAGAAAAATTCCTTCATACCTCCTTAAAAAAATCCACTACTTACGACCTGACTGAAAAGGCGTCCCTCACAGTCAAGGACCCGATGCTACAATCTCTAATTACCCTTCGCAGATGAAATCGCAAGCTCTACCAAAGTACGGGTGCTCCTTTCTATTACGAGTATGCTAAAATCCTGTCTAAAGCCATCCACCACAGAATTAAAGAAGTCAATATCCTGGAATACAAAAACCGCATTAAAAACTTAAACCGTGCCGACCCGACCTTCTGGGCTAATTATAAACGCCTTACAAACACTAAAACCGTCTACCCTACTCTCTCCTATATAACAACACGGCTCTCACCTCCCCGGAGGACAAAGCAGCTGCTTTTAACTCCTATTTTGCAAACATACATAACGCGGTCTCTAACCGTCCCTCTCCTTTCTCCTCGGAAGTTAACGACTTCATCGCCCAGTTAAACTCTGCGCATCCTGACCCCTCTCCGTTGCAGGGTTGCACCCCTAACCTGATCGCAAATCTCATTCGTGGCCTGCGGAACAAAAAAGCCCCCGGCTACGATAAAATCTCAGCGCTTATGTTAAAAAATGCAGACAACAAAATTGTCCTGCAGATTTACTACCTATTCAGAGCTTGCTCTACCCTGTGCTATTTCCCTGCTGCCTGGAAACTTGCCAAAATTATCCCGGTCCCTAAACCAGGCAAACCAAAGGATAACCTTACGAGCTACAGACCCATAAGTCTTCTCTCCATCCTAGGCAAGCTGTTTGAGAAAGTTATTCTCTCACACATAAACCACCACCTCAAATCTCGCAACCTACTTACTGACACCCAATTCGGATTTCGTCAAGGGCATTCTACCACTCACCAACTTATTCGGGTAGCTCAAATTATAACCCACGAGATAAACGTTAATAGAGTTACTGCCATGGTACTCCTTGACCTCTCCCAAGCCTTCGACACTGTCTGGCACTCAGCCCTACTCCTCAAACTTCACAAATGCGGCTTCGATCTTCAAATCATTCTCCTGATCAAGTCCTATTTGACCTCCAGGCGCATATCTGCTTCCATCAATAACCATCCGTCTAACCCTGTCGAGATACTTGCGGGTGTCCCACAGGGCTCTATCCTTGGCCCAACCCTCTTCAATATATACATAAATGATATACCTATTAGCTATAACACCCAAATGGCACTTTATGCGGATGACACTGCACTACTTGCTACGTCATGGAAACCTCAACATGCTATACTCAAGCTTCAAACTCACTTAAACGAAGTTGCTGATTTCTTCCTTAACTGGAAACTCATAGTCAATCCGAGTAAAACCCAGGCCATCATTTTCTCGAGGCATAAAACCCCAGTTCCCGATCTAAACCTCCTCCTCTGTGGGTCTCAAATTCCCTGGGTCCCCCAGGTCAAATACCTAGGTATCATATATGATTCTAAACTATCCTGGACTCCAGCTGTTATGGACAGAATCTCAAAGGCGAGAACTGCTGCCGGAGCCCTCCATAAATCGCTTGTTGCCAACAATCTGCTAACCAGACATCTCAGATTTGTTATTTACAAGTCTTGCATTAGACCAGTACTCACCTACGGATCGCAAGTGTGGATGGCTGCTCCTCCGACGTATCTCATGCGTCTCCAACAGACTGAAAATAGGATCCTCAGAATTGTTGCTAACAAAAAATATGATTTTCCCACAGATGAACTGCACAAGGAACTCAAATCGGAGAAAATTCTCCTTTATATCATGAGGCTTGCCGGCTCTTACAATGTTAAAAATCACCCTAATGCTCAGATTCAGCTCACTGGTTTGTTCGACCGCAATAGAATCCCGTACAGGATTAAAGCTCTCTTCCCTCTTGACCCTACACACTGCTCCTCAGCTTTAATCAAGAACAAAAACAGCTGCTCTTGATACAACTCTGCTTTCTCTGCTTAACATTATGCTATATTAAATCTTAAACCTCTGACTCACCTTCCAGCCTTCGCTCTAGCGAGTTCTTCCCTCTGGGCAAACTCCCTCTCCCCCCCCCAAATCCTTGTTCCCTCCCCCTCCCCCCATGCTTTTCACGCTCTACCAACAAATCACCTCATCCATGCTGCATGCCCAATCAGCTTCTGCATGATCACTTCGGCTACCTGCCACTTCTCATTTGGGGTTTTTTGAAAATTTTCCCCACTACTACTAAGCTCTACGATGTTTATTCTAAAACTAATTCATGAAGGTAACGCCATAAAACCCACCAATCACGTGCATCCGGTAAGGGGGCGACACCGCTCTCAGGTACGAAACACCCTCACTCAAGGAACCAAGGAAAAAAAAAAAAAAAAAAAAAGAGAACTCAGAGTGAAGTTCACTTCCCGTCTGACTTCCAACGTGTTAGGACGTGCTGAACGGTGCTCTTTATACTAGAAATCATCAGGTTGTTACGAGCCTGGGCCGAGTGCAACGCTTGAGGCCGGCGAGTGTGTGTGTATATTTTCCACAGGAATACGGAGTCAGTTTGTTAGTAAGGTACGCAGACGAACCTGACGCGAAGTCAGGGAGCTGCTAGGATTATTGACGGCGAGGACGAACCTGATGCGAAATCAGGGAGCCTCTAGGAAATGGAGTCAGATGCGGACGAACCTAATGCGAAATTAGGGAGCCGCAGGAAGGTGAAACTTCGTGGACGAACCCGATGCGAAATCGGGGAGCCACTAGGATTGAAAGTCGCAGACGAACTCAACGCGAAGTTGAGGAGCTGCTAGGAAGTTGGTAAAAGCACAGACGAACCTGACGCGAAGTCAGGGAGCTGTTAGGAGGTTGGAAAACGTACAGACGAACCTGATGCGAAATCAGGGAGCTGTAGGATGCGGACGAACCTAATGCGAAATTAGGGAGCCGCAGGATTGTTAGTTTAGCCTCGTAACTTTGAAATAATAAAATTAGAAATATAACTCGAGCGGTAAAGTTATACTTCGTGTGGGTACGTTCGATTACTATCAAGGATTGTGGAGTTAGATCGTAGGTTCAAACTCATACTCAGAATTTAAAAGTTAACTCTAAATATATTGTAAATCAGTCTTTAAATACAAGTGTGTCGTGTAGTGTTTGTCACGAGTGTGTATATTAAAAATGTGTTGAATTTACCAAATAGTTGTTGGTGCTCGGTTTTCACGCACTGGCAATGCGGGGGAAGAGTGAATTTAGAAAGAATTGCCAAATAGAAATTTATGCCGACTCGCGGATCCTATAAGGTTAGTTTAGATTCGAAGGGGAACTTTAGCCCGATCTCACAATATTCGACTCTAGAGAATGTGACGCGACGTTGTCTCTAAACGTGACGGTACGATTCTGAACCCCCGAGAGATGAAATCAACGGGTTTATATAGGCCGAAAAGCGAGTGGGGATGCCTCTAATTTTCCAAATAAGGAAAGTTCTAGAAGGTTCGAAAGTTGCGTCAGCTTCTTAAAAATTTCGGTTAGGATGCAGCTGCATCTAGAGATAAGCGGTAAGGGGAGGTTAAGAGGGTTTTTTCCTTGCTAGACTCGAGCTCGAAGAATCGTGAGAGCGAGAAAATAATCATGCATGTGATGCATACGTAACAAGGTGTACAAATATCAGTGATTTAAGTGTGTATTTTTCACTCTCTATACATAATAATAGCCTATTTTCTGGTGCGTTGCTTATAATCTGCTTTCCTTCTCGCTTTTCTCCATTTACTCTGCTTCTGCCAAGTTTTTTCAAATCTCACTGTAATTTCGCGCACGTGGTCAACTTCTCGAGCGGCTAATGCCGCTTGGGCTACCAAAGACTACAAAGGGAAAAACCCCCTACGACAGGGACCCTTATTATAAAATTTCACGTGAATTTGGAGCAAATGAAGAACCCAAAACGGACGCTACGGAATTTGAGGATCCCAAGGAAGCTCTTTTGGAACTCCAGGACGAACTAAACATGGAAATGCATGCATCTCCCTCCTACCATCCTGACGCACTCGAAACCCTCGATTCGCTCCAGAATCTTTACCCTGAGGTCGACGTTCCGGTGAGTGATGCAGCCTCCTATGTAAAATTCTTTTCGGACTCCGTTTCGGTGTCCCCAAGCGCGAGTGCTCCGGCAGCCATTATCGATCCGCCAGTGGTGCCCATTCAACCGTCCGCGGTTACGAAAAAACTCAGATCTCCTTCCAGGTCAAATTCCGCTCCACTATCAATCCTCAAGCAACCAAGCGCCCCTCTAAATATGGCCTCTTCCGCTAGCTCCGCTAAAATTAAAAGTCTTAGCCATAAAACTACCCACCACATTTCTCTGCGTCCTGAACGCCCGATCCCTAACCTAACTTCAAACATTCTATCCGAACTATCAGTAGCTAAGTCTCCTAGAATTTTTCCTCAAAAGAATAAACCTAAATCCTCAAACCTACCTAAACCTGATCAGTCCCTATCAATCCTCAAAAAGAACGTAATTGATATTCATAATAAATCAACCACGGCCACCTCTGGTCCAGACCCCCTCTCTCCCTCTACTTCTGACCTCCACATGGAAGTCGAGTCCCACCCTTCTGTTCCTCTAAATAATAAATTTTCACTCCTCGAGTCCTTTCCTGACGAGATTCCTCCCTCCTTAGCTCCTCGAAAAAATTCTCCAAAGAGACTAGACCCCCAGACTCTCCCAGCCACCCAAAATCCAAAGTCACCCTCGGATGGAGCAAATATCGCCCTCCATACTTCCAACCCCCCCCCCCCCCCCCCATCTATATTCATAACTTCGATGGCAACATCCCTAAGCTTATTAAAAATCTAACTGATTCTTATGGGAAATCCTTTAAGCTAAAATTTTTTGCTACAAGAGTTCGTGTTCAATTTGACACCATGTCCCATTTCAGGGATCTGAAAGACAAACTATCTCAAGGCAATAAACAATATCACACTTACACTCCTAACGAGGATAAAATATTTACTGTTGTCTTGAAAGGACTTCCACTTCTAGATAAACAAGAACTGCTAACTGAACTCTCCACCCTGGAGCTCGTTCTTATCTCTATTATCCCACTCACAAAAAAGTCAAATAACTCGACCCCTACTTATTGTTCCTACAAGGTCACCCTCCCTCACGGCACCAATCTCACAGAAGTCCGTAAAATAAACTATATCTTCCATACCAGTGTTTACTGGGAAAAATATTATTCCCGGAAAACTTATACCCAATGCTTCAGATGCCAAACTTTCGGTCATTCTTCCGCAAACTGTAATATTGCCCCTAGATGTGTCAAATGTGGAAAGACACATTTTACTCATGAGTGCCGAAAACCCTTAGAAGACCCCCCTTCCTGTGCAAATTGCGGTGGACCCCACACTGCAAACTTTTCGGAATGTCCGTCGCTTCTAAGATTCCTAGAAAAAAGGGCCAAGCCCACCCAAGCTAACAGCAAAAATCCTGTCACCCATGGATTCCAGCTTCCACCTTCTCAACCTTCCCATTCAGCTCTGATTGTCCCTCCCTCAAACTCTCAAAACTTCCTTAGCTACAAAGATGCACTCGTGGGTAAATCCCCTCTCCCTAGTACTCCCTTTCCCACCGCTGCCTCTCACCCGGCAAACTCACCCCCTCAAAATCCTGAAGCAAACGACTTAAATCAAATCTTTGAACTCCAAAACGTCTTCTCCCAAATTGGGAGGATATGTGACATTGGTAAACTACTTCACGCTGCTCGCTCCCTACTTGAAAGACTAAAGCTCTGCAATTCTCAAGCAGAACAATTTCAGGCCCTGCTAATTACTTTTAACTCCCTAAACAAACCATAATTAAATCCAAATGAACCAAATGCCAAAAATTATGCTTGGAACCCCGGTTCCATTACAAATAAAGCTAGATACACACTACGACGTAACGTAGCGTTGCCGTAACGTAACGTAACGCAGCGGACCAAAAGTCAAAATATCAATCCCTTACTTTTAAATGGAACCATTCACACTACACCGACGGTGACCGGCTCTGGAAAATGCAGGCTGGGCCATTCACACATACAGGATACCGACTGCACCGTAACGTAACGGAGCGTAGCAGACCAACGGAAGAAGATATTGTTGCCTTGTTTTTAAATGAAGCAGTTCACACTAGGCCGACGTCGGCCGTAACGTAATGTAAGAAAATCGTTGGCAACGATATTTCTACGGTGACCACTTGAATGGGACCTTTTTTTGTGATCCTGGAGTGCCTTGGGTCGAAGCTCTCGGGACACGCACCCCGGGGGTTCGGGAATGAAAATAAACAGCAGTATGCTATCTAGTAATGAATAGTTATTTCTATAAATTCATACGTGATCTTCATAGAAATGTAACCAGCGAAAGGCTGATGTTTTCCTGATTAAAATGGTACCAAACGCGATATAAATATGATTATTTTCAGGGGTTTTGGAGGGAGTGCTCACATGTGATTTCAGATCCAAACGAGTACAATGTACAATATGCAATACAAGGTGCAACCGAATGCGTGGATGTCATGTGCGTGAACCGCTTAGGGTCGTCCTGGAAAATCCTCCACCTTTCAGGTCAAACTGTGAAATATCTTAAGATGTTATAGTAAAGAAGAGATTCTTTCGGATCATGGAGCACAGCGCTTCGGAAACATCGCACTTACCGTATAGGTCATTCCACGCGAACTCGGACACTTTTTGGAGTAACACCTCGGATTTTGCTGAATGTTTGATATTTTTTAGTTTTTAGGGATATATGAACGTGTGCACAAGGATTTTTGAAAATTTTTTAAATTGTTAATTTTAGAGCTCTTTGAAGTTTACTCTTTACTTTTTTCCAATAAAATTTAGCTCTTAAACTAGCAAACTGATAAAAATGTGCTTCTGGGTGCTTATAAAGCAGACATAGCAATACCTAATAACAATTATTTCAGTTGGAAGAAAAATTTTTTTAACCATTTATTTTGAATTGTTGTTAACAAATGCAGGTTTTTCCTAGCATGAAAAACCTATGTTTCTTAACAACAATTGCAAAAGAAATGGTTAAAAAAGTTTTTCTTCCAACTGAAATAATTTTTATTAGATACTGCTATGACTGCTGTATAACAACCCAAAAGCACACTTTTATCAGTTTACTAGTTTAAGAGCTACAATTAATAATAAAAAAAAAAAAAGAAAACAGTAACCTTCAAAGAGCTCTAAAATTAACAATTTTCAATATTTTCTAAAACCCTTTCGCACATGTTTACATATCCCTAAAATCTGCAACATATCCCAAATTCAACGAAATCCGAGATGTTACTCCAAAAAGTGTCCGAGTTCGCGTGGAATGACCATGGAATGTCTTGCTTTATCAAAGAATTTTCAACTTTTGATAATAGCAGTTCAAAAGTATTCTGGGACATTCGAAAGTATTCGAAAAATTTAAGTTCGTCATCTAACAACATTGTATATAATGTTGAGAACTCTCTTTCTGTGTCCCTTTTTTTCCACAAGTCGTGCACCCACATTTTTCTCTTCCTTTCGTCTTCATTCTTTTCTTCACCCTCTTCTAAAATTACGGCAGTTATTGCTAATTCTTCGTCCGAAAAATCCGACATGTTTAGGAATTTTAATTTTGATGCTAACACTTTGGAAGACGCGCTACTACTGAATGATGAATCCTGCTGGCGAGAGTGCAGGTAACAGATCCTCGTAGGTACACTGCAACGGTGACCTACGGCGAGCTACGTCGACCTACGGTGACTTACGTCGAGTTACGGCGAGCTACGTCGAGCTACGGCGGCTTACGTTACGTTGCGTTACGGTACGCTACGTTACGTCGTAGTGTGTATCTACCTTAAGTCTAATGAACTTATTCTCTTCCTAAACAAACACAATATTCATATTTGCCTTATTGCTGAAACTTGGCTAAACTCAAATACCTCTCTAAATATTCCTGAATATGATGTTATCCGATGCGACAGACCTAATGACCTCTCTAGAGGTGGGGTCGCCATCGTCTGTCATAGATCCATCACTTTCACTCGTATCAACTTCTCTCCTATTGTTGACATTGAAGTGGTCGCTATTCGACTCAAACATCCTGCCATGACCGTAGCTGTTGTCTACTCTCCGCCTCCTCCCAACATTTCCCTTACTCCTGACATCCTAAACCGACTGACTAGTCTACCCCCCCCCCCCCCTATATTATTGGTGGTGACTTCAATGCCAAACACTCCTCCTGGAATAATCACAATTCAAATGTATCAGGTAGAACGCTACTTAATCACTCATTCATGAACACCTATAGAATTTACCATCCTCCTTCCTTTACCTTTTATCCTCCTCCTCCTAAAAAACCCTCAACCTTTGATTTATTCCTCGTTCAGTCAAATCTTGACTTCTCCTGCACCTCGTCTGATGAGGCGGCCACTGAGCACTGCATTGTCTTCCTCACTCCCTTATCTGAATCCTTGCGTCTCCCAAACTCTTCGCCCACTGTGGACTGGACTAAGTATCACAATTTAACTGCAAATTACACTCTAACTACAAATTTTCGAAGCTGTGAAGATATTGATCATGCTATTAAAGACCTTGAAAAATTCTTACAT
This sequence comes from Perdita meconis, assembly GCA_030770465.2. Classification (NCBI taxonomy): domain Eukaryota; kingdom Metazoa; phylum Arthropoda; class Insecta; order Hymenoptera; family Andrenidae; genus Perdita; species Perdita meconis. Next base: position 1,751,489 of record JASKOS020000026.1, on the reverse strand, counting down.
TCCTCCCTTAGAAAATCCACTACTTATGATCTGACTGAAAAGGCGTCTCGTATTGCTAATGATCCTATGTTAAAATCTCTGATTAGTCTAAGAAGACGCAATCGCAAGCTCTACCAGAGAACCGGTGCCCCTTTCTACAGCGAATTTGCAAAGAACCTGTCAAAGGCTATCCAGCACAGAGTCAAAGAAATCCACATCCTAGAATATAAAAACCGTATTATAAATCTTAACAAAGCTGTTCCTACCTTCTGGGCCAATTACAAACGCCTCACCAACTCTAAATCTGTTTACCCAACTTTACAGCACAACAATGCAGCACTCACCTCTCCGGAGGAGAAAGCAGCTGCCTTTAATTCCTATTTTGCTAACATCCACAATGCTGTACTAAACCATCCCTCCCCTTTCACCTCTGAAGTCAACGTTTTCCTTGCTCAGCTAAATATCGCGTCTGCTGCTCCCTCTCCGATGCTTGGCTGCACTCCTAATCAGATTACCAAGTTCATCCTCAACCTACGGAACAAAAAAGCTCCTGGTTTCGACAAGATCTCAGCTCTCATGCTGAAAAAGGCCGCTAAGAAAATAGTTCTGCAAATTTATTACCTGTTCAGAGCTTGCACTACCTTATCCTATTTTCCTGAGGCCTGGAAACTAGCCAAAGTGATCCCTGTCCCAAAACCTGGGAAACCGAAGGATTGCATCTCGAGCTACAGACCTATTAGTCTCCTCTCTATACTAGGCAAACTATTTGAGAAAGTCATTCAAGCCCACATCAACCTTCACCTTGAAACACACAACGTACTTACCGACACTCAATTCGGATTCAGAAAAGGTCATTCCACCACCCACCAACTCATTCGGGTCTCACAAATTATCACCCATGAGATTAACGTTAATAGATATACTGCCATGGTTCTCCTGGACCTCTCCCAAGCTTTTGACACTGTTTGGCATTCAGCCTTACTCCTAAAACTTTGCAAATTCGGCTTTGACCCCCACCTTATTCTCCTGATCAAGTCATATCTTACCTCCAGACGCATATCAGTTTCCATTAACAATTGTTCGTCAAACCCTGTTGATATATTCGCTGGAGTCCCGCAAGGCTCCATTCTTGGACCAACTCTCTTTAACATTTACATAAATGATATCCCAAAAAGTAACAACACCAAATTGGCACTCTACGCGGATGACACAGCACTTCTCGCTACTTCGTGGTCTTTAAAAACTGCCATCCTCAAGCTCCAGACTCACCTCAATGAGGTTGCCGATTTTTTCCTTAATTGGAAACTCTCTGTCAATCCGAGTAAAACCCAAGCCATCATTTTTACCAGGCGAGTAATTCCCACTCCCAACTTCAATCTCCTCCTCTGCGGGACACAAATCCCCTGGGTCCCCCAGGTCAAATACCTAGGTATTATATTTGACTCTAAACTATCTTGGACTCCTGCCGTCATGGACAGGATACATACTTCTAGCTAAACGTCTGAGATTTGTTATTTACAAGACTTGCATTAGACCAATACTCTCATATGGGTCACAAGTTTGGATGGCTGCTCCTCAGACGTATCTTATGAGACTCCAGCAGACCGAAAACAGGATACTCAGAATTGTTGCTAATAAAAAATCTGATTTTCCCACAGACAAGCTTCACAGTGAACTTAAATCTGAAAAAATTCTCCTGTATATTATGAGGCTTGCTGGCTCTTACAATGCTATAAATCACTCTAATGTACAGATTCAGCTCACCGGAATGTACGACCGCAATAGAATCCCGTACAGGATAAAAGCTCTTTTCCCTCTTGATCCTGCACACTGTTCCTCTGCTCTGATTACAAACAAAAACAATCACCCACGATGCAACCTGCTTATCTCTATTTAACATGACGCTATCTTAAACTCAGTCTTTCCTTCCCGCCTTCTGGTGGTTTTCCCTCTGGGCAACTTTCTCCCCTCCCTCCCCTCCCCTTTCCTTTCTCCCCCCCCTTTTCCTTCCCCAGCTTTCTTTCTACACCAACTAAACCGTTCTTCTATGCTGCATGCCCATTCAGCTTCTGCATGATCACTATTGGCTCTTTGCCACTTTTCATTTGGGGTTTTTTGAAAATTTTCCCCACTTCTAAAATGCTCTAATCGATGTCATTCTAAAACCAAATTCATGAAGGTAACGCCAAAAAATTCCACCAATTACGTGCATCCGGTAAGGGGGCGACACTGCTCTCAGGTACGGAACAAACCTACTCAAGGAACCAAGAAGAAAAAAAAAAAAAAAAAAAAAGAGAACTCAGAGTGAAGAGAAGTATTTATTTATTAGGTTTGTTTTCTTCAGATATTTTATCTGAAGATGGCGTTTCGAATGACTAGCGTCTTTCATATTGCCCAATGAACGAGTACTTCCATTTTTTTAATCTTTCTTCTTAAAGTCCTTTTTGGAGACGTCTTTCAGTCCCATTATATCCCTTTTTTCTTCTTTTTGGGAGGCTTTGCCCCCTCCCTCTGGGCACCAGCAGCATCGAGACCCGGCAGGAACGGTCACCATTCCTCAATCGGGTCCCGACCGAGACATCTTGAAGAGAAGTAGAGAGAAGCAAGACTTCGACTGTGCACCAGCCAAAGCCTTGAGCCAAGGGAACCACTCTCTGAAGCCTACTCATAACCTATCATTCCAAATCCTGCTTAGGTAGCTTTAGCCAGCTCCTGGGTTCCATCAGTCGAGGTAGCTTTAACCAGCTCCTTGACTTACCTCTCGAGGTAGCTTTAGCCAGCTCCTTGAGATCCTCCCAATCGAGGTAGCTTTAGCCAGCTCCTTGAGATTCCTATATCCTCATCAATCTCACCAAGAAAAGAAGGTGCTATCGCGACAAGAAAAGTACGTCGCGTCAATACAGAACTCTCTTATCGACTGAGTCTGTATTACGAACTCTATTGAGACACACCAGATGTCATTCGAGTCAGTGCCAGTTAATAATCGAGACAGTATCGATTGAGTTACCGACCGAGTCGAGTTATCGACCGCGTCAGTGTTGAGGTGAGTCGTGCCACGCTAAACTGGGTGAGTCAGTGCCAGCGTTATCCGAGTCAGTCAAATCGCTCGACTATGCCAAGGCCAAACCATATTCAAATCTCATAAAACTCTTCACGGAAGATCTACCCCTCCTCAAAGACTAATTACTTGTAAAAGACTATTTCCCGTATTACCTTAGAGGACTATAAAGATTAGTTGTAATATAGAATTAAGTATTATTGAATAAATTGTTATTTTGTTATTCATAAAAGAAAAGATCTCAGTTTCACTTAGTACTGTTGCGCCCGTCCAACGCCAAACGCGACGTCTTGGTGATGCATCAGCAAAGGCACGTTAGACGTGAGCCAAGGTAAAGGCGCGGTCTGCTAACTGAGCATTACGGAACATTCCGTCGCTCCGCGACGATGTTGCTAGCCAGACCATATATGGGAGTGCCCGAACACCCCCCGCGTCGACGAATCAACGATTTGCGACGATTCGCACACTGATTGTCAACGAGTAAAGATCGGAAAATTGTAACCAAGTTGTAATATCAGTCAAGTTCAACAGTTAGACAATAAACGGAGCGTTATTGACAAATTAGCCCGGCGAATTCTAATTCCTTAAACTGCTCACGGATCCTGCACAATCCCGCACAACATTTTGGTGGTAGCGGTGGGATTGCACGAAGGATTTCACGAAGGACCTTGCCAAGGGTTGCACAGCAGACTGCACAAGGGATCTTGCACAGAAAATTCTGTGACGTGCCCAGGACGACCCATTCAAGGACCTGGAGGACTGCGACGTCGAGAACTGCCAAGTTTCGATGCCAGGAGGACCCTTGCACCGCTGAGGCAACCCGGACGAGAGGACCGACCGCCGCTATCGAGGTAGCACCAGCTGGGGTAGAACGAGCTTCGAGGAGACGTTCACCACGACACCAAGGGCGACGGGCCCCGAAAGGTAAATCTAACGTGCGAGCAAAACGGGCAAATTTGAACACCGCATCCATCTGCGAGGCCGTCACGGATCCGAGGACCGACGGCGCAGAGGGACAAGGAGACCGAGATCGCAACCAGAGACCACGCCTTAGAGGACAACACCTGCCGTCACCTGTAGCCACACGAGCGCCAGCGCTCCAGATAACGCTGCAAGGAGACACCCCGTACCGACTACGCTGCACCGCTTATCATCACCGCTGGTTCCCGTACGAGAGGACGTCCGATCGAGCCGACGGAATGTATGCGAGCGCAATTTTGTGAGTAACTGATACAAGCATTGTAACCGGCGTAGAAAACAAACGCGTGTGAATTATTGTAAACCAGAATCTTTAACCGTTAGAACGATCTATGTATGTCAGTAGAAGACGAACGCGCGAGTAGACTCATTTTGCCATTTAGGAAAACATTATCCCCATCACTAGAGTCCTTTTTTGAGAAAAAATTAACGTTCGATCGAGGCAGTGACGAACAACCAAGCTCTTCCGAAATACCAAAGCCGTTCAAACGACGCTTGCGAGCGCCGAAAATCGAATCAGACATCGATAACACCTCCGAGTCGGGAACGTCAACCGTCAACGAAAAAAACTTTATTACCCCTACGCGCGAATACCGCACCAATTGGGCAGATTTCAGTTTGTTAGATAGAACCATGCAACAACAAGATGCTCAACCCGCACTCGCCGCGGATGTGGGAAGAGCATCCGTTATATCCGCGATAAAATTAGTTCGCGAATATCAGGCAAATACTACAGACGAATTACTTCAATTTCTTGGATCCTATAAAAGCGCGATAAAATTAGTCTCTCCCCATGACCACAACTTGTTTTTGGAAACCGTGATAAACACTAAAATTTTGGGAAAGGCAAACAGAGGCATCAGGTATAGGCAGATTAACGATTTCGAAACATTTGAGACTACCCTGAAACAATTGTTCATGAGACAGCGATCTAGAGGCATAGTAGAAGCAGAATTTCATTCGTGTACCCAAGGCGAGAGAAAAAGTATTCAAGCATTTGCAGCTGGAGTAGAAAAGCTAGCAGCTGAATTATCCGAACTGTCGATACGACCACATGTAGATAACCAATTAAATGCCGAATTAGTGGCAGTGGTACAGGAACGGGCAATAGACGTTTTCACGCTTGGTCTAAGGGAGAATATAGGGATCATAGTACGGACTCGTAAACCCGAGACACTTGACGCAGCAATCGTGGCCGCACTAGAGGAAGAGCAAGCCAGAGGGCTTCGCGGCGCGTATCCTAAAAAATCTGAAACTTATCGAACTAGGACCGGGGAAGGGTCAGGTACAGTACGTTGCAATAGATGCAACCGAACGGGACATTCAGAAAGAAATTGTTATGCGCGACCAGGAACAGTAAGACGGCAAGTACAGCGTGACACGGTAACTTGCAATTACTGCAAGAAGCCAGGACATCTGATCAGAGACTGCAGAGCTAGGGAACGAGCTAATAATCGAGATCACAGACCCGCGTACGATAGGCGCGATAACAGGAATAATACAGTCGCGACCACGACCACTAACACACCAGTAACGTATCGCAGACCCGCGAACGCGAACCGCGAGACAAATGCTGAAAGGACAGTAAATGTCGAGCCGAAAGTGGACTCGTATCGCGTAAACATAGTAGCTTCTCCCACACTAAAAAACATTATCGAAATCAAAGCACCAGAGTTAAAGACCGGTAGAGTAAACATGCTAGTAGACACGGGCGCGGATATCACGTTGTTAAAGGTAGGAAAGGTACTCGGTGACGTATACGCTGAAAATGAAACAATATCCTTAAAGGGCATAACCGCGGTAGAGATAAAAACATTGTGCTTGGTACACTTGAACATACAGATCGGAGACGAGATAATCACGCATCCCTGTCGGTTAGTACGAGACGATTTCCCCATACTATCTGACGGAATGCTAGGACACGATTTCATGACGGAACACGACGTTTGCATTAAAATGAACCAACATATCGAATTATACGGAATAAAACTCCCGTTCCAGAACAAGGACCGTATAACTTTGACACCGCGAACTGAAACGATAGTTCTTGCGAAAACCGATAATATAGGCGAAGGCATAGTAACAGGCCGGTCAATCAAACCGGGAATATTCATAGGAAACGCGTTAACGATCGGAAATCACGGTAGATGCTTAGTAAGCGTAATGAACACGACGAGCGACGATGTCCTTGTAGAGACCCCGACCGTGAAACTAGAGACGTATAAGACAGACGTTGACATTGACCCTCCAGATAACGAACGAGACGACTCGCCGACGTTCGAGGTACGAGTTTTGCGCGGTAGAGATAGGATGCAGGTCTTCCGCGTTGGTCTTAAAACAGATCATCTGAATGAAGAAGAAAAAGCTAATTTGTTAGAAGTTTGCGATAATTTCAACGACACTTTTTATTTAGATGGAGATCAGCTAGGGCATACGTCAAAATGTGAACACTCTATCCCGACACTCAAAGAAACAGAACCAATAAGCGTTAGACCATACAGATTGCCGCAAACACATAAAGAAGAAGTAAATAGACAGGTAGAAAAAATGATAGACGAGGGAATAGTTAGGACAAGCACTAGCCAATGGAATGCACCTCTATTAGTAGTTCCAAAAAAACCGGACGCTTCAGGAAATCCCAGGTTAAGAGTAGTCGTCGATTTCCGAAAACTAAACGAAGTAACAGTAGGTGATTCTTATCCATTGCCGAACATAACCGAAATACTAGACCAACTGGGAGGCGCGAAATATTTCTCTACTTTAGATTTAGCATCCGGGTTTCACCAAATTGCACTAAAAGAAGAAGATCGCGAAAAGACAGCATTCTCGACCTCTTATGGCCATTATGAATACACTCGAATGCCGTTCGGATTAAAAAACGCGCCCGCGACGTTTCAAAGATTAATGAACACAGTATTAGCAGGACTGCAAGGCATAAAATGTTTCGTTTATTTAGACGACATAGTAGTTTACGGACGTTCGTTAAAAGAGCACCAGGAACGACTAATTTCGATTCTCAGTCGCATACGCGAAAGTGGTTTAAAACTTCAACTTAGCAAATGCGAATTTTTACGAAAGGAAACCGTGTACTTAGGACACGTAATAACGAAAGACGGAGTAAAACCAGACCCGTCCAAACTAGAAGCTGTACGAGATTTTCCTATTCCCCGAAAAGCTAAAGACGTACAATCATTCCTGGGACTAGCAGGATATTACAGAAGATTCATAGAACATTTCTCAAAAATCGCGAAACCCCTTACACAGTTGTTGAAAAAGGATCAAGGATTTAGGTGGACTGACCAAGAACAGGAAGCTTTCGATATTCTAAAGGAAAAACTAACCACCGCCCCTCTTCTTCATTACCCCGATTTTTCCAAACCATTCCTTCTTACGACCGATGCGTCAGGAAAGGCGATAGGAGCAATTTTATCTCAGGAAAAGATAGGACAGGATCCTCCGGTTGCATATGCGAGTAGAGTGTTAAACAAAGCGGAAACAAACTATAGCACTATCGAGAAAGAATTATTAGCAATAGTGTGGGCAACTCAACATTTTCGACCTTATTTGTACGGTGTTAAATTTACGATAGTGACGGACCATAAGCCACTCACTTGGCTTTTTAACGTAAAGGACCCGGGTTCCAGATTAATGAGATGGAAATTAAAATTAGCCGAATACGACTACGTGATAGAGTACAAAGCCGGTAAAACAAATAAAAACGCTGACGCGCTTAGCAGAATGTTTGTAGTAAAGAGAGGAGGAGGTAGGCCCAGAAAGGAGACAGTAGCACATCGCGCGACGACTGAAATATTAGACGACGGTAGCGATAGCGACGGACAGACGCCAGAGGAAGACATAAACGAAGAAGCATGCGAGACAGTATATACGGAGGACGAAATAAAACGTATTCTACGCGAATACCACGATACTCCGCTAGGTGGACACTTAGGCATTAAACGTGTGGGGACTACTTCCCCAAGCGAGCGGGATCACTCCGCGCGATGAGTGGAGTGGGGAGCGAGAGAGAGTCAGCCATTACGCTATTACGCTTCCTGGCACGCTGACCAGAAGCACGACTGGTGTGTTCAATAAAGTTTATTGTGAGAGAGTACAAAGTAATACAATTGCTTATAACCCTACAAAAAACTCCTCAAGACGGCATCCGGGTAACGATAAAGACACAGGGGTTCAACAACAACGCTGGACCCCACATAATGGTGACCCCGACGAAAAAACGGTCGGAACGCCACGTTTGGTAATCCCGATCATAAAACGGTCGTTCGAATAAACGGCGACCGCCCGGAACGAAGTCGTCATCTCGTTGGCTTGTGACCGACGAGAAAATCACCACCGCATCAGGACGAGGAATCGAGCTGATTGACGACTGGACGAGCCGGCAGGATATCCGCACGTGCTTGAGCTGCTTTCGACTTCGACGAGAAGCGGTTAGCCGAGCTCGCCACGAGGTGCAACACGTTTCTTCGACGTTGACCACGCACCTTGGACCCCAGCGGGGACAACAGCGGCAGAGTTGTGCAGGATTCCAGTCTTCAGCATCGATGACCAGCAGCCTGAAAGAATCATCATACAGGTCGGTCAAATCCTGTTCGTGAAAATCGCGCGAAAAGACTTAATCGCGGCCATTGTGCGTCGCGTCGAAGGCGTGCGCGCGCAGCCTTGCACAGCCACATGGTTCACCGCCATTTTTCGCGTGCGAGATATATCGATTCACTAACCGAACGCGTGCGTCACGAATAATCGATAGCGTTACACGCGAAATGCCGACATTTTCACGGATAATCGATAGCGTTACGCGCAGACCACCGACATTTTCACGCATGATCGAGAACATGCTCACAAGAATGTAAATAATCTCGCGCGAATACCTGCGACTGAATAAGCGTATTATTAAATTCAGCTTACCGAAATTACGCGTTGCATTCGTTACGACGTCCGTCCGTCATCATCCGGCGTTATGGCAACGTCCGAAGATAGGTTAGCTCAGTTAGAGGCACGTCTCAATGAGGCTCAAGCCACCATAATTGTCTTGCAAAGGGGACATGGTGCGAATGACGAAGAGCAGACCGCGAACCAAAACGCAGAGGGCGGTTCCGTTCCCCCACTGGTGGGAGTGTCAGCGATATATCGCCAACCTAAGATCGCGAACTTCTGTCGAGAAAATCCGGCAACGTGGTTCATTCAGGCAGAAATCACTCTGCGAAATGCTGGCATCACCGCGTCAGCAACGAAAGCAGACTGCATCGCGGAGAAATTAGATCTCGAGGCTCTTCAAGCCATTCAGGACATAATTACCTTAGAACCGCGTCCAACAGATATTTTCGAGCGCGTGAAAGAAAGGTTAATTGCGACTTTCGGCGGTTCGGCAGAATCGCGTCTTCGACAATTAATCAAGGGCCAAATTTCGACTGGCGGAAAACCGTCGCTTATCTTGAATCGAATGCGTGGTCTTGACACGGGTTGCGCCAATAACATAATGAAACAGGTTTTTCTTGACCAACTGCCGACTCCGTGTCGCGCAACTCTCGCGATTTCTGGCATTGACGAGTTACAAACTCTTGCCGACATGGCAGACAAATATGTAGAGGCTATGGAGGCGACTCAGGGACAGGTCTCGAAAGTGTCTTCTGCGAAATCCTCCGGAAACGGTGACCTCGAGGCCAAAGTCGATCGTCTCGCGTCCGAACTGTCTGAACTGAAAATGTTAATGACTCGTGAATATCGACAGCGCACCACTCGCTCGCGTTCTCGCGGTTATTCTGATCCGCGTAGCAAGAGCAGGGGCGCCAAACGAGAAAGCGAGGGCGATAAGCCCAGTCTCGACATTAAAATGTGCCGCTACCATAAGAAATTCGGCGAAAAGGCTCGTTTTTGCGCCAAGCCCTGCTCTTGGGACGTAAAAGCTCGACAGGGAAACTAAATCGGCCGCACCAGGCGGAGACCATGGTTGCGGGCCAAGGCGAATCAAAGCGTCTCCACATCAGAGACAAAGAACTCTGTCTAACATTTCTCGTCGACACGGGAGCAGACATCTCAATTGTTCCAGTGGATCAGAGTCATAGAGGCAAACCCTCGGACTTCAAACTTTTTGCTGCGAACAATACTCCAATCACCACTTACGGGTTTAAAGGCTTACGTTTGAACTTTCGCACGGGTCGTTCCCTCCAGTGGCGTTTCTGCGTTGCAAACGTGACCCAACCGATAATAGGAGCAGACCTGCTCAATCACTTTGGCCTGCTTGTAGATCTACGGAAACGCCGATTGGTGGATCCTTCGTCAAAGGTTTTTGCTCTTGGCTTCCTTGAATCCTCTGCTAATGTAGGAATAGGAACATTGGATCGATCGTCCAATTATTTCAAAATCCTGTCTGACTTTCCAGAAGTTACCGGTTCTGCGCCGGTACAACCTTTCAAAATGCATGAGATTCATCACTATATAGCCACAAACGGTCCTCCGGTTGCGGATCGCGCCAGACGTCTTAATCCGGAGAAACTGAAAGCTGCAAAAGCAGAATTCAAAAAGCTAGTAAGCCAGGGAATATGCAGGCCTTCCTGCAGCCCGTGGGCTAGCCCGATTCACATGGTGGCAAAACAGGAGGGTACTTGGAGAATCTGCGGCGACTATCGTCGTCTGAACGCGATTACGATTCCCGACAAGTATCCCGTGCCACACCTTCACGATTATTCGATCAATCTAAACGGTAAAACGATATTTTCGAAACTCGATCTATATAAAGCTTACCACCAGATTCCGGTAGCACCCGATGATGTTCCTAAAACCGCCGTTATCACGCCTTTCGGTCTCTTCGAGTACACAAGCGTACCTTTCGGTCTGAGAAACGCGAGTCAGTCGTTTCAAAGATACATAAACCGCGCTTTGAACGATCTCGAATTTGTCTTCGCGTACGTTGACGACATTCTTATCGCGTCGACGTCAGTTGAAGAACATGAGCGGCACTTGCGGAAGGTTCTGGAACGCCTCAGAGAATTCTCGTTGCGCATCAACCTAACAAAGTGTGAATTTGGCAAATCAGAGTTAGTTTTTCTTGGTCACTTAATAAATAGTGAAGGATCAAAGCCTACTCACGACCGTGTAACAGCAATAATGCAGTTTCCGAAGCCATCCACAGTCGCGCAACTCAGACGTTTTCTCGGGATGATAAATTTCTATCGTCGGAATTTGCCTAATGCTGCGCAAACGCAGGCACCGTTGTACGAGTTCACCGAGGACTCTAAAAAGAATGATCAACGTGAAATTGTCTGGTCCACAGAGGCCAATGAAGCATTTAAAAAAATAAAAACTGACCTAACAAATATTGCTTTGCTGAGTCATCCGTCGCTGAACGCAGAGACGCGTGTCGTTACCGATGCCTCAGACTATGCAATGGGCGCTGTACTCGAACAGAGATTGAACGGATCGTGGAAGCCACTGGCCTTCTTCTTCAGAAAATTTAACCAGTCTCAACGCCAGTATAGCGCGTATGATCGCGAACTTTCCGCGGTTTTCGAATCTATCAAATTTTTCAAGTTCTTTCTTGAAGGTCGAAACTTTAAAGTGGTCACTGATCACAAACCTCTAATTTACGCGTTTCAACAACGTGCAGATAAAGCATCTCCACGTCAATCACGCCAATTAGCTTTCATATCACAGTTTACCACGTGCATCGAGCATGTCTCGGGCGACGCAAACGTCGTTGCTGATTCATTGTCTCGCGTCGACGCCATGCGTCTTCCGGTGGATTTTGACCTCTTAGAGCTCTCTCAACAGCAGCTAGCTGATTCGGAGCTGGAGGAAATCAGGAAGTCCCCCGATGGTTCACTGAACTTAAGATGCATCGAGTGGGGCAGGGATCACCATCGGGTGTACTGTGACCTTACGGGTGAAGCATTGCGTCCGTACATTCCAGAGACACTTCGAAAACGCGTATTTGAAATGTTCCATCTTCCGGCTCACGGCAGCGCCAAGGTAACGGATCGTGTTATCAGAAAGCGTTACGTCTGGCCGAGCATGAGTCGCGATGTTAAGGAATGGTGTAGAAACTGCCTTGACTGCCAACAGTCCAAGGTCTCGCGTCACGTCAAAAATAACCCAGCACCGTTTGTAGCTCCTGATGGTCGCTTCGATCACGTCCACATGGACATCATTGGTCCCTTGACCAATTGCGAAGGCTATCTCTACTGCTTAACGTTAATCGACAGATTTTCCCGCTGGGTAGAGGCAATTCCTTTGAAGGACATCTCTGCACTGACGGACTCTTGAGCTTTCTTTGATCACTGGATTTCCCGCTTTGGACCGCCAAAGATCCTGACCACGGATCAGGGTGCGCAATTTGAGTCTCAATTGTTCAGTGCTCTCCTTGCATTGGTTGGGTCCCATCGCGTCCGATCTGCCACTTATCATCCTGCCGCGAACGGGATGATTGAGAGGTGGCATCGCTGTCTCAAGGCTGCTTTAATGTGTCATGGCACGGGCAACTGGGTCAGACAGCTCTCAACTGTACTGTTGGGGTTGCGAACTCATGTCCGTATGGACACTGGCGCGTCACCCGCAGAATATCTCTATGGAACCACGATCAGAGTTCCCGGAGAATTTTGTCTGCCTGACGATTTTGCACCAAACCCACAGATCTTCTTAGAAGAATTTCGCGAACACATACGGAACCTAAAACCAGTTCCGGTTACGCACAAACATAAAAATCGAGCTTTTTTCTTTAAAGAATTGCATTCGTGTACTCACGTTTTCTTGAAAACGGCAGCTGTTAAGAAACCTCTTGAACGTCCTTATACAGGACCACACAAGGTTCTTTCGCGAATCTCAGACCTTGACTATGAGATCGACGTAAACGGCTCCTCGCGTGTCGTCTCGACAGAATTGCTTAAACCTGCGCACTTCATTCCCGAAGACCTTGCCGCTGAGTCGTCGCCTGCTGTCGCAGACAAAGGTTGCCAAATACAACCAGACTCGTCAGACAAAACTTGTCCAGCTCAACCGAGTACTTCTCGAAAAAGCTGTTTGGTGCAGCCAAAGACACTGAAAACGTACACACGGAAAAAAGTTTCCATGAACTTGTCCGTAAATAAAATTTACGTAGCTGCGTGAACCTTATTTCTTGTGTCCTTGATTAATTGCTTGCGAAGCAACCTAGGATAAGATAGAATAAGTAGTTCGTAAGCACCTTGTTCACCTTCGAAACTATGTAATACCAAACGTATTATGTAAACTTAGAATTAAGTTAAGCACTTACCGTTGTAAGTTACGTACGTCAATATGTATTCCTTTAATATATGTTGCGCAGACATCTCTCGCGTTCACATAGAACCATGTACAGCTCCGAACGGCTCGCGAAACACTGTCTCCATAATGATAAACGTTGTCACTCGGGGGGGAGTGTGTGGGGACTACTTCCCCAAGCGAGCGGGATCACTCCGCGCGATGAGTGGAGTGGGGAGCGAGAGAGAGTCAGCCATTACGCTATTACGCTTCCTGGCACGCTGACCAGAAGCACGACTGGTGTGTTCAATAAAGTTTATTGTGAGAGAGTACAAAGTAATACAATTGCTTATAACCCTACAAAAAACTCCTCAAGACGGCATCCGGGTAACGATAAAGACACAGGGGTTCAACAACAACGCTGGACCCCACAAACGAACACTAGACAGAATTAAGCTAAACCATTCATGGCCCAGTATGAGAAAGGACATCGAAAACTACGTTTCTAAATGCGAAAAGTGCCAAAAGAACAAACTAGCTAGAACTTTCAAAACTCCGATGGTTATCACAGACACGCCTAAGGAACCTTTCGAAAAATGTGCCTTAGACATAGTAGGACCATTACCCGAAACGAATAAACGAAATAAATACATTTTAACTTTCCAAGACCTACTAACGAAATTTAGCAAAGCTATACCGATAGAAGACCAAGAAGCTAACACCGTAGCCAAGGAATTCGTCACGAAAATCGTGTGTGAATACGGTATTCCGGACAAAATTTTAACCGATCAGGGAACTAATTTCCTAAGCCAAGTATTTAAAAATGTTTGCAAACTACTGAAAATCGACAAAATTCAAACTACTTCCTATCACCCTGAGTCGAACGGGGCCCTAGAACGCAGCCATCGCACCCTAGCCGAGTATTTAAAACATTTCGTCAACGAAGATCAAACCGATTGGGACGAATGGCTACCATACGCGATGTTTACTTATAACACGACCCCTCATACGACTACAGGCTACACACCCTACGAACTAACATTTGGACGATGAGCTACCTTACCGACGGCACTACAACAAAATCCGAGACCCCTGTACACGTACGATAAATACGCGGAAGAATTACGCGAAAGACTACGATCAACTAACGGCATCGCGCGCGAAACAATACAACGATGTAAACAAAAATCAAAAGACTATTACGATAAAAAGACGAAAGAAAAACGTTTCAAAATAAACGACTTAGTATTACTAAAAGAGGAGACACTAAGACGCGGACGATCTAGAAAGCTAACACCCGCGTGGGTCGGACCGTATAAAATTACCGCGACGCACGACAATCACAACTACACGATCGCGAAAGGGAAAAAACTTCTACGCGTGCACGCGAACAGATTAAAGAATTACGTGGATTAATACGCGAACCGACTTAAAATTAGGGTTAATAATTATTTAAAACTAAATGACGGATTCAGGGACCGCAAGAGGATCGGAGTCAGAATAGGAAGAACACAATGACACTCACAGTTAAAACTTTAAAATTCCAAATATATTATTGAAAATCGCCATTCCAAAATTTAAAATTCGGGCCACTCCACCCACCCAGGGTACGGGTCCATCACGAAGAGGGACCGCAACCTCCAATAGTCGGGCTCGTAGTTCCAGTCCTCCACCTCATCGACCCAAATCGCGTGCTGTCGGCGGTACCAGCGTACCGCATCGCGGTACGCCAAGCTAATATACCCCTCGACAGCAGGATACTTTTCGCGCTGTAACAAACAAATTCACGCAAAAATTAAACACTATTCACAACTCCCGCGTCACGATCCACTAGCACAATCAAACAATAACGAAACTTACATAGTCAGCGAAGACCTCTTCGCGCTCTCTCTCAAAAATACACCACATATTTTTTTTTATCTATTTAATTTTCTCTTCTTCAAACTCCAACCAATCTCATTAGCGACAACAGAATGAAAGCGCGCGTCTCAATTAGCGAAATATATACCTAAACATCTCCCTTCAACCAAGAGCCCAGAAGACAAAGACAAAGTACCTTACGTTAGGAAACCTTTATCTCTAAACGCAACGATGCGCCTCGAGCACGACTGAATTCCTGCGACAAAGCGACGCTCAGAAAATATACAGAACAAATTATATATTTTTTCAGATTTCTCGCTCTCTCTATAACACTATCGCTCACGCAAAATCCGACAACCGAAACAGATTATACAATAGAAGAATTCCAACATCGACCAGGAATATACTTCGAGAAAATAGGCAATCTCCAAACATATCAAGACACATGGAAGCTAGTACTACATTTAGATATAACACACATACACGAACGTGAAGCGACACTTCTCAGAACATTATACGAAACAACCGCCTTATGCAAAACCCAACCTACACCCAATTACCAGAAATTTTGTAAACCTTTTAACATACAAATCCAAAGCAAGCTAAACGAAACGATCGAATTACTTTCTTACATACAGCAAACCATAGGTTCAGACCAAAGACAAACCCGCGGACTATTTGACGGAATAGGATACATAGGCAAATCCCTATTCGGTTTCATGGATTCAAAAGATAGGAAAAAGATACACGAACAATTAGAGTCACTTAAACAACAAGACAACGCAATAAAAACTACTATTAAGGAACAAATTCAAATCGTAAAATATAGCGCCGAACTTCTAAACGAAACAATACACAATGTATACACGAACGAATTAATATTATCTAACGCGACTAGACAAATCCACTACCTATTACAGCAACGAACCGACATAACTAACTCTAGGCAAGCGATCGATGAGCACCTCATATTAATTAGTAGCACTACAGAAACCTTATTACGCGACACAGAAAAACTGTTAGAAGCAATCTTAGGCATACAAAGAGGAATACTCAACCCTCAAATTTTCCCGCCATCCAGCATAATTGCATATCTCACATCAGCTACACCGCAAATACCCCAAGGTCTAAATTTTCCGATACTAATCAATTTAAAGAATATACACACTCTATATAAAATCATTACAGTCAGCGCATTTTCAAACACGAATTCGATAACCACAATTTTGGAAATCCCATTAGTAAATACAAGAAAATTCGTATTAAGCAAAGCACATTCGGTACCTAGTAAAATAAACGAATCTCTTTACGCATATATAAAACCGAATAACTCGCACGTAGTTCTCGACATCTCAGTTCAGGAATATATACGACTCAGCGAAAAAGACTTGCAAGCGTGCAAGATAGTAGACGAACTATATCTCTGCGCTTCTCACAACACCATCCTAAAGGCAATTCCATACGGCCCCTGCGAAGTACAATTATGCACACAATTAGTAAAAGAACCGAATAACTGTAATATACTTTATACAACATTGAACCACACAGTGATCATAGAATTACAGCATCCAGGTACATGGATATACGTTGCGCCGAAAACAACCCAATTAGCGATAACCTGTAACGATAAGCATACAAAAATTCATAGCGTCAAAGAGTATAGTATAGAAAAAACATGGAATTACTTACCTAATTATAATCTAACTGTAGATGATTTGAAACTATCACCGATCACTCCAAATCATTATAATATCACGAACTTCAAACTTAAGCAACTACTCAAACATCCGGAAGAATTAAACAAAATAAGCAAAAAGTTAACTATTCTAGAGAAAAATTTAGAAAAATCTAAGGAAATATCGACAGAATATCATTACGGATTGATTACGTCATCTTCTGCGACCGGAATAATAATAATCGGATTATGTATTTTTATACTCTATAAATGTATTAAGCGTAGAAACACAAAACAAAATTCTCAGAGCGAAATAGTTGTAACAAACCGCCGTAAAACCATTGAAAACCCGAAACCAAAGCTTAGAGTATTTTTTAAAGAACGAACGCCTAGTATTAACTCATTGTAAACTGTATCAACTATACGTATTATTATCATCGTTGTACTCATATTATATAATCATATATATTGTATCTTAACCTAACAACTATTGTATTATGTTAACCAGCGCACCTCAGTATATTGTATAACGCGCCAGATAATTCTACATATTGTATTCTATATATTGTTAACCGTACATTTAAGTACTTAGGCCGATCACGCATCGCGATCATGGCGACATTTTGGAAAAAGCTATGGCTTTTCCTCCCTAAGGGGGGAGGGATGTTGTGCCCGTCCAACGCCAAACGCGACGTTTTGGTGATGCATCAGCAAAGGCACGTTAGACGCGAGCCAAGGTAAAGGCGCGGTCGGGGGAGAGGGACGGGAGTCCCCCGTCGGGCGGGGTGTCCCCCAGGGCTCAGTGCTGGGCCCCCTCTTATGGGACATCGCGTACGACGGGGTGCTCAGGAGGGCGGTGCCCGGGGGCGGGAGTGTCGTCTGCTACGCAGATGACTCGCTGGTGCTCGCCCCCGGGCGCAGCAGACGGGAGGCGGCCCGAACAGCGGAGGTGGCAGCAGCGGCGGTAATAGCCGGAATCCGCGACCTGGGGTTGGAGGTCTCCTCGGAGAAAACCGCCGCAACGGTTTTCGAGAAAAAGACGGCCCTGTGGAGACCGCCGGATGGGATGCGACTTCGCATAGGTGGAGGATGGGTCGAGGTCAGGTCCCGGTTAAAATACCTGGGCCTGATCCTCGACGGACAATGGCGATTCGGCGCTCATTTTGAGGGCCTCGTCCCCCGAGCAGAAAAGGCGGCGGCGGGCCTGTGCCGCCTGCTGCCGAACCTAGGGGGACCTAGCGAGCGAGTCCGCCGCCTTTATTACGGGGCGGTGCGATCAATGGTGCTCTACGGGGCACCTATATGGGCCCCGCGGCTGACGGCCGCCAGCCGATGGCGCCGAGAGCTGCATGGGTGGCAGAGGCGGATGGCCGTCCGCCACATAAGGGGGTTTCGCACCGTCTCGTTCGAGGCGGCGACTCTGCTTGCCAGCTTCCCGCCACTGGAGCTCCATGCCAAGTACCTCTGGTCTTGGTACCTTGGGCTGCGGGAGCTCCGGGATAGCGGGAGGCCGCCGGAAGGGCTGGAACAGGAGGAGCGGGAACTGAGGCGCCGCTCCCGGGAAGAAATAATAGCCCATTGGACGGAGCGGTTGGAATCGCCAACATCGGCGAGTGGGAGGAGGGTCGCTGGCGCTGTCTTGCCACTTCTACACAAGTGGCTAGGCAGAGCCAGGCCCCTGACCTACAGGATGACGCAGGTGCTCACCGGACACGGCTGCTTCGGTGAGTACCTGCAGAAGATCGGGAAGGAAGTGGCGACCAACTGTCACCACCGTGGGGGGGGGGGGGGACTGGACACCGCGCAGCACACGCTGGAGCTGTGCCCAGCGTGGAACCGCGAGCGCGAGATGTTAATCTCTGTAGTGGGGCAGGACCTCTCCCTCTCTGGCATCGTGTCAGCGATGCTAGAGAGTGGAGAGAAATGGGAGGCGGCAGCCTCCTTCTGTGAGCAAGTTATGCTCCAGAAGGAGGCGGTGGAACGGGAGAGGGAGAGGACGAACCACCCCTCCCGCATTGGAAGGACGGGGCGGAGGGGGCAGGGTGTCCCACCACCTCCTCCCCCACCGACCACATAGTCGGTGAAAACCCCAGGGGCCGTGCTCTGCCCTAGGAGCACGGTTCGGGCCTGGCGCGCCCGGGTACCCGAGCCAGTACCTCGGTCCGAGGGGGCCGGCAGGTCTTGGGGGACCTGCCGGCTGGTTAACCGCGGACCGGGAAGGGGGGACCCACGGTGTGGCCCGTGGGTTACCCATTGGCAGGGAAGAGGGGAACTTCCCCCTCCCATTCGTGAGGGAGCGCCTCATGGCGCGATGCCGGGACGGCGCCGGACGCGTCTTATAGGTTCCCGGCGCCACCCCGTATAGGCATGGGGATAGACCACCGAGGGGGTTTTAGTGGGTGCAAGCCCCACACTACCCCGGAATGCCCCACATTCCGGGGTGTGCGTCAGGCATTTCCCCCTCGTAAAAAAAAAAAGGTAAAGGCGCGGTCTGCTAACTCAGCATTTCGGAACATTCCGTCGTTCCGCGACGATGTTGCTAGCCAGACCATATATGGGAGTGCCCGAACACCCCCCGCGTCGACGAATCAAGATAATAAAAGCCGCTCGCTGCCGCGAGGCGACGGATTCGCACACTGATTGTCAACGAGTAAAGATCGGAGAATTGTAACCAAGTTGTAATCTCAGTCAAGTTCAACAGTTAGACAATAAACGGAGCGTTATTGACAAATTAGCCCGGCGAATTCTAATTCCTTAAACTGCTCACGGATCCTGCACAATCCTGCACAACAGTACACGTATCCTAAAGAACCCTAAGATCCTTGGCAAGCCGCTCTGTCCAGGATCGTGTAACGACGTAAGTGACAATTAATAAAAATAGACGCACAGTTCGTTACATAATAAATTTTTGGTGATAGCGGGTGAGGATACGTTAAGTACTAAAATACAGATTTTCTATATTATTTTTCATTTATCCAATTATTTCATTCATTTCTTACAATTTCCTAAAAATCACAGATTTCTTTTCTTTTCTTGCCAAAGAAAATCAATTTGCTTTTCCAAATAGAGACTGAGATTTTTCCTTCAAAATGTCTACTGACGATACCATTGGTAAAATTGCAAGCGAGTTCCAACGCATGCAACTTAACTCTAATGCACCAGTCAGCATTAGAGACACCGCGGACTCAGTTCCGCGATTCGACGGTCGAAATATTCCCATATACCGGTTCATAAAATGCTGTAGAAACGCTAAACCTATTGTAACGCCAAAAGCCGAATACGGCTTAGTACAATTAATCAAGAACAAATTATTCGGATAAGCTTCACGAGTAATACTAAGCGGCGATTACAATACTATTGAAGAAGTTATAAAAGTACTAAAATCGCGATTCGCACCCCTAGATTCGTCTATACAATTATACGGCGACTTATCCAGAATAGCACAATTACCAAACGAAGTAATTGTTGATTATAGCAGTCGAATCTCGAGTCTTTTTCTTCAAATAAAGAATTGTCACGAAGTCGAGAATCCAGGAGACACAGTTGAATATAACCAAAACGCGGAAAATAACACAATCCAAGCCTTATTAAATGGGCTAAAACCAGATATTTATACGCGATTAAGAACGATAGAATTTAAAAATTTGGACATAGCTATTAGTAGCGCAATTAAAGCGGAAGCAGAGTTCAATGAAAATATAATTAGAGGAAAATATGCGCAGGGCCTCTCCCAATGCACAGTCTGTTTTGGTTACGGCCATTCGGCCAACGATTGCGGAAATAGATTCCCAGGAGAACGACAAATATCACAAGTAGACTGGCAGTTAAAATACTGCAATCATTGCCGAAAAAGAGGGCACACAGTTCAAGAATGCTGATTCTCGCAACCAAGAAGAAATATCTTCCCAAAACAATCGTACATTAAGGAATGTACATATTGCAAAAATAAAGGCCATACTATAGACGAATGTAGAAAAAGAGCATATAATAACAATAATCCTAATCGCAGACAAAATACTTTTAACCCACGATCTAATAAAATAAGCAACACGAGCGATTAAAACCAACCCATTAGGAAACAGGCACTGTCTAGCGAGCAGATTAAGAAACCTCCTAGCATAATACTGTCCGGAACAGAATTTCAAAGTGGCGAAGCATTAATGATGGTAGACACGGGTTCCGATTTAAATGTAATAAAAAAAAGCGCGATCGCACCTGAGACGCCTATTCATTCTGACATAACATTCGATCTTAAAGGAATTACAGGTAGTACTATGACCACCTTAGGATATATAAAAATCCGAGAATTTGACACAGAATTAATAATTCATGTAGTTGACGAATTGTCAATAGCACAGGACGGCCTCTTAGGTACCGATTTTTATCAAAATAGTGGAGCCAGCATTGATTATTCTAAATTAGCAATAACTGTTAAAGACAAGGTATTACCATTCCAAGAAAATGTGGTAACCATCCCTCCTATCCTGAACTGAGAATTAAAAACGGGATATGTCCCAAATTTAAAAATTCACCCCAATATATATATGGGAAACGCGATCGTGACTAACGAAAAGGGAGTAGCTACCCTATACGCTATAAATACTTCTACTGAGGAAGTCGAAGTGAAAATTCCTGCCATTAATCTAGAACCTTACGAAGAAATAAAATTACAGAACATTCAAAACGGAAATAATAGAGTGGAAAAAATATTAGCTTTATTAAGAACCAGCCATTTAAATAACGATGAAAAAGATAATGTAACAGAATTAGTAGGAAAATATGTTGATAGATTTTATTTGCCAGACGAAAAATTAGGTACAACTAACGTAACAACCCACCGAATAATAACCGAAAACGAATCCCCAATTCACGTTAGACAGTACCGTTACCCCCAAATACACAAAGAGGTACTTTCACGAAACCCTATTGGCGCATTTCCAATACGAATTCGCGAAGAAGAAACAACTACATCGTCAGATACAAAAAGAAGAATTAAAAAACGAAAAGACGCGGCCACTCCGTCGTCTAGTGAAGGAAACAGTCAAAAGACACAACGCGACGCAACCTCGCAACCGATGGACGTAGACACCAAAGAATCTGAGAGCGTCGAAATGATGAAAATAGATAGCGAATCCGAATCGCAACAAAATGTTAATATATACAGAATCCCTCCAGTATTAAACTCTGACTCTCCATTAAGCACAAGCAGAAGCAGTAGTAGAAGCAGTAGCAAGAACAGAAGTAGGTTCATAAGAATCACTCACCCAACACACCTGAAAACAGAATACAAACAGATTCTAGTGGAACTTTGACCGCACCAATTACACCAATTAAATTAAAAAGGGAAGGAAATGAAATGAAAATAGTAAAACAAAAGGAAAGAAATATACAAAACCCAACTATAATAAAAAATATAAAACTAAAAAGTAAAATTCTAGAAATAAATGACTCTATTTGGATGAGAAGGGAGGCAATAGTTTTATTCATTAATAAAGAGGGCAATCCAATTGAAAATATGGGACAGGAGTTAATTAAAAGGAAAATACCTCATCCTTATTCAAAAATAGCGTGCAAACCAGGAGAAATCATAAAGTTCCCCTGTGACAATCAACTCATACTGGGTGTAGTCCTCTTAGATCATCCAACGGAGAGTCAAACTCTAAGCGCATTAAAGAACCTAAAGATTAAATTAGAAAACAAAAAAATTAACGAGTGGAGTTATTATAGCTCGCTCGCTACACTCGCTCACGAGTAGTGATGCCTGTAGCTATTCATGTTTATTTTGTGTGTGACCCTTTACGGGCCACGCAAAGAACTTCCCGATTTGCGAGTTGTAATTTATTATTACCATTATTAATTGTCACTAATTAGAAAATTATTCGTATTCGGGGAAATTTAATAGTTTTCTACTTATCAACACTGTTGCTATATGATGTCGCATTAAACGAACATCTATATATATATAGGGAGAGTGTCCCATTTTAATCCGCCACTACGGACAACTTAAGAAATATGCATTGGATCAAGAAACATCCTGAATAAAAGTTTGATGGTTTGGAGGGGGACATCTGACCCTGTTAAAAAATTTCATCCCTACCCCCCTGGGGTATATATGTATGTATGTGTGTGCTGTGTATATGGATATTATGTATATTCACTTGTTTTCAATATGTAGTTATTGAGTATATATATATTTATACGCGTATAAATATACTCATATATATGTATTTATCACAATTATATCATTATAATTATATATTGTAATATATATATAGGCGAAAAATCGAAATTTCGCGATTACAGCGCCACCTATCTCCAATGAAAAAAAATGTTTGAAATAAAACCTACATATTTTGTGGCGTGGAATCCGAATCTGCAATAAAAAGTAGGTGGTTCGATTTAAAATTTTAAAGTAACCCCCCCCCCAGGGGGGTAGGGGTGAAATTTTTTTGACAGGATCAGATGTCCCCCTCCAAACCATCAAACTTTTGTTCGGGATGTTTTTTGATCCGATGCATATTTCTTAAGTTAGCCGTGGTGGCGGATTAAAATGGGACACCCTGTATATATGCATATATATATGTGAGTGTGTGTGTGTGTTATATAAATATAATAATAGTAATAATGTATGTATATATATTATTTCAGTTTAGTTATTCTCTCATAAATTTATATTCTCCCATTTAGATTGCGTTATTCTGTTAGGTTTTCTTAAAAAAACTAAAAAACTACTGGACCGAATTAGAACAAAATCTATTCAGCTCTAAGTTACATTGATACACATCGATTGCATCATCGACCATTTTGATCTGACCATTAGTTTTTTAGAAAACGTTAACGAAAAATTTGATCACATACGTACGTACGTACGTTCGTACGCACACACACACACACACACACACACACGAACAATTTGTTAAAAATAGCCTAAAATTACTCCAATGACCTTGAAACATGGAGATCTGCTAAAAAATCGATTTTTCATTTTAGGGGCAAATACAATAACTTCCCTATAAGTCGGGAAGTTAATAAAATATCAACACCATTAGAAAATATAGGAATTCCACTAACCAATCTTAAAAACCTATTTAGATTAGGATTCATTCACACATACATCCAGACAACATTCTGCATAGGAACTATCCAGTCACCTCCTGAAAATCAAAGAAACGAAATTATTAAAGAAAATCATGAATCTCCAACAGGAGGACATAAAGGAGTCAAAAAAACATACGATCGAATGAGAAGCTTATATTTTTGGACTAATATGAGATCAGACATCAGCAATTATATAAAACATGCATAAGTTGTCAAAAAAAGAAATTAGTTAGAGTAAAAAACAGAGAACCATTAATAATAACAGATACGCCTTATAATGCTTTCGACAAAGTCGCAATGGACATAGTCGGACCATTACCATACACTTCAAGAGGAAAGAGTTATATCCTAACCATCCAAGATAACTTCACTAAATACTCCTTAGCGGTGCCCCTAACCTCAATCACTACGGAAGAAGTAGCGAAAGAATTCACTAATCACTTACGAACTCTATTGAGACACACCAGATGTCATTCGAGTCAGTGCCAGTGTGGGGACTACTTCCACGAGCGAGCGAGATCACTCCGCGCCTATGAGTGGAGTGGGGAGCGAGTGAGAGGGGAATCAGCCATACTGTTTCTGGTAGAGAGACCACAGGCACGACAAGTGCGGTGAAGAATAAAGTTTATTTTTGAGAGAGTACAAAGTGTTACAATTACTTCTGACCATACATAAACTCCTCAAGACGACATCCGGGCAACTTTAAGAACACGGGGGTTCAAAGATAACGAAAGTAGCAATAGTATGGGAGTTCTAAATCAAATGTGGGCGAGGGGGTGCGCGGGGCAGGGGGTCTGGGGCCTCGTGCTTTTGCGGGCGATGGTTGCGGGGCTGGAGGGGAGGGGGAAGCCTCGTGCTATTGCGAGCGATAGGAGGAGGGGAGGGGGAGATGCCACGTGCCACAGTGACCGATGGATGCGGGGGTGCAGTGGAGAGGAGGGGGAACGCGATCATCGTGCTATTGCGCGAGGTGGTTACAAAGAGCAAGCGTAAGGGGCCTTATCTTATGTTTATTGTATACATCTCGGATTCGTCGACGCCGCCGCCGTCGCTAATCGAGGTGTTTTAATAATCAAAGTTAATTTATGACATCCGGAGTATCGCGTTTTCGATTGCTTATTTCACACGTCTTTCGAATATTTATCCCCCACCCTACGATGGTTGCAAAGAGGAAGCGCGCAAGCATTCTCGGAATTGCTCGCCCTCTTTTTTCTAGCGCGTTGCTCCTTCTCTAACGCGTACGTTTTTAAGAAAAATGATGCAACGGATTAAAAATGCGTCGTTGCTAGGACGGTTACGAAGAGCGAGCGTCGTAAGGGCTATCTTATGTTTATCGTATACATCGAGGATTCGTCGCCGCTAATCGGAGCGCCTTAATAATCAAGTTAATTTATGATGTCTAAAGCGTTAAACGTTTTTTTTTCAGTTGTTTATTTCACACGCCTTTCGAATATTTATCCCTCGTCGTATCACCCCATGGTTCGTTGCAAAGAGTGAACGTAAGGTCTGTCTTATGTATCGGGAATTCGTTGTCGCTATTCAAGGCGCTCTAAGGACCAGGACTAATTTATGACGTCTGGAACGTCGAACCACAATACACGCCTGAGTTTCGGTAAAAGGGATTCGAAGAATCACTTCACTGAAATTCAGATGTGTATCCACCGAGAAAGGAAGTCGGTCGCATACAAATTCGTCGTTAATAGAGCGGTTACGAAGAGTACGCATAAGGGAGGTCTATCTTATGTATCGGAGAATTGCCGTAGTTAATCGTGAAGTTCTAAGGACCTGAGTTAATTTACGGTGTCTAGGGCGTCGAACGTTTCTCCGGTTTTCTATTTCACACGCCTTTCGAATATTTATCCCACGCCGTACCCCATGGCGACTGCAAAGAGGAGGCGCGCAAGCATTCTAGAAATTGCTCGCTCTTTTTTTTTTCTCTCTAGCACGGCGGGGTCCTTGACAAACGCTACGACGCGACGGTTACGAAGAGCGCACGGAGCGAAGGGTCATTCTTATGTTTAGTGTTTACATCTGGGATTCATCGACGTTAGTCGAGGCGTCTTAAGAACCAAAGCTAATTTATGCCGCCTGGAGTGTCGCACGCGATGCAGGTCGCAACACGTTTTTTTCGAACGTTTATCTCCATGAACGATTACAGAGAAACGCGTAAACAAAGAACGAATATCAATGCTTATAGGGTGTCACGAGGAAAAAAAAAATGAGCTAGTACAAAATTAAATTATTCACCTATAGAAAGGTTAATAATACACACATACATATACAATTATTAATATTTATTGAGGGTATTTATTAGCCTCTTGTACAATTAAAGGTAATCTTAAAGCTAGTAACTCGCAATCTATGAGCGAGTGCTGTTCAAATTCTTCGCTAGATGAAATAATTGTCGCGGAATCGACGTTGAGCGAGGTAGCCGTGCGTAAAACGTTTACAAAGAAAGCGAATTTACTGGCTACAAGGTCTAGACTTTCGGAAAGCCAAGAGTACATGTGGTTCACGCAATATTCGTACGAAAACAATTTGCGCGCAGTTTCTTCGGTCATATGTATTTCCGAGAAGGAATCTGTTATTTTCAGTATTCTATGATCGCTTATCCATTTGAACCGCAACGTCAAATGATCGATTCGCAATGGTTCTTCTTCTTCGGAGGTTTCTCCGGCAATGTTACGGAATTGCTGTAGAATGTTTGATTTTTGGGTGATGAGCGACTTCCACGTAGACATTTCGAAACAAATTTCGTGACCCTTAGTATCACCAATTACCAATTCGATGTAGCAGTTGCTAGATGTTTCGATGCGAACGCCAATTTCCAGCCTTTTGTACGTGGTGCTCGTGAGCGGATAATCGCGTCCTAAGATGCGCGTTCCTCTACCCCCTTTCGTAGCTCGAGTCACGACATTGCTAAAGAAAAGAAAGGAAAAATTAATTGAAATAATCGTAATGAGAATACTGATATGCGAAAATGCTAAATATGTACTTACTCGTTACGCAGTTTCTTCTTTGAAAGATCTTCGTACTGTTCGAGGTTACGTTTTCCGTTTTCCATTGCAGCGGTGCTCAGTACACTGTACATGGCAAGTATGTGAATACGAGACGATAGCGAACGTCGATGTTTCGCGTGCTCGGGCGTGCAAGCAACTAAATAACGCTATTTTAACGTTGCTTTATACCATCGAACATATTATTGGCGATTAATTCGGTATAATCATAATGTAGAATTTCATCGACGTGACATCACGCGGGTGTTTGTGAAACGACACACATTAGTATGTCTTTTCCCCTCTCTTTGGTTCACCATGTAAGGGGTGAGACGTGTTACAAGACTCTCTCGATAAAGAAGTTCAGTACTGAGTTTGAAATCAGAACGAACGAACGAATCGAGACGTAAAGACTAAGATGGACAGTGAACAGAAGGAATTCCTCGAGAGGTGCAACATGGACAGTGGTCTGAAGGAATTGCGCGAGAGATTCAGTGCTGCCTGTAGATCCGAAAACGCGAATCAAGACGAAATAGACAAGTTGCACAAGGAATGTGTTAATATGAGGCATGTTATTTATTTAAGACTAGCTACTCGGTGTTGCTCGCTCGCTTCGCGAGCTCGCGAGTGGGGTTATTGTTGGCTCGCTTGCGTAGAAAACCTTATCAAAATCCATTGCGTAAAGCTCAGAAGCGATACGGGATATGGTATTGACTTGCGACGGGCTTTATATGCTAGAGTCTGAATAATAGGACTTGCGAGAAGGGAAGGAGTTCGAGTCCCTCTGGCGGCAACTGATGGTGACACGTGGCCATTGCGGCCGCTGAGGCCATCGTTGTCGTCTACGTGTAAAAACTTTAATAACTCGACATTAAATAGGAATATCGAAATAATTTTTGTCCTATGTTGAGACCAAGAGTCGAAGGAATAGAAATAAAGAAGTTTGATGAAAATCTATGCAGTAGTTTTTGCGTGATGCGCGCACATCGAAACCCTGCTATCATTTTATTTATATAGATTACGTGTGCCATCATTACAAGAGAGTGCATTGATAAATTTATTCAAACGTGATTTTAAAGAAATGTCCAGGAGTGATCGAAAAATCATAGATCACCTTTTGGAACATACATATAAAAATGTGGAAATTACGGTTCGGTGCATTGTTATTGAAAAATATACAATAGTGCATCCATCAACCGATCAAGTTCAGCGAAACCTTCCAATCGTGGGCGGATGCATATACAAGATTCAGGATCTGTGGAGCGACATCCAAAGCGAGGAAACGAAGCTGCTGGAAATATATGCATCCGTAACATTCAGATCTATGTATTTAGACAAATTTTTAACCAAGAAGATGGATGAAAAATATGTAGAAAACTGGAGGAGAGTAAGAGTCAAGATAGAGCCGACAAGGGCAGTTGACCGCAAGAAACCCGCGCATGAGTGGTTTCATCCTCCAGGAAGAAAATCTACGGATCCGCTTCGTCCAGATTTCGCATATATTGAATAAAGACGCATGATAGACGGCCTCATCCAGGAAGGAAAAAAAAAAAATTCGGCATCTCGCGAGATACGCACCCTTCTTTCGACGAGGGTGGGAGTTGTGGAGGAGATGCGGAGGAGCGGAAGGCCCTAGGAAGGACTCATGAGAAGATGCCGGAAAGTGGTGGTGGTGGTGGTGAGGGGCCCTAGGGTGGATTTCTCGTCACCCAAGGTTTCGTTCGAGACGTTTGACGAAGCCTGCGATAATCATTGTCCACCCTGCACACAGAACACACCAACCACCACATAGAACGTCTTCATACAGCCCTCGCTCAGAGTCACCGTAAGTAGAAAATGCTATTGCTAGTTGATTCTAGTAAAAAATTTTTTAAATATTCAAATTTTTTAAAAATTTCTTTCTTTGTACAGATCGAGAATTGCCAACCGCCGCTGCAAAAACTGATCTTTGGCAGCCATCGCTCCGAGTCGCCGTAAATAGAAAATGATATTACTAATTGGTTCAAGGATAAACAAAAATTTAAAATATAATATTCAAATTTTTTTTTTAAATTTCTTTCTTTTTACAGATCGAGAATTGTCACCAGCCACTGCCGCATCACACGCACACACTTCTTTAGGCAGCCATCGCTCCGAGTCATCGTAAGTAGAAAATATTATCGCTAGTTGATTCTAGTAAAAAATTTTTTAAATATTCAGATTTTAAAAACATTTTTTTTTTCTTTCTACAGATGCCCGTATACCATTGTCTGGCATTTCCGCATATGCGCCACAATGATCCGGATTCCTGGGATGGCGTCATCCTGGATGAATACCGGAACGCTTATCCAGGAATTGTATTGATGGCGTGCCTGACGGGGGATGCGGACCTTACGTTTTATGACAACCGGGACCCGTCCAAGCGCCGGATTTGCGAGGCGTGCTACGCGGCCGTGGACGACCGACGACACTATTAGGCTTAAATTTTAGTGATATGTTTTAGTGATAAAATTTAGTGTTAGATTTTTTAGTGTTAATTCTAGTGTTAGGTTTTAGTAATAAATTTTAGTTTATTTTTATATATCTATTTTTTTAAAAAAGTTTTTTTTTATTAATATATTTTTAATTTAAAAAAGAAAAATACAGTGTGTGTTAGCATATTCTTTTTTCCGCATTTCATTTTTTTCAGCAAGCGTTCTTTTCCGCGAGTGCGTTACTGTATACTGTGCGAGGGATAGAGTATATGTTGGTTTCTTTTAAATTCTTTTAAATTCTTTTATTTTTATTAAAAATTACATTTTTTTTCTTTCAAAAAATTATAAACTTTGAAAACATTTTCCATGGCGCATACGCCGTCGTGCAGTGTACAGCGATACGTGTTTTCGCGCGACATTAGATTCAGTTTCGGCACGCGGTTCTCATCGTTGTTGTCATCGTCGTAGTAATTGTTGTTGTTGTTCGAGTCAGAGTCTTTGTCGTCGTCGTCGTCGTCGCTGGTGTCAGAGATGTCCTTGTGATCATCGCGTTCGAGTTCGGTGTCAACGTCCACAGAGTCTACTTCCACGAGGTCTAGCAACCATCGCTTCCTTTCGAGTCCTTTGACTAGTATTAAATCGGTGCGAGCGAGTACAGATTGCAGCAGCGGTCGCAGCTTGTCGTAGGGGGCGGAACCGTCGGACCAGAGGATGCCGTGGTGGTTGTTTACGAGCCAGATTGCTCGACGCTTGTCAGCCCCCGTGAGACGGTGCCAACAGTAGGGTGGTCGGAAGATCCAGTGCGAAAGATGGGTTCCATCTACGAGAACGGCCACCTCTTTCACGACGAACACGTTCTCGCCCGTTTTGAATCCTTGCAGGTCGACGATAGCCACGCGTTGCGACAGCATGTTTTTCGCTTTGGTAGCTTCCAGAGAAATGAGCAGCAGTTTGGTAGGCCAGGATGTTTTCTACGTGATCCTGCGGACAATGTTCGTCAAAGGACTGTATTCGACGACGCGATCGTGCAGGATCAAGCAATAAGCGGAGGTGTTGGCTGGAACGTTATCTCGGAATTCGAAATCGATTCTGACGTCCACCGTTGCGCTCTTCACGGACTCGTTTTGACGAGAGCAGTCAATGATGGCGATCGACGCGTACGAAGAAAACTCCATCGCGTTCAACAGAGGTTCTCCGTAACCGTAATACGATTTTCGGAATTTCGCGTACATTTCGTACAGTAGCGCGTACTTGTTTTTATTAAAGTCCAGGTTGAGGTCGTCGTACGGATACGTCTCGGAATTCAAGTACAGTCGAACGTTCGTTAGTGTGTGCGCGTCGAATTTGTTCGCGCTTCTATCGACTCTGTTCTTTCGATTGGTTTGCAAAGCGAAAATCACGTAACGCGGTTTCTCGGTTTGAGACGCGGCTTTCACAGTCCACGTATGTTTCGTAGTCGCTTGCAGCAACGGATACTCGTACAGGTCCCACGAACGGAAACTCATAGTAATCAGTTTTCCGCTTTCGAGAATGCGCAGCATATTCAATTTATTCATTTCTTGTAACGAAATGTGCGGCATTCGCCACTGTAGTTTATGGATCTTGAGCGTCCGTTTTGCATCGACGTGTCCACGCACCGCGTTCAGATCGAGTCGCGCGCGAATTAAAATCAGCTCGTGACGCGCGTTCAAGACGATCCGTCGATAATCTTCGCAAAATCCTAACAACATGTTCAGGGGTACGTAAAAGTTGAACGCTGTAGAATGGAACGGGTCCGTTATGTGATCGAGGTTGTAGTACCCCCATCCCGCGTTCGCCAGTACTTTACTCTTTTCAGCAGACAACGACGCGAAATTTTTCAGCGCTGTAGTTATTCCCGGATTACGGCAACGATCAATTTCCACGCCGTCGAGTTCGTATCGAATCTCGTCAAACTTGAAAGCAACGCAATTGTTATCTAGAACGGCTGCAGGAATCTTGGAGGTAGAAGTCTTGGAGGTATCGTCAGCATTTACTTTGGGCAGCAGAACCTGACCTTCGATATATAGAAAACTGTCGCATGGAAGCGTATACAGATCTTGTTGTTGTATGGGTATTCATATCTCATCGCTGTTGTCGAAAGTCGTGTTCGCGTACGGATTGTAAGCGTGTAGCTCGATCTTCGTAATACGATCGTCGAAGGCCGGTGCAGTGGCGGATCCAGGGGGGGGGCGATAGGGGCGATCGCCCCCCCCAAGAGTAATAAAATATAAAAATATTTCCTCACATTCCGAAAAACTTATTACGTATATACTGAATGTGTTACATGATTTCTATTCGAGATTTTTCTGCTTAGCGTGCTCACTAGTGCGCTAGTGCACAGAAGTTTTTAAAATATTTTCAGAATATTGTCTGGTAAAAATTCGCCAACGTAGAGCAGAATTTGTATTATGAAGTATCGTAATCGCATTAATTGTAATATCTTTTATATCTGTTTTTCTGATAAAATAAAGTCTTTAATCACAATTATATAACACGTAATTATTCTAATTGCTTATCAAGGTTGAAAAGACGGTTAA
Organism: Perdita meconis; assembly: GCA_030770465.2. NCBI lineage: Eukaryota > Metazoa > Arthropoda > Insecta > Hymenoptera > Andrenidae > Perdita > Perdita meconis. Next base: position 1,719,606 of record JASKOS020000026.1, on the reverse strand, counting down.
AAAATAGACTTTTTTACTTTTATACATTTCGCCCCCCCCCCAAGAAAGGCTCCTGGATCCGCCACTGGGCCGGTGCACCCGTCACGTCTAAAATCTGAGTCATAGCGTTATCGGTTCAGAGGCACAACGAATCCTAATGAACGAAGAAAGTGTGCGTTGCGGGAACTGATTTTTTTCACGATTTTACGCTTCTTCCGCGAATCGTAGGTTGTCGGGAGATTTTTTACTACGGAATCGTATGGAATATCGTTCGTTCGAGCATACTCTTGATATCGCGCTCAGAATTCGCGACGACGTCGCACGTGTAATCGTACGGTTATTTCTTCACAGCGAAAATCTATAAGACAGCCGTGCCGATCGACTATTCGTATCGTCAGGTCGTGTATTGTTCGCCTGTATCAGAAAGGAAACAAGGCGTTTGTAAAGTGGTTGGGATTCGATTCGTCGCGCAATTCATGGATTAATGAAAAAGACATTTTATGAATATTATAATTATATATAAAATATATATATATTTATTAACGATAAATATATACCACTGTTACATAATAATAATAATAAATAAATAAAGATAAATTTAATTTCTTTGCAAATTTCATTTAAAAGAAAAATTATATTGTATACATTACATACATTGCATACCTTACATACCTTACAACTAATACATACATCACGTACATTGCATACATTGCATACGTTACAGTTAATACACACAATACATACAAAACATACATGACGTACATTACATACACACATACATCACGTACATCACGTACATTACGTACATGACGTACATTACGTACATTACGTACATGACGTACATCACGTACATTCTTTTTTTTTTTTTTACGTATTTAATTTTTCTGGTCTCTTTTTGATTATACACTTATACTCCTGCGAGACTACAATCACCGACGACATCGCACCACCGGCATGCGACCCGTAGACGTCACCCCGGACAATGAGAATCAGCTGTTGTTTACCGCTCGCGACGTCGATCGCTCTTCGATTCGTCACCGACGACGACGAGCCAAAATTGTGGACGGTGATAAGGTGCGCGTAAGCAAATACAAAACGGTCTTTGAAAAGGGATACACACCCAACTGATCGACCGAGGTGTTTGAGATTGTCGCGATGCAACCGACGCGGCTCGTGACTTACCTGCTTCGAGATTCAGCCAACGAACCCGTAGCCGGAGGACTCTACGAGTACGAACTACACACAATCGCGAAGCCTGACGTGTACTTGGTAAAGAAAATTCTGTGTCAGAAAGGAAACAAGGCGTTTGTAAAGTGGTTGGGATTAGATTCGTCGCGCAATTCGTGGATTAATGAAAAAGACACTTTATGAACATTATAATTATATTTAAAAAAGAAAATATGTATTTATTAATGATGAATATGTACCACTATTACATAATAAATGGAATAAATGGGCGAGTTTTATAGAGAATAAACTTTTAATGATTCACGTGAATATTACAATGGTAAGCAAAAGAAAAATAAACTGAACTTTGTACATTTTACACTTTCGAGTAACGACACGTGCGTACTCACGCAAAAGGAAAAGAATAGAACATGTGTGTGTAGAAAAATAAAAATTACATAGAGGGCACAGAGAATGCACTCTCCGACTGGCCTGACATGGGCGGCCAAAATCGCAAACTAAAAGAAACCGGTGGCGGGAAGAGCAAAGATCTAACAATAAATACATTTATTACATACATTACATACATGTAATGTATGCAATCTATGTAATGTATGTAATGAATGTACAGTATGTAATGTATGTAATGAATGTAAACAACAGCTGATTCTCATTGTCCGGGGTGACGTCTACGGGTCGCATGCCGGTGGTGCGATGTCGTCGGTGATTGTAGTCTCGCAGGAGTATAAGTGTATAATCAAAAAGAGACCAGAAAAATTTGTTACGTCCCGCCATAAAATAGCGCTCCGTAACTGATAGAGATGCCACTGCCCAACGAATATTTTAATTATTTCGATTAATATTTTAATTATTCCCGGCGACACGGAAATCTGACCGAGACCTTCACACATGCAAAGATCTCGGCCAGACGACCGCGCACAGCGTCCGTAGAAAAACGCTGACAGCCTTGGGAAACGTTATTCGAAGTTGCCCGGCTCACGCCACCGGGCCGCGAACGCGCGATTACCTCCGGAAGAGCGCGAGACGTTGCATCGGCAAAAGATAACGTCCAAGGTCCTCAGCTCGGACGCTGCGTCGCAGCATCCGCGAGAGAATTCGCTGACACCCCGATAAGCGTCCCGCGGATCCACCTGGCACGTGTCGCTGCATGTTTACCGGCACGCGCCAATCCCCCACACCTCCAGAAAGGCGGAGGCATAGCAGTGAAGACTCCCCACTGGACCACCACGAAGTAGAAGGGATGAATCCTATAATATATATTAGGACGAGACCTAATTAAGTCAGAATGGTTTTTTCTAATCAAGAAGTCAGAATCGAGAATCTAGTAGAAAAGAGTGAGAATCAGAACAAGTTCAGAGAGTGAAGTAAAAAAAAGTGATAACCGACAAAGAGAGAACAGTAGTAGTGACCCAGTGGGAATCTTCATTGAATTAATTATGTAAGTTAACTTTAACAAATATTCTATACTTACGATTATATCTTCATTGTCGCTAATATTTTATACTTGCCATCATACTTTCATTGACCGTAAATATTTCATACTTACCGCAAACAAGTGCAGCATTACCTCCATCTTGACTCGGAACTCTACACTTAACACTGCCGCCCCTCCTCACCCTTCCGAGAAACGGTTTGTTTAGTAACATCTTCTTCGTAATGTCAACTGATTGAACCCGCTCGACCAGAGACGGTGTTCTCTTTTGAATACGAAGTCGCTCGCGTATCTAGAAAACACCCCTTCTGTAGTTTGAGTGATCGAACCTGTCTTGACAAGGCTGAGTTCTCACTCAAAATCAGAAGAGACGAAAACAATTGCATCATTATCGTTTATTCCAAACCGAAATCTCGTGATCCTTCAATATACCGACGTTTCGATACACATCTTCTTCGTGGCATAGAGTGATTGAACCCGCTCTTCGGAGACGGTGTTCTCTCTCGAACGCGAAGTCGTTTGCCTAACACATTGTCCCCTATGACCAGGAGTGACCAAGCACGTTCTTCGTGAACGGAGTTTGCACCCTGAGATAGGGCTGACCAGAATCATTTGATTAAACCATTTCGAATTCGACTACAGAGACAATATTGTACAACAACCCTCCAATGAGTCCCCCAACCTCCGCCGATCAGCGCGAGCACGAACAAGTAGGTGTCTGAGCATTTCCCGCCAATTTAAAGCACTCTGTCGAACAATTATAGTAAAAACTTTATCTTATCTTTTTACCGTAAGGGTTTGAGCCGCACCCGCAGGCGGAATTACCGCCGGTCCCGATCTCGCCTAACACACACGAGTCATTCCATGCCAAATCGATCACTTTTTGACCTTGATGTCAGGGATTTTGTTCAAGATTGAATATGATGTAGTCCGCATGAAATTAGGGGGGGTTTAAGTCATCATTTTGCTGTTCTCGAATTTGTTTAAAAAATACAGGAGGTCAAATTTTTCAATTTTTGCCTATTTTCGTGAAACCAAGGTGTACTTAGGAATTTTTATCTCGGGAACTATTCGTCGTATTGAGTTGATTCTTTTTTCATTTTAATCAGAGAGGTTTGGCCTATTTTAATAATATATTTCCTAATTGGAAACTCGTTTTTATAATATAGAAAATTATAAACAAACTTTTCTTTTGCAAATTTCCCTATGAGGGTCGGGGGTCAAAAATTAAAAAAAAAATATGACCATATTCCTTGAACACTAGCCTATAAAATGAGCTATTGGCGAAGATGGAACTCGTAAAACTAACGCCACAGTGAGCTGTTACAGGTAGTGGTGCGCGCCGCTTCAGGTAAGCGACCCGCTCGCCCGGAGCTTACGGTCGCCCGATCGGACCTCTTGCACCCCACATTATTTGACTAAGGTGTAAAAACAATATCGACAGGTCGCGTATCAGTCTAACTAGTGCCATTTATAGCTTTAAGGGTGGTTTTTAGAATGTCTTTTATAGGTATTTAAACGAGGGCCGTATCCAAAAAGTCTTAAGATTGCCAAGTATTAAACGTTTCTGAGCATGTACTCTAGACCTATCTTTCAATACTGAAATGAAATCTTTTTTCCTGGCATGACTCTACTTATTTCATCATTACGATAAAAATGTTCTACTAATGACTTCGTAGTTTCTGGTAACAGACGACCATGATTAGGATTTGGAGTTGACATCACTCCGTAATGGATTTGCAGTCGCTTTGCTTATCTTGCCATATGGTACGAAGTTTTAAATTCTAAACAAATTCTTCTAATACTCCACGATTTTGGTACAGTTGTAAGAATACGGATTTTTTGGCTATTATCGGACTCTACATTGAATTTATCTTTTAATTGTTTAATTATTTCATTATCTGCCGCGGCACTACTTGAACTACCTGCAACGTCTCCTAAACTTGTTCGTAAAATATTATGAATGCGATTTAATTTATTTAAAGTTCGTTTACCCGATTTTAATGTTTTGCGAGTTATTGGTGATTCTCCTCACCACGAGTGATGGATCTACTGATGTTGAGATGTTGCTGGAACTACTACTGCTAGTAGTTACCGTTTGTGTATGTGATAGTCCTGATGGCCATGATTCAGCTAATGCAGCTTCAATCCGTTCACTGTTCTTTTCCTTGTAAAATCTCATGCGACAGGCATTGCAAATAAAAGACTTTTCGGGCAGAGTTGGAAATGATTGACGCATTTCCAACGATACCTTTCGAAGTCCTTTTATGCAACGGTTATGTTCCGTTCGATTAAAAGGATTACAACACCACTGACGCATTGTCTCCGAAAACTCACTCACTACCTTACGATAAGAATAAGAAATGCACGACTCGGAAATCTTTCGCAGACTAAAAGTTTAAAAGAACGCTGCCCAAATATATAACTCCCCACTACCAAGATATACCTGGAAAATACATGCAATCGTACCGACGCCTCTTTTCCTATATTTTGAAAACATCTACCTAGCTGGCAATAAATTGAAAGGAGGAGGGTGTTGAAGGAAAACATTATATGCCACAAGACTTTTTGGATACGGCCCTCGTTTAAATACCTATAAAAGACATTCTAAAAACCACCCTTAAAGCTATAAATGGCACTAGTTAGACTGATACGCGACCTGTCGATATTATTTTTACACCTCAGTCAAATAATGTGGGGTGCAAGAGGTCCGATCGGGCGACCGTAAGCTCCGGGCGAGCGGGTCGCTTACCTGAAGCGGCGCGCACCACTACCTGTAACAGCTCACTGTGGCGTTAGTTTTACGAGTTCCATCTTCGCCAATAGCTCATTTTATAGGCTAGTGTTCAAGGAATATGGTCATATTTTTTTTTTTAATTTTTGACCCCCGACCCTCATAGGGAAATTTGCAAAATAAAAGTTTGTTTATAATTTTCTATATTATAAAAACGAGTTTCCAATTAGGAAATATATTATTAAAATAGGCCAAACCTCTCTGATTAAAATGAAAAAAGAATCAACTCAATACGACGAATAGTTCCCGAGATAAAAATTCCTAAGTACACCTTGGTTTCACGAAAATAGGCAAAAATTGAAAAATTTGACCTCCTGTATTTTTTAAACAAATTCGAGAACAGCAAAATGATGACTTAAACCCCCCCTAATTTCATGCGGACTACATCATATTCAATCTTGAACAAAATCCCTGACATCAAGGTCAAAAAGTGATCGATTTGGCATGGAATGACCCACACGCAACTCCGAATCCCTCGGGGGATAGCCGAGGCCCTCGAATTATTAGAAGCGCAATTGAAAGAAGAAGCAGAAATTGTAAAACTAGTCGAAGCCCTCGAGGCCCTGGTAACTTAGACGTCGACTGCTAAAACCGCGCCGAATTGAATAAATCAGGATTCAAACATAACCCGTTTTCGTTCACTAACCTACACTCTCCTCAGTTATTCCCGAGCGATAGATCCCAGGATCTGCTCAAAAGCGAAGCAACGATCTTGAACTTCGGCCGCTCGAGGTTCAGGATTGTTATCCCATTAAATCAATTGGATACGTAACAAATTAAATGCGTAAAAAAAAAAAAGAATGCACGTGATGCACGTCATGTACGTAATGTACGTAATGTACGTCATGTACGTAATGTACGTGATGTACGTGATGTACGTGATGTATGTGTGTATGTAATGTACGTCATGTATGTTTTGTATGTATTGTATGTATTAACTGTAACGTATGCAATGTATGCAATGTACGTGATGTATGTATTAGTTGTAAGGTATGTAAGGTATGCAATGTATGTAATGTATCCAATATAATTTTTTTTTTTAAATGAAATTTGCAAAGAAATTAAATTTATCTTTATTTATTTATTATTATTATTATGTAACAGTGGTATATATTTATCGTTAATAAATATATATATATTTTATATATAATTATAATATTCATAAAATGTCTTTTTCATTAATCCATGAATTGCGCGACGAATCGAATCCCAACCACTTTACAAACGCCTTGTTTCCTTTCTGATACAGGCGAACAATACACGACCTGACGATACGAATAGTCGATCGGCACGGCTGTCTTATAGATTTTCGCTATTGAAGAAATAACCGTACGATTACACGTGCGACGTCGTCGCGAATTCTGAGCGCGATATCAAGAGTATGCTCGAACGAACGATATTCCATACGATTCCGTAGTAAAAAATCTCCCGACAACCTACGATTCGCGGAAGAAGCGTAAAATCGTGAAAAAAATCAGTTCCCGCAACGCACACTTTCTTCGTTCATTAGGATTCGTTGTGCCTCTGAACCGATAACGCTATGACTCAGATTTTAGACGTGACGGGTGCACCGGCCTTCGACGATCGTATTACGAAGATCGAGCTACACGCTTACAATCCGTACGCGAACACGACTTTCGACAACAGCGATGAGATATGAATACCCATACAACAACAAGATCTGTATACGCTTCCATGCGACAGTTTTCTATATATCGAAGGTCAGGTTCTGCTGCCCAAAGTAAATGCTGACGATACCTCCAAAACTTCTACCTCCAAGATTCCTGCAGCCGTTCTAGATAACAATTGCGTTGCTTTCAAGTTTGACGAGATTCGATACGAACTCGACGGCGTGGAAATTGATCGTTGCCGTAATCCGGGAATAACTACAGCGCTGAAAAATTTCGCGTCGTTGTCTGCTGAAAAGAGTAAAGTACTGGCGAACGCGGGATGGGGGTACTACAACCTCGATCACATAACGGACCCGTTCCATTCTACAGCGTTCAACTTTTACGTACCCCTGAACATGTTGTTAGGATTTTGCGAAGATTATCGACGGATCGTCTTGAACGCGCGTCACGAGCTGATTTTAATTCGCGCGCGACTCGATCTGAACGCGGTGCGTGGACACGTCGATGCAAAACGGACGCTCAAGATCCATAAACTACAGTGGCGAATGCCGCACATTTCGTTACAAGAAATGAATAAATTGAATATGCTGCGCATTCTCGAAAGCGGAAAACTGATTACTATGAGTTTCCGTTCGTGGGACCTGTACGAGTATCCGTTGCTGCAAGCGACTACGAAACATACGTGGACTGTGAAAGCCGCGTCTCAAACCGAGAAACCGCGTTACGTGATTTTCGCTTTGCAAACCAATCGAAAGAACAGAGTCGATAGAAGCGCGAACAAATTCGACGCGCACACACTAACGAACGTTCGACTGTACTTGAATTCCGAGACGTATCCGTACGACGACCTCAACCTGGACTTTAATAAAAACTAGCTAGTCCGTGTTGCTCGCTCGCTTCGCGAGCTCGCGGGTGGAGTCCGTGTTGCTCGCTCGCTTCGCGAGCTCGCGAGTGGAGTTATTATAGCTCGCTCGCTACACTCGCTCACGAGTAGTGATGCCTGTAGCTATTCATGTTTATTTTGTGTGTGACCCTTTACCGGCCACGCAAAGAACTTCCCGATTTGCGAGTTGTAATTTATTATTACCATTATTAATTGTCACTAATTCGAAAATTATTCGTATTCGGGGAAATTTAATAGTTTTCTACTTATCAACATTGTTGCTATATGACGTCGCATTAAACGAACATCTATATATACAGGGTGTCCCAAACTAAGTGCGGGACCCGGAAAGGGTGGATTCCTGGGGTGATTCTAAACAACATTTTCCTTTGCAAAAATGTCCTCCGAAGCTTTGTTAACGAGTTATTAACGAAAAACCCCGACCAATCAGAGAGCGCGAATAGCGAGCGCTCGGCCGACCAGCGACGGTGCACAAGCTACGCGTAGCGTCTCCTACTCACCGTGCTCGAGGCTTGTACAAGAAACTCAAAATCTTTACGTTATCGGCCAATTTCTCCTAAACTATTCGATGAAAAATTATGAAAAAAATCAGGGACACGTTAGTTATCACGACACATATTATGGAATTTTTTGAGATTTTTTAATTTATTAGCAACGTTGCAAAAATAAAAAACGTGAGAAGACACGGTTATTGGCCGATTTCTGTTAAACTATTGGTTAAAAAATTATGAAAAAAATTAGGGACACGTCAGCTATCGCGACACATATTATGGAATTGTTTCAGATTTTTTAAATAATTAGTTAAGTTGTAAAACATAAGAAACGAGAGAAAACAAGGTTATTGGCTGATTTCTCTTAAACTATTGGTTAAAAAAATTATGAAAAAGATGAGGAACACGTCAGCTATCGCGATACATATTATGGAATTTTTTCAGATTTATGAATTAATTAGCCAAGTTGCAATACATAAAAAACGAAAGAAAAAATTGTAAAAATGGGGCTATTGTATTTTAACTAAACTGGATCTATGATCATATTAATTCAGTACATAAATATCACTAATATCATTGTTCTCAATTTTTTTTTCACTTTCTTTAACTTCATAAGTCATAATAAAAAAGTAAAAAGCAATGTTTCCGTACTTCTCACGGATTGTAAATTATTCTACTATGTAATAAAACATTGAAAACTGTACAAAAATACTTATTGCGTACGGAATGTACGAAAATTATACCTATTACTTGCTGTAATCGGTAAAAAGTACGGAAACATCGGTTTTTATTTTTTTTTAATTATGACGTACTAAAGTAAAATATGTTTAAATAAATTGAAGTTAATAGTATGACCCCCTCATTCGATTGTACCCCTTATGGAATAGTGAGTAAGTAGGCATGCAATTATTATCGATGAGACTCACCCATTCGGAGAGGAATTCACCTGCTGCTTGAACACCGATCCCTCTGGGTCAGTGGCCGATCCCGGTCGTTAGGGGATGATGCAAACCGTAGGTCCTGCTGGTTGCAGGTATTCGGTGCCACAAAAATACACCTTACGTTTACCACACTCCGCGTTCACCAACACTGATCACTTTATTGAAATTACCATTTGAGCTACTAATCACTTATAACCGCGGAACACACCGAATTAAAATCCCCACGGTGTTGAATCATTTTGGAACGAGATAGTTCCTACGTTTAAAAATAATTCAATGCGGTTCGCGGTGGTCGGTGCGGGTACTTCTCGCGATACATCCATTCCGCGAATTCCGCGTTGTCTCGGCAATCTGCAGCGAAGAAAAAGAAGAGGTTGAAGCCCTCAGCGGCGGAAATCATGATCGATACTAACGATTTTTTCCGAAGTCTCCTTCCTTCTGCCCTCGCATCCCTCCAGCGTGACTTTTCGGGGTGTAGCTTCGTCGAAATACTCGAAGTTGATTTGTTAATTGGCAACAATGAGGGAGGGCCTTCCTCGGCCAGCTTTTTTTGATGGAGGTGGAAGTGTCTCCTTCAGATCGAAAAGGTAGCGGAAAAATTTAGGGTACAAGGAAACGGTGTATGAGGAGGCGGTTATGAGTGTCTCGCAGATGCGGCCGTTTATGATCATGAGTATTGTCCTGCAATTTGGAAGGAACCATCGGCACTCGAGGCCGAAGACCGCGAGGGCGCGTGGAGCTTACCGTTAAAGTCCTTTCGATGCATTCGGAGGGATGAAATATGAAATTCCCTGTTATTAAAAAGCGAATTGGGGAAAGTCTTTCGCCGTCAAACATTTGGTCAACGGATGTTTCGCAGAGACTAACTCGTCACCGTGCCGAGGGTAAAATACAGCTATTGTATTCTCATCCTGCGACCAAGTCTTGCTTTTTATCACCCTGAACATGTAGTGACCTTCTGATGTTCGTGTAAGCCATCACACAGCTTTCTTCATTGTTACATTTATTTTCGTGCTGTTACTACACTGCGGAACAGTAACATTTTTCGAAAAATTTAGTCATTTTCAAGTGGCTCCGTGAAAAATAAGTATAAGAAATATTGAAAACAGCTATTTTGTAGCTTGGGAAGCACCTAAGTGGTCTGACACTTCTTCAGATCGTATCGCATATTTCACTGTTAACGGCACAAGGTAAAAAAGTTGATCTTGATTTTACGTATACCTAAATGCACGCATTCACGTGAATGTAAAGGATCCGCGTAATTTTGAATACACAGGCAAACAGCCTCCCCTATAGCTCGAAGAGGTTTACGAACAATGAGGAAGGAAGAAACGAAATTTCGGAGTAACAGTTCATGACTGCATTGTTTCGCGGACAGGCGGCAACGGTCGGCATTGAGGGCGAGATGATTACCTCGCGGACCCTTACCGATGGCGAGGCGACTTGGTCCACCGATGGTTTGCTGCAGGGGCCCATAAACGGTGAGCTGGGGGATACTCGCGGGGAATTTTTCGTCAATCTACTCGAACTGTAGACCAAGCTTATTTACGTGCATTACGATTTACGATCCTTTGGCTACATTTTCGAAATACTGGAAGAAAACATTTGGCGACCAAATGCGGTGCACAATAAACGATTAACCGTTAGTTTCCCTCATGTCCATCAATGAATTGTTAAAGAAAACTAACTATGAACCGTTTATTGTGCACCGCATTTGGTCACCAAATGTTTTCTTCGACTTTTTCGAAAATGTAGCCAAAGGATCGTAAATCGTAATAGCGCCCAGGTAAGCGTCTCCAATAGCTCGAAGAGGTTCAGGAAAGATTGAGGGAAAAGAAACGGTATTTCGGAGTAACACGTGACGGCTCCCCGCGAGTGACCCCCAGCTCACCGTTTATGGGCCCCTGCAGTAAAGCATCGGTGGACCCAGTCGCCCTGCTATCGGTAAGGGTCCGCGAGGTAATCACCTCGCCCTCAACGCCGACGGTTGCCACCTGTCCGCGAAACAATGCAGTCATGAATGGTGAGTTTGGGGGTCACTCACGGGGATCTATCTCACGTTACTCCGAAATTTTGTTTCTTCCTTCTCCATTGTTCGTAAACCTCCTTGAGCTACAGAGGAGGCTGTTTACCTATGTATTAAAGATTACGCGGATCCTTTACATTCACACAAATACGAGCATTTAGTTACACGTAAAATCAAGATCTCCTTTGTAAATCACTTGGACATTAAATTCGATACAATCGCAAAACCTTTATCTGGTTTTGCCATTCCAATATAAATATAAAATAAGTTATTTTTCTGTATCATTTCCCTATCCTTCCTACAAGAAAATTTGACCCATATTTTTTTCCTTCACAATTCTTCAGAAAATATGTGCCTATTTTGTTTCATAAAATTATCTTGAAAGGTAACAGGGTAAAAAGAAGTAATAACTTGGAGGGTTTATCTAGTAAAAGTATGAGTATAAAATATAAAGTTGTGTGATGGCTTACACGAACATCAGAAGGTCACTACATGTTCAGGGTGATAAAAAGCAAGACTTGGTCGCAGGATGAGAATACAATAGCTGTATTTTACCCTCGGCACGGTGACGAGTTAGTCTCTGCGAAACATCCGTTGACCAAATGTTTGACGGCGAAAGACTTTCCCCAATTCGCTTTTTAATAACAGGGAATTTCATATTTCATCCCTCCGAATGCATCGAAAGGACTTTAACGGTAAGCTCCACGCGCCCTCGCGGTCTTCGGCCTCGAGTGCCGATGGTTCCTTCCAAATTGCAGGACAATACTCATGATCATAAACGGCCGCATCTGCGAGACACTCATAACCGCCTCCTCATACACCGTTTCCTTGTACCCTAAATTTTTCCGCTACCTTTTCGATCTGAAGGAGACACTTCCACCTCCATCAAAAAAAGCTGGCCGAGGAAGGCCCTCCCTCATTGTTGCCAATTAACAAATCAACTTCGAGTATTTCGACGAAGCTACACCCCGAAAAGTCACGCTGGAGGGATGCGAGGGCAGAAGGAAGGAGACTTCGGAAAAAATCGTTAGTATCGATCATGATTTCCGCCGCTGAGGGCTTCAACCTCTTCTTTTTCTTCGCTGCAGATTGCCGAGACAACGCGGAATTCGCGGAATGGATGTATCGCGAGAAGTACCCGCACCGACCACCGCGAACCGCATTGAATTATTTTTAAACGTAGGAACTATCTCGTTCCAAAATGATTCAACACCGTGGGGATTTTAATTCGGTGTGTTCCGCGGTTATAAGTGATTAGTAGCTCAAATGGTAATTTCAATAAAGTGATCAGTGTTGGTGAACGCGGAGTGTGGTAAACGTAAGGTGTATTTTTGTGGCACCGAATACCTGCAACCAGCAGGACCTACGGTTTGCATCATCCCCTAACGACCGGGATCGGCCACTGACCCAGAGGGATCGGTGTTCAAGCAGCAGGTGAATTCCTCTCCGAATGGGTGAGTCTCATCGATAATAATTGCATGCCTACTTACTCACTATTCCATAAGGGGTACAATCGAATGAGGGGGTCATACTATTAACTTCAATTTATTTAAACATATTTTACTTTAGTACGTCATAATTAAAAAAAAATAAAAACCGATGTTTCCGTACTTTTTACCGATTACAGCAAGTAATAGGTATAATTTTCGTACATTCCGTACGCAATAAGTATTTTTGTACAGTTTTCAATGTTTTATTACATAGTAGAATAATTTACAATCCGTGAGAAGTACGGAAACATTGCTTTTTACTTTTTTATTATGACTTATGAAGTTAAAGAAAGTGAAAAAAAAATTGAGAACAATGATATTAGTGATATTTATGTACTGAATTAATATGATCATAGATCCAGTTTAGTTAAAATACAATAGCCCCATTTTTACAATTTTTTCTTTCGTTTTTTATGTATTGCAACTTGGCTAATTAATTCATAAATCTGAAAAAATTCCATAATATGTATCGCGATAGCTGACGTGTTCCTCATCTTTTTCATAATTTTTTTAACCAATAGTTTAAGAGAAATCAGCCAATAACCTTGTTTTCTCTCGTTTCTTATGTTTTACAACTTAACTAATTATTTAAAAAATCTGAAACAATTCCATAATATGTGTCGCGATAGCTGACGTGTCCCTAATTTTTTTCATAATTTTTTAACCAATAGTTTAACAGAAATCGGCCAATAACCGTGTCTTCTCACGTTTTTTATTTTTGCAACGTTGCTAATAAATTAAAAAATCTCAAAAAATTCCATAATATGTGTCGTGATAACTAACGTGTCCCTGATTTTTTTCATAATTTTTCATCGAATAGTTTAGGAGAAATTGGCCGATAACGTAAAGATTTTGAGTTTCTTGTACAAGCCTCGAGCACGGTGAGTAGGAGACGCTACGCGTAGCTTGTGCACCGTCGCTGGTCGGCCGAGCGCTCGCTATTCGCGCTCTCTGATTGGTCGGGGTTTTTCGTTAATAACTCGTTAACAAAGCTTCGGAGGACATTTTTGCAAAGGAAAATGTTGTTTAGAATCACCCCAGGAATCCACCCTTTCCGGGTCCCGCACTTAGTTTGGGACACCCTGTATATAGGGAGAGTGTCCCATTTTAATCCGCCACTACGGACAACTTAAGAAATATGCATTGGATCAAAAAACATCCTGAATAAAAGTTTGATGGTTTGGAGGGGGACATCTGACCCTGTTAAAAAAGTTCATCCCTACCCCCTGGGGTATATATGTATGTATGTGTGTGCTGTGTATATGGATATTATGTATATTCATTTGTTTTCAATATGTAGTTATTGAGTATATATATATATATTTATACGTGTATAAATATACTCATATATATGTATTTATCACAATTATATCATTATAATTATATATTGTAATATATATATAGGCGAAAAATCGAAATTTCGCGATTACAGCGCCACCTATCGCGAATGAAAAAAAATGTTTGAAAGAAAACGTACATATTTTGTGGCGTGGAATCCGAATCTGCAATAAAAAGTAGGTGGTCCTATTTAAAATTTTAAAGTAACCCCCCCCCCCCAGGGGGGTAGGGGTGAAATTTTTTTGACAGGATCAGATGTCCCCCTCCAAACCATCAAACTTTTGTTCGGGATGTTTTTTGATCCGATGCATATTTCTTAAGTTAGCCGTGGTGGCGGATTAAAATGGGACACCCTGTATATATGCATATATATATGCGAGTGTGTGTGTGTGTTATATAAATATAATAATAGTAATAATGTATGTGTATATATTATTTCAGTTTAGTTATTCTCTCATAAATTTATATTCTCCCATTTAGATTGCGTTATTCTGTTAGGTTTTCTTAAAAAAACTAAAAAACTACTGGACCGAATTAGAACAAAATCTATTCAGCTCTAAGTTACATTGATACACATCGATTGTATCATTGACCATTTTGATCTGACCATTAGTTTTTTAGAAAACGTTAACGAAAAATTTGATCCCATACGTACGTACGTACGTACGCACACACACACACACACACACACACACACACACACACACACACACACGAACAATTTGTTAAAAATAGCCTAAAATTACTCCAATGACCTTGAAACATGGAGATCTGCTAAAAAATCGATTTTTCATTTTAGGGGCAAATACAATAACTTCCCTATAAATCGGGAAGTTAATCCCTATAAATCGGGAAGTTAACAAGTACGCGCTACTGTACGAAATGTACGCGAAATTCCGAAAATCGTATTACGGTTACGGAGAACCTCTGTTGAACGCGATGGAGTTTTCTTCGTACGCGTCGATCGCTATCATTGACTGCTCTCGTCAAAACGAGTCCGTGAAGAGCGCAACGGTGGACGTCAGAATCGATTTCGAATTCCGAGATAACGTTCCAGCCAAGACCTCCGCTTATTGCTTGATCCTGCACGATCGCGTCGTCGAATACAGTCCTTTGACGAACATTGTCCGCAGGATCACGTAGAAAACATCCTGGCCTACCAAACTGCTGCTCATTTCTCTGGAAACTACCAAAGCGAAAAACATGCTGTCGCAACGCGTGGCTATCGTCGACCTGCAAGGATTCAAAACGGGCGAGAACGTGTTCGTCGTGAAAGAGGTGGCCGTTCTCGTAGATGGAACCCATCTTTCGCACTGGATCTTCCGACCACCCTACTGTTGGCACCGTCTCACGGGGGCTGACAAGCATCGAGCAATCTGGCTCGTAAACAACCACCACGGCATCCTCTGGTCCGACGGTTCCGCCCCCTACGACAAGCTGCGACCGCTGCTGCAATCTGTACTCGCTCGCACCGATTTAATACTAGTCAAAGGACTCGAAAGGAAGCGATGGTTGCTAGACCTCGTGGAAGTAGACTCTGTGGACGTTGACACCGAACTCGAACGCGATGATCACAAGGACATCTCTGACACCAGCGACGACGACGACGACGACAAAGACTCTGACTCGAACAACAACAACAATTACTACGACGATGACAACAACGATGAGAACCGCGTGCCGAAACTGAATCTAATGTCGCGCGAAAACACGTATCGCTGTACACTGCACGACGGCGTATGCGCCATGGAAAATGTTTTCAAAGTTTATAATTTTTTGAAAGAAAAAAAATGTAATTTTTAATAAAAATAAAAGAATTTAAAAGAATTTAAAAGTAACCAACATATACTCTATCCCTCGCACAGTATACAGTAACGCACTCGCGGAAAAGAACGCTTGCTGAAAAACATGAAATGCGGAAAAAAGAATATGCTAACACACACTGTATTTTTCTTTTTTAAATTAAAAATATATTAATAAAAAAAACTTTTTTAAAAAAATAGATATATAAAAATAAACTAAAATTTATTACTAAAACCTAACACTAGAATTAACACTAAAAAATCTAACACTAAATTTTATCACTAAAACATATCACTAAAATTTAAGCCTAATAGTGTCGTCGGTCGTCCACGGCCACGTAGCACGCCTCGCAAATCCGGCGCTTGGACGGGTCCCGGTTGTCATAAAACGTAAGGTCCGCATCCCCCGTCAGGCACGCCATCAATACAATTCCTGGATAAGCGTTCCGGTATTCATCCAGGATGACGCCATCCCAGGAATCCGGATTATTGTGGCGCATATCCGGAAATGCCAGACGATGGTATACGGGCATCTGTAGAAAGAAAAAAAAAATGTTTTTAAAATCTGAATATTTAAAAAATTTTTTACTAGAATCAACTAGCGATAATATTTTCTACTTACGATGACTCGGAGCGATGGCTGCCTAAAGAAGTGTGTGCGTGTGATGCGGCAGTGGCTGGTGACAATTCTCGATCTGTAAAAAGAAAGAAATTTTTAAACGAGTGGAGTCCGTGTTGCTCGCTCGCTTCGCGAGCTCGCGAGTGGGGTTATTGTAGCTCGCTCGCTACACTCGCTCACGAGTAGTGATGCCTGTAGCTATTCATGTTTATTTTGTGTGTGACCCTTTACGGGCCACGCAAAGAACTTCCCGATTTGCGAGTTGTAATTTATTATTACCATTATTAATTGTGACTAATTAGAAAATTATTCGTATTCGAAGAAATTTAATAGTTTTCTACTTATCAACATTGTTGATGTATGACGTCGCATTAAACGAACATCTATATATATAGGGAGAGTGTCCCATTTTAATCCGCCACTACGGACAACTTAAGAAATATGCATTGGATCAAAAAACATCCTGAATAAAAGTTTGATGGTTTGGAGGGGGACATCTGACCCTGTTAAAAAATTTCATCCCTACCCCCCTGGGGTATATATGTATGTATGTGTGTGCTGTGTATATGGATATTATGTATATTCATTTGTTTTTAATATGTAGTTATTGAGTATATATATATTTATACGTGTATAAATATACTCATATATATGTATTTATCACAATTATATCATTATAATTATATATTGTAATATATATATAGGCGAAAAATCGAGATAGGCGAAAAATCGAAATTTCGCGATTACAGCGCCACCTATCCCGAATGAAAAAAAATGTTTGAAATAAAACCTACATATTTTGTGGCGTGGAATCCGAACCTGCAATAAAAAGTAGGTGGTCCTATTTAAAATTTTAAAGTAACCCCCCCTCCCCCCAGGGGGGTAGGGGTGAAATTTTTTTGGCAGGATCAGATGTCCCCCTCCAAACCATCAAACTTTTGTTCGGGATGTTTTTTGATCCGATGCATATTTCTTAAGTTAGCCGTGGTGGCGGATTAAAATGGGACACCCTGTATATATGCATATATATATGTGAGTGTGTGTGTGTGTTATATAAATATAATAATAGTAATAATGTATGTATATATATTATTTCAGTTTAGTTATTCTCTCATAAATTTATATTCTCCCATTTAGATTGCGTTATTCTGTTAGGTTTTCTTAAAAAAACTAAAAAACTACTGGACCGAATTAGAACAAAATCTATTCAGCTCTAAGTTACATTGATACACATCGATTGCATCATCGACCATTTTGATCTGACTATTAGTTTTTTAGAAAACGTTAACGAAAAATTTGATCACATACGTACGTACGCACACACACACACACACACACACACACACGAACAATTTGTTAAAAATAGCCTAAAATTACTCCAATGACCTTGAAACATGGAGATCTGTTAAAAAATCGATTTTCCATTTTAGGGGCAAATACAATAACTTCCCTATAAATCGGGAAGTTAAAAAATTTGAATATTATATTTTAAATTTTTGTTTATCCTTGAACCAATTAGTAATATCAATTTCTATTTACGGCGACTCGGAGCGATGGCTGCCAAAGATCAGTTTTTGCAGCGGCGGTTGGCAATTCTCGATCTGTACAAAGAAAGAAATTTTTAAAAAATTTGAATATTTAAAAAATTTTTGACTAGAATCAACTAACAATAGCATTTTCTATTTACGGTGACTCTGAGCGAGGACTGTATGAAGACGTTCTATGTGGTGGTTGGTGTGTTCTGTGTGCAGGGTGGACAATGATTATCGCAGGCTTCGTCAAACGTCTCGAACAAAACCTTGGGTGACGAGAAATCCACCCTAGGGCCCCTTACCACCACCACCACCACTTTCCGGCATCTTCCCATGAGTCCTTCCTAGGGCCTTCCACTCCTCCGCATCTCCTCCACAACTCCCACCCTCGTCGAAAGAAGGGTGCGTATCTCGCGAGATGCCGAATTTTTTTTTTTTCCTTCCTGGATGAGGCCGTCTATCATGCGTCGTTATTCAATATATGCGAAATCTGGACGAAGCGGATCCGTAGATTTTCTTCCTGGAGGATGAAACCACTCATGCGCGGGTTTCTTGCGGTCAACTGCCCTTGTCGGCTCTATCTTGACTCTTACTCTCCTCCAGTTTTCTACATATTTTTCATCCATCTTCTTGGTTAAAAATTTGTCTAAATACATAGATCTGAATGTTACGGATGCATATATTTCCAGCAGCTTCGTTTCCTCGCTTTGGATGTCGCTCCACAGATCCTGAATCTTGTATATGCATCCGCCCACGATTGGAAGGTTTCGCTGAACTTGATCGGTTGATGGATGCACTATTGTATATTTTTCAATAACAATGCACCGAACCGTAATTTCCACATTTTTATATGTATGTTCCAAAAGGTGATCTATGATTTTTCGATCACTCCTGGACATTTCTTTAAAATCACGTTTGAATAAATTTATCAATGCACTCTCTTGTAATGATGGCACACGTAATCTTAAATAAATAACATGCCTCATATTAACACATTCCTTGTGCAACTTGTCTATTTCGTCTTTGTTGTTATTACAAATTAAACAGAATTATATTATTAAGGTTATTAAGATTTGCCGTTTCGCCATTTTGCAATAACGACTACCTTTGTGTGTTATCAGCGCTGATACATAGATGGTGTTACGGGCTTCGAAACCCTTCTTACATGATGCTTGTATATTCACATATTACAACACGCCTCCTTGAATTTTCAACATCATGTTACATCATACATAAACTCTACAACTACAACTCTACTAACTACATTGCATAACTCAAATTAGGTTCAACGCTTTTCTATTTCTAATGAATTTAGCTTTGTCTAAGCCTTTTGTTAATATATCAGCTAAATTTAACTCAGAATTTATCTTTTTAACATCAATTACACCATTTTCATAATTTTCATTTATATAATGATATTGCACTTCGATGTGCTTCGAATTCTTAGTGTAATTTCCAAACTTAGCAATTGCTATAGCACCTCAATTGTCTTCATATATACTTATAGGTTTATCTATTTGTAAATTAAACGATTCATTTAACAAGTTTCTTAAAAATAGAACTTCGGTGACTGCTTCTGACATGGCAGTATATTCAGCAAAAGTCGAACATTTAGTTACTGTATTTTGTTTGCGCGTTTTCCAATACACTAAATTTCCATATAATCTAATAATGAAACCAGTCGTTGATTTTCTATCAATATTATCTCCAGCATAATCAGAATCTACCATACAGTCTAACATAACATTGTTCACATTTTTGTCTGAATACGTTAATTTCAGGTCCTTAGTTTTGATTAGATATTTCAAGACTCTTAACGCATATTTGAAATGTGTTTGGTCATAACAACTTTGAAATCTACTCAGATAATTAACACTATAAGCTACATCAGGTCTTGTGCCTGTGTTGATGTATAATAGTTCACCTATCAGATTTCTATATTTTATTCTTTCATCAATGTTGTTTGCTTGACCTAACTTTAAATTTGTCTCCATTGGCGTATCGTACAGTTTTGCATTTTCTAAGTTATATTTTGTAGCCAAAGATTCGATATATTTTGTTTGACTTAATTGCATTATTTTCCTATCTTCTTTATAATCAATATCAATTCCTATATAATTGCCAATTTTACCTAGGTCTTTCATAGAGAATCTTTGCATTAGAGCAGCTTTGATTTCAATAATTTTATTTTTGTCTTTACTACAAATTAAAAGATCGTCTACGAAAACTAAAATATATATTGAATCTTCGCTTACATTATTTACATACAGACAGTAATCATAATTGCTTCGAACAAAATTTAAACTTTTTACATGGTTGTTGAAACACTCGTACCATGCTCTTGGACTTTCTCTAAGACCATAGAGAGCCCTTTTTAGCTTACAAACTTTATTTTGACCAGTTTCAAAACCTTTTGGTTCGTGTATATATACTTCTGATTTAACTGTACCATTCAAAAAGGCCGTTTCAACATCCATTTGATCTACGTATAAATTATTTGCACAACAATAACTTAATAAAACTTTTAAAGTTTGCATTTTGCCTACTGGCGAATAAACATTTTCTAGGTATTCTCTTTGTTGAAATCCTCTAACAACTAATCTTGCTTTATAAGTATTTTCGTCTTTCCTTTTAAATATCCATTTGACATCTATTACCTTCTTATCTTTTGGCTTTTCAACAATGGTCCAAGTCTTGTTTTTCTTTAAGCTATTAATCTCTCTGTTCATTGCTTTTTGCCAATGTTCAGATTCGATGGAGTTCACCGCCTCCTCAAAGCTATTAGGTACGTTTGCATTTACACAATTAACATAGATATACTGCATTATTGGGTTTCCATATCTTTGCACGGGTTTTATTTTTCTATTCGAACTTCTTCTTTCTATCAACCTATTGTTTTCGTTTTGAGACTCGTTCGATTTACTATTTTCTTGGCACTGATTATTTATAGCCTCATCGAAAACAGAATCATTATCCCTACTTTTAATTGATTTGTTATCTTGATCGTGTCACCGTTCATACAGTGAACATAGGTAAAAATGACGTCTGTGTGAAGCATACGAAAATGTGTAAGAGCGCGCGTCGTTTGCAATGTTCAAGACGGTGAGATTACGCTCGATCGCACGATCGGTACGACGTGACGAAACGTGTTAGGATGGAGGGGGTTCCCTTTCCAGAGCTCTGATGCGCGCGCATCGATTCCCTCTCTGCTACGATCGAAGGAGGTCGATGCGAGCTCAGAAACGGGCACTCTACGTGCAGACGCGAGCAAGGGAACAGCTCTCCAAAAGGGTCCGGGAACGATACACGACGCGTACGCGAGAAGTCAAAGCCGACTTGGCGATAGAATCAAGCCGCTTCTATCGTCCTCGATACGCGGGCGCCTCAAGCCGAGGAGTCGCTGGAACAAGCTGTTCCAGGGCATAGTTTATTCGAGATTTCTTAAAGGATTAATATTCTCTTGAAGCAAGGCCGTAGAGTCATTAATTTATTTCTTAACTTAACCTCATTTCAATACATTAGATTCTGCCTAATATTGACTTTGATTAATTCATTTCTTTTCTATGATATAAATAGCTTTTACAATTCAGTACCACTAATAGTTGCATTAATAATCATTTAATTACTAAATTCTATGATCTTCAAGTAGTTGATGATATTTTGATATTAAAATACAATTCAAAATTATTTTGTGAATTTCGAATGGATTGAGACGCCCGCGTGTTGGGGACGGAACGTGTGGAATCGCGTCGGGTATCGTTCACGTTTGAAGAGCACCAGAGTGGGCAGCGAGCCTTTTTTCGAATTTATCGGAAGTTTCTGACTTCATCAGAAACTCAGATTAATCACAGCACATTGCGATAACTGATTCACTCTAGGAAGAGGTTCTTAGACGGAGTCCCACCTTCGTGTGGCATCCTAAAAGTCCACTCGACTTCCGGTGAATCGGTATTGGCAGCAATGCTCTGTGTCGCGATCTTTGAAAGAGTTAGAGGTTTACGATAACTGATTCACCCCAGGAATAGGTTCTCGGCCGGAGACCCACCCTCGTGTGTCCTCCCAAGAGCTCACTTGACTTCCGGTGCTTCGGAAACGTCCGTGAAACCTCTGACATGCTTTAAAATTCACACCGAATTTATTCGAGGAGATAGATTTGCTGGCTGCATGCTCTGGACACCTAGTGCTGGCGTTATTTAGATTTAAGGATAGAGAGAGAGAGAGAGAGAGATAGAGAGAGAGATAGAGAGATATAAAGACTGCGTAGCGACGCCGCGAGCGCGTCGAAGGTTCTTTCTTTGTAGCTGCGAAAGCGTCGGAATATCGTTCTTAATAATTGCAGGTTTGTCGAGCAAACTGACATCGCGTTGAAATCGCGTTGAGGCGTCCATCTTAACATCGGAACCGCGTCGAGCATTTTCTGTTGTCATCACGACGCGTTGAATGATTTTCAGTTGTCTTATCGCGAGCGCAATCAGTACATCCGACTTCTGTTTCGCGAATGCAATATTTGGTAATTAATATTATTTGTCTAAAGGCATAAAGAATTAATAAACCATTTCTGTTCATCGCCATTTCCAAGCAATTTGTTTTATTGAATTCTAACGCCGCTACCGGGGCCCGGTGGCCCGAATTTCACGAATCTAACTTTCAATATTTGATTAAATCTTATTAAATTGAATTAAATTCATTAATGTAGCCGTGACTTGGTCTATTTGCTTGGTTCTTACCAACATTCCGTTGCGAGTTTTCATCAATCATCGATGGTTGTTCCTGACTTCATAAATTCAATTTATATTGAATTATAAATTGCACTAAGTAAGTTATCCTTCCTCAAGGTTTTGTCAAAAATTAATTAATTGGAAAAGGAACGGTTACAATCGCAATCATTATTTTCTTCATTTTCATTCTCTAAATTTAAACTTATTGTTTCATCATTCTCATAACTAAAATTATCATTGTTATTTGATTTTTCTAAACAAATTAATTTTGCATCATTTTCGATTATTTTAACATGTCTCGCATTTATTATTTTATTATCTACAAGGACTCTATAGCTGTTTTCATTATAACCTACAAGTACGCCTACTGTTGCCTTGTCATCCCATTTACTTTTCCTTAATACTTCAGGTACTCTTACGAAAACTCTACTGCCATATATTTTCAGATGTTTAACATTAGGCTTTTTTCCAAAAAATATTTCGAACGGAGTTTTATTCTCCTGAGTGTTGGCTATTGTACGATTTTTCAGATAAGCTACCGTTTTCATTATTTCTGGCCAATATCTGTCATTCAGTTTTGCTTCTCTCGCCAAGCATCTCCCCATATCCATCGCTGATCTATTAAATCTCTCAGCCACTCCATTTAATTCGTGAACATAAGGAGGGCATGGTGAGATACCTTTATTCTTAGCAAACTCGTAATACACTTTTTTAATACACTTATTAAATTTGTTTTCGACTAAATTTACAAATTCCATAAAACACTTTGCCGTTTCTGCTTTACTTTTAATACAATAGATTTTACTGCATTTACTGTAATCATCTATGAATGTTAAAAAATACTTCTCTCCACCATAACCTGGAGTTCTATGTGGGCCATTCAAATCAGTATGAATTAGCTCTAGGATTTCTTTCGTTTCAGTTTGCCTATTTTCAAATCGTACATTAGCCATTTTGCTCTGCACACAGTTTGCACATTCCAGTTCATTATTTTCTATCTTTTCCGGTAAACCGTCTGCTAATTTACAATTTACTAATTTATTCAAGTATTGAAAATTTATATGACCTAACGCTCTGTGCCATTTTTCCTTTTCGGTTAGATTAACTGTATTTGTATATATTTCATTCTTTTTAATTTGCGATATAAAACCTTTCATAGTGTATAATCCATTCATTTTATTGGCAACGGTTATTAGTTTACTATCCTTATTATATATCTTAGCATTTTGTTTTTTTGCTACAATAACGCTGTTTACTATGTGGTCGGTGCAACCACTATCCAGCAACCATTCAATCTCATTCGGTTCTACACACTCATTCTCACTCCCACTATTTTCCTTTTCCACTGAATTCACTTTCATTTTTTGCACTTGTGTAACCCATGTCTCATGAGCATATTCTCTTGATGGTCCCGCTGCATGTTGATATCCTGATGAGTGTCCTCGACCTCGTTGGTGACGCTGGTGAAGTCCTCTGCTTAGGCCTCGTCCTCGCGATGACCCTCGTTGACTTTGGCTTCCTCTGCCCATGTGATGTTGATGCCCAGTTGTCTGAGATCCCTGTTGTGGCACCTTCCAACAGTTCCGTTGTATATGACCGGGTTTGCCACACTCAAAGCAGCCTGTCGTTCTTGCATTGAACGTACTCACATTCGACCTTTTTTCACTATTAATTTTCCCTTTAATATTCTTTTCCATTATTTTGGATTTCACATATTCAACTGTCCTTGAAGCTTGAGGCACAAGATCAATCATATCTCCGATATAGCTATAGCTTTCTGGCACAGCTTTGAGGAGATAGCCTAGTTTTTCTCTTTCGAGCAGCTCTCCTCCGGCTGATTTAAATTCATTGCACGCCTTCTCAAATGCAACGAAAAATTCTTCTACGGTTTCATAATTCTTTAACTTAACTTCTTCTAATCTGCATCTTTTAATTATTTGCAGTGACGTCGATTGCGTTGAGTACATTTGTTCTAATTTCGTTATCATCTCGTAAGTCGTTTCACACTCACTTATGTATTCTAGTTGTTTATCCGAAACGGCACTTATTAGAATTGTCTTAGCCTTCAGGTCTGCTCTCTTCCAGTTTGCTTGGTCGTCATTCGCTGTTCTAACCCTTGTTGCTTGCTCTTTGCATTCTTTGTATTCTAGAATCGTCATCAACCTGAACTTCCAACTAGAGAAGCTTGCCCCATCAAACACTGGAATATTGATGTCGTCGATTTTCGCTAGTTTGGCCATTTCTTCTTCTTTAGCTTTTATGTTGTTTTCAACTTCAATCTTCACTCGTAACACGTTTTTCAATATTTTTAGGAAACTTTTCCTTAAACAGTCTCTATTTTCTTTACTTAATTTAAAATCTTTATCTTCCAATAATTCGGTTAAGTTTTTCTCTTCGTTTTCTTCTTTATTTTCTTCGGAGATTAAATTTGTCAACATTGCCCGCCATTGGGCAAACATGTGCTTAACCTCAAATTACCACGTGCTCTTCTGCCGGATGCTTTTTCTTGCCACGTGCTCTCGCTTTGATCCGCGCGCATCGATTATTTGCACTTATTGTCAACACTATTTATTTCTACGCCATTTGGGAGTAGACGTAGACGATATATAATAATAGCGAACAACCACGCTCTGCTACCATGTTGTTATTACAAATTAAACAGAATTATATTATTAAGGTTATTAAGATTGGCCGTTTCGCCATTTTGCAATAACGACTACCTTTGTGTGTTATCAGCGCTGATACATAGATGGTGTTACGGGCTTCGAAACCCTTCTTACATGATGCTTGTATATTCACATATTACAACAGTCTTGATTCGCGTTTTCGGATCTACAGGCAGCACTGAATCTCTCGCGCAATTCCTTCAGACCACTGTCCATGTTGCACCTCTCGAGGAATTCCTTCTGTTCACTGTCCATCTTAGTCTTTACGTCTCGATTCGTTCGTTCGTTCTGATTTCAAACTCAGTACTGAACTTCTTTATCGAGAGAGTCTTATAAACACGTCTCACCCCTTACATGGTGAACCAAAGAGAGGGGAAAAGACATACTAATGTGTGTCGTTTCACAAACACCCGCGTGATGTCACGTCGATGAAATTCTACATTATGATTATACCGAATTAATCGCCATTTATATGTTCGATGGTATAAAGCAACGTTAAAATAGCGTTATTTAGTTGCTTGCACGCCCGAGCACGCGAAACATCGACGTTCGCTATCGTCTCGTATTCACATACTTGCCATGTACAGTGTACTGAGCACCGCTGCAATGGAAAACGGAAAACGTAACCTCGAACAGTACGAAGATCTTTCAAAGAAGAAACTGCGTAACGAGTAAGTACATATTTAGCATTTTCGCATATCGGTATTCTCATTACGATTATTTCAATTAATTTTTCCTTTCTTTTCTTTAGCAATGTCGTGACTCGCGCTACGAAAGGGGGTAGAGGAACGCGCATCTTAGGACGCGATTACCCGCTCACGAGCACCACGTACAAAAGGCTGGAAATTGGCGTTCGCATCGAAACATCTAGCAACTGCTACATCGAATTGGTAATTGGTGATACTAAGGGTCACGAAATTTGTTTCGAAATGTCTACGTGGAAGTCGCTCATCACCCAAAAATCAAACATTCTACAGCAATTCCGTAACATTGCCGGAGAAACCTCCGAAGAAGAAGAACCATTGCGAATCGATCATTTGACGTTGCGGTTCAAATGGATAAGCGATCATAGAATACTGAAAATAACAGATTCCTTCTCGGAAATACATATGACCGAAGAAACTGCGCGCAAATTGTTTTCGTACGAATATTGCGTGAACCACATGTACTCTTGGCTTTCCGAAAGTCTAGACCTTGTAGCCAGTAAATTCGCTTTCTTTGTAAACGTTTTACGCACGGCTACCTCGCTCAACGTCGATTCCGCGACAATTATTTCATCTAGCGAAGAATTTGAACAGCACTCGCTCATAGATTGCGAGTTACTAGCTTTAAGATTACCTTTAATTGTACAAGAGGCTAATAAATACCCTCAATAAATATTAATAATTGTATATGTATGTGTGTATTATTAACCTTTCTATAGGTGAATAATTTAATTTTGTACTAGCTCATTTTTTTTTTCCTCGTGACACCCTATAAGCATTGATATTCGTTCTTTGTTTACGCGTTTCTCTGTAATCGTTCATGGAGATAAACGTTCGAAAAAAACGTGTTGCGACCTGCATCGCGTGCGACACTCCAGGCGGCATAAATTAGCTTTTTCGACGTTTCAGAATTAGGACGCGCGCGGTGCGACGTGCGGGGGTCGCGGATTAACGGTCGATCGGTGGTGGAAACGTATTGTCCGCGGATTAAGGATTGTCGAATCGGCGTTCCACGGTCTGTTACGCAGAGCCTGGTCCCAACGCCCAGCCACTCTGCGTACTTATGGCCGCTTCCCAACAAGGCCCGGGCAACGTCCGGCTACCTTATCGGATCCCTTCGGACCGATCGGAAGGAAGAACCTGGGCAACGTCCAGCCGTTCTACCTAACAGTAGAGCCTGGGCAACGTCCAGCCACTCTATCTTCTAGACTCTAGACGGAGATTCGCGTGCAGATTTAATCGGTCGGAGCCTGGGCAACGTCCAGCCACTCCCGACGTTTCGATCTGTACGGTACGGCCGATCGTACCAATCTGCCTTCCACCACCGATCTCGCCCTATTTAACCCCCGCCGTTTACAATTTAGCTAGCGAGAGTCTAGCCTAGATCGACGCGGCGGTATTCGTCCTGGCGGAGACGACCGGTGTTCGTCGCGGTGTGAGGTCGACGGCCGGCCGTGAACCGGTGCGCGGCCGTTTGGTGACGATCTGTCACAAAGTTGTGCAAAATCCATACACGTTTAAAGTTAAACATTTGTATACTAATTATGGAGACTATAAAATGATGAAAAATGACTTCCTGCCGTCTTAGTTGTGGAACCAAATGCTCCTGCCACACGTATTAACATGTTAAAAAAGTTAAGTCGACTGACTAAAATGTTTAAGATGATCTCAAGAACGTATGCATTAGGAGCCAAATAAGAACTTATTCGTCAGTGACAACTTCTTATTCATTAGAAGTGAGGTTACATTTTCAAGTCAACGTCCGAGACGACTTAAGAACTTATTACATTATTTACCGTGTAAAGGACGCGTATTAAGGGGTTACAATAATATGACAGTGTAAGGTAATCAAATTTTTGGTATTTTCTTACTATTTAATATATTAAAAGCATATTCTTAAAAGATTTTAACTGATTTCACAAAATTAACAATACATTAATATGCAGGTTTTTAATCAAACGTCGATTACCTCCACATAATCAGAAGTCAGAGCAAATTGGAGTGTTTGACACCTGAGACGGAGTTACTAAACAATAGAATGGGCCTAATATTAGTAAAAACTTAAGAACTTCTTGACTAAGAAGTTCTTAAGTGCCCTCCGCGGCCGATTTCCGAGGGCGACGCCTCCTTTCTCCCGCCGCGCGTCTCACTCCCCGCGGCAACTAGAGTGCTCGGTAGGCCTCAGCCGCGTGCCACATCAATCGCGTGTGGCGCATTGGGGCGACGCTTGTATCAATAAATTTCCACATCACCCACGAGGTACTATCGTTGTGCGTCTTTTTTTTTTTTGTCAATGGCAACAAGCCCTCGAGTATCAAGAAGAACTGTGCGATCTTCAACACGATATTTCTTTAAAAACGAGGCAAGAAAAAGGAGCCGAATTCTTCAAAATTCTAGATGAATCGACGTACCTCTGTCTTAAAAATTTCGCACTTCGACTTTTCTCAATGTTCGGATCGATTTATTTGTGCGAATGTTCGTTCTCGAAAAACGCATATTTCCGAACGATTCGTCGCTCTTGTCTTTGATGCAAACAGCGACGTCCAGCCTCCCCATTGATATTTTAAGTTTGTCGAGCACTTATTTTTTTGTACACGATTTTCAAAATTATTAATGCGAGACAGTGGAATAAATAAATAAAAAAATAGGCCTACAGGAGATACCACTGACAAAAGAAAACGCATTGACGATAATACCTCATGGGTGATGTGGAAATCTATTGATACAAGCGTCGCCCCAATGCGCCACGCGCGATTGATGTGGCACGCGCCTGAGGTCTACCGAACACTACGGCTGCCGCGGGGAGTGAGACGCGCGGCGGGAGAAACGAGACGTCGCCCTCGGAAATCGGCCGCGGAGGTCACTTAATTCCGAAGCCTGCTCTAGTCTGTCGCTCATTGTCATTCGTTCCCCTTTCATTTTCTCCTTCTCCACTCCATAAACCACCTACACTTGTTGTATGTTTATTAAAATGGTTATAACGTAAATGATATAAAAATGGGTTTCATTATTTTGTGTGTAAATAAAAATATTGTTGACAACAACAATAATTTTTCCGCCCGCGGCACTTCCTGATTTTACCAATCCCCTCCCCTCAATTACACAAACGTATTAAAAATGACAAACACGGAAAAAAAAATTAAAACACATTTATTCTAAAAATTAAAACATTTTTATTTTGAAAAATAAAACTTTAATTTTAACGTTTTACAATCTTATTTTTCTTGCTTTCCTGTTTGCAAAATCACCGATGACATTGTCTAAATCTATTTTATTACTGAGTTTATGTTCTATGGACAGTATGGCGAGATTTGTTAAACGTAAAGTATGCATTGTGTATCTTAGATCATTTTTAATAATTTCAATTTATAGAAGCTCCTCTCACAACTAGCGACGCTTACAGCAACCGTGAGAAAGATTCGCAGTAAATACGACAATATTTAGAACTGAGTTTTGAAGACTTTAGATATGTAGATGCTATTGTTCAATATTAATAAATAAAATTGTCTTATGTGAAAACTGCCGCCGAAAATATATTTCATATGCATAAGCCGCTTATTTTTTATTATCAATAATTTTATTCAGGGAAAATAGGAAGAAATGTTCCATTTCGATTTTACAATGCGTGTAGCGAGTACATAAACGCTTGCTCGGAATCCACGCACGACAACGAATTGATTAAATTATTAAATTATCGATTAGGTTTAAATGTTAATAACCAAAGTAACTATATATATGGTATGTACATATAACAAAAATACAGTGTAACTGGTGGAAGAGGAAGTAACGGTACATTCTTCAAATTAGCAGGGGACCGAGCGTCACCGTTGCCGTTTTTTATAGCCATACTACTGCCTTGCAATTTGGAAGCCGACCTTCGCGCTTGAACCAAGGCTGTCCTCGCGCGCTAGGTATACTTACATACTTACTGAGCGCGTTTCCTTGGAAGTAATAAAACATCTGGTCGCCGAATACGGCGTGGACAAAATAAAAAATTCCCTTGCGGAACGGAACTTATAAATAAGTATACGTGCAAACGTACCACCCATCAATGTGAATATTCAAAATTGTCGCTACATATATTTATTTCATTAACTTAATTTGTTTCTCAAACGGTGACTTTGTCAAGTTTTTTGACTACAGTTATAACACAGATGATCACATAACAGAGGACGAAAAATATGTTTATGAGCTGTGCTACATTTACGAACATATTGTATGTAATAAACATACATGAAAGAGTATACCTACTTTTTGCATACATATTGTACCGAGCATTGTACTGTTCGAAAAAATTATTCGTGATTGTGCAGAATAGGGTACACCTCTTCGATTTTTTCGTGAAATGTAGATATGTTAAACGATCGCTATTCCACGGTTTCTATAGAAGCAACGTTGTACACACGAAACACGGAGAAACGAGTGCCGAGGTATTGTTTTTTGGATTTTCATTTCTCAATTTTATTATATCTTAATTTCCTTTCTAGCCCAATCTCTAATACCGATCTCCCTTTTCTTCCCCTCCCCCCCCCCCCACCCTTCAATTCACGCATTTTGAATTGTCAAGGTCGGGCAATTTTGCCTTGATAACTTTGTTTCTTCCAAGCAACTGAAACGACTGAATAATATATCCTTAGCTAAAACTTTCATCTACACTACAAACGATGAACGAAAATGAAAGAAATGATGAATCTGGTGAACATAGAAAATCATGTTTTTTCCACAATTTCTCTTACGCTATTGCATCGTAAATTGTTAAAAAAATCATGTTACATGTTACACAATTTTTTAACATTTTTTAATGAATTACTCAAACGTTGTAAGAAATAAAAAAAAAAACCAAAAAATGGCGAAAATTGCTGATTTCATATGAAAGGAATCGCAGAACTATAATCATATTATTCCAGTACGTTGATATCCTTAATACTATTGTGCTGTATTTTTTTCAAAGTCGGTTTGTTGCACCATTGTAAAATAAAATGGAAACTACATTTTCGTAGTTGTTTACGGATTAGAACGACTTATACGTCGAATTTTCGTACATTTTTTACGAAATAAGTATTTTGTAGGATTTTCAAATTTTCCGCACACACTAAAATAATGTAAAAGTTAAAGAAATGAAATAAACCAATCGTCCTTTCTTTTGCTTTACTATGTATCGTATGTACATACATATGTACTAATTGTATGCAATTATATAATTAGAGTACAATGCTTCTTTCAATTTTTTAGATTTTTAGAAAATTCTGAAATGTCGTCCGATACATGAGAGCCCAGCTTTTGCGCCGTTTACCGTTACAAATGCAGCTCTGCTACAGATGCTTTCAAGATCATCTCAGCAGAAGAATATAAGAGAAAGGGTCGTGTAGTGGTGCAAAGTCAACCGCTGTATACAGGGTGATTCTCTCGCTAGTGGACTCAAACGCAATGCCGCCGCCTAAACATAAACACGAAAACCCTGATTTCAAGAGGTCGATATCTTTTATCTCACTTTTCCCTTAGGTATATCTTGGCCAGAATTAGGAATTTTCTATATGAAGTAATTATTTCAATAACGTTTTGAATGAAAAATTATTTAACCCAACATATACATATATAGAGCGTGCGCCAAAAGTATGGAAACGGTCAAATATTTTTAAAACGGAACATGTTTGAGCAAAATATTTTAGAGCAATGTTTTAGGGTATTAAAAATTCTATTGAACGGTCGTATCCGTTTGACCTTTAGAGGAGCGGTGAAGATCACGTCAAGGTCAACATGACTTTTTTAAATAGAACAGCCCATTTTTGATCACACAGTGTTAAAACTGACGATGAGACCTTTCCAAAACACTAGCTGATGACCTATTTCTGTTGAGAATTGCTTAAGTTCTGAGCGTCGAAAATGAAGAAATAGACTCTCGTTTGTGTACTTACAATCATCATTCCAATGTTTGCCACATCATTCGGCCGAAATCGCATATCAAAGATGTTACTGCATATGCGCTAGAAATGCTATCAAAATCATGACGCCGATTTCAGTACTACTACCCAACGACATTAATTCTAACATAAAACAACATAATACTAACAATAAACCTAACGGTCTCGATACATTTAAAGCTCAGCACAGCACTCAGGCAATTTTCAACAGAAATAGGTAATCGCAGCTAGTGTTTTGAAAATGTCTCATCGTCAGCTTCAACACTGTATGATCAAAAATGGGGTATTCCATTTAAAAAAATAATGTTGACGTTGACGTGACCTAGACCGCTCCTCTGAAGGTCAAACGGATACGACCGTTGAATATAATTTTTCATACCCTAAAACAGGCTTGCAATTTAACTGAACTTTGCGGCCGATTCTCGCAGGAAACGCCTCCCTTCCTCCGGCCGCGCGCCTCACTCCCCGCGGCAGCCGTAGTGCTCGGCACACGTGCCAATCGCGCCTGAGACCTACCGAGCACTTTGGCTGCCGCGGGGAGTGAGGCGCGCGGCCGGAGGAAAGGAGGCGTTGCCTGCGAGAATCGGCCGCGAAGTTCAGTTAAATTGCAAGCCTGCCCTAAAACATTGCTCTAAAACATTTCTGTCAAAAATGTTCCATTTCGAAATGTTTGACTGTTTACATACTTTTGGCGCACCCTGTATATTATTTGCATGGAATTAAAAAAGCATTGTCACCGTTATTTTCGGCGACATAAAATAGCAAGGTAGACGGTGTGAACGCACCTGTAACGGTGATTCGGCAATATGTCAAGAACTTTAAAGAGCTAGCTCCGCTTGCAAAAAGGTCGTGCGGTGATGAAAACATCGAAACAAAGAAGCGCGATAAAGGGTCTAGCCGGATAAGAAGGGGGAAAAGTGCCCCCAAGCCAAATTAAACTTTATATATACCAGTCAATAGGTCTCTCAAAAAGACCCCTTTCTGCCAAGTATGAACCTAATACCCCCACTATGGAGGTAGTTATGGGGTAAAACGTAATTTACAGTTTATGCTCGATTGCTTCTGTTCCCTGCAATAGAAAATTGTGAAAAAAATCAGGAATATGGTACTCTAATAGGCGCATGTTTGTGAATTTTTTCAGAATTTTTACTTGCAAAACCGATTTTTTAAAAATCAAAAAAGTTTAAAAATGCCGATTTCAACCTGAAGTTATCATCTTACCACTTTTATATTTTTACAGTTTTAGTGCCTTTTTATGATTACTAACATATATTTTTTGTAGATTTTTCGAACTCGTGGAACATACTTTAAAAAATGAAAAACTGATTTTTCAGTGTATGGTATGTCCGTATTCATAGAAATAGCATACTCCTATAGTTAGGATATTTATTACATTCCGCTTGTTAATTGGGTATTATATACAATTATAAACACTTTTATACGTAATATACGAAGCAATGTATTTGATTTGTAAATATCTTTGGTAAGTACGAATTCTTAACTAGTTGCACGTACAAATGATAACCGGCGTACTACCCCGAAGCATTGTCTACTTTGATCTTTCTAAATTCTAAGCGAATCTTTGAGTGAAGGGACACGCATTATGATTTGAAATAATGACAAAATAGGAATACAATAAAATATGCTGTCGTAAACATATGTTAATAAAATATATTAATATGAATCACTAAAGTAGTTTAAAATACAAAAAATATGGAAAAATAGGAAAAGACAGAAGAAACATGGCGGAGAGAATAGGAAAGAAATAGTGATAGAAAAGGATAGTGAGAAGGTAGAGAAACTAGATATCGATTGCGCAGGCGGTCGATAATTGTCTTACAACCATTTTGATCTGAAAGAAAATGGAAAATCTTTGAATGATTTAAATTCTATAAGTAATATTAGCCAATGAATCTTCATTATTAACTATTATTATATATATTAATTAAATCAGTGCATTCTAATCAGGGAGTTTTACCTTGGATAATAACTTAGTGCATTTAACTTAATCTTCATCACTGTCATCATTTATGACAGGATTTATTTGTTCGGCATTAAAAATTTTACTCAGAATCTCTGCAGGCCTTCTAATTTGTACAAGATACCGGGCATGCAATTAATAATATACTATCGCAGCTACATGTGAACAAGAGCCAATGGTACGGTTGCCATTTGCACACTCACAGAAATAGCGATTAATTCCGGAACAACCTATGGCATTTAAATTATTCAAAGATTTTCCATTTTCTTTCAGATCAAAATGGTTGTAAGACAATTATCGACCGCCTGCGCAATCGATATCTAGTTTCTCTACCTTCTCACTATCCTTTTCTATCACTATTTCTTTCCTATTCTCTCCGCCATGTTTCTTCTGTCTTTTCCTATTTTTCCATATTTTTTGTATTTTAAACTACTTTAGTGATTCATATTAATATATTTTATTAACATATGTTTACGACAGCATATTTTATTGTATTCCTATTTTGTCATTATTTCAAATCATAATGCGTGTCCCTTCACTCAAAGATTCGCTTAGAATTTAGAAAGATCAAAGTAGACAATGCTTCGGGGTAGTACGCCGGTTATCATTTGTACGTGCAACTAGTTAAGAATTCGTACTTACCAAAGATATTTACAAATCAAATACATTGCTTCGTATATTACGTATAAAAGTGTTTATAATTGTATATAATACCCAATTAACAAGCGGAATGTAATAAATATCCTAACTATAGGAGTATGCTATCTCTATGAATACGGACATACCATACACTGAAAAATCAGTTTTTCATTTTTTAAAGTATGTTCCACGAGTTCGAAAAATCTACAAAAAATATATGTTAGTAATCATAAAAAGGCACTAAAACTGTAAAAATATAAAAGTGGTAAGATGATAACTTCAGGTTGAAATCGGCATTTTTAAACTTTTTTGATTTTTAAAAAATCGGTTTTGCAAGTAAAAATTCTGAAAAAATTCACAAACATGCGCCTATTAGAGTACCATATTCCTGATTTTTTTCACAATTTTCTATTGCAGGGAACAGAAGCAATCGAGCATAAACTGTAAATTACGTTTTACCCCATAACTACCCCCATAGTGGGGGTATTAGGTTCATACTTGGCAGAAAGGGGTCTTTTTGAGAGACCTATTGACTGGTATATATAAAGTTTAATTTGGCTTGGGGGCACTTTTCCCCCTTCTTATCGGGCTAGACCCTTTAAAACTCATATGGCAGTATGTCAAATCGGTGTGACTTTCGCGTCGATCCATAATATCAGCGAAACAAATACTGTACACATATATATATTATTGGTGAATTCGCATTTAGATGGTGCGATCCGCACCGAGACGTCGGGCCTCACTGTGGTGGCGCCTAGCGGTAGTGGCGCCCTCACGTGGTCACTTATAGTGATCCTCCAGGGAGTGATCGGACAATGCGCAGCCATGTTGATCTAAAGCGGAAATCACAAATTCGCGGGCACATTTTAAAAGAATATAGAATAGATTAATTTCTTACAATGAATTCTCCTTAAAATAAGTATGAAAATGAATGAATTTGTATTAACATATTCATTCTTAGAATAATAAAAACAATAACTTTAATGTTTTGTGCATACTTAAAATACGTAATTTTTATAAAGAAGAATATACGTACAATATATAGTAAGTTTTTCAAAAAATATTTATTTAAAAATATTTAACAATAATTTAATGAATACATTAAATACATTTTTTTCTTGTTAATTACATCTTTCTTTATAATTAGAATAATATTATTGTACATGTTATTACAGTGAAAACAACATAATATTGTTTGCAAAGGTTTATATAAATGGCTTTGAAACAATGATTTTTAAATTTAAATCCTTAATGGCAGATAAAAAAATATTTAATACTGTAAAATTAAAATGCATAATGAATTTCTCACTTACC
This sequence comes from Perdita meconis, assembly GCA_030770465.2. NCBI lineage: Eukaryota > Metazoa > Arthropoda > Insecta > Hymenoptera > Andrenidae > Perdita > Perdita meconis. The sequence continues at coordinate 1,683,496 of JASKOS020000026.1, read as the reverse complement.
TTAATCAGTCCTATGGTTGAATGTTAATTTTTTCATTTTCAGTGCGACCTGTAAAAAATACATTCATCTTAAATATTACTATTTGTAAAAAATATATATGTGCAATGTAAAGAACACTTTTAAGAGATAGAAAAATAAAGTACAAATGGGTCACATGCATAATTGTAGAAAGATTTGTGGTAAAATATAACTTTATTAATCAATCGTAAAAACGTGTTTGAGAATATAATCATGCAATTATTATATTTTATTTTATTTCATGCATAGCCATGCTCTTACTCGCAAATGCTTTTTTTTTAGAATTTGAAGTCTTGCTGCATATTTTTAATCGGAAAGCACAAAATCTTGAAATAATTTTCATCTTAATATTATGACAATCAGGCAAGGTGAAGACAATTTCATTATATTTTGTAATAAGTAACTTTTTTATATTACATTTTGATTTTTGTAAATGAGGATAATAAGATCTAAAAATTTTTTCCATTTGAAGAAAAAAACGAAATGTTTTTGCATTTACAAAAATAAGTTTTTTTCTTTTTGCTTTGATACGTGCCAATTGATTATACGAGTGAGAAACTAAGTTTGTTAAAATTGTTTTTTTAAAACAGTCATCGCAGACCTTTTGAGTTTTTCCTATACTTTTCATTATATAACCCGCAATGTGATGAAGGACATTCAATTCCGTTCTGTGTAATGTCACTGAGTCTTTCAAAAGATCTGGCACTGAATTTGGAAATTGTGTATTTTCAGTATAATGTGTATTAGAACAACGATTTTGCATTAAAATATCTAAAAATTCTGACAGAAATTCTCGATCGTCTTGATCATAATTACTGTTTGATATGGATTTCATATATTGAGAAACTGAAATTAATTTTAAATTATTCTTTAATTGTAGAGCATGTGGTACGACATTTTTCATTCGTACAACTGAAAATAAATTTTCCAAACAATCTTGTGTCAATCTCGAAGGTAAAAAAAACTGAAACTGGTAATCATGTAATAGAACTTTTGAAAGATCGATGACAGTTCGTGTAGAAATTAATGCCGCCGTTTGAAACGGTTTCCATGAACATTTTAGACCAATTTTCATTTTAGATAATAAATCAATATATTCATTTAGAAAACTAATGGTCTCTTCATATTTTTCTGGCTTGGCTTTGCCAAGTGCTACAGATATGTCTCTACTGGACATGACATGGAACCATTTGGCTACAAAAGCAATGAACCATGATGTGGTCAGCCTTTCATCATTGCGGTCAGTGTCTGTAGAAGTTGCCAAAAATTCTAGTGATGATGCAACTGTCTCGCTGAAAACCTGCGTACTACAGTGTACACGCATTTTTAAAAAATGATTAGAGTTATCTAAATATTCCTCCCGTAATTTCGGAGCCAATTTTAATTTACAATTTTTGTCTTCTTCTAATATGTCTTTTAAATGGGTCGATTTTGCTTTATCGCTAGGTAAATTATATTTTTGTACAAAAGCTTCGGGTATTTCGAAAAATTTGTGGGAAATAAATCCTGCTTTTAGATTTTTAAAGGCATGAGGGACATCGGCACAGAAATATAATTTTCGGTTTTTATCTACAGGATGTGTACAAAAATTTTGAATTGTTGAATAACGTGATGCACTATAATATTAAATGCTTTCCACATACTTTGGTTTGATGGTCCCATGTCTGACGTTACAACATGCACATATAATCCTACTCTCTCTGCTTTAATAATTATTTTTTCTACAATAAACTTTAAGGTCTGTCCATTTATGGAATCCCCAGTAAAATATAATGCTACCGTTTGCTTCCACCTTGCACAAAGTCCAGCTAACATAAAGACTAAGCCATGCGTTGCTTCTACATTTTTATCATGTCCTGGTAATGTTACATGTCCTATATACGTATTAGTAGAAACATCGTAAACATTACCAGGTCTGATACTCATTTCATCTAATACTAGCATGCAATGCTTATGTATGTTATTAGTAAAATGAGTAACTTTAATTTCTAAAAACTGAAAAATTTCCTCACAAATGCCACTAGTAAATTTTAAATTTTCTAACTTTCTTGTTAGAGTTTTAATACAGGGTAGAGGAAATTTCTGTTTTAACAGTTCCTCATACCCTGCTATGCCACATGCAAATCGCAATTTTAAAGATTTGACAATTGTTTTGTTGCACCAGCGAGGAATTTTTTTATAGCATGCATTTAATAGTTGCATTTGGTCACTATTAAATACTTTTGAAACACAGTCTTCTGACTGTGGTGAACATCTATGCTTTTCAAGTTTACAGATTTTAACTCTCGCTGCGTTGAGTTTTTTTTTATATTCTAAATTAGATCGTTCTGACAGTAAAAGCTTTCTTTCTAAAACAGCCAATCTTGCTGCTAATAAGACATTTTATTCAGAACTACTTTCATGAGGTAACTCTTGCTCTTCACATCTTTCTCCATCATTCTGAACAAGATCCTCATGTAGTTCTTTTTCTGTATCGTCTGCATGAAATGGAAGAAAGATTGAAATTCCAAATATTTATAAATTTAAAGAATTATTTTACATAAACTTCTTTACCTGCTTCTTCGACATCATTATTATTAGGTGCATTGAACTGCACAGTGTGACGATTCTGCATATTGTCAGCAACGGGATGCAAGTCACAAACCCGTACATGCAATGCGGATTCTCTAAAAAATGTGGGTACTGCACTCCTTTTTAACTGACGTTTTCCTTTAACGTCTGTCTCCCACATTGTATCAGAAAAATGCACCTACAAGTTTTTCATTTCATCTATTACTAAAATTTAAAAGTGTAACATTTAATTGTTTCAATGGCAATCATCGCAGTGTGACCATGCTGTTCACATGTCGTATTAAAAAAAGTTTATTTTATTTTCTCTAAAGCATATAAAGAACTACATTTTGAGATGGCATTTAGGACGTTGTCCCCTATTTTGCACAACAAAATAAAATGTTTTTTCACATTTATAACTAAGAATGTAATTGAACAAATACTTTTTAAGGATGATTTAATGCATTGAAACATTATTATTCATTATTACTTTACTTACTTCACATAAGGCTGCACCAGGACCAGGTATCCAATCTGTACGATTTACATTTTCAACCCAAATTTTTCTCCTTTTACTGTCTCGCGGAATTTTGCACATTTTATATTCTTTTTTGTCAGAGTTAGTGCAATATTCGGCACAGCAGCCAGTCATTTTAACACTAAACAGAACAATATAACATGTTAAAGTTCTATTATAGATGAAAATATTTTTCATACTTACGTGATACACGTTTATAATATATACTACACAATTTTTGTATTATATACTTCAATTTCTTCTGGATGTCTTCTAATTATTTCGTACTTCGCACCAACACGTAACTGTACTATGTATATAACTTGTAACTTATAAGGGGGAATCACCGTCAATCTTACCGTAACAGAAATTTGTTGCTTGAATTTGATTGGTAGTGTTTATTACTTCGACCAATAAGAAAAATTAGGCTAGACACGAACCAATTGAATGTGAGCAGTATCTCTTTCTTTTTCTACTTATACTTGCTCTTTCTACTTCCGGTTTAGATCAACGTGGCGTCGACCAGTAGAAAAGTATTAGCGCATTGTCCGATCACTCCCTGGAGGATCACTAGTCACTTACATTACATTAGTGTTCCGTGTATCACGCGCACGACTCGCGCTTCGTGGTTAATAAAGCTGTGTTGTCTGTAACTCGTTGTCTGTGTTTTCCTGCCCGATTTCACTATCAGGTTATGGGCCCAGATACGTGAAGCGATATCGCGACGACGAGTGCGAACTAGATAACGCAGAGTATCGAATCGCGAGATCGACCGAAATCGATCAAGAAACACGTGGGTCGACCATCTTGAAAGCGTCATACTGTGCGCATCGATGCGCTCGGACGTGATAATTACGACACTTGGAAGTTGCAAGTGCGCGCGTTACTCGTTAAGAATGACAATTGGGGTTATGTTAGCGGCGAGATCGCGAAGCCCGAGCCCGCGGAGGGCAACGGGGCCGCCATTCGAGACTGGAATGTCAGAGACGAAAAGGCCAAGTCGGATCTGATTTTGTCCATTAGTGCGAATCAGTTAAAGTTAATAAAAAACTGCGTGACATCTCGCGAGCTGTGGATAAAATTGGAGAATACGTTCCAATCTAAGGGGCCAGCCCGCAAGGCTACGCTGTTTAAAAGTTTAGTTCTGCGGAAGATGAGCGAGGGCGGCGACGTGCGCGAACATCTGCGTGAATATTTCGACACTGTCGACAAACTGGCGGATATGAACGTAAACATCGACCCGGATAAACTCGTCATAATGGTGCTCTACAGTCTGCCTTCGAGCTTCGAGAATTTCAGGGTGGTAATCGAAACTCGCGACGAGTTGCCAACCCCCGAAAATCTGCGCACGAAGATCGTGGAGGAATACGACGCACGGAGAGCATCGACGTCGACCCCGGTCCATGGCGCCATGTACGCGAACAGGAAACCGGTCAACAGGAACAAGTCGAAGAATAATCCGAACAGCAAGGAAGATGGAAACAAGGACGAATTGCTCAAAATCAAGTGCTTTAAATGCCATGAGAGGGGGCACAGGGCGTCTGAGTGCAGATCTCGGAAGGCGACCGAAAAACCTTCGAACGTGTCCCTCTTGGCGATTGAGGCGACACACGACGCATGTCACGCCGCGAGTGGCGCCGTGAAGAACTCGTGGTGCCTCGATAGCGGGTGTACGTCGCACCTTTGCGGAGACGCTAGCTTGTTCAAGAGCGTCGACAACAACGAGACGAGCACGTTGAGGCTGGCAAACGACGTGACGGTGGAAATAAAGTCCAAAGGTGTCGCAGAGATCTCAACGAGGCTGAACGGAGAGATATGTGACGTGACCTTGAGCGACGCACTGCACGTTCCTAAGTTGCGAACGAACTTACTGTCCGTTTCGAAGATCACCGATAAGGGGTACAGCGTGACGTTCGGAAAAGGGGAAGCCACCATAGTCGACGAACAGGGATACACAAGGCTGGTCGCGAGGCGCAGAGACAACATCTACTACCTCGAGGGAGTACCTTTCGACGATTGCCGGAATGTGGCCCTTGCGGTCGACAAGAATCGTCAATCGGTGTCAACATCCGATTCGATTCGGATATGGCATAGGCGAATGGGTCACCTAAATTTCCGCGATCTAATCAGCGCATCCGAGAGCGGAGCCATTCGCGGGATCAGCCTGAAGAGGGGACACGAAACACCGGATTGCGAGATTTGTATTCGGGGGAAGATGACACGACCATGGTTCTCGAAGGAATCAAATCGACATACGGAGAAGCTAGGACTCGTTCATACGGACATATGCGGGCCAATGCGCGTTTCGTCGAATGGTGGATCTAACTACTTCATCACTTTCACGAATGATCATTCGCGTTAGACGGAGGTAAGGTTCATCAAAAATAAGAGTCAAGCTTTCGAAGAATTTAAGGCGTACAAGTTGTTCGTCGAGAAGCAGCACGACGTGAGGATAAAGGGTATCCAATCTGACAACGGGCGCGAATACGCAAATAAGGAATTCGACGAATTCCTGAGGTCACAGGGTATAAAACATCGATTCTCAACGGCCTATACTCCGGAACAAAACGGGGTAGCCGAGAGGAAGAATCGGACCCTGGTGGAGTCATCGAGATGTCTTCTGATCCAGTCCGGCCTGCCATCGTCGTTTTGGGCCGAGGCGGTCTCAACGGCGAATTACGTTCGTAATCGTTGCCCTACGAAGAAGCTCGACGGGAAGACTCCTTACGAAACCTGGATCGGAAGAGCGCCGATGGTGAGTTATTTCAGACCGTTCGGCTGTAAAGTTTTTTGCTTGGATAAGGGTCCGACAAGAGGGAAGTTTGACGCTCGTTCGAGGGAAGGAGTATTTATCGGGTACTCCGAGGAGTCGAAGGGATTCCGAGTCTGGTTGCCAGAATTAAGAAAAATGGAAACCACCAGAGACGTAGAATTCCTGGAGGAGGATTTCGGAGCATCGAGTACACCGTTCGAAGATTTTAGCCCGGAGGATGATTCACGCGACAGATCGACCGATCGCGAGGGCGTGATCATCGGACTCGACGTCGAATTGGCGTCACGACATCCCGAGTCGGGGGAAGACGACGAGGAGGCCAGGGCGATTCCCACCGAGTCGGATGCGGCGGCTGATCGGCGCGGGGATACATTACCAGGTCGGAGACGCGGGCGTCCTCGTATAATCAGAACCGGACGACCGGGTAGACCACGGAAAGTCTACGGCGGAGACGAACCTGAGCAGGCGGAGATGGCCAACGTTGTAGAAGTTCCAGTGAATCAAGCGATTTCAGGGGGAGACTCATTAGCGTGGAAGAACGCGATGGCCTTGGAGGTGAAGTCGCTGATCAAGAACGATACTTGGACACTGGTGGAGCGGCGAAAAGGGCAGCGTGTGATCGGGAACAGATTCGTTCTGCGCAACAAGTATAACTCCGACGGAACAATCGAGAAGCGGAAGGCTCGTGTTGTGGCCCGAGGATTCACCCAAAGGCCGGGCATCGACTTCCACGACACGTTTGCGCCTGTCGCTAGGTTGAGCTCCATACGCGTGGCAGTGGCTTTGGCTGTGGAACGCGGCATGACGATCCGTCAGATCGACATCGGAACGGCCTACTTGAACGGAGACGTTGAGGAGCAGGTCTTCATGGAGATTCCGGAGCATCTCGAAAGCATCCTGGAACACATCGTTCAAGACGGTTCGAAGGATGACCCTCTCAAAGGAAGAGCGGAGGGAATGCTGGCTAAACTTAGGAAGGACAACGTCGTTTGTTTTTTGAATAAGGTTCTATACGGGCTGCGACAAGTGGGACGGGCGTGGCACTGCCGATTAGACCGAGAATTAAGAGGACTCGGAGCGGTTCCATCAGAAGCTGATCCCTACGTATATCACATCGGACCAGTCGAGAGCCGATGTTCGATCATCGTCTATGTCGACGATATTTTGCTGATTTCGCGCAACAAGAATCAGATCGACGGACTCGTGAGACATCTGAATACCAAGTTCGAGGTCAAAGATTTGGGGGACATCTCGTACTGCCTGGGTCTGGAATTCGAAAGGAGCGAGAGCAGCATGACTATGAGTCAAAGAGGATACATTGACGACATCCTCGAAAAATTCGGTATGTCCGATTGCAAGTCGGTTTCGACGCCTATCGATACAAGCATCGATCTGTCTAAGGGGGAGGCAGAAACCGACGATCAACGGGAGGACGTTCCTTATCGTCAGCTGATTAGGGCGCTTATGTACTTGTCCGTAGCAACGAGACCTGACATAGCACACGCGGTCAGCCGTTTAAGCCAATTCAACGACTGTCACACGGAGATCCATTGGAAGGCCGCCAAGCGTGTGTTGCGCTATTTGAGGGGCACCCGAAACATGGGTCTGGTGTATTCGCGTTCCAGCGATCCCCCAGTGATGTACGTTGTGACGTGGCATTTTTGCACGTCACAAACAGGACCTTAGCTGCGGGGAGGAGGAGGGTCATCCACTGTCCGGGCGCACCATGGGGGAAGCACGGGCGAATTATTACTAACATTACTAACAGCAGGTTTAGTTTTGGCACGCACATCGACTGTCATCGACTGTCACCGACCACGCTGCAGAGGAGAGAACGCTCCAGAGGAGAGGCCAGAGGGCAAAGTCGTCGCCGGGGAAGCAGCATCGCCCGACGACGAGAGACGCCGATACTCTGAGGACAGTGGCGCCGGAGCAGCGAGGAGTCGGCTCGGCCAACATACCACTCGGTGAGCGGTAGGGTCGGAGGGATCCGTTCCGGTCCAGAAAGCACGTGCACCGGGACAAAGGATTCCGTCCGGTCGTCCTGCTGCGGCTTCTGTCGGGCAGGAAGTCGTGGACCAGGAAAGTCGGCGCAGCGAAGCTGGCCAGTTCGCCGCGTCGAGAGGGCCCGTGTCAGGAGCATGCCGAAGCCGATCCTGTTTGACCAATCCGGAAGACCGGCTGTCAACCTCCCAATCAACACGCAGCGAGATCATCGTTAATTTCCTGATTGGGCGCGGCGTGACGTCACGCCGCGCGCGCACCAATGAGGTGAGACGAAGGAAAGCGAAAGAAACCCGGTTAAGCGTGGCGCACCATCGGCTCGCTATGTTACGTTCGGACCTTTGCCAGGGTAAGCGCTCCCTTTCGTCTCCCTCTCGTAAAACAAAGCCTTAATTCGCCCGAGTGTTCCCCTGTGGTCGCCGAATATCGCGAGTTAGCGCGATGTAACCGCACGGATCCGGAGACGGTCGAAACGCACGTTTAACGCGGCGCGTCGGTTCCAGATAGTTCGAAAACCTTTGTAAAACGCGGCGAGGTTAGGTCCGCCACGTGGTGCCCGAGCGCCCCGGTGTAAAACGCGACGTAACCGCACGGATCCAGAGACGGTCGAAACGCACGTTTAATGCGGCGCGTCGGTTCCAGAGAGTTCGAACACCTTTGTAAAACGCGGCGAGGTTAGGCCCGCCACGTGGCGCCCGAGCGCCCCGGTGTAAAACGCGACGTCTCTTCTCAAGTAATACACGCTTTTCCTTGTTAATCAAACTCAACCGTGTCGTTCTTTCTTCCGTCCGTGCGGAATATCATTCTCCTCCTCGCTCCTTCTCCCTCGACGAGAAACCCAGCCACTCTCCGCGGAATCATGGGCTAGCCGCGGCAAGACCTTTTCGCGTGTGAAACCTCTTCTCGTCGGTACCGAAAGGTACCTGGCGCTCGAAACGACCGTCCTCGGTTTCGAAAAGGCGAGCAGAGGCCGAACGAGGTTGTGAAGTGGCCGCCGATCGCGAAACCACGGCATCGAGACCGGCGAGCACGTCGCAACGTAGACGCTGATTGGGGAGGTTGCCACGTGGATCGCAAGTCATACACGGGGCATACTTTCATCGTCGGCGGAGCGGCGGTGAACTGGGAGTCCAAGAAGCAACAAACCGTGGCCTTGTCATCGACGGAGGCGGAGTACATGGCTCTGGCTGAAGGAGCAAAGAAAGCCTTGTATATGCAGAGGCTGCTGCAGAGTTTTGAGATGGACATGGAGACAGTTGTCATCAGAAACGACAATATGGGCGCACAGAACCTGGCGTCGAATCCAGTATTCCATTCCCGTACGAAGCACATTGACATAAGGCATCATTTCGTGCGGGATGCCGTCGAGAAGAAGCTGGTATCTATAGAGCATACACCAACGGGGGAGATGGCGGCGGACATCCTCACCAAGGGGCTACAACGATTGAAACACGAGAACGGCGTTCAACTCCTTGGAATGAGACTCATTCGTTCATAAAGGATGGGTCCCACCTCTCTAACTGCGGCATATTACGAAAAAGAGTTTCCAATTAAGAGATATATTATTAAAATAGGCCAAATCTTCCTAATTAAAATGAAAAAAAGATTCAACTCAATACGACGAATAGTTCCCGAGATAAAAATTCCTAAGTACACCCTGGTTTCACAAAAACAGGCAAAAATTGAAAACTTTGACTGCCTGTGTTTTTTAAACAAATTCGAGAACAGCAAAATGATGACTTAACCCCCCCCCATAATTTCATGTGGACTACATCATATTCAATTTTGAACAAAATCCCTGACATCAATGTCAAAAAGTGATCGATTTGGCATGGAATGACCTTTCTGTCTTTCCTATCAGAAGAATTTAGGAAGGGAGAGTCTTTTGCATCGTTGAATACAGCGAGATCAGCGTTAGTGTTGATATCTAGTGATAGAATAAGAGAAGACAAAGAAATCAAGAGGTTTATGAGGGGTGTATTTAGGATGAGACCTTCAAAACCAAAATATGAGACTACTTGGGACGTTAATTTAGATTTTAAATTAATTGAGAAGTGGTATCCAATAGAAAATATCAGTTTAAAATTATTAACTCTTAGAGCGGTGATTTTAGTAGCCTTGGCGTCAGCCCACAGGGTTCAGACTTTATCATTAATTAGATTAAGTAATATAAGCAGGGTAGGAGAGGGTTTTAACATCAAAATTACGGAGATGATTAAAACATCAGGAGTCGGAGTGACACAACCGTTATTAGTTTTACCGGCTCTTACTGAGAACCCGAAAATTTGTGTAGCGTCTATGCTTAAAAGTTATATAGAGACCATGAAGTCTATTAGGGGAAAAGAGGATTATCTTTTTATTTCTTTTAGGAAACCCTTTAAAAGGGTTCCAGCCCAAACGATAAGCAGATGGATCAAGGTAGTGCTACAACAGAGTGGGGTCGATCTGTCTGTATTCTCAACACATTCGACAAGACATGCGGCAACTTCGGTAGCTGCAATTAAAGGAGTTGATGTAGAATTGATTAGAAAGACTGCGGGATGGTCGCAAAGATCTCAGACTTTTGCAAAATTGTATAATAGGCCGATAGAGAAAGATAGGTCGACTTTTGCAAGGTCGGTTATGAACACATAGTGATAGGTAGGATTATACAGAATGTTAGGTTCTGCGTTGCGTCTAAAAATTGACAGAGTTTATAATAGATATAAGAATATCAAGACTGTTTGTTTTATTGCTCAGTAGAGAAAGTATAGAAATTTTAATTTTTTGTTTATGTATAAGAAATAGCAAGACTGTTGTTTATTTTTGCTATATAAGAGATATAACTATTGTTTGTAATTTTGAAATAAAAAAAAAAAAACGAATAATGAAGTTGTAACGGTCTCTCGTCGGTGGACCGGGGGAAATAGGATTTGGCCGACTCAGTCGGGTGCCAAGGTCCGCAAATGACGAATGCGTCGTTGGGGTCTAATTCTTAAAGCTACTTTATTTCGTTGATTGGTTACATAAGGTACCGACTTATCCTACGGCCGGTCGGAACGGCTAACAACGTGTTCGCGACTTATCTTCTAACGCGACTTATCCACTAAGAAACGCGACTTAAACCTAATAAACGCGGCTTAAACCTACGGACGCGGTTCGGAGCAGGCCCGCAGGGCCTCGGCGGCGCGATCTTGACGATTTCGGTGCGACCAGCTCGGCGGCGCGGCGCGGTTAGCTGCGGCGGCGTTCCTGATGGGATTTTCAGGCGGTTGGGGGGGGGGGGATGTCGAGCCCGTCAATCGGGGCCCCGTGAGGGAGCTCCCCGAAGAGCGAGCATAGAATGGCTGTGCAAGTGGGATGGCCGCGGTCGGGACCGTCCGGCTGTCCCGTAGCCTAGGGATGCCTTCCTCGTCGGCTTGCGCCCTGGAATGGCGAGGATCCGGTACCTTTCTCCAAGGCCTAGGAATAGTCCATGCGACCTGGTGCACCTTGGGAGGTAGTTAGGAAAAAATATCGCTCGTGAACGCGGTGAAGCGATCAGAGCTGGAGAGTCATCTACGGAACGTATAGAGCGGCACCCTGGCCTGCGAGTTCGTATCGTCTCCCCGAATCCGATTCGCGACGCGCCTTATATCCTCGCGAGGCGCGATTTCATGCGTGAGAAATCGCGAGACGTGTCACATGTTGGCCGTCGCGGGGCGCGAGGCGCGCGGTGGGGTCGCACGGAGTCGTGAGCGCGGCGGAGCGCGAGGCGCGCGGTGGAGTCCCACGGAGTGGGGCGAATCACTCGATCGCGGCGTTGGGCTTGGTGGACCGCGTGGCGCGGTCGCGGAAAAGGGGGAGGTTTGGTAACGAAGTGCCGCTTCGTTACAAAGTAAATTGCGCGAACTCTGAATAACTACCTAGTAATCTCGAAGAACGGGACTTGAAGTATAATTGACAGTTAAACGAACTTACCTGTAAGTGAAGTTCGACTGTAATTGTACGAAAGTCCTGTTCAAGATGATTACATCCCGCCCAGATGTGTTACAAAAATTCTTGTTTAGCCCAACCCAGAGAAGGCGTAATGTTGTTAAAAGGCTCTGAAATAATGAAGAGGCATGAACCTAAGGACGGAAACCGGAAGCAGGAGTTAAGGAATTTGTATTACTCTGAACGTTGTAACTTACAGCAGAACGAGATCTACTACCTAGTAATCATCTTGAACGGGACTTTCGTATAATTACAGTCGAACTTCACTTACAGGTAAGTTCGTTTAACTGTCAAATAAATTGAACAATTTACAACTCAAACTGAACTGTTATATTTAGAACAAGAAAAGACACGTCTGATCTGGTCGAAGGACTGGGGCGAAGAGAGCGTACAAAATGGTTTTTGACTAAATCTAATACATGTTTGTTAATTTTTGGTATCTTAGTAACAAAGAACCAATTACATAATTATGTTCTAATTAATAAATTCTAATTCGTTAATAACATTTATCAATTTCTTATCACCGAGTCTTTTACATCTTGGCGCTGGATATAATTCTTCAGAGAAAAGAGGAAAAAGGTGAGATTTTAATGTTTAAACAAGTGTTTCTACGGAGATATTGATTTATTCTTTACTCTGAAATATTCTATTGAGAAATGTTTATAACTGGTTTCAAACATATAAACTTTTTCCAACTTCCTTTGACACCTTCTCTATTACATTCAGTTTGAACTTCGCGCCTTGAAGTTAGTGTCACACGTTGTCACATAACACCTTATAACAAAAAGTGTTTCGATGAAACAGTTTTTCAACGATAAATTTACATCAATTAATGACATAAACTCATAAACGCATACAAATACATGTTCGATGCGAATAGGTATTACTGAGCCTCCTTCTTCCCACGTCCCCGCGGTAGCCAAGCTACTCGGTCCACCTGGGGTCCCACAAAGAATGCAAGTCAAAGTGTGCTACAGAACACCCACGCATGTTCACAGCTGTCACTTGCAATATACAAAACACATAACTGCTATAACGGTTCAACAACATAACAACAATCATATACTAAACTAAAGTAATATAACATAGAACCAATGTCGTAAGTAAATAAACATGTGTCATTTAAATTTATCTGGAGTCGTATAATATAAGGAGAATCTTAACCTATTTTTGGGGAACAACATAGACATAAAATGCATACTCAAACTACTTAAGGAGAATCTAGTCTTATACATGCTAATTTTAATTTATTCATATGGACAATTTTTAATTTATCTGGTCCTATAGCAATTTCCACATTTAAATCATTATACAGGGTGCGCCAAAAGTATGGAAACGGTAAAATATTTCGAAAACGGAACATTTTTGAGAAAAATGTGTTGAAACAATGTTTTAGGGTTTTAAACATTCTATTGAACGGTCGTATCCGTTTGACCTTCAGAGGTACGGTCAAGGTCACGTCAAGGTCAACATGATTTTTTTAAATAGAACATTCCATTTTAGATCATACAGTGTTAAATCTGACGGTGAGACCTTTTCAAAACACTAGCTGATGACCTATTTCTCTTGAGAATTGCCTGAGTGCTGTGCTTTAAATGTTTCGATGCTGTCAGCCTTATTGTTAGTATTATTTAGGGTGCACCTTGAGGCCTTGAGGAAGTTTCTTGATTGGACTTCGCACAGTCATGGTCCTCACGTATGGACTTAGGAAGGGCGATTTTAGCATTAATACGCATTGAACATTTGAGATTTAGCATTAATGTGCTTTAACTCGTTAAATGTTCCAATTGTCTTCTGCCTGTTTCTTGACAATTCTTGCCAATTTTCAACAGAAATAGGTTACCAGCTAGTGTTTTGAAAAGATCTCATTGTCAGCTTTAACACTGCCTGATAAAAAATTGGGTATTCCATTTTAAAAAATCATGTTGACCTTGACGTGACCTTGACCGCTGTATTAAAAGTTAAACGGATACGACCACTCAATAGAATTTCTAAAACTCAAAAATGGTCCGTTTTCAAAATATTTGACCGTTTCCAGACTATTTGTTATGTTACATGCCGTGCGCGAGAGTGTGCTCGAGCGGTAAGGCGATATTTAATTTAAATTATCCCAGCGCGCGGGTAACAGTACAAATAATTATTAAAAGAAAAGGAACCTCACCAGACGGGTAAGGGGTAGAAAAATTTGGGATTCGTCGGTAATCTAGTCCTATATAGGCCCTTTCATTGAAATTCGATTAAATTAAAAGGAAATTTGGAGGCTATTTAAAATGATCAAGAAACAGTTTAAAAGAGTTATAAAATAATATATATTCAAGATCTCTAAGTCTTACAGTTCTGTTATGCAGTGGGTGGTGACCCTGACTAGGGAAGCCCCACAATCTTAACGATTTTCAGAAATTACCACCACTTATATAAAAAAATTTAACATTGGATGAAACATAGTCCGTAATAAATTTAGAATTCAACTCACCAAACAGTACTTTCGATAGAAAAATTGCGTTATAAGGACAACGGATTTGGTATCTCTCACTCTCACTCTCGTTCTATTTCTTTGTCTCTCTTTCTCTATTACCTTCTGTATGATTGGAAGTGATCTGTGAAATAAAAAGGAGATGAACACGACGCACACACTCACAACACTTGACGGAATCAATCTATGATCAACGAATATTATAGAAAAAAGGAAAAATTAAAACTAAGAATAAATCTAACGTAGTACGCGGGAATCTAACTTGAAATTTTAAGAATCACGAAACAATGTATATTAAGAGAATAGTTTTACTACGGAATTGAGTCCTTTTATTCTAACTTCAACACGAAGACGAAATAAAACTCTGGCTCTAATTCTAATTCCGCGGACCCACGACACGCACCTCGCGATTATACGTCGAAGAGTGTCGCAGCTTTGTTCCTTCGGAGACGTCCAGAGTGGGCCCGCTCCGAAAAGGGCTAACGCTACATTTTTGTCGCGCTTGCGTGCTACAGAGCATCTTTGTTGCAAAGGCTCTGTCTCTGGGTCTACCCATTAGAAAAGTAGTGTGTGTGAATGCATGTGTCCACCTCCCTTCCCATTCGCTTCAACTCTCATGCTTACATTCCATAATCGAGAGCGAGATTGCTTTATAATTTATAATTGATTTAAGGATTAATAGATTCACGCAGTGTTTACAATTTGTATACAATATAGATAAATATACATAGAAGCATAGATGCATATATATATGTCAATCATGTAAATAATGAATTTGCTTCGCTTGTGAAGTCGACGATAATATTAACAGGAAAAATGCAACAGTTGGAATGTCAGCGTTTATGATTAAATTTTATATAATTAATAGAATTATTTTATAATGAAGAAATACGCAGTAATTAGCTACGTGACTTCTCGCGGCGGATGTAGAGTGTTCGCTGACGCGATAAGCCGTCCCCGAAACAGCTCTCAAGAAAGAGGTGATATTCTTTGCGTTCGTTGAAACCAAAATCTATTGCTTATATTTCGCGTCTCCTGACGAGGGGTTTCCCACAACGGCTAGCGTTATCAGGAGACGCTACGTATTCAAAATTTAATCTATGAAGTTCTTGATTCTTTCCTTTTTCTCACACTTTGTATATTCCTACCGTTGCAAGGGCTATTCTTTATACTATGGAAATTTACGCGGCTGACTGACGCTCGTAAACTATTAAGATGACGGCGACGATTCTAAGAAAGAAGAGATTTCCGTTTAAATTAACTTGGATTTAATTTATCGACACTGGCGTTTGATAGAGGGATAGGCCCACAATACATGGGGATGCACGTATTATCGAACACCTTATTGCAGGGCAATAAAACAAAATTAAAAATCTGTTCGGAACGTAACAGTTACAGTAGACCTTCGTTCTCAACGCTCAGAACTCAAGCAATTCTCAAGAGAAATTCGTCATCAGCTAATGTTTTGAAAAGGTCTCATCGTCAGCTTTAACATTGCATGATCAAAAATGGCGTGTTCTATTTAAAAAAATCACGCTAACCTTGATATGACCTTGACCGTTCCTCTAAAGGTCAAACGGATATGACCGTTGAATAGAATTTTTATAACCGTAAAACATTGCTCTAAAACATTTTTCTCGAAAATGTTCCGTTTTCGAAATATTTGACCGTTTCCATATTTTTGGCGCACCCTGTATATTCTAAATGCGTTACACGAGAGAACGGACCTGTTTCGCGCAGGCCGTCACCATTGCCCCGACTGACTTCTCCGCGGGAGTTCGTGAAAAGCCCCAATGGTAGAAAAGGCACCGCCTTACCCCTGCCCTATTCTCAATATATGGTGTCGAAAGGTTACTGATTTCTACGTTTTTAAGTAAGCCATGCGCTGCTTTAAAAATTGTATATATAAAGGAAAAATTAGAAAAAAGCGGTACATGGTAGAATTTTTTCCCAGTATGGTATCTATTCGATGCGACCAGTAGTTAGAGGACTAAGTTGTTTATGATGGGATAATTGCGGTAAAAATTCTGACAGGCACGGGATGTTTTCGGCTGACGGAGGCAAAATTTAAGACGTTACTCATTTGATAACTGTAAGAATACATAGCTAATCAAAAACAAAAATTAAAATCTACAGCTTCATAAAATAAATGACACTCAAAAAAATGAAAAATTAATTTACCTTTCCTTTAGGATTTTTTATACCAAATGCATTTGACAAATTTGGTGATCTATCCATTTCGATTGTCAAGAGATATTTAATAAAAACGAAAAATAAAATAAAACGATAAAACACACTAATACTAAAAATACTGTTAGATGAGTATATGCAATTCAAAACTCGCAAGTTTTTTTCACCGTGCAATCGAAATGTTTTGCGCGTCTGATTGTTTCCTTTGTTCTCGAGACTTCCGCGCTCTCGCTTCCGTTTGTTCGTTGTGCGTATAACAAAGGGAACTATGCGTTGTGCGTATGGCTTCGGCCTGGATCTCAAACACAATAATCATAAGTCTATAACTGCAGTATGCTCAACCAAAGAGAGTTTATCTATTTTATTCTAAGGAGTGTTCATGCGGTTCGGTTTATTTTGTATAAATGCAAAGCTGTTTGGAAATACATTTTTGTTCGACCGTTTTTTCCATTCCTCAACAAATAATCATCAGGTTATGGGCCCAGCACGCCTCAACTGCGCGAGGAAATAGATATTCAACAACTGTCTATTGAATTATCAAGAGAACTCTGCTTGATGCAAAATGACGGAGGACATAGAGGTTAAGTATCGTGTACCCCTGTTCGACGGGACGAATTTCGAAACTGGAAGTTTAGAATGGAAACACTCCTAACGGAGTTGGAGTGGACGGAATTTGTCGAACAAAACTATGCGTCAAGGGTCGTATTTCTCCCAGCGGACACACAGGAAGTGACGGCGGAAAAGGAGAGAAGATTAAAGGAGCTCGGTAAGCGAGATAAGAAATGCTGTTCTCATATTGTTCAAAGGATCGCAGATACCCATCTAGAATATGTCAAAGATAAGGAAAGTGCTTTTCACATGTGGAAATCCTTAACTAACACATTTGAAAGGCACAGTATTGGAAACCAGCTACTCCTAAAGAAGAGACTGCTGTTGCTGAAGTTTAATCCATACAAGGATACTTTAGCGAGTCACTATCTGACATTCGACAAAATGATAAGAGATCTGCGGTCAACCGGTGCAACAGTCGAAGAAACAGACGTTATATGTCACCTGTTATTAACAATGCCCCAGGAATATGAGGGTGTGGTGACGGCGATAGAAACGTTAGCAGTAAGTGACTTAACGATTAGCTTTGTTAAAAATAGATTACTCGATCAAGAAACCAAGAAGGCTGACTCGCAAAAGAAGAAAACGCTCGCAGAAGCGGAAAAGTGCAGCGCTTTCAACGCACAAACGAGTAAAGGTGACTGTAAGCGAAATGGAAACAGAAGCAAGTTTGTTTCAGGCGGAGGTAAAAAGTTTTCTTACAAATGCCACAACTGTGGCGAACAAGGTCACAAAAGGGCAGACTGCAGAAAGATGCGGACGCAGTCTAACCATCGTGAAGATAGGAACTCCGTCAATACAGTGATACGCGAACCAAGTACTGGAAAAAGCGGAAACACCTCTGCGTATTGCTTCTCAGCAATAACCGAGGGTTGCACTGGGTGGCTGTTGGATTCCGGGGCAACGGAGCACTTGGCGAATGAACATACAAAATTGGGAAACGTAAGGAGTTTACAGAATCCAGTAAAAATTAGAGCAGCCAAATCCGATGCGATTCTAACTGCTAGAGAAGTAGGAAAGGTAAATATTTCAACCTATATAAAAGGGGAAGAAATCGAAATTAAAATTAAAGATGTACTAAAGGTTCCGGGTTTGATGTATAATCTATTGTCTGTACGAAAATTGGAAAAGAACGGTTTCAGGGTAGTTTTTGAAAATTCTAAAGGAACAATTGAGAAGGACAACAAAGTTATTGCTACAGCGGAACTAAATAAAATGGATTTATATGACTTAAAAGTTGTAAGTAGACCAGCCGCTGCCTTGTTGGGTGAAGCTATAGATACTTGGCATCAGAGATTAGGGCATCTTAACTATGATTCATTAAAAATATTGCCCAATTATGTGGACGGGATGAAGTTAAGCAATATAAAGGAAGGTCATCACACTTGCGGCGTATGCGTCGAAGGAAAGCAAACTAGGTTGCCACACAACCAGCAGCGAACACGAGCAACGCGGCCACTACAACTAGTGCACAGTGACGTAATGGGACCAATAAACCCAATTTCATATGACGGTAAAAGGTATATTCTTTCCTTTATTGACGACTATACTCATTTTGCCGTGATTTACCTAATGGAAAACAAGTCTGATGTTTTTGAATGTATTAAAGCGTATGAAGCAATGGCGACAGCACATTTTAACACCAAATTAAGCAGGTTTAGGTGTGACAATGGAAGGGAGTATCTCTCAAACGAAATCAAGACTTTCTTCACAGAGAAAGGAATAAGCTATAAATTAACAATCAGATACACGCCTCAGCAAAACGGAGTGGCGGAACGTATGAATAGATCAATCTGTGATAAAGCTAAATGCCTCTTATTGAACAGCAAAATAAGTAAGGAATTTTGGTCTGAGGCTGTTCTAACAGCAGTCTACCTAATAAATAGAACGCCTACTGCTGCCCTGAAGGAAGCGGTGCCTGCAACCATGTGGTATGGAAGGAGGCCAAACTTACAAAAGTTGAAAATTTTTGGATGTCTGGCATATTTACATTTGCCAAAGGAATTAGTTGCCGGAAAATTCGACTCAAGAGTCAAAAAATGTCTCATGGTAGGATATTGTCCAAACGGTTATCGACTATGGAGTCTAGAAGACCGAGAAATCATTCTCGGGAGAGATGTACATTTCGATGAGACAAAATTCGAATGGTGTGAGAACGACTGGTTTTCATTGTCAAAGTCCTCAATAATCGAGGAGGGAGCAGAGGAAGCAGAAGAGGAAAATCTGGAAGAAAACTACCAGTCTGCGGAGGAATCGCAAGAGCAAGAAGATGCTGAGATAGATACTAATGAGGTGCCAGAATCTGAAACGCGGAAAAGTACGCGTTCAAGAAAACAACCCATCTGGATGAGCGATTACGCAACGCTTGCCTTGAGCGCAGTAACTTATGTAGAGGATCTGCCAGAGTCCTATGAGGACGTTTTTACAAGAAACGATAAAAATAACTGGCTCGTAGCAATTAAGGACGAGGTTAAGGCAATTAAGGAAAATAGAACATGGTCAGTATATAACTTGCCAAAGGGCGAAAAAGCCATAAATACCAAGTGGGTGTTCAGGGTGAAACGAGATGAAACTGGGAATGTAAGCAGCTATAAGGCAAGGCTTGTTGTTAAGGGCTGTGCCCAAAGAAAATTCTTTGATTACGAAGAAAGTTTGCTTGCGTTTCAGCTAGACGTTAAAAATGCGTTCCTCCACGGAGAATTAAATGAGGATATTTATATAAAAATTCCAGAAGGTTTTAACTCAGAAACTGGAAAGATTGGAAAACTGAACAAATCACTCTATGGACTAAAACAAGCTCCACGAGTCTGGAATTTAACGTTCGACGATTTCGTAAAAGGCTTAGGTTTCACCAACAGTCTGGTAGACCAATGTTTATACGTTCTTAGTGACAAAGATGTACTTATATATATTTTACTGTATGTAGATGATATTATAATTACGGGAAGCGATCTTTCGAGATTGGAAGAGATTAAAGAACGGCTATCAAAAAAAATTTTAAATGAAAGATTTGGGTAAACTGCGTTCATTTCTGGGAATCAAAATATGTAGAAATGAAAACGAAATAGCTCTTACCCAGAGTTCCTATCTCGAAAGATTACTCAACAGGTTTAATATGAATGACTGCAAGCCGCAGGCGACTCCTATGGAAGCAAACTCCCGAGAGGTGTTTGACGATGCAGCTTTAGGAGGAAAGTTGCCCTACAGGGAACTAATAGGATGTTTACTTTATGTTGCGCAAACTTCTAGACCCGATTTGTGTTATGTTGTAAACTATTACAGTAGATTTCAGTCTGAGCCAAAGGAATCTCACTGGAAAGGGCTAAAAAGAGTTTTGGGCTATATCAAGGGTACAATTAATTTCGGTCTGCGTTATATTAGATCTAAAGAAAATGAGGAAAACATTTTAACAGCATACGCTGATGCAGACTGGGGAAACAGTATAGATAGAAAATCCATGTCAGGGTATCTCTTTGCCCTATACGGAAACACTATTTGTTGGACGACAATAAAACAAAGTATTGTAGCACTTTCCTCAACAGAGGCTGAATTTGTCTCATTGGCCGGCTGCATCGTGGAATACCTCTGGTTGAGGAAGCTTATAAGTGTATTCAAGCTAAAGGCAATGAAACCTCTAAAACTGTATGAAGATAATCAATCTTGCATCGCGTTGTTACCCAAGTGGGAATGTAAACGTCTGAAACACATAGATATTAAATACAATTTTGTCAAAGATATTTACAACGCTAAGGAGATAATAGTTGAGTACATCTCAACCGAAAACCAGCTAGCAGATATCTTAACGAAAGGTTTACCAAGGGACAAATTTGTCAGACTGAGAAATAGTTTGGGCATTACCGAATAATGCCTAAGTCTGCGAGTTAAGAATTGAGGCGGAGTGTTAGATGAGTATATGCAATTCAAAACTCGCGGGTTTTTTTTCACCGTGCAATCGAAATGTTTTGCGCGTCGGATTGTTTCCTTTGTTCTCGAGACTTCCGCGCTCTCGCTTCCGTTCGTTCGTTGTGCGTATAACAAAGGGAACTATGCGTTGTGCGTATGGCTTCGGCCTGGATCTCAATCACAATAATCATAAGTCTATAACTGCAGTATACTCAACCAAAGAGAGTTTATCTATTTTATTCTAAGGAGTGTTCATGCGGTTCGGTTTATTTTGTATAAACGCAAAGCTGTTTAGAAATACATTTTTGTTCGACCGAACACGTGTAATTCGGCCTCGTGTTTTTTCCATTCCTCAACAAATAATCATCAAATACTAATAAAAAAACACACTAATTCTAAAAAATCTAACACTAAAATAATACAAAACGCGAATATATACAATACTAATACTATAAAATACTAATAATAATATAATATAAAACACAAACACAAACACTTATCTAAGAAAAAAATACAAAAAATAGAAAAAGCTAAAACAATATCGCCTGTCAATCCGAAACTTCTTTCACACCCTATCCGTCACTAACGCTCAAAGAACTGACTTTCCTTAAAAATGGTGGGACCCTCGAAGGCCCAGCAGGGGGTGCGTGGGTAGGGATGCGCTCTGGGGACATAACGCCAATAACTAATGAGGGTAGGCGTTAACTGCGCGAAGAGTGCGAAAACTGGTCCACAGGCGAGTACATTCTCTCGTGGAACGCAGTTTAATAACCTTATATGGTCCAAGCCATGAGGAATCGAATTTTGCAGTTTTGGATTCCTTTAATAGGTATACGTCATCTCCTACTACAAACTGCCGAGGGTTTATATTTTTATCGTATATCAATTTACTTTTTTCCTTTGCCTTTTCCAGGTTTGCCGCTGCAGAAGCCTGGGTAGTAGAAATGTTGACAAACAGGTTATCTAAATAGTTAACAAAGGTTTGCGGGATCTCTTGCTGAGCAAATTCTGTAGGAATTATAGCTTTAACACCAAAAATAAGTTCGTTAGGGGTAAAACCTGTGGCTTCATGTACCGAGGTATTGTAGGAAAATTTGCCAAAACGGATCCATTCATCCCAATCAGACTTGATGCAGTAATGTTTTAAATAATCTACAAACACACGATGTGCTCGCTCAAGGGAGCCTAACGAGTTGAAGAAGTAGAGGTCTTGATATTCGGCCTGGAGACGTCGTAGCGAGCAGACGTGTTTTGTTGTGCTCCGAGTGTTTACAGTACGTGAGTAAATCCAGTGAATTTGCACCTATTTAAATTGTAACAGTCAACATATTACGAGTGCTACAAGTATTCAAAAACGTGTAACTCTTTCTTTGTCGGTGTTTTTGTGATTTTGTGCTGCTTCGACAGTACAAAATGGCTTCTGACAACAGGGGTCATGATTCTCAAGTAATCCAAAGTCCAGACTTATCTACTGTCAACAAAACCTACGCAAAGGCTGCAGCGCACAGTTTTAGCCCCAATAAGGGTCAAGCAATTATAATCGAATCAATCGAAGGTAATACTATTGATGATTATATCGACGGTCTAGAAAAGATAACAGATACCAGCAATATTATGTTTATATCCAAAATCTCAGGAGGAAGAGTTTGTATATTTCTATCAAACAAATCATTAGTAGAAATACTAAGTAACAAAACAGTAAAAATAAAAAATCAATCACTACTTATTAGACCCTTAATGGGACGAAACAAGAGAGTAGTTATTTCGAATGTTTGTCCAGTGATACCAAATGAAATATTAACAGAAACGCTACAAAAAAAAAGGTATATCTCCACTTTCACAAATCAGTTATATTAGAGCTGGATTAAATAAACCAGGTTGTACTCATATTCTTTCGTTCCGAAGACAATTGTATATTAAGGAAGAAGATGAAAGTATTCTCCCGGAATCTCTACAAACAAGTTACGATGGCACACAATATTGGGTATATCTACTCAGATATACGTGCAGATATACGTACAGATTCTACGTGCTGCTTCGTTTGTAAACAAACTGGACACCTAGCAAAAGTGTGTCCGAAAAGTATTGAGGAAAGATCGATAATATCTCCTGTAATTCAGAATAATAACGAAAAGCGAATTATAGACGATGCCTCAATAATTTCTGTAGACTCACCAAAAGTAAACAACAATAAAGGGTTAAAAAGACATTTGCAATCATCTTCTTCTGACAATTCTTCGACAACTACAGATGTTATAATCGAACATTCAAAATCACACTCACACTTACATAAAATAAGTGATGACGGAAAAGACTTAACCCACTCTACTCCGTTGGTAGAAAAAAAAAATGTTTAAAGAACCCAAAACTAGAACAACAAAACCTTCAGATAATTCGATTATACTGGAGAATAAGGATACAGAAGTAACTCTCCTACCAGCGAAACACGTATTTGAAAAAAAGTCAACTAAATACTGTATAAACTAGCTAGTCCGTGTTGCTCGCTCGCTTCGCGAGCTCGCGGGTGGAGTCCGTGTTGCTCGCTCGCTTCGCGAGCTCGCGAGTGGAGTTATTGTAGCTCGCTCGCTACACTCGCTCACGAGTAGTGATGCCTGTAGCTATTCATGTTTATTTTGTGTGTGACCCTTTACGGGCCACGCAAAGAACTTCCCGATTTGCGAGTTGTAATTTATTATTACCATTATTAATTGTCACTAATTAGAAAATTATTCGTATTCGGAGAAATTTAATAGTTTTCTACTTATCAACATTGTTGCTATATGACGTCGCATTAAACGAACATCTATATATATAGGGAGAGTGTCCCATTTTAATCCACCACTACGGACAACTTAAGAAATATGCATTGGATCAAAAAACATCCTGAATAAAAGTTTGATGGTTCGGAGGGGGACATCTGACCCTGTTAAAAAATTTCATCCCTACCCCCTGGGGTATATATGTATGTATGTGTGTGCTGTGTATATGGATATTATGTATATTCATTTGTTTTCAATATGTAGTTATTAAGTATATATATATTTATACGTGTATAAATATACTCATATATATGTATTTATCACAATTATATCATTATAATTATATATTGTAATATATATATAGGCGAAAAATCGAGATAGGCGAAAAATCGAAATTTCGCGATTACAGCGCCACCTATCGCGAATGAAAAAAAATGTTTGAAATAAAACCTACATATTTTGTGGCCTGGAATCCGAATCTGCAATAAAAAGTAGGTGGTCCTATTTAAAATTTTAAAGTATCCCCCCCTCCCCCCAGGGGGGTAGGGGTGAAATTTTTTTGACAGGATCAGATGTCCCCCTCCAAACCATCAAACTTTTGTTCGGGATGTTTTTTGATCCGATGCATATTTCTTAAGTTAGCCGTGGTGGCGGATTAAAATGGGACACCCTGTATATATACATATATATATATGTGTTTGTGTGTGTGTGTTATATAAATATAATAATAGTAATAATATATGTATATATATTATTTCAGTTTAGTTATTCTCTCATAAATTTATATTCTCCCATTTAGATTGCGTTATTCTGTTAAGTTTTCTTAAAAAAACTAAAAAACTACTGGACCGAATTAGAAAAAAATCTATTCAGCTCTAAGTTACATTGATACACATCGATTGCATCATCAACCATTTTGATCTGACTATTAGTTTTTTAGAAAACGTTAACGAAAAATTTGATCACATACGTACGTACGTACGTACGTACGCACACACACACACACACACACACGAACAATTTGTTAAAAATAGTCTAAAATTACTCCAATGACCTTGAAACATGGAGATCTGTTAAAAAATCGATTTTTCATTTTAGGGGCAAATACAATAACTTCCCTATAAATCGGGAAGTTAATTACGACCAATTTAAGTCGTTTTTAGATAAAACTCATGGCCCTTCCGACACAGTTGAAATTGCTTTAGAATTCACAGACGACATAGTTGGTTTAATCGAAATAATCGAGGAAACCTATCCACACATAACTGATCGCACCCTAAAGGCAAGATTCTCACGAATTAAAAAGAAACTCATAATAAATAAATTGAGTGACTCGGAACTCGATTCAGATCAATCACTAACATAATAAAAAAGAAGAAGAAGAATAAGAAGAAAAATCGAAAATGACTGCATCTCATCAAAAGGACTTAAGAATATTGTTTTGGAATGCAAGGACTATAGTTAATAAAAAAGAAGAAATATCTAAGATTCTCACCAATCTGGACATTTTCATATGTGTTGAATCCTGGCTTTCTGAAAGGACATCTGCGAATAAAGACTTCCACTTTACAGGTTTCAAGACTTTTAGAAAGAATCGACTACATTCAAGAGGAGGAGGAATCCTAGCTCTAATACGAAATAACTTAGCATTTATAGAGCTTACCAATGTCAAGAGTACAGACGCTTCTGTAGAATTTGCTGGTATCAAAATTACCAATGTAAAACCCGTAATTGATCTTATTATATGTTACAGAACCCCAGGTGCGATACTTCCACAATTACAATGGAATGAAATTTTTGAAAATATTGATACAAATAGTGTTCGGGATTGGTCGAGACGGGCTGCGACGCCAGAGCAACGGCGGTTGCGCATGCGGCTGCTATCGGCAAATCGCAATGCCGGTAGCCGAAATCGCGACGAATCGCGGCTCACGCGACATCGCGCAATCGAGTGCTAGATCGATGGCGGCGTCATCGCCCGATTGGCTAGCGCGAGCCCGCGCAATTACGAGCGCACGTAATTGGCGTAATCGGGCTGATGACGTTTCGAGTCGCGATCGAGAAAGCGTTTAGCAACGGTCAAAGAGTCAGCTTAAAACTCGCGCCTAGCTTGGCCACCCGGTTTGCAAGCAGCAAGATTCACGGAGTGCCATCCGAAATCACAATCTTTCAATCGCGTCTATCGTTTTATCGTAATTAACGTACGCGTCTATTGTGCCTGTAAAGTTAACGTTTATTTATGGTTATTGTGAAAATACATGGTTTCGGTTTTCGTTACGTGCTGACTTTTGTGCAGTTTTTTTGTCCTCTCATTTCGTCCTTAACCAGCCGGTTAATTAAGCTGTTCGGTGCGAGAACATTTTGGTCCTTCGAGCCGGATCCAGACGCTGCAGTTCACTGGACCTAATTTAAGTGCAGTTCGCTAGAACAAAGAAGTGACGGTTAGATATTTTTTGCGTGAGAGTGAACGACTGAGTCAAAAACAAATATGACCGACCTTATCAACCGCCAAGTCGAGCTCGCGGCTCGCATTTCAAAGGTCGCCGTTAATTTAAAAAAGAAAGGCGCGGCAAAAATCCTGAAAGGCGAAGTTCAGGCCCGTGTTAACCTGATACAGGAATTTTGGGAGACGTTCGAGAAACGTCACGAGGAGATTTGCATCCACGCGCAGGCCGATGCAAAATTATTGGGACTGCCGTATTTCACCGACAGCATGCTCGATGCTGCTCAGGAAGCTTACCTGGATCAGGAGGGACAATTGCGGGAGATATTGGAGAGTTTCGGCAACGTCGAAGCAG
Source organism: Perdita meconis (assembly GCA_030770465.2). Classification (NCBI taxonomy): domain Eukaryota; kingdom Metazoa; phylum Arthropoda; class Insecta; order Hymenoptera; family Andrenidae; genus Perdita; species Perdita meconis. The sequence goes on along the minus strand of JASKOS020000026.1, from coordinate 1,656,948 downwards.
GTCCTTCGGGACCAGTGGACGCGCGTGCGAATGTAACTGTCGCTCACCGGAGCCATTCGGACTTGCCAAAAATCCACTTACCGACGTTCGATGGACGGTACTCGGAGTGGCGATCGTTCCAAGACCTTTTTAAGTCGCTCGTGATCGACGAGCCTGCACTAAGCGATGTGCGACGTCTGCATTACCTGAAGGGGTGCTTGCAGGGAGAAGCTGTCTCCTTACTACGGAACATCGCCGTCACCGGGGAGAACTTCGCCGTAGCCTGGCGAACGCTTACTGAAAACTATGAGAACCGTCGCTTGATGGTGCTAGCTCAGCACGCCACACTCCGCAAATTACCCGCAGTCACTCGCGAATCTTCGGCTGAATTAAAAGGGCTGTTTCAAGGCACGTGCGAGGCCGTAGACGCCCTGGAGCTCCTGGGTCGCTCTATTACTCAGGTGCCCGACGCGCTCGTCATCTCCACCGTAGAAAAACTAGATCCTCAGTCCGCCAGGGAGTGGGACACCGCGCAGAGCAGCTCTACAGAACCAGCGTCGTTCGAAGAGCTAAAACAGTTCATACGCCATCGGATTACCGCGGTTGAGTCAATGGAGCAACGTACAGCGGCCATCGCTCCAACGCCGAAGGCCCCAGCTAGGGTCAATCAGGTGTCGACCTCCTCGTCCGCGGTCAAGGTGTGTGATCTATGCAAGGGGAACCACTACATGGTGTTTTGTCCAAGTTACCAACGGAAGACACCAGCGGAACGGAAAGCCGCTGTTCAGACTTATAGGCGATGTCTGAACTGTCTAGCCAAGCATAACGTCGATGCGTGCAGCTCGACGAAATGCTGCCATCAGTGCGCCGGGAAGCACCACTCTACCTTGCACGACGTTTGCGCTGGGAACGGACGACCCACGGTCCAGCACGCGGCGGTGAAGTCCAACCAAGGAGACACGGTACTGCTGAGTACCGCGCGCGTTAGAGTCTCCGCTGGGAAAGGTGTTCATCAGGTGGTACGTGCCCTCATCGACCCTGGCAGCGAGGTCACACTGGCTTCCGAACGACTAGTGCAGCGTCTTCAGGCAACGAGGGGTCGAGCTAGGATTCCGTTGTTAGGCGTTGGCGGCCCAGGCTCTCGCTTCACGCGTGGAGCGGTGGACGTCGAAGTGAGTTCCCTGCAAACCAAGGACGAGAAATTTAATGCAAGAGCTCTAGTACTGGCCGAGCTGTCCTGTTACAAACCAAGGCAACTTCCAGAGGTAACGAGGTGGCCGCATCTCCGCGGACTTACGTTAGCAGACCCTCGTTACCAATCAGCCGACCCGGTTGAGCTATTACTGGGCGCTGATGTCTATAACCGGCTGCTGCTGGAAGGAGTGCGTAGAGGGGGAGAGCACACCCCTGTCGCCCAGGAAACGCGTCTCGGCTGGATCCTGACTGGCGGGGTTACAACCAGGAACCCGACGGCCAGTTCGACAGCGAGGCCGCAGATCAATCATTGCTCGATCGATCACGATTTGGCTGCCTCGCTCGCGCGCTTCTGGGAGCAGGAAGAGGTCGGCGTCGTTATCCCGCCAAAGCCCGAAGACGAACGGTGCGAACAGCAGTTCGATACCACCCATTACCGAACGGAGGAAGGACGCTTCGTCGTGAGGCTGCCCTTCAAGGAGACACCAGATCCCGGGAACTCCCGTTTCATCGCCTGGAAAACGCTAGAGGGAGTCCATCGACGCTTCGAGAAAGCGCCAGCGCTGGCGGTTGCTTATCGAGCATTCATGAAGGAGTACGAGGACCTTCAGCATATGGAGCTACGGCGGGCGGCAGCAGTCAGTCCCGGGTACTTTCTACCCCATCACGGCGTCTTCCGCGGCGGAGACCTGGGAGGGAAAATTCGAGTAGTTTTCGACGGGGCTCGGAGAAACTCGTCCGGTAAGTCGCTGAACGATTACCTGTATACGGGGCCGAATCTGCTTCCAGATCGGTCGTCAGTATTAGCGCGCTGGAGACTCCACGTCGTCGTGTTCACTGCGGACGTGGAGAAAATGTACCGGCAGATCCTGGTGCATCCGGAGGATCGACGGTGGCAGAGCATTCTGTGGAGCAGCAGCTCGACGCAACAACCGCAGGAGTTTAAATTGCGGACCGTCACCTACGGATTAGCTTGCGCGCCGTACTTGGCGATTAGATGCTTACGTCAGTTAGCAGCAGAGGAGGCTCCGCTCTACCCACGAGGCAGCGCCGTGATCCAGCGGGATGTATACATGGACGACGTACTTACGGGCGCGGCGAATTTGGAGGAAGCGCAGGCGCTCGCTGGCGAACTGCGCACGATCCTTGCGGCGGGCGGCTTTACGTTGAAAAAATGGGCCGCGAATGCACGGAGCATCCTGGAGAGACTACCTGAAGAAGATCTGGCGCCGTGTAAACGTTGGGACGCATCCTCTGACGCCACTCACGCCATTCTTGGAGTCCATTGGCATCCAACGACGGACGTCTTCAGGGCCTCGGTCACGCAGCCCAACCCCAAGGGACTCTTCACCAAGCGAGGAGTGCTAAGCTGCGCCGCACGAATTTTCGATCCTTTGGGTTGGCTTACTCCTGTCACCATAACGGCCAAGTCACTTCTGCAAACATTATGGTTGCTAAAGACAGGATGGGATGCTGCGCTGCCGACGCGTGAGGGCCAACAGTGGCAACAGTTCGTGGAAGAATTACCTTCTCTCAACAGCATCAGTTTACCTCGCTGGGTGAGCTGGTGTCCAAATGTGACAACGGTGGAGTTCCACGCCTTCTCTGACGCCTCAGAGCGAGCATATGCGGCCGTGGTCTACGCCAGGATCATTGACGCCGCCGGAGAGCCGCATGTGTCGTTGCTCGCCGCCAAAAGCAAGGTGGCCCCTCTGAAGCGGATATCAATTCCCCGGCTGGAGCTCTGCGGGGTACTACTGGCCGCGAAACTGCTGAGATGGCTGGAAAGGACAATGGAGTTGAGAGACGTGCAGCTGCACGTGTGGTCCGACTCCGTTGTGGCCCTCGGATGGATTCAAGGCCACCCTCACCGATGGACGACGTTCGTGGCCAACCGAGTCACAGAGGTGCAGGAGCTGCTGCCGACCGCGCAATGGCACCACGTGCGTGGAGAGGATAACCCAGCTGATTGCGCGTCTAGGGGTCTGATGCCAGGGGAGTTGCAGCCTCATCCTCTCTGGTGGAACGGGCCTAGCTGGCTGGCGACGATGGACTCCTGGCCTCTCCTCGAACCAGCTGAGACGGAGCTTCCAGACGAACGGGCAGCAGTTCATCACGTGCGAGCGAGGGCGGAGTCAGGGGTGAGTGAGTATGTAAAAGCGTTTTCGTCCCTAAACAGATTGTGCAGGGTCACAGCCTGGTGTCTTCGGTGGCGTAGAGCGCGCAGCGAACGTACCGAACTGCCCACCCTCTCAGCCGAGGAAATCCAGGAAGCAAGGAACCAGCTGGTCGCTGCCGAGCAAGGCAGAAACTTTGAGGAGGAACTGAACCGCCTAGGACGAGGAGCACCGCTGTCAGGGACGAGTAATCTCATGCGTCTGAATCCCTTCCTCGACGAAAAGGGACTGCTGAGGGTGGGCGGACGACTGCATCAGGCTGGTGTACCCTATGGTCAAAAACACCCTCTGTTAATCGCGAGCGACTCCCCCCTGGCCCCCCTATTGGTGCAAGCGGCACATCGTAAGTGTATGCATGGTGGTGTGCAACTCACCTTAGCGACCTTACGACAAGAGTACTGGGTCCTTCGCGGGCGTCAAATTGTGAAACGCTGCCTTCACAACTGCGTAACGTGCGTGCGATGGAAGGGTCAGGCAGCAGCGCAGCTGATGGGCACTCTCCCGACTGTGAGGGTCACGCCCTGCAGACCCTTCCTAAAGACAGGGCTAGATTACGCGGGTCCAATCCTGGTCAGGAGTTCACGGGCCAGAGGCAGGCCTGCAAAACAAACTGTGTCAAAGGGCTATATAGCACTGTTTGTTTGTCTGGTGACGAAGGCAGTGCACCTGGAGGTGGTGTCGGATGGAACTTCCGAATGCTTCTTGGCGGCACTCAAGCGGTTCGTGGCCCGGCGCGGCCTCTGCAAGGAGATCCGCAGCGATTGTGGGACAGCTTTCGTGGGGGCGGACCGGGAACTACGCACCCTGTTGCGCACAGCCGACGCAACAGACCAGAAGCTGTTCGATGCCATCGCCACTGAAGGGATCACGTGGAAATTCAACCCTCCTTCAGCACCGCACTTCGGAGGACTCTGGGAAGCGGCGGTTAAATCCGTAAAACACCACCTCCGGAGACAGATAGGGGAGAAATGCCTCACCTATGAGGAATTATCCACACTCCTGGCTGGGATTGAAGCCTGCCTCAATTCGTGTCCGTTAGAGCCTCTCTCAGACGATCCCGACGATCTAAATCCCCTTACACCGGGGCATTTCCTGGTGGGTGGGCCACTGATTGCCGTCCCCGAACCGTCTTTGACCGAGCTCCCGACGTCGCGGCTATCGAGATGGCAGGAAGTCCAGCAAATGCAGCAGCATTTCTGGAAGCGCTGATCGGGGGAGTACCTCAACTCGATTCAGACGCGCAACAAGTGGTGCAGAGAGATGCCGCCGATAGAAATCGGGGCTCTCTGCCTAATCAAACACGAGCAGCTGCCACCGACGAGGTGGCCCTTAGCCAGGGTAGTTGAGGTGCACCCCGGACCAGACAAACTCACTCGCGTGGTGACAGTCAAAACTGCGTCGTCAACGTTTCGCCGGCCGATAGCGAAAGTTGTAATTCTGCCGAGGGCCACAGACGCAGTCGTAAAACCTTCGAACGACGCTCACGCAGCGAGCGAAATTTAGATTAACAGGTGAATAGTATGTAAGTTAGAGTTAAGAATAGTTAAGCAACTTACGGCACAATGCAAGTGTAGCACTCTCACTTTCACGCACACATTATCACTCGAAAGCAACGAGAGTGATCAGCGCGTGGCGACAGATATGCAACGACGCGTCTCCCGTCTCCCCACTCCCCGAACACGAACTCAACGTAACTGCGTACCCAAGAATAAACACCTATTCACATTTCGTCAACGCGAAATTGACGAGGCGGGCGGGAATGTTCGGGATTGGTCAAGACGGGCTGCGACGCCAGAGCAACGGCGGTTGCGCATGCGGCTGCTATCGGCAAATCGCAATGCCGATAGCCGAAATCGCGACGAATCGCGGCTCACGCGACATCGCGCAATCGAGTGCTAGATCGACGGCGGCGTCATCGCCCGATTGGCTAGCGCGAGCCCGCGCAATTACGAGCGCACGTAATTGGCGTAATCGGGCTGATGACGTTTCGAGTCGCGATCGAGAAAGCGTTTAGCAACGGTCAAAGAGTCAGTTAGCTTAAAACTCGCGCCTAGCTTGGCCACCCGGTTTGCAAGCAGCAAGATTCACGGAGTGCCATCCGAAATCACAATCTTTCAATCGCGTCTATCGTTTTATCGTAATTAACGTACGCGTCTATTGTGCCTGTAAAGTTAACGTTTATTTATGGTTATTGTGAAAATACATGGTTTCGGTTTTCGTTACGTGCTGACTTTTGTGCAGTTTTTTTGTCCTCTCATTTCGTCCTTAACCAGCCGGTTAATTAAGCTGTTCGGTGCGAGAACAAATAGTCACACTGTATTAATGGGCGACTTTAATTCACATCATAAAAATTGGAACTGCAGCGAAACTGATACTATAATGGCATTAAACTTTTAAATAGCTTTAATAGTTCGAGCTTATTTCTTCATAATCCTAAATCAATCACATACATTCACTCCAACAATCATACAATGTCCAATATCGACCTAATTTTTTCATCGGTAAACATAGCAGATAAAATAAATGTTAGAATCAATGATGACACATGGGGTTCTGATCACTTCCCTATATTTATAAATATACATATATGCAGAAAGAAACATATATCGCAAAAAATCCTTTAATATAAAATCAGTAAGAACTAACTGGGATGCGGTTAATAACTACTTAGAAGAAAATTATTGCAAATTACTATCAAAAGCTAGCCAAAAATATTCTGTTTTTATAGACATAATAACTAATGCTATAAAGACACATACACCTAAGAAAAAAATTGTTAATAATAAAATCCATCGTAACCCAGTTCCATGGTGGGATTCTGAATGTGAAAAAATCAAAAGAAGAAGAAATGCAGCTCTTAAAAAATGGCAATTCACGAACAACCCCAATGACTTTATAGCATATCAAAAATGTCAGGCTATAGCTAGAAAAACCTTCAAAAAAAAAAAAGAGAAACAACTTTAAAGAATTCGCAAAAATCATTGACTTCAACACTAACATAGAATACGTCTGGAACTGGTGTAAAATTTTCAAAAACAAATGGACGAAAATAATTCCTAATCATATATCGGAAAATCTTCAGTTAGATGAGAGAATTAATACAGCGTTAGATAGAATTAGTCCCCCTTGGGTCCCCACTAATCCTAATTCGATACCTGTCTGTAAAAGAAATGATATTTTAAACTCGCCCTTCAGTTTTACAGAATTTAACTTTGCCCTCAACAATAGAAATATGCGTTCATCTCCTGGCATCGACGGCATTGATTACATAATTCTAAATAAGTTACCAATTAAATATAAACTAATTCTTGTAGACATATTTAATGAAATCTTTAATACAAACAATTATCCAACCCAGTGGAGAGAATCATTTATCCACTTTATTAAGAAATCTGATGGTAAAAATATTAGACCTATTTCTTTATCATCCTGTGTATGCAAATTATTCGAATCTATAATAAAAAGTAGAATGGATTGGTGGTTGGAGAGCAACAATATTATTCCTAAGAGCCAAACAGGATTCAGAAAAGGACAATCCACTATTGACAATGCAACTAACCTAACTCTAAATATTGAAGAAGCCTTTAATAATAAAAAAGATCTTGTAGCGGCTTTTCTAGATGTAAGCAATGCATTTGACAATGTCAATTCAGATATCTTGCTACAAAAACTGGCAGAGATAGGATGCCCTATAAATATAATCAAATTCGTAAAATTTATCAGTTTCGAAAGACTAATTTTCACTAATACATCAATAGATCAGCCCAGAAAAGTTTACAAAGGTGTCCCTCAGGGGGGAATCCTTAGCCCTCTCATGTATAATTTGTATGTTTCCAAAATAATTGAAGGATTGCCTAGGAACGGTACAGTCTTGCAATTTGCAGACGACATTGCTATTTACTGCAAAGGGATTAGGACCGATAGAAATTAGAAGATCTATAGAAGCTTTTAAATGGAAATTATCTGGACTACGGATGCTATCTGCGACAGTCGTTGTCGAAAAGTGTTGGACAAAAATTCTCACGTCTCTTAATCGGGGATTGGCACCTCTGTATATGTTATGAGTTCGTGGCTCAATCGTATTGGCCAAGGTGTAACAGCCAATCCCGGGATAGCGAATCGCGCCTCGCTCCCGCTCTAGCTCGCGATTATGCCTTCTTGTGTGTGTGTGTGTGTCTTCCGTCGCAGGCCCTCCAAGCTGCACTCTTGTGATTTGTAAGTCAGAATTAATTCGTCCACCAGCCCGCTTGGTGCGCTGATGTCGCTCCACACACACATGTATAGCGTGTCACTGACATGACACACAAGGAAAGTGAAAAAAAGAACATGGCGCCGATGTTAATACTATAACTCACCGTATGAGGTCTCTAAAAGCGTTATGATTTTGACGCCATTATTATAGTCGACAATTTTGGTGGTAGATGGTTAGTACAATCGGTCAAATTTTTAACATTGACCATATGTAATAATTATAAAATTGTAAATTAAAAATTAACTTTATTTGCATATAGAGGGTAATTCTCTGGCCAGTGGACTGCAGTGGAGTGAAAGCAACTGAAACTGCCCTCGCCTAAACATAGCGATGAAAACGCAGGTCTGTATGCACTCATCTATGAATAAAGTAATAAATACTTTATTGTGCTTTCTTCGGCATTTCAATTGTGGTATTCTTGCTTTCAGGATACACCCATGCTAGAATAGCTGCCTCTGCTGTAGTAGCCATCGCAGAGGCTTCCAGAAGGATTCAGCTTCTCGAACAACATTGTTGTACCTACATTTAATTCACCGAGACGAGTCACAAATGTTACCAACTTCATCAGCGAAAAGCATGAATACATGGATAATATGTCGTATTCATGCATGGCATATTATCCATGTATTCATGCTTTTTGCTGATGAAGTTGGTAACGTTTGTGACTCGTCTCGGTGAATTGTGTATATATCAGGGTTGGGAAAAGTGCAATCTGATTATAAATCATAAATCGTAATTAAAGTTTAGTCACTAATTACAGTTTCTGTAATTGTTAGTTGTTACCGACTACAATTTGACCAAATTTAACTGAGTAGTCAATACAAATTAACAATTACAAAAACTGTAATTAGTGACTAAACTTTAATTACGATTTATGATTTATAATCAGATTACATTTTTCCCAAATCTGATGCATATGTACAGGGTTATCCACTCATCTCGAAACCCGAGCTCGCTTGTACTTACACGTACAAGTTTCGAAATACATGGATAACTCTATATGCATACTTATATTATGTACGTATATTTGTATTTCATTTTTCCAGAATTGAAGACTTTGCAGCAGGAAGGATGCAACTCCATTCTTACCTACTTTGAGTAAATTTGAATAAGTATTTATAAAATCATTGCTTAGACTTAATATTGAAACAAAAACATTAAATAGTTCTAGTAATGGTTTTGGAATGTCAAAAACGTAAAATTTCTTTTATGTATATTCTACGTCATAATTATGAAATTGTCAAAAATGAAGTTGCATCCCTCTTGCTGCAAGGTCCTCGAATGCACCATCAAAGACTCAATCTGACCACTTCAGAGTAACTATTACGGTTTTTTAATGTGCAAATCACAAAATTAATCTAAATCTCAAAGTTTATATGATATTTAAGTAAATACGTATTTCATCTTTAATTTTTTGCTCAAAAAGTGATCGGTAATTGTGTCTTTGATGGTATTTATATTCATGTTTATTAATATTTGTATGTTATTGTTAGATTGCGGATTTCATGCATTTATAGCAATACTGTCGACAAAAAATTGGCGAAATTGTAAAGGATATGCCAAAATATATAAAATATCAAAAGTATAAAATAAGTTCAGATATTTAGAAAATTAAAAATACTATTATTCAAGTACCAATTCTTTATTTTTGTGCTTGTAGAAATTGTATTTTGCATAAAAATCCGCAGTCTAGTTATCATTACTTATGTGTTGTTTCTATGATACAGTGAACGCGGCCGCGTGAATATAAAAGAAACTTTGGATGAAAAGAAATAATTTATAAATCGATTTATTATTTCATAACTATAATAAATATAATTTAGTTATTGTTCATATTTATATTGGTAATTGCTTTCAAGCAATGTATAAGGAATTATTTCTTTTCTTTTAAAATTTTGTTTCTATTCACCTTATTGTATGGTATATTTTATGTATTATTTATTGTAATATTTACTTTAAATTGAAATTGTAAAATATTACCTGAATATATTTCATTGTTATTATAAATACTGTCTCTGTTTTTGTCCTTCATTATTTTTATCATTGAAATAAAATTTGGAGTAAGTATATATACGGTATCACACGGATATAGGACCATGTCTATGTGTGCGTGCATCTCACCGATAATAGGTATACTTGTGTATGTGAAGCGACTTCAGCGCACCAAGCGGGCTGGTGGACGAATTAATTCTGACTTACCCTGAAATACGGCCAGCTTGGAGGGCCTGTTCCGTCGACTTTTATGCGCAATACGTGTGTGTTTATAAGAGATATAATTATTAATATATGTATACATATATCTTTCTATAATAATAAAATAGTCAACAGGTTATGGGCCCAGAAGAAACGCTTGAGATACGTGGCCGGTAAAAGTCGGTGTCGCTCTCGAAACACGTGGCCGGTAGAGGTTAGCTCGCGCTCTCGAAACACGTGGCTGGTGGAGGTTAGCTCGCGCTCTCGAAACACGTGGCCGGTAGAGGTTAGCTCGCGTACTCGGAACACGTGGTGTGCAAGTTTTATTATCTGGACCTTGGTACTCAATAGTGAACAACTATGGAAGGGGAAAAGGTGAAAATCGAGAAACTGGTCGACGCCTCGAACTGGATGCAATGGAAATTCCAGGTGCGTGCAATTCTGGACGCGAGAGATGCCATGGAAATAGTCGACGGCGAGTGGCTCAAACCGGAAGCGACGGCTGAAAACGCTGCAGCAATCACCAAGTGGAAAAGGGCCAATAAAATAGCCAAAGAAATTCTCGTAACGACCATAGACAAGAAACCTCTGTCATTAATTATGAACTGCGAAACGCCCCGAGAGATGTGGTTAAAATTGCTGGACATATACGAGCAAAAATCTGCAGACTCCGTGTACCTGCTACAGGTAAAACTTCGAGAGCTTCGGTATACACCAGGTGACGACATAGCTACTCACATTAGTAAAATAGAATCCCTTGCCAGACGCTTGAGAGAGCTGTCAGAACCTATCTCCGACACCATGCTTCAGACCACAATTCTAAACACCTTGCCTTCGGAATACAAGCACTTTCACAGTGCGTGGGACTCGGTAGCAGCGGAGGACAAGACGTTGGAGAAATTGACGTCCAGACTGATAGTCGAAGAATCACGACTGGGAAAGTCTGAGCCAACCGTGCAAGCAGAGTCGGCCTTGTTGGCCAAGCGAAGAACGACGAAGTTTGACCCGAACCAAAAGGGTTTCACAGGGAAACGCAAGGCAAAACCCAACATAAAATGCTGGATATGTGAAGGACCGCACCTTCGGAGAGACTGCACCAGGAGAACCAGCAAGCATGACCACCCTGAGTCTCAGCATAAAGGAAAAGATCAAACTAAAGGCTTTGCAATGGTGAGTACTACCAAGAGTTTATCTGATACAACAAACTGGATAATAGATTCTGGATGTACTGAGCATGTCTGCTGGCAGCGAAGCAGCTTCGCTACCTACGAAACCTTAAAGAAACGGGTCAAATTTGAACTGGGTGATGGTCGCAAAATCGAAGCAATTGGAATTGGAAAAATTAGAATTATATCTCGCATAGATGGTACAGAGCATCATCTGGACAAGGTAATGCATGTACCAGACATGAGGGTCAACTTGTTCTCGATGCGAGCTGTGGCTGAGAGGGGATTCGATCAAACCATTGTTGGAGAAAACTGGTACTTCAGAAAAAACAACAGGACAGTTGTTGATGGTTACAGAAAGGAAAATGTGTACATTCTGAATATAGATGTAATTCAAGATAACAATCTATGTCTACTGGCTCGTAACTCCAACGAGGAATCCCTACAAGTGTGGCACGAGAGGATGGGGCACCAAAACAAAACTCATGTCAAGAGTGTTTTGAAGGAAAGGGGCATCAAAACCTCGGCAACAGAGGAACCTGACAAGTGTGATGGATGCGCAATCGGCAAATTCCAGAGAACGAACTTCAAGCAGATTCCAAAGGCCATTCACACTGGAGAGCTCATAGTAACCGATGTCTGCGGTCCAATGGAGGAGCCATCGTTCAGCGGATGTAAGTACTTCGTTGTATTCAAGGACGACTACTCTCAATATCGTAAAGTATATCCAATGCGACACAAGGATGAGGTCGCTGCCCACTTCGAAACCGTTGTTCTCTTAGCTAGGACACAATCCGGTCGCACCGTGAAAGCGGTCATGTCTGACAACGGAACCGAGTATACCAATGCACAATTTTTAGAAATTGCCAGGAAGCACGGCATCGAGCTGGGACGGTCACCTGTTTATACTCCCCAGCAAAACGGGCGTGCAGAAAGGGAGAACCGGGTGCTGCTCGAAATGTCACGTACAATGATGGTGACGCGTAAACTGCCAAGAAGGTTCTGGGCCGAAGCGGTGGTATGTGCTGCATATATATTAAACCGCACTGGTAAGAGCAGGGTAAAGGGAAAGATTCCCTTTGAAGTGTGGCATGGACGTGAGTATCCCCTCCATCATTTAAGGATTTTTGGCACCCCGTGTACTGTAAGAATCCTAAAAGAAAAAAGACAGGACAAGAAATTCGGAGCAACAAGCCAGCGAGGGGTCTTTGTGGGCTACGAGGAAGTTACCGGAAACTATCGTGTATGGCTCCCAAAGGTTGAACGAATTGAAGTTAGTCGAGACGTGGAGTTCCAGGAGATCCCAATACCGGAAGCTCAGGTGATTCTGAGCCAGGGGGAGACGGAACCACGAGGACCGACCGAACAGAGCGAACTAGAATCGTCGCGCGTGCCAGAGATAACTATCACGCCATACGGTCGGCTTGGACAGACACCTGATAATCACGAGCATCTGTCCAGCCCGGATGGAGGAAATCGGTATTCCTTAAGGGATCGAAGCACTCTCGAGAAACCAGACCGACTGGCATATACTTGTCGCAGGTTGATTCAAGAACCTGACACGTACCAGGATGCGCTACAAGCACCGGAGAAAGAAGAATGGATCGAAGCTATGAATACAGAAATGCACTCGCACGACAAGAACCACACCTGGGAATTGATAAAGACCGAAAAAGGGATAAGGCCCTTAACATCACGCTGGATTTACCGGGTAAAAATGAAGTCAAATGGAGAGGTGGATAGATTCAAGGCTAGACTCGTAGTCAGAGGTTTTGAACAAAAATTGGGAGTGGATTACGAAGAAACGTTTAGCCCTGTAGTCAGGCACGACACAATCCGAACCTTGCTCTGGTTGGCTGCATCCGAGAAATTGCACATGAGCCAATTCGATTGCAAAACTGCATTTTTAAACGGAATTCTCGATAAACCTGTATACATGTTTCAGCCTGAGGGATACGACGACGGGTCTGGACGCATATGCAGGCTGATACGAAGCCTGTACGGACTCAAGCAGGCCCCCAGGTGCTGGAACCAGAGGTTGACATCATTCCTAAGTAACATTGGATTTAGATGCAGCGCCTACGATCCCTGCGTTTTTATTAGAAACCAAGAAGAGGATTTAACTATCATAGCGGTCTATGTCGACGATGGACTGATACTGGCTAAAACTAAAGCAGACATCGAGGAACTGCTACGAACGTTGGAGACAGAATTCGAGATAACAACCTGCGACGAAATTAATCAGTTTCTAGGTTTCCAAATCGAACGTCCCGAACAAGGAAAAATTAAAATCCATCAGACGACGTACGTTCAAAGAACCCTGGAAATGTTTGGAATGAACGAATGCCGACCAGCCAGGACTCCTGTGGACAAAACTGTTCTGGAGACATTGGGTGATGGGGAGGCAGTAAATGAAGAGCACCCAATCTCTTCTGTGATAGGGAGGTTAATGTATCTCGTAGTAACTACGAGACCAGACCTGGCGTTCGCAGTCGGGAAGGCGTGCCTGTGGCAATCGAAACCCAACACAGGGTTGTGGAAACTAATAAAACGTATTCTTAGATATTTACAGGGAACGGTCAATATGGGAATAACCTATCAAGGAAAAGAAAGAACGAAAATCCTGAGAGTCTACAGCGACGCAGACTACGCGGGCGACAGTCAGACCAGACGATCAACCACGGGATACATATCCACCATGGGTGACGGGGCGATCACCTGGAGCAGCCAGCGGCAGAGGTGTGTGGCTGTGTCTACGACCGAGGCAGAATACATAGCCGCATCCACAGCGGCAAAAGAGTTGATCTGGCTGCATAACCTAATAGCCGAATTCATCCCCACTGTGGAAGCTCAGTTATTGGTGGACAACCAAGCCGCTATACGACTGGCCTGCAATCCCAAACAACACCGACGTACCAAGCATATTGCGGTGAGATACCATCATATCCGCGAGCTGGTGACCGAAAAGAAGATTGTATTAAAATACGTAGATACTGGAAACCAGCTGGCGGATGTTTTCACGAAACCGTTGGGACCGTTGCAATTTGGTGAACAGTGCAAAAAGCTAGGAATGAGCGAATAATGATACTTTTTGTTGTTTGTTAAACTTAAGGTTGTGGCTTATATATATAAATTTTTTTTTTAAAGAAAGTTTAGCTGATAGGAACACCAAGTTACTTGCGTGAATGAAAAACGAATATTTTTTTGTTGTTAAACGTAGAAGTATGAGGAAAGAAAAAGTTTATTTTGTTATAAACGCGGATCACACTTAATTGTCAACGAATGTAATGATCGGGGCTCGAATTTAGGGGGAGTGTTGGACAAAAATTCTCACGTCTCTTAATCGGGGATTGGCACCTCTGTATATGTTATGAGTTCGTGGCTCAATCGTATTGGCCAAGGTGTAACAGCCAATCCCGGGATAGCGAATCGCGCCTCGCTCCCGCTCTAGCTCGCGATTATGCCTTCTTGTGTGTGTGTGTCTTCCGTCGACTTTTATGCGCAATACGTGTGTGTTTATAAGAGATATAATTATTAATATATGTATACATATATCTTTCTATAATAATAAAATAGTCAACAAAAAGACTAACTAGGCCTCCATAATTGTATTCCGGTGACACGTCTGTAGCATTCTGCATTTTCAACCGAGTGTTGTGCTGGCGTTTCTTAGCGGTTCCACACAGGGTTTGTCGCGCCTTAGCCGGTCTAATGCAACCGTTGTTCCTCGAAACTCGTTGGGGTTGATTCGTAGGAGAAAGAATATTCGGCCGAAGGTAAATGGGATTTTTCCAGCTCAAAGCGTTAGAACTCAACCGAAGACGGTTAAAACACGAATTTATTTAAACTGACACTTTTCTGGGCCCGAACGGTCGTGTTACAATCAGAGTTTTATCGAGAGTTTGCCCGCGGCTTCGTCGAGGGTGTGTATATACTAATATGCGGGTCAGGGAGGTGTCCCGAAGGTGTTTTTCGCCGTTTGTACGCCTGAGCTTCGCGAGGTTGTTGCTCTTGATTCATTTGCGAATTCCTGAGCACTAGCGACGCTTCCGCATTACAATCTTAGAGTGAAGAAATATATAAAGAGAACATTAAAGAAGATGTGTGTAGAAGCAGCCGTACCAATTTTCAACAAAATATCCATTGCAATTGGCTGTGGCGACAGCAACGCCAGCTGTCAAATAAAAAACAGTGTTTTGTTATAAATTGGTATAACTGCTCCTACACAGTTTTGATTCTCCTTCTCTCTCCGTCGTTCTCTCCATATATTTCTTTACTCGAAGGCTACAACACGTGCGCGCTAGCACTCTCTTGTTTTTGTCGGTTAGCCAAGGAGCATGCTGTCCCTTTCTTTCTTACCCTCATAAACAAAACAAAGTCGCGGGCAAACGCGAAAAAAGGAGACGGGAGCAGAGAGCGCATAGAAAGGAGAGAGACAGGCGTCAAGCGTCGTAGGAGCCTAATTGACGGTGCTGCGAAATGGACGAACATTTTCTTGGCTAGCTTGGAGTTTAATTCGTGTGCAGTGCGCAGCGTTGTACCTGCCTGCGAGATTTCATTAATTATATTATTACGTATTATTATTTCTACAAAAATCCATCGTGTGTAGTGCTGTGTTAAAATGGACATACAGTCCCTGGCCAGTTTATTAGACGCACTATAAAATATTTGTAATTGTTGCAACTTTCTTCTTTATGCGTCGCACAGTTGCTTCAGACACCATCAACTTTCGTGATATTTCGCGGTTGGAAAACATTTTAGTATTAATGAGGGCCTTAACTTCAGCTATTTTACGTGGTGAAAGGTCGCCCTTTTTACCCATGGTTAAATTGTTCCAATCTAGTAATTCTAGCTATCAAACGTGCTGCACACACAATAAACAAACTACCGTGTAGTTTAATCCTGAAAGACAAATAAATACATTAAACAAAACCATATAAACACGTCAGTACTGTAGCACGCGACAACGCAAATGAAACAAGTTTATACTTGTTTATGTTCCATAGCCAATATCTTAACATTATGTGGCGACATGTAAAAAATAAATATGAAATAAAACTGTATCATAAATTTCCTATATAAAAATCATTATTTGTAAGGGTAAATGTAAATAATATCGCATATAATCTAGTGCAACATATACAATTACAAATATTTTATAGTGCGTCTAATAAACTGGCCAGGGACTGTAAGGAGATTTTTTATGGCTAAAGGTATTTATTATGATTTTATTTTATTTTGCAAAAATACTACTACTACCGAATATTACCTTGCCTATACAGTATCTATAGATTATAATGATTGTGGATTTCTTTTAGCAACCGAGAAAAGGAAAAGATCGGAAAATGAAAACGGAAGTGATGAAGAAAAAACAAAGAGTCCCTCACTGAATTCTGAACCTCAGCCGGGACCTTCCTTGTCGATAATTCAAGACACGGTTCAAGAAGAGAGTTATGACAATGATATCGGCAAGTGGGTAGGAAGAACTTCTCTTATGACTACAGCCCTAAAAATGGAAGTTTTGAAACGCTGTTGGAAACCTTCACAAAATTACAACTTGGCTGAAGATGCCAAACATTTGAAAAGAAAGTTTCAGTACAGTTGGCTCGAAAAATACTCACCATGGCTAATATATTCTAAGCATTTAAAAGGAGCTTTGTGTTTATACTGTGTGATGTTTACTCCTACCACGGTTCAGGGAATCCAGGGTTCTTTTGCTGTAGGACCTTTTACACGATATAAACATATGCATGAATGTTGCGAGAATCATATTTCAAGTCGATGGCACCTGGCAGCAACCAAAGCTGCAAAATCCTTCATGTCGGAAATACCTTTAGATGTCCAATTAATATCTGTACACCAAAAATTAATAGCAGAAAATCGAAAAATTCTATCGTCAATCATTTCGACCGTAATATTTTGTGGAGTTCATGATTTACCATTAAGAGGCAAAAAACAACACGATGGAATTTTTTAAGACTTAATTTATTTCAGAATTGATAGTGGCGATGTAGACCTAAAACAACAGATAAAGGGTAAGAAGAATGCTACCTATATGTCGCCACAAATACAAAATGAATTAATAAACTTGTGTGACAACGCCGTGAAAGATCTTATAATCAATGTCGTTAAAAAATCGATTGCCTATTCGATATTGGCGGACGAGACAGCCGATATATCAGGGAACGAACAATTGTCAGTAGGAGTGAGGTTTTTCGATGAAGAAAAAATGACAGTACGCGAAGAATTTCTCGGTTTCGAAAAATTAGAAGCTATGGATGCGAGAACCATAGCTAATACGATCGACAGATTTCTACAAAGAGAAGGCTTAGATCCACAAAAATGTGTTGGACAAGGATACGACGGGTGTGCGACAATGGCAGGCAAGGATGGTGGTGTGCAAAGGATAATAAGGGAAAAGTATCAAAAAGCCCTGTTCTTTCATTGTGTAAGCCATCGGTTGAATCTAGTAGTGAACGATTTGAATCACGTCACTGAAATTCGTAACACAGTCTTCACTATAAAGGATATTACAAATTTTTTTCGGGAATCCGTTTTAAGGAGAAAATACGCCCCCAATATACCGGCTCTGTGCGAAACAAGATGGTCTCAAAAATATCGAAGCATTTCTATCTTCCAAGATAAATTTGTAGACATCGTACAGGGTCTAGAGCAGGCATGCTCAACTGGGCGTTTGGCGAGCACGGGTACCCATTTCTACCCGCGATCGAGGCGCGAGTCAGCCTGTGAGCAGCCCTATCGGTGGTATATTTTGGGTGGGGAGAGCGACATTAGTGTGTGTGCGCGGACTCGTGCCGTAGATGAGTACGTTGGAAGAAGCGGTGGCCCGAAGCCCGTGGCCCTCAATATTTAATGCCAGAGACTTGTATGACAAATGCGAGATTTTAGTCATATATTACGTGACTATTTTATCATACATCTAATTATTTACATAATGGTTCTTACAGTATTCGTTATGTATTTATTTATTTATTATTCTTAGATTATTAATATTAGTATTATTTATTTATTTGTTTCCAATATATTAATTATAAAATCTCTGCGATCATGTATCCACTTTAATTAACTATTCTACTCCTGTATATCACTGAATTAAGAGATTGAATGAATCTGTCTCAATTGTAACGTTTTCTTTTTGATAGACCGAATGAATATAATTGTTTCGAAGTTCGCGTTTGCCTCCACCCTTCGTGTTGCCCAGGTCGCGAATTTTCGGTGATGGTTCCTCGTCTTTCATTTGTCAATCGACGTGCAGGAAGAATATCTTCCTTGGATAATTTAATCTCGATGGGGGAGGAAATCCTTCCCACAGGTCAAAGAGGTCGACGAGGCATTGGGGAAGGAGGACGGGTGCTAGGATTAACGCGGCTGTTCTTTGCCAGAGTCCCACAGCTGACCGTTTATGTGTTTATGTTTATGATCCCGTTGTCCCACGGATTGGCGGCAATTATCGGCATTCGAGGGTCAGATTTACCTCCCTGAGCGTTCTGACAATATGACCCATCGATGTTTGACTGCAGGTAAAGTGTCGTCCGCCTACAGTTCCAACAGAGTCATTTTTGCCTTAGAGCAGCAACTTTTTATTACTTAAGCTGCAATGAATACGAAAATATTCTGCATAGCCTTCACCCTGCTCGAAAGTTCCGAACTTCAGTACCGTTAAGGAACTAGTTTTTGATAATTTTAGAGCACTTTCCGATGTAATATTATTTTTTAACCTAATCAAATTCTAAACCATAGACTTTTTTGGTACGAGAAGATAAATCTATCTTTAAAGTTTAAGCAAAAATTTTTAAACAATGGAAATAAGTATAATTTAATTATTTATAAGCTATTAAATAATAAGGTAACTGGGAACTAGTTTTTGATCATCTAAATTATTTGGGAACTAATTTTTGATCAGGTAAGGAACTAATTTTTGATCATTTAAATTACATGGGAACTAGGCAATTTTTAATGGTGTATACAACTGTAATGGTGTATATTTAAGTATTTAATAAGTATGAAATGAATATTAATATAAAATAACAATAATAAAATATTTAAAATATTAAAATGACACACAAACTTTTTCCTATTAAAATTTTTTTTCTCAAACCTTAGGTTTCTTATCAATTCCAACACCAGTACTAATTAAAAAGAAATAGAAATAAACAAAAAAAATTTGCATTAATCAAAAATAAACTTATTTTTAGTATTATAATAAAAAAAATTAATTTTTTTATAATTTTATGATGTCCTAACTAGGGCTCGAGATTTCAAGTGAACCGAGTGAGATACCCGAGTACCCGGGTACTCGTGAGATACCCGGGTATACCAAAATTACCCGTACTACCCGGGTATCTCACGGGTACCCGAACGCATGAGATAGACAAGAATATCATCCCGAATTAAGCCGAAGTGAACCGAATTGAGCCGATAGCTTTTCGGGACGTATTTGTGGATTTAAAAATAAAAAAAAAATTTCAGAATGAAATGAATTCTGTATACATGATGAAAATTGTATTTAATGGACCGTGATTATGTTGAAAATGAGTTCGCTCTCTCTCTCTCTCGCGCGCGCTCTACTTTAAAATCTAGAAACACCGAAAAACTATCGGCTCAATTCGGTTCAATTCGGCTTAATTCGGCATGAGATTCTTGTCTATCTCATGTGTTCGGGTACCCGTGAGATACCCGGGTAGTGCGGGTAATTTTGGTATACCCGAGTATCTCATAATCAATAGCCCTAGTCTTAACCGATTTATGATTTAAGTGATCAAAAAACTAGTTACACGAAAAAACATTGGAACTAAATAATTGATCACTAATTTTTTAATAAAAATTATAAATAAATTGTTACAATTCTTATCTACATTGTTAATAAACTATTTAATAAGCAAAATGTATGAAAATAACCTTCAATAATTGCTACAGCATAAACAGATCAACTGTATTACTGACGGTACTTTCGGTACTCTCTTACGCCGTTCAGTAAGATATGGCGTTCAATAAGGACTTTCTGCAAGTGTGCTACCTTTCATATTTATTTTCACGAAAACGCACAATAGTATCTGCTTTGACATGCCATACTTATATTTTTGAATAGTCAATCTTAAGTTCAGAAATTATTTTAAATAATTACTTGTTGACATAAACTTAAAAGAACGATTTATTTCACGAACTGATCAAAAACTAGTGCCTGATCAAAAACTAGTTCCTTAACGGTATTCTTGGAAATTTTGTCATTTCTTTCCTGTCGTCCGAAAGGAACAGAGCTCTTCAAAACTCCAAGTAACTAAGTGACGTGCAAAGTGCCAAAAGAAATGGAAGGTGTTGCTTCTACATCAAAACGTAAAACCGCGAGTAACTCCGGTTATAAAACATCATGGGAGAGTACGTTTTTCGTAATTCAACATAACAGTGTTGTGCAGTGTTTAATTTGCAACAAAATTTTGAATTGCATACGTTCGTATAATGTGAGAAGGCATTACGAAAGTCTTCACGAAAGAGAATTCCATCAACTCACAGATGACGAACGACTACAAACATTGCAACAATTAAAGGAGAAATTTTATGAGAATTTAAACGAGGACAATTTATCAGAACCAGTGAGTATTGTAATTTAGTTATACCACTATTCAATTACTATCAATTGTTTTGAAACATACAATAATTAATTATTTTAAATGTAGGAAGATTTGAACAAGGACGGAGAGGACGCTGTAAGGTGCAGCTACCGTCTTGCACTGCAAATTGCAAAAAGCGGTCCATATAAAGATGGGGAATTCCTGAAGGATTGTTTACTTTTGACGGCTGAACAAATGTGTCCAGAACAGGTAGACAAATTTTCAACCATCAGCCTATCAAGGAGCACAGTGATGCGAAGAATTGAAGAGATGGCAAACGACGTAACGGAGCAACTAGCCGACACAGGACGCAATTTTATTGCATTTAGTATAGCGCTAGATGAGTCTACCGACATTACAGGTACACCACACATTGCATTATTTATTCGTGGAGTAGATGAAAATTTACTTATAACCGAGGAATTGCTGGATTTTTGTACATTAAATAATACGACAACAGGAGAAGATATTTTGCTGTGCGTAGAGGAGGCCATTTGTAATTTAGGCCTGAATTGGGATAAGTTGGTGTCTGTAACCACAGACGGAGCTCCTGCGATGGTGGGGAAATACAGGGGATTCGTAGGTCGTTTACGTACAAAATTAAAAAATCTAGCAATTCCTCGTGACATAAGTGCTATTCATTGTGCAATACATCAAGAAAATTTATGTGCAAAAAGTATTGAACTGCAAAATGTAATGTCAGTTGTAATTAAAACTACAAATTATATTAGAAGCAACGGATTGAATAGGCACCATTTCCGACAATTTCTGCAAGAAATTAATTCCGATTACGGTGAATTGCCATTACATTCCCAGGTACGGTGGCTTAGCCGTGGAAAAGTATTAGATAGATTTTTTAATTTGCGTGAAGAAATTGCTACGTTTATGGACATGAGCGGCAAACATGTAGCAGCAGAATTGCAGGACGACGTTTGGCTGTGCGATTTAGCATTTCTATCAGATATGTCGGACCATTTAAATGTACTAAACATATGTTTACAAGGAAGAGAGAGAACAATTATAGATTTATATGACTCCATTCGTTCTTTCAAAATTAAAATGGATTTATGGAGAGGGCAATTAGAAGCCAGGGTATTGTATCATTTTAAAAAATTAAATTCTATAATTACTAATGAAGTTAGTATGGATAAATATATACAAATATTGTTAGATTTGTCAGAAGAATTTGAAAATCGTTTTCAAGATTTATATCAATTAGAAAATACTTTTAATATATGTAGTTGCAACTCCGTTTGCAGTCGATGCAAAAAACGTTCCACCAAATTTGCAATTAGAACTAATAGATTTGCAATGTGATAGGTTATTAAAAGAAAATAGGTTATTATTAAATTTTATCAAAACTTTCCGCATTCTCGATTTCCATATTTACATAAGTGTGTCGCGAAAGTAATAGCTATGTTTGGTTCTACATATCTGTGCGAGCAATTGTTCTCCATTATGAAAAAAACAAAATCAACAGTAAGAACAAGAATGACTGACAATAATTTGAAGTTTTCATTAATTTTAAGTTCCTGTCAAACGATCATGCCAAATATAACACGGTTAGTTGAAAAAAAACGTGTACAAAAAGGAACAAAAAGAGGACATAATGCTACATAATGTCGGATTATTACACACAACTGATATTACATCTTGTAATTTATAGTACATTGTGCACATATGGGCACATATCTGTAATTTTAAGGCAAAGCTATGCAAGTCATATGTTTTCATTGTGGAGGTATTGACGTTTCAAGTTCTGAACATCAATATTATTTTACGTTTGAATTTCCTAAAAATGTGACATATGCGTTGTTTTTCCGTACTGCCACAGATATAATCTGTAAACGATATATTTTCTCCAATACAAATGTACTACTGCTACCGAAACTTCTGTTATACAATCAAAGATTTATTAACCACATTTCGGTAAGGCCGATAACGTATGCGATATACCAGTAATGGTCAATGCAATTGCACTACTACTTGAAATACGTTTTATTCAATATCTAGATACGTTGCAAGCTTTGTAGCTGCATTAAATTATTTTAATAATTTTATTTTATGTTATGTATTTCAAAAAAGGCTTTATGTTGCATTAATTCATTATTTTTTACATATATATTTAGTCGTATAAGCACGTAGTATTAGGAACAATTGCTTGACAGAACTTAAAATTATTAAAAATCGTAAACTATTCTACGTTGTTCTGGTTCTTACAGTTGTTGCTTTTTTCATAAAGGAGAACAATTGTTTGCACAGATACGTTCAATCAGACATAGCTAATTTTTAATACGTACTTTTTGTTTTATTGCGTTTGTCTTTGAACAATGTATTACAATGTATCAATGTTTCTGGCAAAATATTATCAAATAATTGTAAAATGTAATGTAACCTCTTTAAAATATTGTGGTAATGTAATTGCATTCATGCCCTGTTTCGTGTATTGCACATTTTTGCGAATATTTTAAATTTTCATTATACTTAAGTGCAATGTGTGGGTACGTTATTTTTATCGTTATACGTATCATAACTTTTGTTAATCATAAGCATTGTTAAATAAACTGTTATTCTTAATATAGGCATTATTTAGTTATATTTTAGCTTTTTCAATTATGTTATACGTTGGTAAAAATGTCAAAATAAATTTCCATATCAATTTCAATTCAATTGCCTCTTTCCTGGAGCGCGTTTCTATCGTATACGAGCCTCAACTCTGTACTCTGCAGTCGCAGCTTATCCCACTCCACTAACCGCTCACCCCCCTCTATTCCGTCCAAAGCTTCCCACTCCACGAAGCAGCTCACTCCTCTTTCCTCCCGAGCAGACTTTCCCCCCGCGAGCAGCAAAGCTACCCGAGCCTACCCGCGGGTTACCCATTCGGCCGCGAGTTGAGCATGCCTGGACTATGCCATTGCGAGGGCTGTGGGATTCGGGTAGCAGAATTCAAACCAGCCGCAAACTGCCCTGAGTGCATTGAGGACTATTTTGAAATAAACAGGGAAAACTGGGAAAAATTAGAAAAGGGAATACCGATTCCTGTAATAACGCGGTGGTAGTAAAAAAAAAAATATGTAGTTACAGAAAAAGGACCACCATGATCGGGATACTGATTTTAATACTCTCAGCGGGAAGTGCATCGGGGGAAGTCTCCTCGGAAGAATACTGGATCCACCCACTGAAGCACAACGCCGGAATTTATTTCGAAAAAATGCAGAACCTCAGCTTATACCATGTGCAGTGGCGGCTCGTCACCTCCTTCAACATATCAACCTACGTAGAATGCCGTCCATCTGCTGAAGTGTACCTCAAGAGGGCTGACAGCATATGCGAGCAGCATAAGATCGTGCCTTGCCCAAGCCAGGAAATCGGCCCACGAATTCTTAAAAAATTGGAAGACGCAGGAAAATACAATGACATGCTGAAACTCTCCGTTAGAAACAACTCAACGACCGAACGACAAAAAACCCGAGCTGAACGGAGTGCACCATTAGCAATAATAGGATCGATCAGCAAAGCTTTATTCGGGACACTGTCAGAAGAAGATGCCACCTACTACAACGAAGAAATAAATAAATTACAAGAACGTCAAGAGGAATTCGCCGAGATAATGCGAACCAAACCCACATTATTCGATCCGAACTCAATGATCTGCACTCTAAGGTTTTGGATGTATCTATTCAGGCCCACAAGCTTCTTCGACAGGTAGAAACAATTACACAAACCAAAAGCAAAATAGAAGCCTTGGAACTGGAAGGAAAGATAAAAGACTGGTTGAACACCATAGACTTCGCAGCCGAAGAATACAAAAGTAACCTAATCATATTGGTAGATGCCATACTATTCGCGAAACAGGGGATCCTTCACCCGGCAATATTCTCACCAGAACAATTATTGGAGGCAGCTTGGCGAGTCAAGAAGAGGACGGCTTACGAGTTCCCTCTCACACCTATGGAACTAATGTCCGAACAAACGGAAGGGGTCACAAAACTAAAGATCGCATATACGCAAGAGAAGGCACTCTTCGAGTTAACAATTCCCCTCTTAGTCAACAGAAAATACCAAGTTTACAAACTTCATCCAAGTCCATCTGTACAGATAATCAAATCCAGACTGGTAACCACATACATAAAACCATCCACCTCGTACCTAGCTATTGGTACAGATGCCAAAGCATACATCGCATTCAATTCAGAATACCTAAGGAAATGCGTGCAACACCACCACAGGTTGATAGGACCAGCCACTGTACCTATTTTCAAAACCAAAACAGCCTTACCATGCGAAGTTGGATTACTACTACAACCAGGACCACAACACTGGAGAAGATGCGACATCCAAATCTCTGCCTTGGCCATGGATTCATGGGAACCTTTAGAATCAGAACACTCTTGGCTTTATTACACAATAACGGAAAAACGGTTAGAGATTTTCTGCAAAAGACGCTCTGTGGCAGTCGAATTGATTAACGGAACCGGAATACTGCACCTAAACCCTGGTTGCATAGCAATAGTTGACAATGTTCGGTTACAATTAGTGGTGTGCGAGTACCCGAGATTACGGAAAAAATCGAGCGATCTCGGGCGAGTACCCGCGACATACGAACAGTCGAGCCGCCCGACTTGCTCGAGCGGCTCGATGCTGTCGAGCAGCCCGACTCGCTCGAGCGGCTCGATGCTGTCGAGCAGCCCGACTCGCTCGAGCGGCTTGATGCTGTCGAGCAGTTCGACGCTGACGAGCAAGCCTAATTTCTTTAGATGATTCGACGCCGCCGAACACTCGACAGTATGTTGTCAGGTAATTCAAAATACATATTCGAAGTCAGATGAATACGATTTGACATACTCTTATTATTAGTACCATGCTGTACTTTTAGAGTTGATAATTTAGATAATGTAAATATACAGTATAAATATTGTTGCGGCCGTTTAGCCGAAGACAAACAAAAGATTCGAACTATTCGATACACCCGTCGAGGAAGGACTAACTCGTCACTTTCGTCCGCGTGACGTAAACAACGAAACCTTGCCTCAACCATCGCTAGCGATAAGAGATGGCGCAATCCGTCTAAATATTTCTCCAACACTCCCACTTCTTTAGACGGATATTCCTAGACTCTTTCTTAAAGCCTCAAACGACTGTTTGGCCAATGGTTTCGTTAGCAAGTCAGCCAATTGTCGTTTCGTATCCACATACTTAATTGCAATATCGCCACGATCATTCACACTTCGCACAAAATGGAACCGAACATCTATATGTTTTGTCCGTTTGTGGTGCTCAGGATTATTCGCAAGTTTGATCGCTGACTGGTTATCAACATACATTGGGATCGCGTTACATTTTATTCCAATTTCTGAAAAAAACCTTTTAACCAAACCGCTTCCTGAGTACCTTTTGCAAGCGCAATATATTCAGCCTCAGTTATCGATAGTGCAACTACTTGCTGTCGTTGACTTGACCATGATATTGCTGCGTTGTTTAGCATAAATACAAATCCTGTAGTGGATTTTCGTGTTAATGTACAGCCTGCATAGTCTGCATCTGTAAAACCACGCAAGCATTCATCGCTCCCACTATATTGGTATATTATCCCGTATTCTACTGTACCTTTCAAGTATCGAAATATTCTTTTTGCAGCTGACCAATGTTCATTTCCGTAGCTAGTTAAAAATTGACTCAATTTATTTACCGCGAATTCAATATCTGGTCTCGTCACTCGCGCTGCAAAAAGAAGTAAGCCAATAGCTTCTCGATAAGGTATTTTACTCATTTCCTTTTCATGTTTTGACAGCTGCGTTCCAAGTTCAAATGGCGTGCTAACTATTTTCGCATCTTCAATTCTAAATCTCTTAAGCATTCGCTTAATATATTGAGCTTGCTTTATTTTAATGCTACGATTCGACCTATCGCGCTCAATTTCCACTCCGATAAAACATTTACCGTTACCGACAATGATGTCAAAAGCCTTCTTCAGCTTATGTAATATTCGCGAAATCGCATCATTTGACTTTGACAATATTAATCCGTCATCCACGTACAATGCCAATATGACATCTATACTATTTACATTTCCAACAAACACACAACCGTCATTTTGAATCGCTCGCAAACCACATTCTGACATCACCTCCGCAAATTTAGAGTTCCAACAACGAGGTGATTGTTTGAGGCCATACAAGCTTTTGTGTAATTTACATACGGCATTTGGCTGACTCTTTTCAATAAAACCTCTCGGTTGTTCCATAAAGATATTTTCCTCTAATTTGCCGTAAAGGAATGCAGTCTTTACGTCAAACTGCGCTATTTCTAAGTTATCTCTTGCAGCAATAGCCAGAAGGGCTCTAATTGACTCGTATCTAACTACCGGCGCGTACGTTTCGAAAAAGTCAATACCTTCACGTTGGGTGAAACCCTTGGCTACAAGTCGAGCTTTATACCGTGCTACATTACCATTTTCGTCGAGCTTCTTCGCATATACCCATCTACACGCAATCGCTCGTTTCTTCTCAGGTAATTCTACGAGAGTCCAGGTTTTATTTTTCCTTAATGCATTCATTTCATCATTCATTGCATTTTTCCACTGTTCTGCTTCTTCGCCGGACACTGCACTTTCATACGTTTGCGGTATCACGTCAGCTATCGATGCATACCCGAACTCACTATACCGATCCGGTGAACGCAATCGTTCTCGATCTCGCAATTTCATACGGTTTCGTTTCACTTCACTTTTGTTTCGCGTTTGTATTGCACTACTGGTTGACGGCTGTTCCTCTTCATCGTCATCTTCAGGTGATGAATCCGCTGATTCGAAATCTTCGTCGGAGTTTTCCATGTCCTCTCCATCGTTGCTGGTTTCATCGTAGTTCCCAAAATCCAGGTTACCAAGATTCAATCTTATCGGGCTCTTTTTTCTAGTTTGATGTTTGGCAGCTGTTTTTCCAAATGTTTCATTAAACGTGACATCACAACTTATTTGCATTTGTCGTGACTTTCCATCCCATAGTTTATAATTAGTGGATTCACCATCATAGCCCACAAAAACCATTTTGCAACTCTTCTGGTCCATTTTCTTCCTGAGTTGTTTAGGAATGTTTTTGTATACTTCGCTGCCAAAAATGCGCATGTGTTGAACTTCCGGTTTTCTTCCAAACCACTTTTCATATGCTGTCATCCCATCCAGCTGTTTTGTTATGGTTCTATTTCTTATATACGCCGCCGTGGAAACTGCTTCTGCCCACAATTTTTCGGGTAAATCTTTCGCAAACAACATTGATTTTGCACTTTCAACCAGAGTTCGCATTTCTCGCTCAGCTCACCCATTTTGCTGAGGAACATAAGGGGCTGTCCTCTGATGTACAATTCCCTTGGATTTCAAAAACTCTTGGAATTCTTTTGACACGTATTCCTTCCCGTTATCTGAACGTAAAATTTTAATGTTATTACCAGTTTGCCTGTGGACAAGTGCTTCAAATTCTTTTAATTTTGTCAATACGTCAGACTTGTGACGTAAAAAATAGACGGTGCGAAAGCCAGTACAATCATCCTTAAACAGGAGGAAATACTTCGAGCCGCCCAATGACTCGACATTGACTGGACCGCACACATCCGTATGAATCATTTCACCGGGTTTTTCTACTTTGATTCGTTCACTTGGAAAGTGTGGTCGTCGTGCCTGTTTTCCAAGTGTACAGGGTTCACAAAAAAACTTTTCATTGTCCTTTATTTTCATTCCACTCACCGAATTCAATTCATTTGTCTTCTTAATGGTGTTTACATCGATGTGTCCAAGTCGCTCGTGCCACAGTCTCAAAGTGTCCTCTTGTACAACTAAACACTTCATGGGTTTTTTCGTTTCGAACAGCATTTTAAACATTTGTCCGAACTGAACTCCCACTGCCGACAGAACACCACTTTGATTTCGAACTTCACATCGAGAACCATTTATATGAAATGAATAACCCCTTTTAACCACTGTCCCTACTGAGAACAGGTTATACTGTAATTCCGGTACTAGAAGGACATTTAATAATTGACGCTCGTCTTTCTCACCGTTCACATTCACTACAATGTCAATTGTTCCTATTCCCGACACAGGCAACACTTTTCCTCCGGCTGCTTTCACGAATTTTATCTCCTCAGGCTCCCTTAATTCACGAAAGATTTCTTCATGTGACGTCATATGCATTGACGCACCCGAATCTGCAATCCAGATTGACTTTTCTTCCTCCATAGCCGTTTTCGATACAAACACCGTTGCGTTACACGTGTCAGCGGTATTATCGGGCAGTTTTGTTCTTTGTTTGTTTCCTTTTTCCATGCTTCTCTTCGGACATTCGCGATACCAGTGTAATGTACCCACCTCTATAATCTATATATAGTTACTTTTAATAGCAAATACTTATCTCACACTTTCTACAAATATCTTGTTTTCAAGGATAGAGTCACCGTTGCCCAAAACAATGTGTCATCCGCGCCCTATGAACTCAGCGTTATCATTATCTATCTAGTTCCTAAGTTCGTAGCTAAGTACTTTTCCTTTCCCTACCATCATTCTGTTCGCTAACCCTTAAATAGCCTAAGCATTTTCCGATCTGGTCAGATTCCGCCAGTAAGCTGTAGTCGTTACACCGTCAGTCAGTACATACGTTTAATAAAACTTCTTCTTTTAAAACCCAAGTTTGGTTCTCTCTTGTGTCCATTACACCAGTGCCCTTTCTCATGACAGTGATTACACGGAAACTTTTGTTTCAATTCGTTACTTTTCAGTTTAACCTTCTTTGTTTTGCCGGTTGAGACGTTCCTCGACTGTCGAATGTTTACATTTTGCATTTTCAAAGCTAACGACATTTCTTCTTCCCCGGCCTCCATTAACCGCTTATCCTCCCGTATGATTCTTGCAATTAGATTCTCCTTTTTCCTTTCACCTTTCGCGGTGCTTTCCCAGGCCATTCGAAATGCCGAATATTTTGAAGGCAGGCTGTTCAGTAATCTCGACATTATACCAATCTCCGAAATTTCTTCGCCAGCATTTTCGAGTTTCTTGCATATCGTTTCAAACTTTTCGATTTGCGTTGATACCGGTTCATTATCGCCTATGCGAAAGTTATAGAACTCTTGGCAATTTGTTTACTTCAAGTCCTCTCCAGTATCACCATACAATGTGTTCATCTTTTTCCATATTTCTCTCGGTGTCGAACAGTTTATTAATGTCGCATGTAATGACAATTCGATCGAGCTAAGCAAAATAACGGACGTTTTTGCCTGTTGTTTCTTCCAGACTTTCCACACTTTTTCCTCTTTAGCTTTATCTGGCTCTTGATTCGTTCCATCTACGAACTCTATCAGCTCTTGCGCTTCAAGCAAGAGCGACACGCTAAATTTCCACAACGCGAAATTTTTTCCGTCAAATTTCGTAAGATGATACGTGTCCTTCTCCGCCATCTTTGCACTAACAATGACGGTTACGAAAGTACACCTTCGAATCACTACCGACTTTCCGAAAACTAATCACTCGGAAAACGCACCACGAGCCGCGAAAGAAGAGAAACTCATCAAAGTTTGTTCTTCGGCACACAGGCTTTCTTTATGTGGCGCAGTGGAAGCGTGCTGGGCCCATAACCTGTTGGAAAAATTATCCACGCGGCCGTTTAGCCGAAGACAAACAAAAGATTCGAACTATTCGATACACCCGTCGAGGAAGGACTAACTCGTCACTTTCGTCCGCGTGACGTAAACAACGAAACCTTGCCTCAACCATCGCTAGCGATAAGAGATGGCGCAATCCGTCTAAATATTTCTCCAACAAATATTAATTTTTAAAGGAAAGGAAAAGAATCCACTATTAGTACGTATGCGAAAATAAATTTATTTTAAATTAGCATTTAAGAAACAGATTTCTTCCACATTTTGCGGCAACAATTTTGTTTTGTGTCGCCGTGACTATATTTCCCGACAGAGAAAACAAACGTTCACTCGTTACTTGAGTGGCAGGTATCGCAAAAAAATGCCTCGCAACTAGTGATAATATGGGGAATCTGGGACTATTGCACTTCCACCATTCTAAAATATTCTGCTTCCTAGATATTATGTTTTCCGAAAAATAAAGTTGTACTTCTTGGTTTTTGCGTACATTGAAATTTAAATTCTCTTGCTCTTCATCCGGATTCCCAAGTCTTTCATTTAAAAAATCTAATAATTTTGATTGCGTTCTACCTGCTGAATGAATTATAATGCAGAAGATCATTTTGAAATTAGAGACATTAATTAAAAAGTATAAGATGTACTTATACTTTTATAAACTTACTATTTTGATTACTTCTATTTTGAGTATCATTTACATTTTCATCTACATTAATATTAATAGGTAGATCATAAATGGATGAAATTTTTTCACTGAAGTTCTGTAAAATTATTTGTTTCCTCTCTCTTGGTAAAAGATGATCTTTAAATCGCGGATCTATTAACATTGAATACATATATATTGAATCGTCTTGCATAATAGAATCAAAGCGCTCCTGCAAATAAAGTAATGTATGTTATTTAATATAACTTTTGTCCTTTATTCTAATATATGTTTGAGATAAAATATTGAAATTACTTTTAATGCGTTACAAACGTTCCTAGTTATGGTTGAAATTAATGTATTTTCTGTGTTATGAGGTTCAAGTATGTTAGTGAGACCGAAGTATATCGGGTAGTACTGCGATATCGTAGGATATAATTCTCCACTCATTATATCTGTCGCTTCCTTAAATGGTTCAAGTATTGCTACTAAGGATTCCAAAAAATTCCAATCTTCTGAGTTTAAGTTAGTTGGCATATTTTCCTCGCATAAGACCATGTTTAACGCTGTTCGTAATTGTAGTAATCTTTGAAACATTAAAAAAGTGGAATTCCACCTCGTGTCCACTTCCTGTACGAGTTGTAGCGGAGTTATATCGCTATTTATGGATATCTGCATCGACATAAATTTTTCTCTAGCAGTTGTGGATCGCGAAAAAAAAGTTACTATTGCTTTGCATTTCTTTCTAAGGTGATCGTATTCTTCAAAATTTTTCATGGCAGTTTTAATTGATAATTGTAAGCAATGGGCGAAACATAGAATCCTGATCCATGTTTCATAAGTATTTATCGCTTTGACGATATTTCGTCCGTTATCCGTAGTAAAATATGCTAGTTTCTGAATATCTACATTCCACGTTCTCAGACAATTTAATAATTTGCTTTGTATATATTGGTAGGTGTGCTTTTCAGGCAAATATTCTAAATTTAACATATAGTTATTTAATTGAAAATCTTTTGAAATATAATGAACAGTCAAAGACATATAGCTTTGAACTGCTCGCGAAGTCCAACTATCCGTTGTAAATGCTAATGATGTAGCATTTTCTATAACAACAACAACAACAACACTGTTCAACACGGGTCTGATTTTGTAAACTTGAATAAACATTTCTTATAGATTTCTACGTTCTGAATACGAATCTGCAAACCGTTTTTTCCAGAACGTACAGTTTTTAAAAAAATCAATTTTGAAAAGAATGACAAATTTTCAACTTTGGAATTTTTTGGTGCTTTTACCGTAATAGTTATTTAGTTGCTCTTGGCACGAAATGATTCTGTAGACTCTCCCGAATAAAATGATATAAATAGATATTAGATTCTAAGCATCGAAATAGGTTTAAATAACAATTAAAGTGAAAAAGACACCCAGAACGCACCCATTTTTGCTGATATTTTTCACTTTATTTCAAAAAGTAAGGATCTAGGAGAAAATTTGACCATACGGCGAGGCGTCCTCCGCGCGCGCCGCCGTCATTGAGTACCACTGTCGCTGCCGCGCGTTTCGCCAAACTATTTTATTTCTATATTGAAAACAAAAATAATTTTGGAAATTCGCCTGATGCTTTCCTTAGTAGAAAGGTTTGCTTTATCGCGTGGTATGGGCAAAGTTTCTCCTAGATCCTTACTTTTTGAAATAAAGTGAAAAATATCAGCAAACATGGGTGCGTTCTGAGTGTCCTTTTCACTTTAATTGTTATTTAAACCTATTTCGATGCTTAGAATCTAATATCTATTTATATCATTTTATTCGGGAGAGTCTACAGAATCATTTCGTGCCAAGAGCAACTAAATAACTATTACGGTAAAAGCACCAAAAAATTCCAAAATTGAAAATTTGTCATTTTTTTCAAAAATGATTTTTTCAAAAACAGTACGTTATGGAGAAAAACGGTTTGCAGATTCGTATTCAGCACGTCGAAATCTATAAGAAATGTTTATTCAAGTTTACAAAATCGAAAAAAGTCAAAATTTGTCGAACAGTGTAATAATAACAACATTCAAGAAACCAAGGAAGGATAATTCATATAAAAATAATTTACCGTCTTGTATATCTGCATATATTTTGTTTTTTATATCTGCTTTACATTCTTCATACATTTTGGGGATTATTCCTCGTGAAAAGGTACTGCGAGAAGGAATCTGATACCGTCGTTCCGCAACATTTAACAAGCCGCGGAAACCAACATCGTCAACAATGCTAAAGGGTTGTAAATCCAGCACAATCATTTTCGCTATTGCTTGAGTCAATTCTTTAGCTCGCACTGAGTTCTTATCTAAATATGTCACTTGTGCATCACGATCACTGGGTCCCGCTTCTCTATGTTCCCTTGCACTAATGATCCCTGTATGCGCGGTCTTTAAATGACGCATAAGGGACGTAGTACTACTAAATTTTATTTTAAATAGTTTTTTACAGATTGTACAACATGCACCATCTGAATTTAGTTTTTCAAAATATTCCCACACAAAACTTTTCGGGCGACTCCTTCTGTGCACCACGTCTTCACTAATAGCATCAGATGCAGATGCACTATTATTTTCACCCATCATTTAAAAGTTAAAAAAGTTTCAAATAAAAAAAAGTCACGTTATTCAGGTGTTACTACGACCACGATCAGCTCAAGACTAAAGGAGAATCGTTGACGAGAAAATTCAGAGAGCTTGTTGAAGCGCCCAATGTTACATTGTATCATTTTAGACTTGTTCATTTTGAAGACTTTTCACGCCGCCAAAAGACGTTACCCTTCTTCGCGGTTTAAAACGTCGCGTCGGATCGTATAGTAATTATATTACATGAAACTCTCGACCAACGATGTCTGGGTTCAAACGGACCCATTAAATGTTAAATATTCCACGAAAATGTTTTAGTCATTCAAATAGAATAAATGTTGATCAGATAAGAATATAAATAACATCTAGAGTAGAATAAACGAAGACCGTCACAGACCCAATTCCTGATTGTACTTTTGTTAACGTATAGACGTAAAAATTAATCTAATTTCAAAAATTATTTGATATTTGAGTAAAGCCATGTTTTTTTTTATTTAGTTTATACATAAGTGTAAAGAAGTAAAAAAAAGTAAAGGGAGCAATTTCTGATCATACACATAATCATTAATTATAAATATCAAATTTCAAAAATAAAATACGAAATAGTTAATAATTATTTAGTCCTTTATTAGAATAAATTAGCGTGATAATTTATTGTATAATATTTATATACTAAGCTGATCAGGAAATGGGTCCTTGACGGTACATGATATATGATACATCATGTATGATTTTTTGGAATCCTTAGTAGCCGTACTTGAACCACTTAATAATACTAATATAAGTAATTTCAATTCTTTATTTCAAATATAAATTAGAAAAAGGACAATAATTATATTAAATTGTTCACTTTATATGCAGATTAACGCATAAACACAGATGGCGAAATAACACAGTACACGATTTGTGGTATATATATGAAATGTATTCTAAATACTTCTGAGTTGCACAGAACAAAAATAAATTCAACGTGTTTCGTATCTTTTAATGCAGTCGTAGAACATAACGTTAGGAACATAGATTAGAATGTATGAAAATTTTAATCTCATTTGTTAACATAAATGACATACATTACTTTATTTGCAGGAGCGTTTTGATTCTATTATGCAAGACGATTCAATATATATGTATTCAATGTTAATAGATCCGTGATTTAAAGATCATCTTTTACCAAGAGAGAGGAAACAAATAATTCTACAGAATTTTAATGAAAAAATTTCATCCATTTATGACATACCTATTAATATTAATATAGATGAAAATATAAATGATACTCAAAATAGAAGTAATTAAAATGGTAAGTTTGTAAAAGTATAAGTACATCTTATACTTTTTTATTAATATTTATACTGTATATTTACATGATCTAAATTATCAACTTTTGATAGTACAGCATGGTACTAACAATAAGAGTATATCG
Organism: Perdita meconis; assembly: GCA_030770465.2. Lineage (NCBI taxonomy): Eukaryota > Metazoa > Arthropoda > Insecta > Hymenoptera > Andrenidae > Perdita > Perdita meconis. The sequence continues at coordinate 1,622,044 of JASKOS020000026.1, read as the reverse complement.
AACCGTATTCATTTGACTTCGAATATGTATTTTGAATTACCCGACAACATACTGTCGAGAGTTCGGCGGTGTCGAGCTGTTTAAAAAAAATCGGGCTTACTCGTCAGCATCGAACTGCTCAAGAAAGTCGAGCTGCTCGACAGCGTCGAGCCGCTCGAGCAATTCGGGCTGCTCGACAGCATCGAGACGCTCGAGCAAGTCAGGCTGCTCGACTGTTCGTATGTCGCGGGTGCTCGACCGAGACCGCCCGACTGTTCCCGACCCGAAATGTTCGGTCGTGTACCCGATACACGGAACAATTCGCACATCCCTAGTTACAATCCCTAAAAACAGTAACCACATACCAGAAACATCCATACGAACCAACCACAACATTCAATCTATCACAGATCGCACCAAATTTCACTGATCAACACTTTCAAATTTTGGAAGACCTCGATCAAACAGAACACACGTGGAACAGTAGCGTAAACACCTGGATCCAAAGCGGGGCCGCCGTCTCCTTAAGGGGAATAGAAAATCAAGCTAGAAGATTGAAGGAACACAACAATCTGGTCAAATACATCCACACAGGAACCTATATCGAAGGAGGCATCAGTACAGCCCTTATGGTCGCCGTCGTCATCTGCTGTGTTATGAAAACCAGAGATCCTATCTCGTCCCTCAAGAGCACCCAACTTTTCTAAGAGCACCAGGGATTGAGCTACTTAATGAAGTGGCAGTAGTCGAGACAAATCCAAGGATAGCAACACCTGTTTCGAATCAAGAAAACCCACCCCCGGCAGTCGTGGTACACAAAGGAGTCAACATTATTTAAACAAATTCAACCAATGGAAACCCTGGAAGCCAGCCACAACCGTATATATTCTCTGGGCCCTAAAAGCACAAGACTTAGTCCTGTACCGAAGTTTCCAAAGACAGGATGCAACTCGAAATCGCAACGCAGACAGAACCCAAGGAGGGAACACGTACAGTCTCCTTGCAAACGGACGGCTGCTGCGCAGCTCTGGGAGCTTTGTCCCAGGAGATGGAAAGCCTACACGAGCCAGAGGAACACAGACCAAGATATTCCTGGGCGAGGACGTGGCCTGCTAAACCTCTGAGGCAGATTTCCAAGAGACAGCGAGGCAATTCCGGAAGAGACGCCGACCAAACATCCTCTACCTGTGGGATAACGGACTGATGCTGGCAGACCTCTTGTTCCAGCAGCGGATGAAGGCCTTATTCGGTGAAGACCAACAGCCCCTTTCTCCCCCCCATTAAGAAGCAAATAGACAACCCACAAATACCACACAACACACATACACATAAACGACAATAGCAAAAATCCGATTTCAACACGTTCAATTTCGCTTGCATTTCCAGCTCTAGAAAGCAGAAAGCATCATAATAAATGATGTTTCATCTAAAGGTGGAGATGTAATATTCGGATTCTTTGGAATATTTTGAACAACCTTTTCTCAGAGCTGGAAAGTCGTTCATGCAGCATCAGCCGCGACGTGGGGGAGTTGGAACTTCTAACCGTCATCCCTCCAGCTGTGACGTGACATTTTGTCGCGTCACAAGTGTGCGCTCTCCAAAGGGGAGGGAAGAGAAACAGAGGTTACCGAGGCTTGGTGTGCACCACCGGGAGTCTCGAACGTAGCTTAAAAACACGCTGTTTGACATGCGTGCGGCATCGACAATTGCGGACCCGGAACACCAAGACGGCAAGGAAGTCGGACCAACAGCGGCGGCAGATCAGTCGCGTGGCAATGAAAACGTCGGGGGAGGGAAAGGACGAACCGACGTCGTGCCACCAATCTGCTGACTAGGGCTCCTCCGGCAACCGGCGTGGTTCGGGGAGGACGTTGCCTGTCGGGGGCAGGCAACCAGGGCAAACCTGCCTCGGTCGAATTTCCCGAGGAGTGAGGTCTTAGAGGTCGACGCAGGAGTACGGCAGGGCCACGGAGCTCCGATCTGCGTCGTCTGCGTCGGGGGGGGAATTGGCCACTCCGTCCCGACGTTCCTCTCCCGCCGAGCAGAAGCCTAGGGCGCTCGGAATGGCCGGAACCGCGGCCTGGTTGCGAGAAGAGGAGCCAGAGAGAGCCAGCAGCCGACACCGTCTTCCGCGGATCGATCTAATTGGGCGATAATCGATGTCGCGCGCGTAGAACCAATACGGGAAGGCCCAAGGAGGGGGGAGCGCGATCTTGATCTAGCGCGAGCCGTCGTAACGGCTCGTCCTGTTCCTCTTGGGATTTCGAGCGGTAAGGACCTCCTTTTGCCTTCCCGGGTGGTTATCGAGTCGCTGCGACGTCGGGGCTTTTCGGTGGTCGCGCAAACGGGAGATTTCGGGTATCGAGGCGTGATTCCAAAATCCGCGGATTTGTAAAATATCCGGCGAGACGATCCCGCCGCGTGGCGACCGACGCCAAGGTGTGCACACTTCTCTTATTACGTCGTAATTTCTCGAAGCTTCAATAGAGTCCTTTTTATTAACGAAACGTGTCTCTGATTTATTCGCCTTCCGCCGTGGGAGCTAAATTCTGCGGATCCTGATCCCTCGTTCCACCCACGCCCGTCTCTCCGCGAATTCGCACGAGCTAGCCGGTCCGAAGACCTTCGCGAGTTGCTTCTCTCCACGCCGGTATCTTCGGATACCTGGCGCTCGAGAACCTTCTTCGGTTCTCGAAAAGGCGTGGAGAGATCGGCAAGGGCTTGCGGCGTGCTTCCGGCCTCGATTCACGGCTCGGGGACGAAAAGCACGTCACACAGCATAGGAAAGAGTCATGCTCATCTAATTTCTGAGAACAATCCCCACCACTTTTTAGCCCAATTTTCGGGTATAAAAAGGGCTGAGGATTGTGTCTCGGGGGCTCATTTAAAATCCAGTTCGAGTTTAGTGCGCGGCTTAGACTGGAAGCGAGATCGAGCATAAGACTCTTTCAAGACTATTTAACGATACAGTACGTAAAGTTCTGTTAAGTATTATTTTAAAGTTCTTTTGAGACCCCGCACTAGATCTGTGCGTAATCTATACTTTAATAACATATTAGATTCGGGACACACTTTTACTCAGACATTTGTAAAGTCCTGTTAGGATATTTTGAATACATGTAACCATTTTCTTTGTAAAACAGAGTATTCAATTAGACACATCCTATCCTGAACGTTTTAATAGCAGTAACGTCCCTCAATTAGTATACTTTGCCGCTCAAGTATATTAAATTCAATATAAAAGTTACGAGGCTACCTAACACCCTAACGCGGCTCCCGGTGATGAAATAAGCATCGGTTCATCCGCTCCTATCGCTCCCAAACGGCTCCTGGTGATGAGATAAGCACCGGTTCGTCCGTGGGTTTTTCTAATATGCGATTCACTCGCTACCAACCAACTAATTAACATCCAAAATCCAACAACCTCGGCTTTCGCACACTCCTCAACCCTCGGCTCGTAACACATTCATAAGCCGCAAAAGACAAACAACACATACAGTGTGAAGCTTATACAGTGTGTCCCACGAAATCCTGGACAGTCGATTATTTCCTAATGTATTATAGGTACGAAAAAAATCTTTATATGAAATTGAATGGCTAAAGGGGGCCGATTTATTGGCTGTAACAATTTTTTTTTTTTTATCATTATTGTTTACAGAGATATGAAGGTCAAGAGAGGGTTTTTAAATGGGATTATATATTTTTTATCTGATCAATTGATAGTGTGTTTCAAGACGAATTCAACAACTATTAATGTGTATACCTTTTTCAAATGGTTTTCGAGATATTACAGTTAAAAGTTTACTGATTTTCAGCAGAAGAAAACCTGCTGGAATGGGAAGCACCGCAGGTAATCCTAAGTTTTGGGTGTACGGGCCTACCGCTTCTACCACAGATCCTTTGTATCTGTTTACCCGTTTCAAACTTCAAACACCGGCCGAGGCCCCCTGCAGCTCGTCCTACTCTAGCAGGTTTTTTTCCACCGAAAATGAGTAAACTTTTAACTGTAATATCTCGAAAACCATTTGAAAAAAGGTATACACATTAATAGTTGTTGAATTCGTCTTGAAACACACTATCAATTTATCAGATAAAAAATATATAATCCCATTTAAAAACCCTCTCTTGACCTTCATATCTCTGTAAACAATAATGATAAAAAAAAAAATTGTTACAGCCAATAAATCGGCCCCCTTTAGCCATTCAATTTCATATAAAGATTTTTTTCGTACCTATAATCGATTAGGAAATAATCGACTGTCCAGGATTTCGTGGGACGCACTGTATATGTTGTTACGTATGCATCATATGCATGATTATTTTCTCGCTCTCACGATTCTTCGAGCTCATGTCTGGCAAGGAAAAACCCTCTTAACCTCCCCTTACCGCTTATCTCTGGATGCAGCTACACCCTACCCGAAATTTCGAAGAAGCTGACGCAACTTTCGAACCTTCTAGAACTTTCCTTATTCGGAAAATTAGAGGCATCCCCACTCATTTTTAGGCCAATATAAACTCACTGATTTCATCCCTCGGGGGTTCAGAATCGTACCGTCACGTTTAGAGACAACGTCGCGTCACATTCTCTAGAGTCGAATATTGTGAGATCGGGCTAAAGTTCCCCTTCAAATCTAAACTAACCTTATAGAATCCGCGAGTCGGCATAAATTTCTATTTGGCAATTATTCCTGAATTCACTCTACCCCCGCTTGCCAGTGCGTGAAAACCGAGCACCAACAACTATTTGGTATATTCAACACATTTTTAATATACACATTCGTGACAAACACTTACACGATACACTTGTATTTAAAGACTGATTTACAATACATTTAGAGTTAACTTTTAAATTCTGAGTTTAAGTTTGAACCTACGATCTAACTCCACAATCCTTAATAGTAATCGAACGTACCCACACGAAGTATAACTTTACCGCTCGAGTTATATTTCTAATTTTATTATTTCGAAGTTACGAGGCTAAACTAACAATCCTGCGGCTTCCTAATTTCGCATTAGGTTCGTCCGCATTACCAAACATTCCAAAGACAATTCTTATCCAACCTAGTGGCTCCCTGATTTCGCATCAGGTTCGTCCACGAAAACTTACCCATCCTGCGGCTCCCTAATTTCGCATTAGGTTCGTCCGCATCCTACAGCTCCCTGATTTCGCATCAGGTTCGTCCTCGCCCTCAATAATCCTAGCAGCTCCCTGACTTCGCGTCAGGTTCGTCTGCATACTTTACTAACAAACTGACTCCGTATTCCTGTGGAAAATATACACACACACTCGCCGGCCTCAAGCGTTGCACTCGGCCCCGGCTCGTAACAATGTACTATATTCCATACTTATTTAACATACACAATGAATAAATATTATTAGTAATCGAGACTTGTGGAGGTAAGCCGTGTATTTTAAATTCAGTTCATAAAAGAACACAGTTTACGCCCAAAAGTTACAACTGGCAAATAACATGTATAGTGGGAAACTTATGTGCTACATTTCATACTCATTTAACATACGTAATGATTAACTGTTGTCAATGCGACTGACGCTTATAGGAGCAATCTGCGTATTTTTAATTCACTTTATAAAAGAACACATGGTTTACACTCAAAAGCCACAACTGTCAAACAACTTCTGTTTCAATCATTTTTCCACGTAATAAATAGTTTACAAGTAATTTGGGTGACACGCTTAGATCAATTACCTTGTACAGTATTTTATATTTGTCAAATGTGTAGAATAAAGTTGGAACAGTAGACCAAAATAACCATCTGCTCTTCGATAGTTAAAAACTACAATAAAAAGTTTTAAAACGTATCAATCTTAAGTATGTTCAAAGAATAATTTTGGCCAATTTGTTAATTTCAAAATCAAACCTTTTATATAATAATTTCATTACGTATTGAATGATATTATTATTATGTATCATTATTATACATATAATGTAGTGTACATTAAGAGAAAAAATTGTCGAAATATTTCTTTTTCTATGGAAAGTCAAAAAAAGCAAAATGGTAACCTAAATCCTAATTATAATTCTTATTATATCATATTTATTGTAATACAGTACATTCCGGATAAGACTAGGTCAATCAGATCCGCATTTCAAGTCTTAAACGAAGTGGGAAGTGAATCTCGCACCTCCGATTTCTCGCTTGACTGGTTTTTGTGTTTGGACGCTCGAGCCCGAGCGCTCGACTCCCGAAACAATGGGGCCATAATAGGCACGGATAGCACTAGGCATTTAAAAATGCTCGTGACTGATTTTCATCTTTTTCCATCGAATTTTCACGAGAGTGACGCCAATCGATTCCTTATACTCGACCGATTAAAAAGTACCAAACGCGACATAATTCGGTCCATAATTAACGAAATAACGAAACAAATTAATTTTCACGCTTCAATTCTAACTTCGCTAAAAATAGTCCGATTTACATGAAATTTTGTTATTTTAATCGGGAGAACGCTTAGAATCCAATGGTGAAACATTTGTATCGATACGACAACGGATAAGATCGCGGAAACTGAGAAAAATTGATGACTCGGCGCTCGAACGACCCTAGCCACGCGCGTAACCCGATGCCGTCGCTTGGCGAATATCAAAGAATACCGCGTAGTCAGGTGTGAAATATTTCCTCCCTGAATTTTCATCGGTTACTAATTATTGTCGAATGTTTATAAAACTGATACCACGTATACTTTCTTACATTTTTCCGATGAAAATTAGTCGAAATACGACATAAATCGGACTATTTTTAGCGAAATTAGAATTGAAGCGTAAAAATTAATTTGTTTCGTTATTTCGTTAATTATGGACCGAATTATGTTGTGTTTGGTAGTTTTTTAATCGGTCAAGTATAAGGAATCGATTAGCGTCACTCTCGTAAAAATTCGATGGGAAAATATGAAAATCAGTCACGAGCATTTTTAAATGCCTAGTGCTATCCTTGTCTTTTATAGCCCATTGTTTCGGGAGTCGAGCTCGCGGCCGAGAAAGTTCCCACGGTTCAAGTCGACAAAAAATAGTGGTTGGAGGCATTACCCTAATGGTATAAAGATAAAACTGCCCAGTCGTAAGCAGACTTCACTGTATTAGCTACATAATCATTTAAATTTTTGAATCGAAAGCTTCTGCAGCACAATTCAGGCGACACGCTTTCGTCAACGCATGCGCACTGCAGTCTGTAGCTATGTTCATGCAACACGCTTTAGATTGACGCATGCGCTCGAAAAATTGGAAATCTGAAAACAATAGGAAAGGGGCGGAGTTTCGCCTCTGAAATACTCTGTGACCATAATATGACCGCGGCGACAATAGGGTCTGCCGGTGGCTTTCCAACCGAAATATGAAATAGTGTAAAAGACGTTTCCTTGCTTATAATAAAACATCTGGTCGCCAAATATAATATGAACAAAATTCTGTTGTCGGATGAAACATGTACAATATAAAGTATTATTTTTCTATGTCTAATTCTTCTCTTTCGTTAATACTTTGGTTAAGCAAGGATTATGTAATATATATTTTTAATACTTTCCAATTAATAACTTCAATTTTAACTAATAAACTTGGTTTGCAATGATTTTTATCCATATGTAACAATTAATAAACTGATATCTAGACTGAGGATTTTAATACTATTTGTATGTAAATTTGTGCATACAATCAATGTGACAAAAACCATTAATCTCGCATAAGCAATTACATAGTTTCACATTTAACAACAGTCAAAATGCCTACACTTTATAATTTAACTTGTACAATCATCTAGAAAAATCTGAAAAATTATATCTTAATAATCATAAAGGTATAAAACTGTAAAAATATGAATGTGACTATTTATTAATTCCAAATTGTCTTTAATAAAAATCAGTTTTCTGATCGAGAAATGTGAAAAATGTATAGATATGTATCCAAAGCCCAAAAATAACAATTACTCAGAGGTCACAACTATTATCATTTAAATTTAAAAAATTGTAGCATAAGAATAAACATTATTAAAAAATTGATAAATTTGATTAACATACAGTAGTACACACCAATACGTATTAGAATCAAGAACTTATATTTTTTCTCAAATATTAAGGGATCAGTACGGGTTTATTTTTTCAAAAACTCGATTTTCTAAAAACATCGGAAAGATTGCAAGAAAATGATGCTTATGAAGAAGCTGAAGGAATAATGTATGCACCAGGCATCGCTGATTGAGGGTACGACGCTTTTTTTTACGATTTTACGATAAAAACTTTAAACGTGTTTTTTTCACCGATTGGACTCAAATTTTCAGGGATTATTCTGAACACACATAGTTTCAGTCCGAAATAGAATTATAAATATTCATTTATATTTAACCATATTTTGAAACAATTTAGTTGTAAAAAAAGGATCGAAAAATTCAAAAGTCCACCATTTTGTTATTTTTCATCGGGAGTGAAAAATTTTACTTCCAACCATAGCGACAACTCTACTTTTTAAGAAACTACTCGATTTTTTGTTATTAAATGTTCCAAAGTCCAGATATCATGTCGGCCAGGAACAAGCAGGGCTCACTTCAAGCGGTCAGATCACCAAGATAAATCAATAAAAAAATGAAATAAAAAATTTTTTCTATTACTTTAAAACTTCTATTTTTATGTGTAAAAAGATGGAAATGTAAAAATAAATTTTAGTATGAAAAAAATTCTTGAAAATATATGCGATAAACCCATACTGATCCCTTAAAGTTTCGTTATTTATTTAATACGTGTTAATTTATTACAAATTATTCGTGCAATTTTAATGCAATCAAAAACGTCCAAACATAGTTGAAACATAATAATTTCACTCGATATTATGGGACGGTATTCTTGAATCTTGAATGTCTCATGCATCCCGAGCAGCCGTGTATCTCGGGAATCAACAGCTCTCGTTGAGACATTGTGAAAGGAATGCTAAAGGCAGTTACAAAGCTACGAAATTTGAAAATATACCTGATGTCTACCAGTGCTGGAGTCCTTGAGCGTGCCTCTAATTAATCTCCTTTACTGAAGTGGATACCTGGATTCGTAGACTCTCGGGTTTGACACCATCAAATGTATATCTTTCGTTGTGAAGGATAAAAATCCACACTTGTCGAACACTTTAAATAAAGTTTCACTATTCTTTCACTGTTAACGGGTCCTACCGACTGCGCCAAAAATAATTGTGTCGGATTCCCGAGAAGGTATGAATTTCACACTTGTGTACTTGAAACTGCTTTTTATTCCGCTCGAAGTGATCGGCTCAGAGTTCTGAGAGAATCTAACGTTGACGTTGTGTTGGCTAGGACGAAACATGTTGGAAAGGGAAAAAGGAAGGGAGAGGGCTAGGATGAGACATGTTGGAAAGGGAAAAAGGAAGGGAGAGGGCTTTACTTAAAGCAAGAGGTAATTTATGACTGGGAAAAACCGTTAGGGGTAGTTTACATTTGAGCATTTCTGGCGAGCCGAGCCTGGTAAAGTTTTCTTCCGCAGATGCGCGGACCCTTCGGGGACGTAAGCGTAGAGTCAAACTAAGACTTCGTCAGTGTTTAGGCAGGATGGCTGAGGAAGCACATGCCTCCTATGGCGAGGGCTTTCAGAAAAGGTCAGGGTTAGGTGTAGAAAAGAACGGGAAATCTGTTACCTATAGACGTACTCTTTTTTTACAACCTCTGTGGGTATCGTGTATTTTGTTTGCCTACCCCGAGGCCTGGGGTGGCAACACCCCGTGGTGCGAACGATACGGAGGACCCCACTACCACACTTGCGTGGGTCCTGTACGTGTACCATTCCTTTGAAGATTCGTCGAAATACCGACTTCGGATGGATACGTTCCGAGCCGAGCCTCCAGCCCGGTTAATGAGGGGCAAGACCTTCGAAGCCTTTGTCCTGATGTCGTCTGGCTCTGTCTACCTCAGTCTGCACCCCTCTAAACACGTGCTAGAGTCGTGTGCCTAGCTGCGCAGAAGACGAAAACTGATCCCTCTGCTAGCGAAAATCACGGAGAGTCAAGCAAAGTCAGGGAAAACGGGCCTCTCGCAGGCGAAAGTGCTAGCATTACCAGGCTCGGCTCGCCAGAAATGCTCAAATGTAAACTACCCCTTAGAAAGCGTAGCTAAACAGTTGCTTACCCTCAAGTTTGCTCGGACGGACTAAGGGTTTTAGTGGGTGACGAAGACCAGATGTCAGGGAAGAGGAGTTCGCAGTATCCAACACTATTCCACGTATCGAAAAATTAAATAAAAAATTAAAAAAAACCCCGACGCAAGAAATCGCGTTATTAACTGAAAAAAACCAATATAAAAAACAGTATAATATCTGAAAAATAACGGTTTATTAAATGGAAATTAGTGACTGAAATAAAGAAAAAGTATGAAATAACTCATTATTTCATATTATTCATTTTATAAAACTCAGCTATTTTATAATTATTATATAATAATACAACTAGTTATAACAAACCTTCATTTTAAATTCTTATAATATGTATTCAAGAATGCGTTGGGGGTCTGCTATGAAATGTTAACAACCAAAATATTAAAAAAGAAAAATTCCAAAGATTCATACGAATGTAGTAAGTCAAGCTTACACTGATTACTACGATTGCTCATGTTTATCTGTTTTTTGTTCATTCGCGTAGGCGATCGGTTTCTGTGTTCGTGTTTCTATGCTGATCTGTATCTATGCTGTCGCGTCTGCTGTGTTTATACATATAAGCTGGGAGATGAAGAGTTGTCGGTCGCCCTCGATAGCTTAAATCTTAAATGGTTAAAGTAGTAGCCCGACAAGCGGAAAATCTCAGAGTTCGAATCCTGACTCTTTTCTCTTCTACATTAACATTTTGTTTTGTCTCGGAATCGACACTTGATCGTCAATCCTTTAACATGTTTATGAAAAATCTGTCGATGAGCATAACCCGAGATATCACTCGCCATGCTAATTTTGGGTGATTGTTTTACTGAATGAATTTAATCGAATTGTCAAAGAAGAAAAGAAATTGTGTTTAATAATAACGTGAGTGACTGTAATGAGTGATTAAAATGTGAATCAATATGTACGGGTGAAAGAGAACATACGTTTCTTTTGAATGATCAAATTCTGGGTTGATTTAGATGTCGGTGCGTGCGTGCGTGCGTGCGTGCGTGCGTTCGTGCGTGCGTGTGTGTAGTTCGATGTGAATGAGCGAACCTTTATATTCAATATACAGAGTGGGGCAATAACTATTAGCACCTCAGATTCTCAGATATCTCGGAAACTATAAGTTTCACAGAAATATTTGCTGAAATAAAATTGCACAGTACGAAGGGGGCCATCCGATGGCGATAGTAGTTTTTTTTGCAGGTGGAGATACTTCGGAGATTTGAAGGTCATCTCCATTTTTTTAAATGGACCGTATGTTTTTGCTTCCGTACCATGATAGAGGATCTTAAAACGAGTTTAACAACCTATCACATAAGGTCATTGAAGGTCACAGAAAGTAGAGAAAGGCGATTCATTTACTACCAAAACCGTAAGTATTATCGCCTTTCTCTACTTTCTATGACCTTCAATGACCTTATGTAATAGGTAGTTGGACTCATTTTAAGATCCTCTATCATGATATGGAAGCAAAAGCATACCGATCCATTTAAAAAAATGGAGGTGACCTTCAAATGTCCGAAGTACTTCCACCTGCAAAAAAACTATTATCGCCACCGGATGGCCCCCTTCGTACTGTGCAATTTTATTTCAGCAAATATTTCTGTGAAACTTATAGTTTCCGAGATATCTGAGAATCTGAGGTGCTAATAGTTGCCCACCCTGTATATGTTACATATTACTGTGCGCGCATTATTACAAAACGTGTATTTATAACAAAATATATTCTACCCTTTATCAACGATTGGTTTTACATTTTTGTACTGCGAAATAATTTTTCTTTTTATTAATATACTATACTAATTAATATACATTGTACACGTATGTATATACTGTTGGATGCCTAACTCTCCGCTAACAATGAATCAGAGTGTTAGCCCGATAATTCGTATCTCGTCACTGTTTTTGAAAACATCCTAGTTAGTCTTGTTACTCATATCCTTCATTAGTCACTAAGGGCCCAAGTTCACCTTCTCCCCACTAAACTCTGTTATATATAGTTCTTCACAAACGCGCTAGTTCTCTCACTCTCGATTCTCATTCATTGCTAGATTCTGTACTCATTCATTCCAAATCCTGTACTACAGTGTATTTAGTCGTGTCAGTCGTGTCCGAGTTTGTCTTATGTTGTAATCCGTGCAAGTCCTGAAATAACAAAAATGTTGCAGTTCCTTGAAAGGGGTGATTCCTGAGACGATTTCAAACAACTTTTTCCTTAGCGAAAATGTTAGGTGGAGCTTTGTTAACGAGTTATTAACGAAAAACATTGACCAATCAGAGCGCGAGTTTACCGGTGAAGCGACCGCGGTAGCGAAGTCTACAACGCTAGGCGCTGCGCTTGTGCTTCGAACAAGCAAGTCGACACGCATCGATGAAAATAACATTATTATAAGAAATTAAAACGGCATAACAAATAAAGTCAAGTCCTTTACCATTTTTTGTTTATCATTGAAAGTGATTAATTATTTAAAATCGGGGGAAATCACGTGTAGCGTAAAAAGGCAAATACACAGTTTGTTTGTTAAGGTGAATCGAAAATAATAATTATTTGAAGCGAAAGAATAAGGAATACGTAAATTTCTTTTTCAAATAACGTATAAAGGAAAAGGCAAAGTAATAAAAAATGGATGAAAAGTGATCCTAGTTCGTTACTGAGATAAAAGTTTGTAGTTCAACAACGGTCAGCAGTGTTTTTTATAATGAATAAGTGTGCTTAAAAATCCCGAAGAAAAGTGTGCATATGAAACGTGGGAGAATTGTTGGGGAAAAGAAGTCCGCGTTAAAGTAAAAAAATAATAATCAACAATAAATTACATGCGATTCACCCTTTCGGCAATTCACCTGTAGTTTTTAAACCTGTGTCACTGGGTCACTGTACCGGTCCTGGTCATGGTTTATGGTAGCCCAGCGCCTAGCCACAGCTGATCGCAGATATACGACACCACCCACAGTTAAGGGTCACAACATCAGGTGCGTCCGAGTTAAGGCACCAAATAACGAATGTATTCACTTCACTACAGCCACTAATACATTAATCACCTGTCACGATCACTTCATTTTTGTTTTGCGGAACGAGTTGTTCCTACGTTATAACAATTGGTGGATCCGAAAGGGGTTTATTGCTGTCAATTTAGGAAATGCTACACATAACCACCGTCAGGGTTGACGCACGTTTGTGCACGCAAAATAATGTGCCACTGCACGCGTTGGAGCATCGCTAGTATGATATTCGCAATTGCATCACGTGTACGCGAAACGGCTTCTTCTGGGATGTCCACTGGTTGACGGTACACCTCATTCTGAAACGATTGTTGTACAACAAATACAAAACGCAAGTAAATAAAAAAATAATGCTTATAATAAATGTAAGTAAAAGGTAACAGCAATAATCAAATTACCTTTAGGTGTTACTGGGCCATTGTACCGACCCTGGTCATCGACGGACGCAATGTCGCCGGGTCTAACGTTCTAAATCGCGGATACAGCTTTGCGAGTACTCGCACATTAGTAATCGCGTTACCATCGCACCGAGCATGCACCCGAAACATCGTGTAATACTCCTGCGCTATGTGCATGCTGGATTGGAGATTGCTGACTGACTGACAGAACTTTTCCAAAGGAGCTTCTCCTACCCCCAAGCAGTTTCCTATCGTTTCACTATGGGTTAACTCCCTCTACTACAAGAAAACGTAGGGAAAAAGAAACTAGCATTCGTTAAAAAGAAATACGTGCTTTGCTGAAATGCACTACGAATGGACCATCGAGCAGTTCCCAAAGGCGCTCGATCCGCTAATTTACAACCTACGTACCCATTGCTTCGAGATAGAACACAGACACCACGTGCATCGGTCCGACAGGGCCCGAGAAAAAGAGGCGCAGAGAGTCCTTTCTGTATTCGAGGGACAGGAAAAACGTTTTCAGCGACACGTGTTGAGTTGACGCTGCTAGGGTCACTCCGACTACCTTGGCGAAAGCCTAACCGCGTGCTTGAGTAATTTATGATTTAATTGCTTCGTCTTTATAACGGACTTTGTAAAAATACTTGAAAAATGCGTTTTCTTGTGTAAGCTTTCTCTTTCATTCAGACCCTTTTGGAGCGTAGTACGTGGCTCTGCTTTCTTTCTGGAAGCAATGGGTACGTAGGGGTGAGAAGGGGCACAAAAATTCCCTCACGAAACGGAATGAAAACTAACCATTTCTGTTTCCCATTTGCGATATTCTCCGTTCGCGTCCGTTACAAAGACGAAGCAATTAAATCATAAATTACTCAAGCGCGCGGTTAGGCTTTCGCCAAGGTAGTCGGAGTGATCCTAGCAGCGTCAACTCAACACGTGTCGCTGAAAATGTTTCTCCTGTCCCTCGAATACAGAAAGGACTCTCTGCGCCTCTTTTTCTCGGGCCCTGTCGGACCGATGCACGTGGTGTCTGTTTTCTATCTCGAAGCAATGGGTACGTAGGTTGTAAATTAGCGGATCGAGCGCCTTTGGGAACTGCTCGATGGTCCATTCGTAGTGCATTTCAGCAAAGCACGTATTTCTTTTTAACGAATGCTAGCTAGTTTCTTTTTCCCTACGTTTTCTTGTAGTAGAGGGAGTTAACCCATAGTGAAACGATAGGAAACTGCTTGGGGGTAGGAGAAGCTCGATTTGGAAAAGTTCTGTCAGTCAGTCAGCAATCTCCAATCCAGTATGCACATAGCGCAGGAGTACTACACGATGTTTCGGGTGCATGCTCGGTGCGATGGTAACGCGATTACTAATATGCGAGTACTCGCAAAGCTGTATCCGCGATTTAGAACGCTAGACCCGGCGACATTGCGTCCGTCGATGACCAGGGTCGGTACAATGGCCCAGTAACACCTAAAGGTAATTTGATTATTGCTGTTACCTTTTACTTACATTTATTATAAGCATTATTTTTTTATTTACTTGCGTTTTGTATTTGTTGTACAACAATCGTTTCAGAATGAGGTGTACCGTCAACCAGTGGACATCCCAGAAGAAGCCGTTTCGCGTACACGTGATGCAATTGCGAATATCATACTAGCGATGCTCCAACGCGTGCAGTGGCACATTATTTTGCGTGCACAAACGTGCGTCAACCCTGACGGTGGTTATGTGTAGCATTTCCTAAATTGACAGCAATAAACCCCTTTCGGATCCACCAATTGTTATAACGTAGGAACAACTCGTTCCGCAAAACAAAAATGAAGTGATCGTGACAGGTGATTAATGTATTAGTGGCTGTAGTGAAGTGAATACATTCGTTATTTGGTGCCTTAACTCGGATGCACCTGATGTTGTGACCCTTAACTGTGGGTGGTGTCGTATATCTGCGATCAGCTGTGGCTAGGCGCTGGGCTACCATAAACCATGACCAGGACCGGTACAGTGACCCAGTGACACAGGTTTAAAAACTACAGGTGAATTGCCGAAAGGGTGAATCGCATGTAATTTATTGTTGATTATTATTTTTTTACTTTAACGCGGACTTCTTTTCCCCAACAATTCTCCCACGTTTCATATGCACACTTTTCTTCGGGATTTTTAAGCACACTTATTCATTATAAAAAACACTGCTGACCGTTGTTGAACTACAAACTTTTATCTCAGTAACGAATTAGGATCACTTTTCATCCATTTTTTATTACTTTGCCTTTTCCTTTATACGTTATTTGAAAAAGAAATTTACGTATTCCTTATTCTTTCGCTTCAAATAATTATTATTTTCGATTCACCTTAACAAACAAACTGTGTATTTGCCTTTTTACGCTACACGTGATTTCCCCCGATTTTAAATAATTAATCACTTTCAATGATAAACAAAAAATGGTAAAGGACTTGACTTTATTTGTTATGCCGTTTTAATTTCTTATAATAATGTTATTTTCATCGATGCGTGTCGACTTGCTTGTTCGAAGCACAAGCGCAGCGCCTAGCGTTCTAGACTTCGCTACCGCGGTCGCTTCACCGGTAAACTCGCGCTCTGATTGGTCAATGTTTTTCGTTAATAACTCGTTAACAAAGCTCCACCTAACATTTTCGCTAAGGAAAAAGTTGTTTGAAATCGTCTCAGGAATCACCCCTTTCAAGGAACTGCAACATTTTTGTTACACCCTGTATATTATAATATAATCGGTGTTATACACTCGCCGGGTTCCCAACAATACTATATTATATAGATATGCTATGCTATATTTACTTTTTAGGATATGTACATTTTAAATTTTGTAAGTATCTTAAATATTCTACACGATGTTTCGGATGGTACGCATCGTAAAAACATACGAAACATAAAGCATTCCCACTTCCCACACCATGCACATTTTAATAAATCACGAGAAAAACGAACTTAGTTCACATTTTTAAATTCCCTTTTTTCTTCAGTGGTCACTAATCCCGCAGCGTACCAGGCATAAAGCAACATATTTTTTAATGCAGGTGCACTTGATTGATTAAAAATTAGTGAAAAATGGAAGAAGAGGAAAAAAATTTTATCACGAAGTACGAGGATTCGAAATTCTGGCCAGCGGCGCGGCGTGACAATCCTATACTCGAATTACTCTACCGCTACAGCCACCAATCACTCTTGGAAAAGTCTCACGAAATTTAATTACTAGATACGTATCAAACTTTAAATCACAATATCCCAAAAGCCAAGGTTCATTCTGAAAAAACCTATTAGGGTTTTGTTATACTACATGTGTACTACAACTTCCATATAGTGTTATTCCAAAAACGATTTCATGACCCGTGCCGTCCCCTTGTTAGCGTCTGCGTTCTAGGACCCTTCGTCGAGTCGAACCGATTGCGACCCAAACGTCGGGCCGTATCGACAATTTATGGCAGGGGAACATATTGTTTCCAAGTGATCGTTTTCCGAAAGCAAAAAAGGTCTGAATGCAAACGAAGAAGTTTGTATCGTTTCAAAATAAATGAACTGAAAACTCTCGAGTCGAATGTTTCCAGACTACAGACGAAAATCTGTTCTTTATCAAGAATGCACTGCGTATTAGACGAAACACATTTCATAGCAAACCAACGCATTCTTGAATACATATTATAAGAATTTAAAATAAAGGTTTGTTATAAATAGTTGTATTATTATATTATAATTATAAAACAGCTGAGTTTTATAAAATGAATAATATGAAATAACGAGTTATTTCATACTTATTAAAGGGTTCGTAATCCTTTTTCATTTAATTGAGTTAATAAACCATTCTTTCTTTTAGTCAATAATTTTCATTTAATAAACCGTTATTTTTCAGATATTATACTGTATTTTAAATTGGTTTTTTCAGTTAATAGAGCGATTTTTTGCGTCGGGGGTTTTTTTTAATTTTTAATTTAATTTTTATTATTATTATTATCAGTACTAATTGTAATCTATTATTTGTATCATTCATTATATCTAATAATAATTATTCGAACCTAAACTCAAGATTCTTGCCTACCATATACGTCGTTTTCCTCGTCGTCATCATACTCTCAACACTGTAAGTGTGAGAGCAGCATCATAATAATAAATATAAGCATTTGAGTCAAAATTTGAATTTTCTAGCTATTGCCGCTGTTTCTTTCTATTTTTTATTATTACTATTATTATTATTAGCATTATATTTTAGATTCAGTTATTATTTCCCTAGTCATTATCAAACCCACAAGTCTTCGGGTATGAGAGCAATATCACAAACCTACATTTGAGTCCAAACTCGATGTTTCGTGCGGCTCCCTGATTTCGCATCAGGTTCGTCAGCATCTGACTCCACCTTCCTGGAGGCTCCCTGATTTCGCATCAGGTTCGTCCTCGCCGTCAATAATCCTAGCAGCTCCCTGACTTCGCGTCAGGTTCGTCTGCGTACCTTACTAACAAACTGACTCCGTATTCCTGTGGAAAATATACACACACACTCGCCGGCCTCAAGCGTTGCACTCGGCCCCGGCTCGTAACAAGGGAAAAGTTGTTCAAAATGATGACCTTGACAACATATTTCCCGGTCATTGAAATCGGGGGTGGCTCCCCTAATCTGCATAATTACCGTTTTTTTCTTGTTTCTTTTTAGATCCAATCGTTTTCTTAGTCATCGTCAGACCTTCAAGATTTTAGGTACGGGAGCGAAAACATAAACCCAAACGTTTTGGAAAAAAGAACTAGAAAACCTTAAAAAACAAAAAAACTATTGAACCGATTTTGATAAAGCATGGCTAAAAACGATCTTGGAAATATGCACGTTACAACAGAAAATACCGCATCAAAATCGGATCACTCGTTAATGAGCTACAGAGCCACAGACAAACTGACACATTAAACACACGCTTCAAACGCATAACACTCCGCCTTTTTTGCGTCGGGGGTTAAAAACGGTTTAGACGAAAATTGTTCAGATGTTTAACCTCTACACGCATAAATGTTTGTCGATTTCGTGGCTGCAGTATTAAATGTGGTCGTTGCGCGTGAAACAGAGCTTTTCGTAACAATAAGTGCTTCCTTCTGCTGTATTTTTCGCGAATTCGTGTTATATTTAATTATTTCTTGATTACTGTATGAAAATGATGCGAGGGACGATATTATAGTCGCGATACTAGGTATGCAAAAAATCTACCGCGCTGTTAACGTATGCCAAAATATACGTAAATATCCAAAGGATGATCTGAGTTAAAATGTTTAGAAAACTAAATTTACTGTTTTATTCCAATTATCATTCTTTTTATGAACTTGTAAACATTTTATTTTCCATAAAAATCCGCAGTCTGATTATTATAATTGCCTATACGGGAGACGCAAAATCCTTCCTTTTCTTTTTCTTTTTTGCATATTCTGCTGACTATTTGACGTGTACAATCTAAAAATACGAGCCTAAAACTTACAAATGCGCTGCTTGAAAAGTTATACGCGTATGTAAACGATGAGTGTTTTTAGCCTACCAAAAATTTCTTCATTTAAGAAAAAGTTTTTCTTTAGTATGTATAAGATTACTTGTTTTTATGTATGAAAAAGGTAAAATGAAAACAAAATATAAGAAATCTTAAACCAGTCGGCGTTTGTAATTAATAATTCGTTAGCAAAGCCCCACCTAATATTTTCGCTAAGGAAAAAGTTGTTTAAAATCGCCTCAGGAACGAGGAATTATCCCTTTCAAGGAACAGCAACATTTTTGTTACACCCTGCATAACTATGTTGCTTCCCGAACACCGCAATTCCTCCGGGTCGCGAAAAGAATATGTCGGTGTTGTAAGGCGCAATTACGCTCGATCGCGACGAGGTCTGAGACGCTGGCTATTCTCAAAAATGGTCTAGCCCAGTTGAGAAGTAGCAGGAAATGAATGATTACCGTGTTATAAAACAAACTTAGTATTTAATTCGTAACAAAAATAGTCGATCGATACAAAGTGGTGTGAAGAGCACGATGTGCTCGCTGCAAGAGTAGACCAGTCAAATTAGAGTTTGTACGTGCAAAAATTCCTACAGGTGCCCAATTGCACAAATTAGTTGGGATTATGCTTAGAAATGAAAATAACAAAAAATTAACAGCTGAATTTTATAAATAAACAGTTGGTGGGCGTTGAAAGTCGAAAAACAGGCTCTTTTTTGAAAAAATCGATTATATCTCGGAATTTAGAAGTCCAAGAGAAGAATGCTTCAAATAAAAATTGTAGATTATTGAATTATCTACAAAATGATGGGTAGCAAGTTACGATAATGTCAATAATTGAGTTAGAAATCGATAGTAAACGCAAAAAAATGTATTTTAAGAAAATGATTGTAATTCTAAAAGAGGTAAACACGTGTACATGAAACTTTGTGAAATAGTACATCTAATATTGTTGTATCACGACTAGGGCTCGAGATTTCAAGTGAACCGAGTGAGATACCGGAGTACCCGGGTACTCGTGAGATATCCGGGTATACCAAAATTACCCGTACTACCCGGGTATCTCACAGGTACCCGAACGCATGAGATAGACAAGAATCTCGTCCCGAATTAAGCCGAATTGAACCGAATTGAGTCGATAGTTTTTCGGTACGTATTTGTGGCTTTAAAAATAAAAAAAAATTTCAGAATGAAATGAATTCTGTATACATGATGAAAATTGAATTTAATGGACCGTGGTTATGTTGAAAATGAGTTCGCTCTCTCTCTCTCTCTCTCTCTCTCTCTCTCTCTCTCTCTCTCTCGCGCGCGCGCGCTCTCTACTTTAAAATCCAGAAACACATACCGAAAAACTATCGGCTCAATTCGGTTCAATTCGGCTTAATTCGGCATGAGATTCTTGTCTATCTCATGTGTTCGGGTACCCGTGAAATACCCGGGTAGTGCGGGTAATTTTGGTATACCCGGGTACCCGGGCATCTCATAATCAATAGCC
This sequence comes from Perdita meconis, assembly GCA_030770465.2. NCBI lineage: Eukaryota > Metazoa > Arthropoda > Insecta > Hymenoptera > Andrenidae > Perdita > Perdita meconis. The sequence goes on along the minus strand of JASKOS020000026.1, from coordinate 1,601,557 downwards.
CTAATCACAACGTCGTTTGTGTTGAAGGTCGTAAGTCTCCACGACGAAATGTCACGCTCTTACGAACTTGTGATTCGTAAGAGTTCACTGGGTTGAGGTTGGTGATCAGTCATTACACTTGTAGTGTTAACATTAACACTTATTTAACTATATTTCAAATAATTCACAATAACATTTTGAAACAGTTGTACGAGTTGTGTGTTATGTTAAGAGTTTCGAAAGCTTCTGCCGAACCATCGTTGCGCTGCCTTCAAGGAAAGCCGAAAAATATCTCGCTGAGGGTGGAGCTGTCGCGAAAATTGTCAGCGACTGATGGACCTGGAGATAAGGATGAGTAATGCTTACTGCCACAAATGCGTGGATCCTTTCGGGGATGTAATCGTAGAGTCGAACCAAGGCTTGGTCGGTGTTTAGGCGGAATGGCTGAGGAAGCACAAGCCTCCTAGGGCTAGGACTTTCAGAAAAGGTCTAACAGTGAATACAAGATATATTTATATGCACTAACCATCAAAAGAAAAGAGTAGAAGAAACGTGTTGCAACGGAAACTTTTTGCAAATCGAGAGATGTATAGCGCTGTTACGCGCCGAGCGCGTTAAATTGCTCAAACGATAACAGCCAAGATAAAACTACGTTTTCTAAATACACAACCAAAATATGAAATGATAATTTACCATAAAATTTATTAATTATTTTAAATTATAGGGATCGGTGGTGCTCAGTCCCATACGGATCCTTGATCAGATGGAATTGAATTGTATATGTAGATTGAGAACGAAAGAAATTAAGAAAAGTATATATGTATAAGTTAAATTCAAATTTTTGAACAGAATATGTATATATGCGAGAATATATAAAAATATGTAATGAAATAGATAAGAATATATAAAGATATATAATGATATATAAAATATAAAAATATATAAGAATATTTAAAAATATAATGAAATAGAATTTTAGAATTCCAATTGAAATCGTTCATTCAAATATACGAACAATAGTAACGGCATTATTTACAAGGAAACATTCATTCACCAATTCTATTTGAACGAGTAACATAATTCAGACTAGGGAAATGCCCACAGTCTCTTATACTGTCCAAATTATTGCCACCAACTTAAATTGTTCATCTCAGAAGGAAAGAACATAATCTTAAAAGACTCACCAATCAAATTTAAATTCTATTAAAATTCAAAGGCTAGGCTTTGTAATGTATCGCAGATCTCTCTCAATGTTTCACACAAGTCTCAACGTTCCGCACGAGTCTTTCACCAGATAGCCAAATTCCTGTTTAAAGAAAAGGATTAGACACTTTCACACACTTTTGTTTCAACTGTATAATTGTTTAACACTGAATAGCGGTAAATAATATAAAAGAAAGAATAAATTTAAAATAATATAAGAAGAAATGATGGTTTCGCGCAATTTCTAAGTCCTTTTCCCCCTACTCAAAAATATTAAGCAATAGGAGAACACTATGTCTTTAAAAGAACGCGGACCTTACGACACGCACCTCGCGATTGTACCTACGTCGAAAAGTATCGCAGCTTCACGCCTTCGGAAGGATCCAAAGTCAATCCGTTCCGATTATGGAAGGGTTAAGCTTGTAACGATATTCGATTATCGTTATTCCTTAACAAAGTTCGAATTTACGAATTTAAAGAACGATGGTGGAATTCGTGCCTCCAGGCACTGGAAAGCGGAGAATGACTGAGTGGGGAAACGATAAGACTCGGACTCCTTGTTAGAGGCAAAAAAAAAGTTGGTATATTCTGATCACGATCTTTTACAGTGGAATTGATAGTTAACGCTCGAACCGATGCGTTTGTTTCGTATCGCCGGGACCAATATTAAAAATCGCGCTTCTATACTCTCAAAGCTCTCTCTTTCTCTCTCTCACACACTCAGCGTGTTAGTCTCCGTCCTCGTCCCGTACGGTCGTTCCGCACGTTGCCGTCGCAGAGGACGGCCGTTCGACAAGAGTTGCCTCCGTTGAATATTCGTCCGAAAGTTCAGGCGAATGATTCAACCCACAACGACCCTAAGATCTGATTGAACCGCGATGCCTAAGACTTCCCCAAGAGGCCGAAAGAGCTCGAAGGGATGTCCGACATCGATAGCACAACCCTTTCCGGGCACGACCTTGTCGCATAGACGTCCCGATTCGCAAAAAAAAACAGCTGATATGTGAATCACTGACGAGGTTCTAAAGACCAAACTGAACAGCGATATCTAAGAGTCTGTAAGGGGGCACGTGAGACGCGATCCCCAAACAATCTCCGATAACGATTGCGCAGTCCTTTTCAGATTCCACCGTTGTTACTCACAATGTGGTCGACTTACGAGCGAAAAATCAGCGAGGCACACCGGGGGTGCGTCGACACTCCTTTTTAACTACGAGGAGCCTAGGACCGAATACACCGCGAGACCCAAGAGTCTGCAAGGAGGCACGTCTGACGCGATCCCCAAGCGATCTCCGGCAACGATGGAAAATTCGTATCCGCCTTCGTCGTTATCAGATTTATATTCGCCCCTGCACAACCAAGATATGCCGATACAATCCTCGACGGGATCCGTCGACAGTTCGTCGCGCAACAATCAAAAAGATCAAATTTTACTCGCGGACTCCGGGTGGAGTCGACGACGGCGACTATAAACACTTTTACGCTTCGTTAGGCGACAAACGGTGTGCGAGATTGTATTATTCTCTGAAATATTTACCGAAACCTACGACTCGCGCCCCGCCTCCGCATGCGCCCCAAGCCGAGATTCCCGGCAACCGCGTGCACTTTGTGAATCAAAGGTAATGAATTGATTTAATAGATTATGATAGTATTAATCTACGATGGGCTGTGCCACGGCTCGGTTTGAACACGCGACCCCTCGGTTTGAGGCGCATACGCGGCGAAAGCGCGAGAAGCAGTTTGATTCTCGCACTGAATCAGTTTGATTCTTCGACCACGCACCGTTTCTCGCCCAACGGACTCCGTTTCGACTGTTTCCGTTCCCGTCCGAAATCAGAGTGACAATCGATCCGCTCGCATCGAGCTCCCGAGATCGCGATCAAGAAGGGATAGTTGCGCACGCATAAATTAATAGAGGGGACCATCATTTCGGTAATTATCATTCGCTGTCGCGCATCACGTGATCCGTGGCGCGACGATTCTGGAGGGGATGTCGTTGTTTCTCGTGATCCACTCACACGAATATGCAAACTCACGTATATCCCACCTATACAGTTCATGGTGTTTCCTATACATATACCGACATATACATATATATTCATAGGTATATATATATGGAACCAATACGGTTACATATTGCCTCCCCTTTCAAAACTCGTGGGTGCAGGAACGCAGTAAAATGCGCCCACAGAAGGATGAAGCAAAATAAGAAGAAACGGGAGAGAAGAGAACAAAACAAAAAAAAATATACAGCATATTGATGGCGTCCATATACGCATAAAAAAAAATCTAAATATCTTTGTTTGACTCATCGATTACTGGGTTGTGTTCTTTCTCTCTTTTCCTCTTTTATTATAGGTGCGCACCGTTCCTTACCCGTGAAAATATCACAATGTTCTGCTATTGAGCAATATTCGCATGAACATTTTTTTTGCACACTAGACCTTTTAATCAAACAAAACACATTCTGCCATTCAAAACGTGGCCACACACGGTATCCGGTACTTTCCGGACCCGTACTCACTTACAAAATAACAGGTTTTCATGTTCATGAATTAAACGAGACAATTTTATAATTGTTATGTTATCAACACGCGTCTCTGCGCACTCATTCACCGGGTATACACAAAAGAGAATGTCGAAATAATAATAAAATCGTAAACAAAAAGGCCATAATTTTTCGCGGCACTTCACCCACTGTATTTACTTGTTCGAGGCGGAAAGAAAATTCACATTGCCGCGCATATCCCCGATAAACGCAAAACACTTACGGAACTAAGGAAAGAAATAATTTATGAGGGACTCGGCTTGACCGAGCAATCCGAGGAGGTCCTTCGGGTTCAAATCCGGAATGTCTATCTCCGGATTCTCCTTGGTTTCGCCGGTCTGGGCCAGCGATGTTGTGGGCTCCGCGGGCAGCGGCACGTCCACCCACTCCTCGACGTTGCTGATCGGCTCATCCACCGCCGGAACTTCCGTGGTCCGGGGTATTTTTGCGCAAGGCTGGAGCGCGTCAATTTGATCTTCGAACGGTGGTGTGGGCTGCTCCGGTGGCGTGACTCCTGCGGGCATCGGCACGTCCACCCATTCGCCATCGTCGCTGATATCCTCGCATGCCGGCGAGGTTTCCATGGTCTGGGGCACCGTGGTGAGGTCTCGTGGTGTGCCTTCCTCGTCCATGGCCAGCACATGGAACTCTTCATCCGGCCAGGTCTCCGCGAGTTCATCAGCCGCCTCGAGCTCCTCCCCGGTGGACCACCGTCGTTTTGGCGCGAGGACGCGCCGTTTAGACCCCACCGGCCTCGATCCCAAAGGAATCCCTCCGCGTGGGACTTGGGTGCCAATACTCCGCGTTGCTCCTCTCGCCTGGGTTGCGACTCCTTGCCGGTATGGCGCACGAACTCCTTGCCACGGTCTCGGAGTTAACACCTTCGCGTTACGCGGTTTTGGATCTTTGTATTTTATATTCATGTTCGTTTGCGTCACTCGGGAAAGTATCGCCCACCCCACGTAGCTTTGCGTGTTCGCGTCGCACATGTTCTTTGATTCAGCGGTACCGATTCACTGGTCTGTTCGCGTTCAACGTACTTCGAATACTGAGGTCCTCATCACGCGTTGTCACCTCATGGCTTCCCCTCCTCGTTAAATTCCAGGATTCGCTCGTCGCTTAGTTTTTCTGAGCGTTAATCCGCTGCTTCGGAATTGTGTATGTACGGACGAAAGCTGGTCGCGTGGAAAGTGCCTTTCTCGGAGCCCGAGTGAGGATCGCTCAATGTGTACGTCGTTGACCCTTTTTTGCGTATTATTTCGTACAGGCCGTCGAACAAGTGGAAAAATTTCGCTATTTCGCGATCCGCCGCGTTAGATACCGGGTTTGTCCTTAGCAACACATAATCACCGACTGCGTAGTGTATATGTGTCTTCCCGTTGTTCGCACGTTCTTGTCGTTTGCGTGCCATCTTACTCATTCTACGGAACGCGAATTGTAACTTTGAAGCATGGTTGGTTTCGTCGGTCGTCCTCTGTTTTTGTGTAGGGGGGAACCATTTCGCCCATGGTCGTTCAGGTGGTTTTTTCAAAAACAGCTCAGTCGGAGTGTAACCCGTGGCGTCGTGCTGTATTTCGTTGCAACAAGTTTCCACTACACCAATCCAGGTGGCCCACGATGTGTGTGCGTGAGCCGCCAGTGTACGAAATATCCGTCCGATTTCCCTGTTTACCCGTTCCACGGGATTGCTCTGCGGATGTCGCACCGATGATAGGATGTGCCGGATTCCTGCGTCCGCCATGGCTGTTGTCCATTTCTTTGCAATGAATTGCGTCCCATGGTCCGTGATGACTCCTTGAGGACTTCCGTATGTCGCGACGTAGTTGTTGAAGAAACGTGAAAGCGTAGCGCGTGTAGTTGCGTGTTTTACCGGATACAATTTGACAAATTTCGTAAATATGTCCTCAATGACCAGAATATACCTCACCCCACCTCGGAAAATTGGCAGAGGGCCATAATAGTCGATTGATAACAGCTCTAAAGGCTCCCGTGGAAGAATGCTCTGCATGTCAACATGTATTGCGTGTGTTGGAATTTTGACTCGCTGGCACGTGTCACACGCAGCAACGAGTTTTCGCACGCGTTTGTGTAATTTAGGTACATAAAATTCTTCAGCAATTAAACTTGCAGTTTTATCTCCCCCGGGATGAGCATATAGTTCATGTACTTCGCGAATTAAATCCGTATGCAAGCACGCTGGGACTACGGCCCTTAAATTCTTTTTCCTGTCGAGATGATATAAAATGTCGCCAAGCAAGCAGTATGCCTTAGAGGTGAAATGAGGACGAATTCTACAATCTTGAATTAATTGTTTTAATTTCTCGTCTTTCAGTTGCCATTCTGACAGACGCATAAGGGCTCCTGCCAACTCAGCTGACATTTTCCGTGCTAACGCTGTAAAAACTGGCACGAATGTTTCGCGACCCCGTTGGTTTCCCTCGTCTGTGGCGTTTACGCGGCTAAGTGTGTCTGCCGGAATATTTTCTTTTCCCGGACGGTGGTGGATTTCAAAACGATAATCTTGTATAGACAAAATCCAACGTGCAAGGCGCTGATTTACTAACTTGCTACTCATCAGGAAGGTGATCGCTTTGTGGTCTGTAAAAAGAACGAGCTCAGCTCCGTAGAAATACGTGCGAAATTTAGCTAGTGCCCAAATGATTGCCAACAACTCCTTTTCCGTGGTGAAATACGCGATTTCTGGTCCTTTAAGCGTCCTGCTCGCGAACGCGATTGGTCTAAGCTGACCCTGTTCGTCATGCTGTTCAACCACGGCCCCTATCGCCGAAAAGCTCGCGTCGGTGGACAGAAAAAATGTTTTGCTTGTGTCTGGATACTGTAAGACGACTTCTTTACAGAAGACTGATTTGACGGTTTCAAAAGCAATTTGCAAATCATCGTTCCATGTCCACCGTTTTCCCTTTTTTAAAAGCGTTAGTAATGGCGCCGCCGTTTTTGCATGCTGGTCCGTGAATTTACTATAGTAGTTGACAAAGCCTAAAAAACCACGCAATTGCCGGACGTTTTGTGGAACGGGAAATTCACGTATTGCCGCTAACTTGTCAGGATCTTGTTTCAGTCCTTCCCTAGATAAAATATGTCCCAAGAATTTGAGTTCTCCAACCGCGAATCGACACTTTTCCAAGTTGATCGTTATATTATGCAACTCTAGTCGTTCGAACAATGCCTTAAGATGTTGCATATGTTCCTCGAAAGTGTTCGAAAAACATAGAATGTCATCGACAAAATTAATTACGAAGCCCTCCATGCCTTCTAACACGATTCGCAATGCTCGCACTAGACTAGCACTACTTGTTTTTAACCCAAACGGAGTGACAAGATATTCGTAGCACCTACCCCTATAAAGAAAAGCTGTATATTTACGCGACTCCGCGGTTAACGGGACTTGCCAAAAACTATTAGTTAGATCGAGACTGGACATATATACCACTCTTTGAAATTGTTGGAAAATGATATCAGAGGCTTCGGACATTTCATGGTCGTCTACGAGCGACGTGTTTAACCTGCGCGCATCGAGGCACAATCGAACTGTACCGTTTTTCTTTAACACCGGCACGATCGGATTTATAAAAGGGCTGTTACTTGTTTGGATGATGTTATTATCTAACATGCGATTTATCTCCACATCAGCGGCTTCTAAATACTTCAGGGGAACGGGATACGTTCTCGCGAAGTACGGTGTGTCGTCTTTTACTCGAAGATGGTGTCGATAACACGATACACGGCCAATTTCATCTCTCCAGACTCGTGGAAAACTACAGACAAGATCTCGTAAAATTTCTTTCTGCGAGAGAGTGACTCGACTTGATTCAAACAGCTCGTCTAAGATGTTCTCCACTGGTTGTCTTGGTGGTTTGATGATCACCGGCGCCTCGCGAATTGCCCCGATTATCTCTTCTTGTTCGAGTTCTTCGTACATATTCACTGTCATTGGACCCTGCGTCGTCTCCATGGTGAGTGACCCTCGTTCGAGGTCGATTTGAGTCTTAGTCCGCCTCATTGTATCGATTCCCAAAATGAAATCGCAAATCAGCCCCGGAATTACCACGATCGGCGCTTCGATACAATGTTCTCTGTGTGCGATCTTCGCCCAAATTTACCTCTTTAAGCGCGATCATTTAGACCCAGTTGCACCGACGACAAAAGTTGCCTTCACTGGTAACATTGGACATTTTTGTAGTTCGTGCACGTGAGCATTGTACCATTCTTCGGAAATCGCGGTGATTGTGCTCCCAGTATCGACGAGAGCTCGGACAGGAATTCCCTCAATCTTTAGTTTAATTTCCGGACTGCTTCGGGATTCCATTGGTACTTGACGTGGTCCATCTTCTTCCATTAGATCTTCACGTGGATTCTCGAACACCGAATTTATAAACAATTTTAGGTCTTCCTCTTCGTGGACCGTGGAGAGCCTCCCCTTTTGAACGAGGAAGTTATTCAAAAGGATTCCTGAGGTTCTCCCTCCTGGTTTTCCGCAAATTCATTCGTATCCGCATCCACCTCCTCGATTTCTTCCGGGATCTCTTCCTCCATCTGCGTTATTCGGACGCGGTTTGCCACCCCTGGTCTCCATGTGTCTCGTTCGTCGTCGTTGTCCACGGGACGAAACTGTGGGCGTCTTTGTTCGTTGTTAGGACGAGCGTATGTGGGCGCCGCGAATGGTCGTTGGCCCGTTCCTTCTGGACGTGGATAACCCGTGTTTTTCGTCGAGTCGGCGGTTGTTCGTGTCTGTCGATCCGCGTTGTGGTTTCGATTGCCTGGTTCCTGCGTCGTTCGAGAATACCGCTCCGGGTGATACGTTTGATTCGACGAGTCCGCCTTGGTTCGCGAGTATCTATCCGCGTGGTAATTTTGACAATCGTTAAAACGTGGTCGGTTCACCGTTCCTCCGCTGTCGTAGCGTTCTAGCAGCGTGAGCAATCCTTCTATGGTGGTTATATTTTGTCCCACCACAGAATCGTCGACCTCTTGTGTGAAATGCCGAGCAATTGTGAGGACAATTTCTTCGTCTGACTGACGTGGAACCAAATCGCGCGCGTTACCAACGAGTTTCAATGCGTACGTAACCCTTGACATGCCCGAATCCGGTCGGTAAAACCCTGACTCTAGATTTTCTCGAACTTTTCTCTGAATGACTTTATTCCAGAATCGACCCAAAAATTCCCTCGAAAATTGTGCCCATGTCTCAACCTGTTCTGATACAAGATCCCACCATTCGCCAGCAATACCCTTCAATGCTTGGGTGATGATGAATTTTAATTCCCCGTCCGGTACACGCGCGGCTTGCAGAAAACCGTTTAACTCGCGGAGAAACTTAGCCGGTTTTTCCGTAGATTTTCCTTCAAAGTTTGGCAATTTTGGCTTTACAACGAAGGCGCGGGGTCCTGTTGATAAGGAGGTATCGTAATGTGTTTGATCTTCCGTATTCGATCGCGTCTCAAACGAGGTCATTCGTGTTTCCCGTCGAACGCCCGGACGTTCGTAACTATGTGATTCATTTGTCCGCGTAGACGGGGCCACCGAATGTTGACGTTCATGGGCATTTCGTTCTAAAATCCCGTTGTCGCGATCTCGCCTACCTGGCCGCGTGAGTTCGTCGAGTCGATCCCGCTGTTCACAGATTTCTTTACGCATTTCGCCCCGACGCTGTGCACCTTCCTGGCGGGCGGATTCTATTTGTTCCTCAACCTCGCGCATGCAATTTAACACGTGGCCCTTATAATCGCCAATTTTCTTTGAAAATTCCGCGTACGATTCTACCGCTTGGTCATCTATTCGGGCAGCTAATCGTTCCTCCAATTCGCGAAACTGACTCCGTTGCGAAGCTAAACGTTCTTCGAACTCGTGCATTTGACTCTGCTGTCGCGCGATTGTCTCTTGCATTTCGCGAATGATGTTTAAATACTGTTCGTTCGTTTCGGCGTTATCGCATTGACCTGCCTGATCCCGCGCGCTTGCTGATTCGACTTGTCCGGATCGAGGGACACCAACAGTCGCGGGCCCTGGAGGTGGCGATCTCATCACACGCGAAATGGCTTGAATTGAATCGTTCGCGGCTGGTTCCGCAACCGGTCGATCGCTCGGAGGAACTATGTAGGGTTGTTTACGTGATTTTGATCGCGTTTCGTTGCTCATCTTGGTTTTGTTCGAGTCTTTTCGTTTTTCAGACATTCACCGCCCCACGTTGGGCGCCAATGTAACGATATTCGATTATCGTTATTCCTTAACAAAGTTCGAATTTACGAATTTAAAGAACGATGGTGGAATTCGTGCCTCCAGGCACTGGAAAGCGGAGAATGACTGAGTGGGGAAACGATAAGACTCGGACTCCTTGTTAGAGGCAAAAAAAAAGTTGGTATATTCTGATCACGATCTTTTACAGTGGAATTGATAGTTAACGCTCGAACCGATGCGTTTGTTTCGTATCGCCGGGACCAATATTAAAAATCGCGCTTCTATACTCTCAAAGCTCTCTCTTTCTCTCTCTCTCACACTCAGCGTGTTAGTTGCCTCCGTTGAATATTCGTCCGAAAGTTCAGGCGAATGATTCAACCCACAACGATCCTAAGATCTGATTGAACCGCGATGCCTAAGACTTCCCCAAGAGGCCGAAAGAGCTCGAAGGGATGTCCGACATCGATAGCACAACCCTTTCCGGGCACGACCTTGTCGCACAGACGTCCCGATTCGCAAAAAAAAAAACCAGCTTATATGTGAATCACTGACGAGGTTCTAAAGACCGAACTGAACAGCGATATCTAATGGTGGGTCCAGACTATGGCGAGCAGAGGCGAACGAACAGCCCGAGCACCCCGAGCGCCACGAACGACAGAAACAGCGTCCACACTGCGTTGTGGTACTGTTCGCGCTGCTTGCAAGCATCGCGAGCGTCTGCCTGGTTTGTCGGCACAATGTGGTCCCGCCCGGGGACGTTCAGCTCTCGAAGGACCCTTGCCACGTATTTTTTGTGCTTTCACTGTATTGGCCGTCCTCAACGATGCTTTATTATTCTAGCAAGGCTGCGAATAGCACTTTGTGTTCACAATTCTTTTCCACGCCTTCTATGTATTGATGCATTTACAAGAGGTGGGAGTCACAGTTTCGACCAGCTAAGCGCTAAAGAATGAAGGAAGGAAAAAGAAGATGATGGAAGATGGAACGTATTTACTAGACATCCTGATTTCATGTGTTTCTTAATATACGTGACTTGTGAAATTATTATATTCGTGTTTCAATCCGTGTAGTTTTTAATACATGGGTACACGTGTATGGAGATACACGAGTACTAAATAGTCAAGGGGAGATAGAGATCCAAGTTATGATGTTGGTTCCATAAAGCTGTATATTGCTGAAAACATAAATAACGAAACATACGTCAGAATGTGATCTTAAAATGTCGGAAATGAATCAGGTGCGGAAGTCCATTTTTATTGCAAAATAAAGTAAAAAATTGAGACTTTTTCAGTTTTTTTTAAATAACTAGTCTATTATTGGCCCTATCGAAAAAACACCCGTACAAAAGTTGTTCAGCTCTAAATTTCCTATATTACCAGCTACATTGAATAATAAAAAAGTTGTTGTTTCTATCACAAAATTGAAAAGTAACGTTAAAAGATATGAAAATTTTTTAACATCGGAAAAGCACATAAAAAATGAATCAATTTTAACAGAATTACACATAATGATGCCCCTTGATGTGTTAAGGATATATGTCTAAGGTTAACCCTAAATTTAATGGCGGCCTGTTGCAAAATTATTAGTGCGAATTCTTTAACCAGCTGTCAATTTCGCCCAAAGACAAATATATTGGTAAAACCTTTGGAATTGAAAGCTCATGGTGTGTACTATATATTCACAGAAGAAAAAAAATTGTTAGAAGATTAGGCACTTTTTTTTAAAACAAATGTGCGTTGTTAGCCATTTTCAAATTTGGGGTTGAGCACGAAGGGACATCATTATGTACAATTCTGTTAAACTGAATTATTTTTGAATTGTTCTTTCGATGTTCAAAACTTTTCACACTCTTCAATGTTTCTTCTTGTAATTTTTGAAAATAAAGATCAATTTTTTCTTTGAAAGCAGCCAATATATGCTAAATGTAATTGTGAACAACTTTTGTCTGGAACTTTTCTTAACAAAATCAATAGTGAACGAATTATTCAGAGAAAACTGAAAAAGTGCCCTTTTTTAAACTTTATTTTGCAATAAAAATGGGACCTCTATGGAACCAACATTAAAAAATAATATGTCAAGTGTCTCTCTGACTCCCTGACTAAAAATACTTGCTATGAAATACGCGTTTATCCGTATATTTCATTGCGCATGGAAATATACGAATACATATATATTGTGCGATTGTAAATGATAATTCATATAATATACTAAGTAATATGCATGCAAAAACAATTAGTAATAAAATCGTACACAAATGTACAGAAAAATGAATGAACATTGAAGCAGGAAATTTAACAAAAACGTGCTGTTTATTAATATATCATGGTCTTTCACGGAACCTGATTTTGTTTTTATGCAACATTTGTCGCCAGTGGTGGTGAAAGTTTCTTCGTGAGACCATAGCAACCGCGGGAAAATTTGGACAAAAAGGAGCGGTATACTTTTCGGATTAGCGGCGTTGAGCGCTAGTGTCTCATTCGTGTTACCGTATTTTATGATTATATTGTCCCGTGATTCAGCAACCGACCCTTGCGCTCCAACCGAAAATGACATCGCGCGCTACAGCGCCATACCCACCGTGGAAACAACACCACCTGTCAATGGCTTTACAGCAAAAGAAGCTTTTATCCTTCCGACAACGTACTCGAGAATGCGACTATTAAACGTTATAAAAGACGGTTCCTTGCGAATAATAAAAGATGTGGCCGCCGAATTTACTGCAAGGAAAAATCCGTTGCTGGGGGGGACAAGCACTACTCATCATTATAAATATCCAAAATTGTTGCTACGATGCATCGATATTGTGTACATACTTATTTAATTAATTTCGTTTGTGCATTTTGTGTCAACCTAATAATAAAGTAAAATTGACATAAATACATGATTCCTCGAAATACCATTTTCATAATCTATTAAAAAATAGCACTTTTTTGTTGAACTTCTTAATTACATTTTAATTGATTTAATTTTTTTATGACAATTTTATTTTTTGTCAATGATTTGCAAACGATTTTACTCGCTCCAAATTTTGGAGCGCATCAGATTAGGTATTTCTAATTCCTGCTTGGGCGAAAGATAAAAGGCGGAATTCTTGGTGCGAGGACTTCAGGTACATTTCTTGATCTCTGAAGAGATACTAATGAAGAAATAAAGTCTAATAAAACTATAAAATCATCTACTAGATAGAGTGAAAAGGTAATACATGAGTGCATGCGACAGCGCACGCGTTTCGGGCCCGCGCAGGTGCGCGCTATCGTGTGCAAGGATACTAATTTCGTATGCAGGACTCGACCAGTTTGACCTGCTCATGGGGTTTGAGGTGCGAAGAAAGGAGAACCATAAACAGAACGACCTCACTAGACATGATAAGCCCGAAATGCTATGCTCTATACTTATTGTCGAATTTTAACGGAAGCACCACCAATCGATTCCTCGTACTTTTCCGATGGAAATGATACCAAACGCGATGAAATCGCGCTTTTAGGCGAGAGCCGCTAAAAAAAATGGTCCGATTTTCATGATATTTGGTACTATTTTAATCGGGAGAACATAAAAAATCGATGAGTGTTACTCTCGTAACAATATGGTAGATATCAAGAGACATCGATAATTTTATTGATGTCATAAACCTTCGGTCGAAGGCCTTACCCCAAAGGTGACTTCCTGCCGAAACGAGACGGACCCCCTAGAGGCCGGGCATTAACGCGTGAAATATTCACTACTACGTCAAGTAAACATTTCTATTTATATATTCATCTTCTAAAAGTAGAAGAAAATAATGAGAATAAATTCCTTATTTGTTTATCATTAAAACGCCACCAAACACGACATAATTTGAACTAAGTTTCATTATTCATATTGTATCATTTCTATCGATCATACTGTTGCGCGCTACAAAGATCTTTGTCTAAACATTTCTTCTGATTGTGCGCTTCTCTTCTTTAGTAAATTGCTGTTATCATATTTACGATGCAATGTATGGTGGTGATCGATTGTTCGAAACGATCCCAACGACGATCAGAACGATTTTCTTTCGGTATTGTGACATTTCCGAAGTGCTCTGTTTGAGAAGTCTATTTCGTTTTCACCTCGCGTTTACCGAATTCTGATCTGTAGGTGGATACCATGTTTGCAAGGATTTTTGAAAAATGATTCAATTCATTAATTAACTTGGGGGTGGAGGATTTTTTAGGACGATCCTCGCTTGCGAAGGAGGAAGCTTTCGCGTTGAAGGGGAAGTCTCCACTTCAGGTTGAAGTGATTGTGGAAAGTTTGGAAAGAAAAAAACTGTACTTCGGATTTCAGTGAGAGCCGATTGCAAATGGCTCGTAATTGTGTGCTGATTGGTGGTCATATTGTTGTGGACGTCGGCGGCCGACCCTCGCATCTGGTTCGAGGCCGACTTAGTAGGCAAAATATAACCCCGTGATGACTTTATGGCGGGAGGAAGCATTTTTCTGTACCTGTTGCCAAGAAAACGGTAATTCCCAAAATTAACTCTACGTGACTTAGGAAGTCTGTGTGACTAAAGAGCCAAGCGCGGGCCGCGGGTTGTTCATCTATGATTTAACGACACCTTCTGCATACTGTTCCAAACATCTGGTAACCAAACTCGCACATCTGGCAAGGTAAACGTGAACAATTTGGTTCCACTAAAAAAGAAATATATTACTTTATTCCACAGACCGCTATAAAAATCGAATGGGATTGTTTTGTTTACGTGTTGCTAAACGCTGGCTTATACCTTATAGACAAGGTACAACCAACAAGAACCAATCAGCTTGCATTCCTCCCCAAATACTGGAAGAAGCTAAAATTTATCCAATAGCATTTTCGACAGTGGTAAATACTCCCACTTAGGGAAACCTGGAAAAAAGCGGTAGGAAACAGATTTCCTACAGTAGAAGCGACAGTCAGCAAAGTAAAGACACCGGAAAATGGAGTGGACTGACGAGAAAGTTGTGGAATTGGTAGCGGAGTACGAACAGCACAGGGTTATGTGGGATCCACATCACCTTCATTATAAACTGTTACATAAGAAGAACGATGCATGGGTGGAGCTTGCTGGCAAAGTTCATGTACCTGTACCGGACGTAAAACAGAAAATGAAGTCGCTGAACGCCTCCTATCGACGCGAACGGCGTAAGTGCGACAAGAGAGTGTCGGGGATGGGCACCGACGAAATTTATAAAGGGAATTGGTTCTTATACCACCACTTTCACTTCTTATCTGAACGATATGAACCGAGACCGACAATCTCAACCGATGAGGTAAGTTAAACTGTCAATTTCAATTGTATGTCAATTTTGAGTTATTTTCACAGTTTGAACTATACAACTAGTAAAGTGATAGAAAAAATTATTATTGTATGTCTTATTTGCTAAAAAGTGTAACTTGTATGTAACAAAGAGAGGCAGTTACAGCCTTTAGCCGACTTGCCGCTAGGATTGTGTCGCACTTGACCGCGGTGGTCAGGTCGGTGCATTTCGATGCAGCGTTCAATTCAATTAATTTTCCTGCGGAGATATTTAAAGTGTCCGTATTTCTAAAGTTTGTCCATAAACAGCTTAAATAGGGCTATATCCCTACTTTTTTTTATTTTTTTAAATAATTGCTATTAACATTTTAACATTTTAACATTGAACATTTCTTTTTCAAGTAAAGTAACTTTTATTAGGTACTCCTATATCTCGACAATAAACACTCAAAAACACATTTTTATTACTTTCGTAGTTCCATGGTTGAAATATGTCGAAAAAAAGTGAACATTAAATTTCAAAAAGCTCTAAAATCAACACTTTTTAAAACAGTTTACAATTCTTCGGAACCAATTTTCTCGAAAAGGAAATCTCTAAAAAATCTTGCAATAAATAAAAGTGAACATTAAATTTCAAAAAGCTCTAAAATCAACACTTTTTAAAACAGTTTACAATTCTTCGGAACCAATTTTCTCGAAAAGGAAATCTCTAAAAAATCTTGCAATAAATACTTTCCTCAGTTTTTTAAATGTAAACGTTACCCACTCTCCAGCCATTTCTGCTACGAATTACGCCCCACCCTTTCAATATACGTAAGAACTTAACCAAGATTCGTTTCCAATTGAAAAATGGATAATTTTTTAAAAATCTGATTTCTAAACGACTGAAGGTGATAGAACAATTTAATTTATTATGTTAATTAACAGGATACAATTGTAATGGGAGAATGGAGCGAGGAAGGAGCAGAAGGACAAAGAGAAGAAGCAGCAGTCGAGGGAACACCAGCAGGAGAGGGAGTAGCAGAGGAAGAGGAAGCACCAACAACAGAAGATGAAGATTTGCGAATTCACAATTCGCAAAATAGAAAACGCAAGCGGAAGGCAAGTGATGACGACCCCATCATTAATGAAGCGCTATCAGCGTTGCAGACGGTCCGGCAAAAACTCGAGGGAAAAAGTAAATATTCCAAATTCGGGGAGTTTGTTCTTGAAGAACTGGACAAATTGGATGAACAGGCGGCACTGTGTGCACAGAAATATATTTGCGAGATAATTCTTAATGCCAGAATGGGGCACCATGGGCCGCAGACATCTAGTTTTAATTCTTTTTAGTTATGTAACGACTTTTATAAATTACGATTAGGCGATAGGCTAATAGGATATAAGTAGAGTTTTAACAATACTTTATAATTTACTATTGACATTAAGTTAAATTTTAGGTGTAGTTTAGGTTTTATATGTATAATATAATGATATTTAATTTAGGTTTTATATATATATTATACGTATTTATATTATAGTTTCATGTGTATCAAATAGATTATAACAAGGATTTTTTTAAATGTATATTTATGTTTTATGTATAGTTTATGATATTTAATTTAGGTTTTATATATATATTATACGTATTTATATTATAGTTTCATGTGTATCAAATAGATTATAACAAGGATTTTTTTTAATATATATTTATGAGTTTTGTGTGTACTTTATGATATTTAGTTTTATGAATAAAAAATGACCGTTTTTTTGCCCGAAAATTAAAGCTTTTACTTTAAACAGTCACCATTTTGTTTTAACATAGTATTTCCAAAGTCCGTTCGATGAACCGGATGAGAAACTAGCAAATTAACGAAATGTTTTGAGTTTTTTTATGTTAGATAACCTGATTCTGATCGACAATGCTCACCATTTTTTTAAAAGTGATTAACGTCGCTAATAGCTTTCACATAAATTAATATTTTTACACCAAAAAATTAGAAAATACCTTTTAAATGCTACTCGTTTAAATAAAAAAGTGTTGAACCTATATGTTAGTGCTTTAAAAAAAAAAAGAATTATCAAAGATTCATTTCATTTCTTTTCATTTAAGTGTTTTTAAGAAAGGGTATCATTTGAAAATAATAAAATGATTCAATGATACTTTTTTGTTAATATATTCAATATAAATGCAATACATACAAAGAAGGAAAGCAAAATATATACATGAAAATAATCATAACTGCGTCGCAAAAAGTTGTGCAAAAATGCACAACACATTACAATTTTTTTGCAGCCTTATCTGGCTGTAATAACATTGGTTGCAATTTTTTCTCATAACATCAATAGTAAACTAATTATTTAGAAAAAACCGAAAAAGTGCCGTTTTTTTAAATTTATTTCGCAATAAAAATGGACTTCCTAACCTAATTCATTTTCGACATTTTAGAACCACATTCAGACGTATGTTTACTTATGCTTTCAACAATTTCCACCTCTATGGAACCAACATCAAAAATGCTATGTTAAGTATCTCTGACTCCCTCACTAAAAATATTTGCTATTAAATACGCGTTTATTCGTATATTTTATTATGCATCGAAATATACGAATACACGTATTGTGTGATTATAAATGATAATTCATATAATATACTAAATAATATTCTGGCAAAAACAATTATGTAACAATTTTGTTGCCAATGGCCAATATGTGTGTGTGTGTGTACATGTTCGTGTGCGCGCGTGTGTGTATGTGTGTGTGCGCGTGTGGGTGTTAGAGATCTAAAACTTATGATGTTGGTTCCATAAAGCTGTAAATTGCTGAAAACACAAATAAACATACGTCAGAATGTGACAAACATCAGAAATGGATCACGTCCGAAAATCCATTTTTATTGCAAAATAGTAAAAAATTGGGACTGTTTTCAGTTTTCTTTTAATAACTAGTCTATTATTGCTCATATTGAAAAAAACAGGCGTACAAAAGTTGTTATTAGTTATTAGTTTATATAATAAAATATATAATAAAAATTTATAATAAAATATACAATATAAACGAATACATACACATACATATGTACAAACATTCACACATACATACATGCATACATATCATTCATACTTTTCCCGCCATGGGACTCTACCATTGGTAACAAAATATTCCGCAAATTCATCCCTGATTTGACGGCTTTCAGCAGATGATTTTCTAGGAATTCTACGTAAAGAATTCTCACCATGAGGTACGCTCACATCTCTACCTTCATTCAGCACAATATCGGAGCAGTACATATTTCTCGAGGTGTCGCTGCGCTTTAAAAAATTATGCAAATATGCACATGTTAAAACTACTTTTTCCGCCTTATTTGGCTGCAATAGCATTGGCATGCGCAACACTCTAAAAACAGCTGACATTATTCCAAAGGCATTCTCAACTACTCTCCTAGCCCTAGAGAGTCTGTAATTAAATGTTCTCCGAGTGCCCTTCTCCAAGATGCTGCCAGGATATGGCTTCATCATATTTTTCGACAAAGCGAACGCATCGTCAGCGACAAATACGTATGGCAAAGGAGTATTTCTTCCCGGTACCATTTCCTCAGATGGAAGATTTAATGTTCCATCTTCCAGTTTTTGAAAAAGGGACGTATTTCTGAATACGCCGCCATCAGAAATTCTTCCCTGGCACCCTACGTTGCAATACAGGAAACGGTACTGCGCATCCACTACGGCCAGTAGCACAATACTGAACGAAGATTTGTAATTAAAATAGTCGGAGCCACTGGCGATGGGTGCTTGCAACAGTACATGCTTTCCGTCAATAGCACCTACGCAGTGAGGAAAGTTCCACGTTTCCTCAAATTCCTTTGCGACTTTCAACCATTCTTCTGGCTTTGTTGGTATCTGTAAATTGAATGTGTCATTACTAATCAGACATAGACTGATAATCTACATAGACTGCGGATGTTTATGCAAATGCATATTTTTATAGCAAATAGATAAAGTTATGGGACCTGAACAGATATTTGTTTTGTCACTAGAAGATTCTAAAAATATATTCTTTATTTTGCCTTTTGCATAATGCATATGTTTTGCATATTTCTCTTTAAAAACATTTGCAATAATATATTGCATTTGCACATCTCATGCTCACATGCATCATCTATCTTAAATTGATTTAATCTATTAATAAGCACTCGTATAATAACCGAATAGCGTCTATAAAAGTTATATGTTGTTACGACCCTGTATTGCTTACTGAACACCACATGCAATTGTTAGTATTTAGAATTCGAACAGTTCTGTTTGATAATCGAAATGATAAGGCGAATTTTGTGAGAGTGTGTTCCATTATTATTAAAATACCGAAAGTTCCGAAAAGTAGGATTTCACTGACGAAAAGCTGGATTGAACGCGATCCTAATTTCATTATTGACGAAAATAATGAAAGTAGTCTATTTCATTATTCTGAAAACAAATTTGATTTCTTTTAATTTTTCTTTTTCTATTGTAATGAATACGTTTGGAAATTTGTCTTTTGTTTCCTTTTCTATTATTTAATTAACTTCATTACATATAATTATAATTTAATTTTAATAATGTCTTAATATTTGGTAATTCGTCCGGTAATGTACTGCTACTAATTCTTTGTACACTAATGGGAATTTCTTCCCGTAAATAAATAAATAAATACATTTACTGTGAAATATGCAATAAAAGTGTAAATAAATCAATTATAAAACATCCTCCGTGATTGCGGGGAAAAGATTAAAAGGAAAATAAGTACTACCTTAGAAAAAATGCAGAATTCAAAGAGTTAAGAAAAATTGCACGTATTTTATGCAGTGAATTTATACAGGAATCAATACATAGGGTACAACACAGTATAAGTAAAAATATGCATCGATAACATCGTGTGATTTGGAGCGGTAATTTTCAGCGTATAAATTAATTTTAACTGACAAACGTCATCAAATTTAGAAAAAATAATTGTAATTTACTGTAATTGGAAATACAATACACCAGCATAACTGCGAAATGTCTGTTAATACTTAATATTGTACCGAACACTTAATTTAATATCGGAAAAATTTGCATATTTTTCGAGCATATTTGCATATTTTTCGTGCATAAATGTTATGCTTTTCGCATATTTATTGTGCATAAACATCCGCAGTCTACTAATCACTGATTAGTTTTGGAACATTAGAAGGGGAAAAAATAGAATAAATGTTAAATATGATGGAAGGGTAAAAAACGAAATTATAAAATAGACGACCTGCTTTTAAGTAAAGTACTCATTTTGTTAAGAAGAGTGAGGCAAGCATATAAAGAGAAAAACATGTACGTATAATTCGAAGAATAATGAAGTAAATACTTACTTTAATATTGTCTTGTAGAACCTCGATTAGGCTGTCGCAAACCTCAGGAATAATCGTCGAAATGCTTCGTTTCGAAACTTTGAACACGTAGCTCAAACTCACAAAGGAGTCTCCGCTTGCCAAAAATCTGAGTGTGATGGCAAGCCTCTCTTGCACTGTAATCGCTTTACTGAACGTAGTGTCCTGTTTTGCGATACGATGTCCAATTGAATTGATTAGAAATTCAAAGTCTACACTGGATATTCGGCAAAAATTTTTAAATTGAAGTCCGTTTCTCAAACCGGCCATCAAATCGTTCCCACTATAATTTGTGCGACTTTTAAAAACGTCTTTCACCCAACACTTTCGCTGGGATTTCTTTTTTAACTTCCCGATTTATAGGGAAGTTATTGTATTTGCCCCTAAAATGGAAAATCGATTTTTTAACAGATCTCCATGTTTCAAGGTCATTGGAGTAATTTTAGGCTATTTTTAACAAATTGTTCGTGTGTGTGTGTGTGTGTGCGTGTGTGTGCGTATGTATGACGTACGTACGTACGTATGTGATCAAATTTTTCGTTAACGTTTTCTAAAAAACTAATAGTCAGATCAAAATGGTCGATGATGCAATCGATGTGTATCAATGTAACTTAGAGCTGAATAGATTTTGTTCTAATTCGGTCCAGTAGTTTTTTAGTTTCTTTAAGAAAACTTAACAGAATAACGCAATCTAAATGGGAGAATATAAATTTATGAGAGAATAACTAACCTGAAATAATATATATACATATATTATTACTATTATTATATTTATATAACACACACACACACATGTATATGTATATATGTATACAGGGTGTTTGGGATAGTATAGGCAAGCTTTGGAGGGGTGATAGATCACGTAAAAACAAACAAAAAACTTCTATATGACTTGGGTCCAAAACTCAACCATTTTTGAAAAAAACTGTCATAAACATTTAAGCTATAAACCGCTATAATTCAAAATAGGAACGTTTTTCCTAAGCAATTTCTTCGCTAAAATAAAGATTACGATCTTGTTAATCCAATAAGTACAGTAACTGTGATATTGTTACCTCGTATCGCAAAAAAATAGTATTTTTCTAACCCCCTAAATTACCCTTTAAAATCGTGATAATTTAAGGGGTTAGAAAAATATTATTTTTTCGCGGTACAAGGTAACAATATCACAGTTACTGTACTTATTGGATTAACAAGATCGTAATCTTTATTTTAGCGAAGAAATTGCTTACGAAAAACGTTCCTATTTTGAATTATAGCGGTTTATAGCTTAAATGTTTATGACAGTTTTTTTCAAAAATGGTTGAGTTTTGGACCCAAGTCATATAGAAGTTTTTTGTTTGTTTTTACGTGATATATCACCTCTTCAAAGCTTGCCTATACTATCCCAAACACCCTGTATATGTATATATACAGGGTGTCCCATTTTAATCCGCCACCACGGGTAACTTAAGAAATATGCATCGGATCAAAAAACATCCCGAACAAAAGTTTGATGGTTTGGAGGGGGACATCTGATCCTGTCAAAAAAATTTCACCCCTACCCCCTGGGGGGGGTTACTTTAAAATTTTAAATAGGACCACCTACTTTTTATTGCAGATTCGGATTCCACGCCACAAAATATGTAGGTTTTATTTCAAACATTTTTTTTCATTCGCGATAGGTGGCGCTGTAATCGCGAAATTTCGATTTTTCGCCTACCTCGATTTTTCGCCTATATATATTACAATATATAATTATAATGATATAATTGTGATAAATACATATATATGAGTATATTTATACACGTATAAATATATATATACTCAATAACTACATATTGAAAACAAATGAATATACATAATATCCATATACACAGCACACACATACATACATATATACCCCAGGGGGGTAGGGATGAAATTTTTTAACAGGGTCAGATGTCCCCCTCCAAACCATCAAACTTTTATTCGGGATGTTTTTTGATCCAATGCATATTTCTTAAGTTGTCCGTAGTGGCGGATTAAAATGGGACACTCTCCCTACATATATAGATGTTCGTTTAATGCGACGTCATATAGCAACAATGTTGATAAGTAGAAAACTATTAAATTTCTCCGAATACGAATAATTTTCTAATTAGTGACAATTAATAATGGTAATAATAAGTTACAACTCGCAAATCGGGAAGTTCTTTGCGTGGCCCGTAAAGGGTCACACACAAAATAAACATGAATAGCTACAGGCATCACTACTCGCGAGCGAGTGTAGCGAGCGAGCAACAATAACTCCACTCGCGAGCTCGCGAACCGAGCGAGCAACACGGACTAGCTAGTTTATATATACATGGACTTATTAACGATTTATTATAAACAAAATCGACAGATTTGGAGTCGGAGTCGTAGTCAGAAAACATATATCGACTCGGAGTTGATATATAGCTTTTTCTCACTTCGCCTCCAAAATCTTTTATGGATTTTTGAATGAGCAAACTTTCTTTCCATTTCTTATGTCCAAAAATATAAACAGTGTGACCTTGATAAACATCTCGTTTATCTCCTCTAATTCAGGAATCGTAGCTGTATTTCATCCAGACCCAGGCACATTCCGACGACTCTTCCTTCGTTAATTGATTGCTATAGTCATTTCGTTCACCTTATTATCTTCACAGCAGTGTGTCATCGTGACATAAAATCCGAACATTTATTAAACTCATTGTGCAGAATAACCACTGACTAATTTGTTTTGAAAACAAGTTACCTACGTTTATTCGTTTACATCCGTATTTTCGAGACCGAGGGCTGGTCATTCATCCAGGCCTGCACCCGGGGGTCCTAGGGGTCTATTATCTCTGGGGGCTGGTGACATAAACCAGATGACCCGTTCGCAACCTTTCCTTCGTCGGTTTCGACTCAGAGTGGAAAACCCCGAACAGGGATTTTCGAAGCTGCGAATGGGGTGAACGGCAGGAATCGAACGAACGGCACGTACAAGCTGTGCATGCACCCCCTCCATTCGTGAAGTTGGTCGGTGTTCCTTCCTACTCTTTCCAAGCAATTTAAACGAAGAAAAGCTGAGGCGCTCGCGAGCAGCCGGCTAGTTTTCCATCGTGCAAGTATGGTGGATTCGCCGATGCTCGCGAGCACCACGGGCAGTCTGGACCCACCATAAGAGTTCGCAAGGAGGCACGTCTGACGCGATCCCCCAAGCGATCTCCGGCAACGATGGAAAATTCGTATCCGCCTTCGTCGTTATCAGATTTATATTCGCCCCTGCACAACCAAGATATGCCGATACAATCCTCGACGGGATCCGTCGACAGTTCGTCGCGCAACAATCAAAAAGATCAAATTTTACTCGCGGACTCCGGGTGGAGTCGACGACGGCGACTATAAACACTTTTACGCTTCGTTAGGCGACAAACGGTGTGCGAGATTGTATTATTCTCTGAAATATTTACCGAAACCTACGACTCGCGCCCCGCCTCCGCATGCGCCCCAAGCCGAGATTCCCGGCAACCGCGTGCACTTTGTGAATCAAAGGTAATGAATTGATTTAATAGATTATGATAGTATTAATCTACGATGGGCTGTGCCACGGCTCGGTTTGAACACGCGACCCCTCGGTTTGAGGCGCATTCGCGGCGAAAGCGCGAGAAGCAGTTTGATTCTCGCACTGAATCAGTTTGATTCTTCGACCACGCACCGGTTCTCGCCCAACGGACTCCGTTTCGACTGTTTTCGTTCCCGTCAGTGATGCCAAAAACGTGGGACGTGGGACAAACGGCTACCCCCACCATGACGTCCCACGGTCTCCCACTTTGCGACCCTCGCTCTACGCATACATACCCAACTGCTCCTATCCGTGTGCGCTTGCCTGTTCGGCTTCGTTCGGCGTAACTCGGTGGTTCTCGCCGTCAGTCGGCGATTCTCTCTTCTCATGGAAAATTCGCGTTTCTGAATCCCGAGCCCGAGCGACCGAGCGGATAAGGCAAAATCGAGAGACAGACAATCTAGCCGGCGCGTCGCGGCACGACAGCTTTACTTTCTTTTCTTCTATTATTCTTTAATTCCACTTTTTATCTTCTTTGTAAATATATACTCGAAAATTACTAATTTGCAAAGCATTTTCGAATTTATATATTTTGTTAATGTTATTATTTAATTAGTTATTCGCGATATTAAACATTCTTGTGTCGAAACAAAGGTAAACAACTGATTAAAAATGTAATTGTAATTATAAGTATAATACTACAAAATAAAATACAAATACTAATATAAATTTATTTTTTATTTATTAGTTAATTCCATCATGTTTTAATTTTGTGTAGACACTTTTTTCATGTAGAAATTGTTTAGATTTTTAAGTTAATAAAAAACCCAATAAACGGTTGAAAATATCAATTTTGTATTTCAGGAATGGCGGAACTATAATCATATTCTTACATAGTATTACAGGGTGAAATATGTCCCTGAGACAAATGCAACTTGCACAAAGAATCATTCGATAGGTTGTAATAAAAAAACAATTTTTTAATCATTTTCAGTCCTGTATTTCTATGGGGAAGGGGAAGAGGGTGGTAAATGGTACAAATATAAATTGATGTTTTTGCCTAATTTCTCTTAGGCTATCGTATGGAAAATGTTTAAAAAAATTGAAGACATGTTAGTTACTGACAAGGTGTAGGCACGAGCCGTATAATCGCTTTTGGAACGGCATTATATAGAAGTTGTAGTGTACACATAGTATTAAAAACCATTTCGGCTTTCTTCAGAATGGGCCTTAGTTTTTGAGATATTTTAATTTAAAGTTTTTTATGTATCACTAGTACAGTTGCATTAACGTTAGAACCAAGAGCGGTGCGTAGCTGTGGCGCTAGGGTATAAGTTTACCACGCAGAAGTCCTAGGGTTTCGATTCCCCCGCATGTGGGTGTAAAAATTTTTTTCCTTTTTTTTTATTTTCTTATTCATTTTTTATGTATTATACATTTAGTTTTGCAATGGAAGTGTAATCTCTTATACATTTCTTATTAATATATTGTACTGATTGTATTGCGCAAGTTACATACTGTAACAACTTTTTCTAATCATTTCTTCTACGAATGTGTTTACATTATTGTACTAGGGAAATGTTCTTTTTGGCCTGCTTCACAATCGTAGACGTCAAAACATTCGGTATGAAGAATTTACGAAAAAGAACATTTCCCTAGTACAATAATGTAAACACATTCGTAGAAGAAATGATTAGAAAAAGTTGTTACAGTATGTAACTTGCGCAATACAATCAGTACAATATATTAATAAGAAATGTATAAGAGATTACACTTCCATTGCAAAACTAAATGTATAATACATAAAAAATGAATAAGAAAATAAAAAAAAAAGGAAAAAAATTTTTACACCCACATGCGGGGGAATCGAAACCCTAGGACTTCTGCGTGGTAAACTTATACCCTAGCGCCACAGCTACGCACCGCTCTTGGTTCTAACGTTAATGCAACTGTACTAGTGATACATAAAAAACTTTAAATTAAAATATCTCAAAAACTAAGGCCCATTCTGAAGAAAGCCGAAATGGTTTTTAATACTATGTGTACACTACAACTTCTATATAATGCCGTTCCAAAAGCGATTATACGGCTCGTGCCTACACCTTGTCAGTAACTAACATGTCTTCAATTTTTTTAAACATTTTCCATACGATAGCCTAAGAGAAATTAGGCAAAAACATCAATTTATATTTGTACCATTTACCACCCTCTTCCCCTTCCCCATAGAAATACAGGACTGAAAATGATTAAAAAATTGTTTTTTTATTACAACCTATCGAATGATTCTTTGTGCAAGTTGCATTTGTCTCAGGGACATATTTCACCCTGTAATACTATGTAAGAATATGATTATAGTTCCGCCATTCCTGAAATACAAAATTGATATTTTCAACCGTTTATTGGGTTTTTTATTAACTTAAAAATCTAAACAATTTCTACATGAAAAAAGTGTCTACACAAAATTAAAACATGATGGAATTAACTAATAAATAAAAAATAAATTTATATTAGTATTTGTATTTTATTTTGTAGTATTATACTTATAATTACAATTACATTTTTAATCAGTTGTTTACCTTTGTTTCGACACAAGAATGTTTAATATCGCGAATAACTAATTAAATAATAACATTAACAAAATATATAAATTCGAAAATGCTTTGCAAATTAGTAATTTTCGAGTATATATTTACAAAGAAGATAAAAAGTGGAATTAAAGAATAATAGAAGAAAAGAAAGTAAAGCTGTCGTGCCGCGACGCGCCGGCTAGATTGTCTGTCTCTCGATTTTGCCTTATCCGCTCGGTCGCTCGGGCTCGGGATTCAGAAACGCGAATTTTCCATGAGAAGAGAGAATCGCCGACTGACGGCGAGAACCACCGAGTTACGCCGAACGAAGCCGAACAGGCAAGCGCACACGGATAGGAGCAGTTGGGTATGTATGCGTAGAGCGAGAGTCGCAAAGTGGGAGACCGTGGGACGTCATGGTGGGGGTAGCCGTTTGTCCCACGTCCCACGTTTTTGGCATCACTGGTTCCCGTCCGAAATCAGAGTGACGATCGATCCGCTCGCATCGAGCTCCCGAGATCGCGATCAAGAAGGGATTGTTGCGCACGCATAAATTAATAGAGGGGACCATCATTTCGGTAAGTATCATTCGCTGTCGCGCATCACGTGATCCGTGGCGCGACGATTCTGGAGGGGATGTCGTTGTTTCTCGCGATCCACTCACACGAATATGCAAACTCACGTATATCCCACCCATACAGTTCATGGTGTTTCCTATATACCGACATATACATATATATTCATAGGTATATATATATGGAACCAATACGGTTACAAGCTGCCGCCTCATTAGCTAATGAGAGCATGATTTTGGTATTAGCAAGTCCGTAATTGGTCAAGAAGTTTGAATGACAAGTGTGTGTGAATTGTCTAAATCCCCTCTTTTACATGACGAATTTTCTCACGTAACGTACCATTCGATTCGCGATAATCTCTTATTTACATCCGGTACGTCGGATGTGTTGCTTTACAATGCCTGATTAGCCGAAAGAATTTTGAAACATCGCTCGTAGAGATTCGAGGAAGAGTGACACCTTCAGTGTGTTAACGGGTGTTCTTTGAATTAAGAATTTAAATATGCACTTAGCAAGGTCTCCCACACGCTTATGCGTTGCCAAGTTTCAATTAATAAGGAATTATCAAGAACCGTTAACCTAACAATTTCGAATTTAATTCATACTCATTCGAATAAGTCATAATGCTCATAAAATACATTCACAATGGTCACCGCGTACATAATATAATTTTGATTGTGCACGATGCACGACGCAGATGCGAGATCAAACGCTGTTGAGACTATACAGGGTGTAACAAAAATGTTGCAGTTCCTTGAAAGGGGTGATTCTTGAGGTGATTTAAACAACTTTTTCCTTAGCGAAAATGTTGAGTGGGGCTTTGTTAACGAGTTATTAACGAAAAACACCGACCAATCAGGGAGCGCGTACAACGGATGAATTTCAGCGCGGGCTCCAGCTGTGAGTAGTATTGGTCCGCCATCGTCCGCGCCATTATTAATCCACTGTACTCACTCCCTGATTGGTCAGTGTTTCTTGTTAATAACTCGTTAACAAAGCCCCACCTAACATTTTCGCTAAGGAAAAAGTTGTTTAAAATCACTTCAGGAATCACCCCTTTCAAGGAACTGCAACATTTTTGTTACACCCTGTATACGCTGCGCTATAGGACTTCGTTGATTTCAAGGAAGGAATGTGTTATATTAACAAGTTGATCGCGTCGCCGAAAGAGATTTTTGATTTTGTAAACTCAAAGGCTAGGATTGCGCTTGATTAGGGACGTTCCCACAGTGCTTATGCATTATCAAGACGCAATTCAACAGAGTTATATTTTACATATAAAAAAAAATTTAATTTTATGTTCGGAACGTAACAGCGCTAATGCTCTATTAAATTATTTACGGTTCGAATCAATGAGTGGGTTGTACTAAAATTTTACACGAATGAATCCCACCAACTTTCCGAAGTCGGAGATTTTCGACACGCAACGTTCAAATCAATTATTTTTCATACGATCAATACATATTTTTTAAAATCTGTCCGTAAAGAGGATAAATAAGGCTGTATCCTCAATTTTATTCAAATTTTCAAATATTGGCCCGCTATAAAAAAAAACCTTCATTTGTTAACAACAATTACAAAATAAATGGTTAAAAAAATTTTGTTTCCAATTCAAATAATCGTCATTACATAATTCTGTGTCTGCCGTATCAGCACCCAGAAGAGGCACATTTTTACCACTTTAGTAGATAAAGAGTTAAAATTGTTAGAAAAAATGTGGACACCAGAATTCAAAAAGCTATATAATCAACAATTTTTAACATTTTCAAAAATCTTCTGACTTACATTTATGATCTAAATTTCGTCCAAATCCGAGATGCTACTTCAAAAAGATTCGGATGTCGCATCGAATGATCTAATAAAGAAAGCTACAACAATTTTTTGCAATATTAAGATATAGGATATAGATTGCAGAAAATAAGAAATTGATCATATGACCTATACCGTTGTTTAAATATTAAGAAACGTCGAAAGGAAGTGAAATGAATTTCGGTGTCAAAAAATATTTGGAAAATGTATAAGTTTAAGTTAGAAGAATTGAATTAATAATTTATCATAACAATTTAGTAATCGGTAAAAACCAGAAAACAGATTAAAAAAACTAACTCGAAATGAAATATAATATGCACCACATATTGCGAAATATGTAATTGTAAAAAATAAATATATACAAAATGGGAGATTATTTTACTGATAAATTTAGGGAAGACTATGTAGATAGAATGCACGACAAACTCCCGAAACGGCAAACTATGAAACATGAATACAGAAAAGAACGGGAAATCTGTTACCTATAGACGTATTCTTTTTTTACAAACTCTGTGGGCATCTTGGACTGTCTTTGCCTACCCCGGGACTCGGGGTAGCAACGCGTCGTGGTCCGAACGATGCAGAAGACCCCACTACCACATTTGTGTGGGTCCTGTACGTGTACCATTCCTTTGAAGATTCGTCGAAATACCGACTTTGGATGAATACGGCCAGAGCCGAGCGGCGAGCACGGTTAATGAAGGGCAAGACCCTCGAAGGCTTTGTCCTATTGTCGTTTACATAATATGTAGATTACTATATTATAGTCGAAATCATCTCAACAGACGTCTCAGAGCTCAGGGTCACGAAACCCCTCACGCGCCTTTCTGGAGAGTGCCCCCACCGCGGCAGCCACCGTGCGCGCGGCGCACTTGCCGCGATGTGAATATCCGTGAGCGGACTCTCCTTTCCATTACCTTTCTCGCTTCTTCCTATGTGGCTCCACTCATTCCACGCTCCTTCACGTTGCGTCCTTCTTTTTCCCTATCTACCGCTCTCTTTCCTCGCGGCGTGACGCGACGCGACGTCGCACGGAACCGTGCGGCCACGTGCAGCGCGGCGCGTGCGGCGCAGCGTGGTAAGGTGCATATCGAAATCGCATGCTTTCAAGTGCATTCATCACAAACATACATTCGGAACATCAAAATTTACAAAACCAAACACCTGAAATTATTATTGTACTTAAACGATGCACCTAAGGAATAATGCAATTACAATAATAGTCCAATTGCTGGGCCATCAATAATTGTATGAATTTATTTTACTCATACTGATTACAATAAAACAGAATTGGAATATAATAACAGAATAATTTTATTTTGGACAATTTCTAATTTGAATAATACCTAATTTTATATTTCTGTGAAGTATTAAACGTGATGTACACTTATAAATTCACTTTCTTTCTCTTCTATTGGTAGACATCATTTTATTTCTACGGGAAAAGTATTCATTATTGTATATCAAATTTCAATTTAGGCATTAAAAAACAAATTACGCAGGCAACGGAAGATTTCGCAGTTCAAAAAATTAGTTATGAGCACGTGAATAAAATACTGTGCATAAGTAAAATTGATATTTAACTTTTATTTTATAATGTAATAGCAAATCCGAAATAAGTAATAAGTAAATAACTAAATGGTAAGACCCTAAATAAAAATATTGTAATAATATTAAAGTATAGCTATATGTATGATGACATGCATTACTCAAATGAAAATGATTCTACTAAATTGAAATAAACGTAAAAACATCCTTAAATATTATATTGTATGATAATAGAGTAAAATACATTATAAACTGTATGATAATAGAGTAAAAAAACGGTTCCGTGCGACGTCGCGCGTGTCACGCCGTGAGGAAAGAGAGCGGTAGATAGGGAAAAAGGACGCAACGTGGAGGAGCGTGGACTGACAATGAGTGGAGCGACATAGGAAGAAGCGAGAAAGGTAATGGGGAAGCAGGACACATACGCGGCAAGTGCGTCTGTGCGCACGGTGGCTGCCGCGATGGGGGCATTCTCCAAAAAGGCGTGTGAGGGGTTTCGTGACCCTGAGCCGCCTGTTGAGATGATTTCGACTATAATTGTCTCTAACTCGGTCTGCACTCCTCTAGACACGTGCCAGAGTCGAACGCCTAGCTGTGCAAAGACCAAAACTGTACCGTCTGCTAGCAAAAGTCACGGAGAGTCGAGCAAAGTCAGGGAAAATGGACCTCTCGCAGGCGAAAGTGCATTAGGGGTAGTTTACATTTGAGCATTTCTGGCGAGCCGAGCCTGGTAATGCTAGCACTTTCGCCTGCGAGAGGCCCGTTTTCCCTGACTTTGCTTGACTTTCCGTGATTTTCGCTAGCAGAGGGATCAGTTTTCGTCTTCTGCGCAGCTAGGCACACGACTCTAGCACGTGTTTAGAGGGGTGCAGACTGAGGTAGACAGAGCCAGACGACATCAGGACAAAGGCTTCGAAGGTCTTGCCCCTCATTAACCGGGCTGGAGGCTCGGCTCGGAACGTATCCATCCGAAGTCGGTATTTCGACGAATCTTCAAAGGAATGGTACACGTACAGGACCCACGCAAGTGTGGTAGTGGGGTCCTCCGTATCGTTCGCACCACGGGGTGTTGCCACCCCAGGCCTCGGGGTAGGCAAACAAAATACGCGATACCCACAGAGGTTGTAAAAAAAGAGTACGTCTATAGGTAACAGATTTCCCGTTCTTTTCTACACCTAACCCTGACCTTTTCTGAAAGCCCTTGCCATAGGAGGCATGTGCTTCCTCAGCCATCCTGCCTAAACACTGACGAAGTCTTGGTTTGACTCTACGCTTACGTCCCCGAAGGGTCCGCGCATCTGCGGAAGAAAACTTTACCAGGCTCGGCTCGCCAGAAATGCTCAAATGTAAACTACCCCTTACTTGCTCGGCTCGGCACTCTGCTCGCCAGATGCTGAATGCTCAGATGTAAACGGCCCCTAAAGGAAAAGGAATACTGCGTCTTTACTCCGTTAACAGACTTAAGAAAAAATACATGTTAATTTATGGCACCAGTCGAAAGGTCCTCTGCCTACGCCTGGTCTATGTCCTTACCACCCTGGGCTCGTCGGTCTCGACCGAGATAATAGCCACAGTTCCGGCTCAAGTGGTTACAATAGCTCAGGGTTGTAAGCAAGCAGTCGCAGATTCAATGCTTTTAAAAATAAAAACACAGCTGTTTTCCAAAACGCAAAACTCTTTGGTCTCAACAAACATGTAAGAAAATATACTCCAAAGCTCGGCTCGATTGATGAACTAGTTTCCGCACAATTGAATTGTTAATTACGAGATTTGGAAGTTTAATATGAGTTCGAGAAATGTAGCAATTTTGACAACTAAGGGCGTTTTTAGAATGTTAAATATCTCTGAAAATAATTGTCGCGTTAAGAAGGTATTTAGTGCACTGAAATGCGGTGATTTTTTTACAAATTTTAAACAAAACATCGCCTTAAAATACAATTATTGACATTATCGTAACTTGCGACCCATCATTTTGTAGATAATTCAATAATCTACAACTTCTATTTTAAGTATTCTTCTCTTGGACTTCTAAATTCCGAGATATAATCGATTTTTTGAAATCTATCTTCTTCTCTTTCACAAAACGGAAGGGGATAGCAAGTGGTTCACTCTGCCCTAGTGCAGACAGACAGTGCAGCCGGTGCAAAAACAGAAAACAAACCTAAATTGTCAAAACTGAAAACATTTCGAGTGTTTACAGTTTTCGAGCTTCCGATATTTCGAGGAATTCATCTGATTTATTCCTAACGTCACCTAATATGAAATAATCGTCTCGAGCCGAATGTACCCGAAGCTAACCCGCTTTGCCACTACTTAATCTTTGCATTTTTCCTCCAAATTTCATAACCCCTTCGCCAGCAATTGTAGTTGTAGCTTGTAGCAACGTGTAGTTTACGTTATGTCTGTACATGATGCGGTTCACGTAGTTTACACGAATAAAAGTAAACTTAACCAAATGTAGACGCCGCACAGTGGGCCAGACGACACTTCTAAGTGGAATAAATTCGTAACTCATCAGAACTAGCTGCTATCTCAACTTCTGTGGGATCGTTGTAAAAGTGCCAGAAGAATGGAGGAAAGGATTGATAAACCCAATTTTAAAGAAGGGAGACAAGGGAGACGTAAAAAATTATAGAGGATTGACGCTTTTAAATACAGCGTACAAAATTTACGCGAGTATATTAAATGACAGATTGGTCCTAGGAACTGGAAGGAAAGCTAGGAGAGGAACAACAGGGGTTTAGAAAGGGCAAAGGGACAATAGAAGCTATATACATAATTAACTATTTAGTAAATAGAGAATTGGCGGAGAAGGGAAAAAAGGTATACGCGTTCTTCGTGGACTTTTGGAGGCAGCTTTTGATAAAATAAACTAAGCAATAGGATAATGAAAATATACAAGGAGACAAGAAACGCTGTAAAAGTAGGAAACAAGACATCGGAGGAGTTCTGGACAGAGAAAGGTGTGAGATAGGGTTGCCCATTAAGTCCCACACTATTTAACCTGTATATAGCGGATTTAAGCGAAGAAATAAGAAAAGAAATAGAAGGAGGGGTGGTGATAGGGAAGAAAAAGGTGTGGACATTAATATATGCAGATGATGTGGCACTGTTAGTGACGGGTAAGAATGAAATAAAAAACATGATGAAAAGATTCGCTAGATATACAGGGTGGGGCAATAACTATTAGAGCCTCAGATATCTCGGAAACTATAAGTTTCACAGAAATATTTGCTGAAATAAAATTGCACAGTACGAAGGGGGCCATCCGGTGGCGATAATAGTTTTTTTGCAGGTGGAAGTACTTCGGACATTTGAAGGTCGCCACCATTTTTTTAAATAAATCGGTATGTTTTTGCTTCCGTATCATGATAGAGGATCTTAAAACGAGTTCAACGACCTATTACATAAGGTCATTGAAGGTCATAGAAAGTAGAGAAAGGCGATAATACTTACGGTTTTGGTAGTACATGAATCACCTTTCTATACTTTCTATGACCTTCAATGACCTTATGTAATAGGTCGTTGGACTCGTTTTAAGATCCCCTATCATGATACGGAAGCAAAAACATACCGATCCATTTAAAAAAAAATGAAGGTGACCTTCAAATGCCCGAAGTACCTCCACCTGCAAAAAAACTATTATCGCCACCGGTTGGCCCCCTTCGTACTGAGCAATTTTATTTCACCAAATATTTCTGTGAAACATAGTTTTCGAGATATCTGAGGTGCTAATAGTTGTTGCCCCACCCTGTATAAAAAGGAAAGAAATGGAGTTAAGCACGGGAAAGTAAAAAATAATGATTTTCGAGAAAGGGAAAGGAAGGAAGAAAAAACGGGAGGAGGAAGATAGAAGGAAAGGAAATCGAAGAGGTATCCGAAATGAAATATTTGGGATATTCGTTTCAGAAAAACGGGGGTTCAACAAAACACATAAAAGACAGAATAAAAAGAGGAATGGTAGCTATGGTGAACACGTGGAACATTGGAGAAAGATTTTTTAGGGATAATTTTAGGAGGAGAATGAAAATGTTTGATTCATTAGTGGAAAGTGTGGTGTAACATAATCTCTATATTTCATTGTCCCTTTTTGCTCTTTTCGCAACCTCAACCCGCGACCGTAAGGGGCCGTCTTCACCAGAGCCCCGAGCTGAGCCCTGAGCACATAATGCCAGCATTTCTACCTGCGAGAGGCCCATTTTCCCTGACTTTGCTTGATTCTCCGTGACTTTTGCTAGCAGAGGGTCCAGTTTTGGTCTTCTGCGCAGCTAAACGCCCGATTCTGACACATGTCTAGAGGAGTGCAGACCGAGACAGAGACAGCTAGACGACATCAGGACATAGCCTTCGAGGGTCTTGCCCCTCATTAAGCTAGATACACACTACGACGTAACGTAGCGTTGCCGTAACGTAGCGTAACGCAGCGGGCCAAAAGTCAAAATATCAATCCCTTACTTTTAAATGGAACCATTCACACTACACCGACGGTGACCGGCTCTGGAAAATGCAGGCTGGGCCGTTCACACACACAGGATACCGACTGCACCGTAACGTAACGGAGCGTAGCGGACCGACGGAAGAAGATATTGTTGCCTTGTTTTTAAATGAAGCAGTTCACACTAGGCCGACGTCGGCCGTAACGTAACGTAAGAAAATCGTTGGCAACGATATTTCTACGGTGACCACTTGAATGGGATCTTTTTTTGTGATCCTGGGGTGCCTTGGGTCGAAGCTCTCGGGACACGCACCCCGGGGGTTCGGGAATGAAAATAAACAGCAATATGCTATCTAGTAATGAATAGTTATTTCTATAAATTCATACGTGATCTTCATAGAAATGTAACCAACGAAAGGCTGATGTTTTCCTGATTAAAATGGTACCAAACGCGATATAAATATGATTATTTTCAGGGGTTTTGGAGGGAGTGCTCACATGTGATTTCAGATCCAAACGAGTGCAATGTACAATATGCAATACAAGGTGCAACCGAATGCGTGGATGTCATGTGCGTGAACCGCTTAGGGTCGTCCTGGAAAATCCTCCACCTTCAGGTCAAACTGAAATATCTTAAGATGTTATAGTAAAGAAGAGATTCTTTCGGATCATGGAGCACAGCGCTTGGGAAACATCGCACTTACCGTATAAGTCATTCCACGCGAAGTCGGACACTTTTTGGAGTAACACCTCGGATTTTGCTGAATGTTTGATATTTTTTAGTTTTTAGGGATATATGAACGTGTGCACAAAGATTTTTGAAAATTTTTTAAATTGTTAATTTTAGAGCTCTTTGAAGTTTACTCTTTACTTTTTTCCAATAAAATTTAGCTCTTAAACTAGCAAACTAATAAAAATGTGCTTCTGGGTGCTTATAAAGCAGACATAGCAATACCTAATAACAATTATTTCAGTTGGAAGAAAAATTTTTTTAACCATTTATTTTGAATTGTTGTTAACAAATGCAGGTTTTTCATAGCATGAAAAACCTATGTTTCTTAACAACAATTGCAAAAGAAATGGTTAAAAAAGTTTTTCTTCCAACTGAAATAATTTTTTATTAGATACTGCTATGACTGCTGTATAACAACCCAAAAGCACACTTTTATCAGTTTACTAGTTTAAGAGCTACAATTAATAAAAAAAAAAAAAAAAAGAAAACAGTAACCTTCAAAGAGCTGTAAAATTAACAATTTTCAATATTTTCTAAAACCCTTTCGCACATGTTTATATATCCCTAAAATCTGCAACATATCCAAAATGCAACGAAATCCGAGATGTTACTCCAAAAAGTGTCCGAGTTCGCGTGGAATGACCATGGAGTGTCTTGCTTTATCAAAGAATTTTCAACTTTTGATAACAGCAGTTAAAAAGTATTCTGGGACATTCGAAAGTATTCGAAAAATTTAAGTTCGTCATCTAACAACATTGTATATAATGTTGAGAACTCTCCTTCTGTGTCCCTTTTTTTCCACAAGTCGTGCACCCACATTTTTCTCTTCCTTTCGTCTTCATTCTTTTCTTCACCCTCTTCTAAAATTATGACAGTTATTGCTAATTCTTCGTCCGAAAAATCCGACGTGTTTAGGAATTTTAA
The DNA here is from genome assembly GCA_030770465.2 of Perdita meconis. Lineage (NCBI taxonomy): Eukaryota > Metazoa > Arthropoda > Insecta > Hymenoptera > Andrenidae > Perdita > Perdita meconis. Next base: position 1,564,878 of record JASKOS020000026.1, on the reverse strand, counting down.
CTTTGATGCTAACACTTTGGAAGACGCGCTACTACTGAATGATGAATCCTGCTGGCGAGAGTACAGGTAACAGATCCTCGTAAGTACACTGCAACGGTGACCTACGGCGAGCTACGTCGACCTACGGTGACTTACGTCGAGTTACGGCGAGCTACGTCGAGTTATGGCGAGCTACGACGGCTTACGTTACGTTGCGTTACGGTACGCTACGTTACGTCGTAGTGTGTATCTACCTTTAACCGTGCTCGCCGCTCGGCTCTGGCCGTATGCATCCGAAGTCGGTATTTTGCCGAATCTTCAAAGGAATGGTACACCTACAGAGGACCTACGCAAGTGTGGTAGTGGGGTCCGCATCGTTCGCACCACTATGCGCTGCTTCCCCGGGGCCTAGAGTAGCAAACAAAACACGTGATACCCACAGGACTTGTAAAAAAAGAATAGGGCTACTTACAGAGGATAGGGTACTGACCACAAGTTTTCCATTTTTTCCTGAGTTCATGTTTCATAGTTTGCTGTTTCCGGAGTTTGTCGTTTATTCTATCTATATCGTCTTCCCTAAATGTCAGTAACCTAATCTCTCATTTTTGTGCACATTTATGTTATATAATTATTTCGCAAAATGTGTTGCATTCTGTATTTCAGTTCAAGTTAGTTTTTCAATATATTTTCTGATTGTATGTCGAATCGCATTGTCTTGCGGACAAACTCCTCAACAATTTTGTTTATTATTTTTATTGCTTAAAAATGATGCTGATTTGCCTGCAGACGGTCTGCGTAATTAATGTTACGGGCTGTAACGTTGCGCACTGATCGACTCTTTCGAAAGATTCGGAAACGCGTACAATGATCCGTCGGGCTCCGAGTAAAGACCAGGCCACACATAGCCGTCCGTTGGGATCCGTTGCCGTCCGTTGCCGTCGATTTCCATCACCTTCCGTCGTTCAACGACGGTCACCGTTACCCACCGGTGGTTTCGGAGTATCCGTATTCGGTTTCGCGTTCATATTTTTACTGTTGTATCCCATTATAATTATAAACATATATTCTTTTCACTCTTTTTGGAATGGTAGCACCTACGTAAATAAATTGAAAACCGATATTTCAGTATTTTTCCGTACTTATGAGAGTAGCATATTAGAATGATCAATATATTTTCATTATTAAATAAATATTATATGAAATCCCAAATATTTGGATTTCATTTATAAATGTGTAAGCCTGAAAAAATACGAATTCTTACCTTGATTACCATGAATCTTAACTTAGATTACCATGAATTGAGAATCATGATTCTATTCCAGGAAACTCGATTTAGTCCAAATCATTACTAGATCAAATTGGTTATGACAGTTCGAATAACTTTTCGAAGAATTCTCTACGAACGTTTCACTCATTTTGCCGCTTTCTTTGAAATCATTTTTTCATTACAAAAATTTGTATTTCAATTGATTAGTATCTTGACTTGAACAATGAGGACGAGAAGAACACCTTTCGCTCAAGACGAAAGGATAGTAACAAAATATAGGCAGGAAAAAGTGGCCATCGCAAACATTTCAAACCGTGTATTTAGTATTCGTATACACCATTGTATTTCAATACACGCGTACCTGCGCATTAAAAACTACACGGAATGAAAGACAAATCTAATAATTTCATATTTACTTCTGAATTTCGGCGTATGTGAAATTAGGATTTTTATTTCATACTTCATAAACAATAGATTAATGGTCTATTTGAGAAGAGGATGACTCAGTCGGAGTGATATGCAATTACTGGATTGCGCCAGTCTAAGGTACAGATAACTTCTCTATATATAGATCGTTTCGGAGCGGCCACTCTATCTAATAACGCACACAACTATTTACTATTTACCCATATTGCATACTGGCTGTCCTTTTTTCATATATTAATGCTAATATTTCAAAAACTATGGAACTATGAAATTTTTAAAACTCTTCTTTTCCTTATAAAGAAATCAATACACATATTATTCAATACGTTTAATGTATATACAAGCATATCATGTGTCTCGTTCCTCGATCACACCTGTATAGAAACCATGATTTATTTTTTAATATCCATTACTGATACACTCGATCACATGTTTATCATACGCATATTATGAATGATTAAAGTACTTTACTATTAAAACGCTTAATAATGGTCATAATTATATCGTGTTTAGAGTCATTTTCATCAAAAAAACATCACCATTTTATTGGTTCTAATTCTATGGCGATCAAATGCTACTGTAAACAAAATATTTTTATTAGTGAATGGGATGCTCCTGTTTGCTTACATTTTCGAACCCCCGGTGAGAGCGGGCTTCGAAAAGTTCGACACGGCAACCCATCAGGCTCATAAAGAAAGGTCCCTTTCAAGTGGTCGTCCGTCGAAGGAGAAAAAAATCATTGCCAACGATATTCTAGCTTTGCAGGAAGGCAACGGAAGGCAAGCCTATCTTCTTCATTGAAATTTCAACGGAGCGACCAACGGAAAGCAACGGAAAGCAACGGGACCCGTCGCTGAAAACAACGGTCAAGTGTGGCATGCTTCATTTAAAACCAAGGGAATGATATTCTCACTTTTCCGACGGATAGCAACGGATCGGAAGGCAACGGATATGTGTGGCTCGGCCTTAAAGGCTGATTCCCATTAAGGTAGATACACACTACGACGTAACGTAGCGTACCGTAACGCAACGTAACGTAAGCCGCCGTAGCTCGACGTAGCTCGCCGTAACTCGACGTAAGTCACCGTAGGTCGACGTAGCTCGCTGTAGGTCACCGTTGCAGTGTACCTACGAGGATCTGTTACCTGCACTCTCGCCAGCAGGATTCATCATTCAGTAGTAGCGCGTCTTCAAAAGTGTTAGCATCAAAATTAAAATTCCTAAACATGTCGGATTTTTCGGACGAAGAATTAGCAATAACTGCCGTAATTTTAGAAGAGGGTGAAGAAAAGAATGAAGACGAAAGGAAGAGAAAAATATGGGTGCACGACTTGTGGAAAAAAAGGGACACAGAAAGAGAGTTCTCAACATTATATACAATGTTGTTAGATGACGAACTTAAATTTTTCGAATACTTTCGAATGTCCCAGAATACTTTTGAACTGCTATTATCAAAAGTTGAAAATTCTTTGATAAAGCAAGACATTCCATGGTCATTCCACGCGAACTCGGACACTTTTTGGAGTAACATCTCGGATTTCGTTGAATTTTGGATATGTTGCAGATTTTAGGGATATGTAAACATGCGCGAAAGGGTTTTAGAAAATATTGAAAATTGTTAATTTTAGAGCTCTTTGAAGGTTACTGTTTTCTTTTTTTTTTTATTATTAATTGTAGCTCTTAAACTAGTAAACTGATAAAAGTGTGCTTTTGGGTTGTTATACAGCAGTCATAGCAGTATCTAATAAAAATTATTTCAGTTGGAAGAAAAACTTTTTTAACCATTTCTTTTGCAATTGTTGTTAAGAAACATAGGTTTTTCATGCTAGGAAAAACCTGCATTTGTTAACAACAATTCAAAATAAATGGTTAAAAAAATTTTTCTTCCAACTGAAATAATTGTTATTAGGTACCGTTAAGGAACTAGTTTTTGATCAGGCACTAGTTTTTGATCAGTTCGTGAAATAGATCGTTCTTTTAAGTTCATGTCAACAAGTAATTATTTAAAATAATTTCTGAAGTTAAGATTGACTATTCAAAAATATAAGTATGGCATGTCAAAGTAGATAGTATTGTGCGTTTTCGTGAAAATAAATATGAAAGGTAGCACACTTGCAGAAAGTCCTTATTGAACGCCATGTCTTACTGAACGGCGTAAGAGAGTACCGAAAGTACCGTCAGTAATACAGTTGATCTGTTTATGCTGTAGCAATTATTGAAGGTTATTTTCATACATTTTGCTTATTAAATAGTTTATTAACAATGTAGAGTAAGAATTTTAATAATTTATCTATAATTTGTATTAAAAAATTAGTGATCAATTATTTAGTGCCAATGTTTTCTCGTGTAACTAGTTTTTTGATCACTTAAATCATAAATAGGTTAGGACATCATAAAGTTATAAAAAAATTCATTTTTTATTATAATACTAAAAATAAGTTTATTTTTGATTAATGCAAATTTTTTTTTGTTTATTTCTATTTCTTTTTAATTAGTACAGGTGTTGGAATTGATAAGAAACCTAAGGTTTGAGAAAAAAATTTTAATAGTAAAAAGTTTGTGTATCATTTTAATATTTTAAATATTTTATTTTACTATTGCTATTTTATATTAATATTCATTTCATACTTATTAAATACTTAAATATACACCTGTACAGTTGTATATACCATTAAAAATTGCCTAGTTCCCATGTAATTTAGATGATCAAAAACTAGTTCCTTACCTGATCAAAAATTAGTTCCCAAATAATTTAGATGATCAAAAACTAGTTCCCAGTTACCTTATTATTTAATAGCTTATAAATAATTAAATTATACTTATTTCCATTGTTTAGAAATTTTTGCTTAAACTTTAAAGATAGATTTATCTTCTCGTATCAAAAAAGTCTATGGTTTAGAATTTGATTAGGTTAAAAAATAATATTACATCGGAAAGTGCTCTAAAATGATCAAAAACTAGTTCCTTAACGGTATTGCTATGTCTGCTTTATAAGCACCCAGAAGCACATTTTTATCAGTTTGCTAGTTTAAGAGCTAAATTTTATTGGAAAAAAGTAAAGAGTAAACTTCAAAGAGCTCTAAAATTAACAATTTAAAAAATTTTCAAAAATCCTTGTGCACACGTTCATATATCCCTAAAAACTAAAAAATATCAAACATTCAGCAAAATCCGAGGTGTTATTCCAAAAAGTGTCCGAGTTCGCGTGGAATGACCTATACGGTAAGTGCGATGTTTCCGAAGCGCTGTGCTCCATGATCCGAAAGAATCTCTTCTTTACTATAACATCTTAAGATATTTCACAGTTTGACCTGAAAGGTGGAGGATTTTCCAGGACGACCCTAAGCGGTTCACGCACATGACATCCACGCATTCGGTTGCACCTTGTATTGCATATTGTACATTGCACTCGTTTGGATCTGAAATCACATGTGAGCACTCCCTCCAAAACCCCTGAAAATAATCATATTTATATCGCGTTTGGTACCATTTTAATCAGGAAAACATCAGCCTTTCGCTGGTTACATTTCTATGAAGATCACGTATGAATTTATAGAAATAACTATTCATTACTAGATAGCATACTGCTGTTTATTTTCATTCCCGAACCCCCGGGGTGCGTGTCCCGAGAGCTTCGACCCAAGGCACTCCAGGATCACAAAAAAAGGTCCCATTCAAGTGGTCACCGTAGAAATATCGTTGCCAACGATTTTCTTACATTACGTTACGGCCGACGTCGGCCTAGTGTGAACTGCTTCATTTAAAAACAAGGCAACAATATCTTCTTCCGTTGGTCTGCTACGCTCCGTTACGTTACGGTGCAGTCGGTATCCTGTATGTGTGAATGGCCCAGCCTGCATTTTCCAGAGCCGGTCACCGTCGGTGTAGTGTGAATGGTTCCATTTAAAAGTAAGGGATTGATATTTTGACTTTTGGTCCGCTGCGTTACGTTACGTTACGGCAACGCTACGTTACGTCGTAGTGTGTATCTAGCTTTATCCGACAAGCAGGCCGCCTACTAGTCGCCGACAGCCGACCGCATTTTTTTTTCAAATCAATCTACAGGTCATAATTTTTTAGCAAATTCGATGCTTTTTTTTTTATTCTTCGCAATTAAATTCTCTATCGATCTGTCCTGCCTGATTTTGGAATTCCGTTTCCATTTTTTAAATATTTTGCGAAAAACACAGTATTTTAAGGAAATTTTTATCACCAGGGAAGTCGGCGTCATTTACAAAAAATAGCGTTGAATGCAATTTTCCTTATAATCTCCAACAATATGTCAATAAAGTATAAAAAGTTCTTTATGTCCGTGTCGAAATCGGACTCTCTTTGGAGTACGTTCTTGGATTTTAGATAAATTGGATATGTGTAGTTTTTATTGATATATAAGTGTAAGTCAGAGGGTTTTTGAAAGTTTAAAGAGTTACTTATTTTACAGCTTCTCCAACTTTATTATTCGCTTTTTTCCATCAATTTTTACTCTTGAACTAGCAAACTGATAAGAATATGCGTTTGAGTGTTTATAGTGGAGTAGCTAATAAAAATTATTTTAGTCAAAGAACAAATTTTTTAAAACATTTGTTTTGCAATGGTTGTTTAGAATACCATTCCATGGAAAAGCGAACACTTTTCGGAGTAACATGTTGGATTTTGTTCACATTTGGATATGTGTAGTCTTTGGGGGCATATACATAGACGTATCTGGAAGGATTTTTAAAAATATCAAAAAATGTCGGCCTTTAAAGCCCTTTAAAGTTTGATGTTTCTTGAAAAAATTGTGTTTGTGATCTTTCTTCGAAATATTATAACGTTTGAACTAACAAACTGATTAAAATGAGCTTTGTGGTGCTTATAGCCAAGATTTTGGAGTATCTAATTAAAATTATTTCAGTCGAGATAATAATTTTTTTAACCATTTATTTTGCAAGTGTTTTGAACAAATGCCATTTGTAACCGCAGGAGAATATTTAACAATTTTTTTAAAAATGTGGATATAGCCTCGTACATCCCCTTCGTGGACAACTTTTTAAAAATATGGTCACTTTAAGATTAATCATAGAAAAATTATTTGAATGTAACGCTACGTCGCTTCGGAACATACCGCTCGACTGGCCGAGCCGTACGGCGCGGCGGCACTACGGCGAGGCGCAGCGGCGTTAATTGTTTTTAGGAAACTCACTCTTTGTCAATGGCACTCATTGTTAAAAACATTTAAGATGCAACTGTTCAATCGAAACTACGAGAAGATGGTGAGTATTCTTTCATCAGGATGGGATAGGATGTGATAGGATGAGATGGTAAGGGATAGGATGGGAAGGATTCAAGGTAAAGAGAAATGATTAATTAGGTGATTACCTGCAAGTAATAATTTTACATTCTGATGTATCACACATACACATACAGTATGTGTTCCACTGCTTTTTGCTAGAATGCACACCTCAGTGCGAATTTCGGCAAATTTACTAAATACAATTTTTATAGACGAATTTTCTTGTTTTGATAAATAAATATAATTCATTTAAATTATTTCGAAGTAAACGTTTTTATACGTGCATTTTCAGACCGTCTCTTTTAACAGAAATAAAATATTTCTCCGATGGAGCTGGTTCACAATACATATATACATATATATATGTGTGTTTGTGTGTGTGTGTTATATAAATATAATAATAGTAACAATATATGTATATATATTATTTCAGTTTAGTTATTCTCTCATAAATTTATATTCTCCCATTTAGATTGCGTTATTCTGTTAGGTTTTCTTAAAAAAACTAAAAAACTACTGGACCGAATTAGAACAAAATCTATTCAGCTCTAAGTTACATTGATACACATCGATTGCATCATCGACCATTTTGATATCACTATTAGTTTTTGAGAAAACGTTAACGAAAAATTTGATCACATACGTACATACGCGCGCGCACACACACACACACACTCACACACGAACAATTTGTTAAAAATAGCCTAAAATTACTCCAATGACCTTGAAACATGGAGATCTGCTAAAAAATCGATTTTCCATTTTAGGGGCAAATACAATAACTTCCCTATAAATCGGGAAGTTAAAAAATTATTTGATTGGGCGGCTGTAAACATTCAAAATCTTAATTTTCGATTCTGTACAGTAAAAGAGTATAATGATCATACAAACTTATTGGAAGAAAGGCGGAACCTGACAAAAACAATTCCTGGGACAAGAAATTTTCACGCATTTAAATCACCGGATGCAGTGTCGCATTTTATTGCTAATTTTCCTATAGTTAATAGGACGAACAAAGCTATATCCACATTTTTTTTCAAATTTTCGAATATTCCCCTGCGGTTACAAATGGCATTTGTTAAAAACACTTGCAAAATAAATGGTTAAAAAAATTATTATCTCGACTGAAATAATTTTAATTAGATACTCCAAAGTCTTTGCTGTAAGCACCACAAAACTCATTTTAATCAGTTTATTAGTTCAACCGTTATAATATTTCAAAGAAAGATCACAGATACAATTTTTTCAAGAAAAATCAAACTTTAAATAGCTGCAAAACCGACATTTTTTGACATTTTGAAAAATCTTTCGATATACGTCTATATGCCTCCAAAGACTACACATATCCAAATTTGAACAAAATCCGACATGTTACTCCGAAAACTGTCCGCTTTCGTATGGAATGTCCCAAATACAGAATTAACTCCCAAGTTTTCAGAACCCTTTTAATTACAAAAACGTCAGTATATTGCTACACAATCATGTTCAAAGTGCAAATATTTCGTATATTCTGATCTCCATAGTTGCATACTTGTTCGAAGGTGCACTTCGTTTCATTTTTCCGATATTCATTATTGACGTATTCTATCGTCCAGTTCACATGTTGTGCAGAATGTAAATACACTTTCTTTAAAATCCTTAAAAATAATCATAATTATATCGCGTTTGGTACTATTTTCATCAAAAAAACATCAGCATTTCAATGGTTACACTGCTATGAAAATCAAATACAAAATTATAGAAATGACTTTTCATTACCAGGTAGCGTACCCTCGCGTGCTTTTGTTCTTGTTCCCCTGGTGTGCATGCTCCGAGAAAGGTCGACCCGGAGACTATAACTGTCATAAAAAAAGGTTCCATTCAAGTGTTTTCGGCTTGGAGCCGATGGCCCGGCACCGTCGAAACATTCTCTCCGAGAATGTTGACCGTCACTAGATGGTTGCTTGCCGTTTGTCAGATAGAATGGTTACGGATAGTGTGAATATCACCATAAGAAATGCATTGAAGAAAGTTTTACGGCAGCTAACCGGCGTGGCGGCATGCTGAACAGATAGTGTGAACATATTTCGAAGAATTTGCAGGTCACCGCCTGTCGTTTGGCAAACGGTGTTAGTGTGAATATCTCCATAAGAAACCCATTGAAGAAAGTTTTGTAGGCGGCTAGCCGGCGACTTTTTGATGGATAATGAGAATCAGCCTTAATACGTAGGGGAGAGTGGTATAATTACGAACGCGGGGTAATTGCGAACACAGCTATTTCAGTCTATTAAAAAAGGAAAAAGTCCAACAGCCAATCGACAGGTCCGAACGCGTTTAGTGTCAGGCAATAAGTGGTAGAGAGAAGCAGTACGTACGGTTCAAGGTAATGTAAGCAGTTCACTATAATACCGACGTAACGCGTAATCGTGAACTGCCTCGTGTAACGCCGCGACGCAAGTGATTGTGTGTGAGTGGGGAGGGCCGCGATAAACGCGAGGACCCGTGAAACAGCATTATTCGTTGCCGAGATTGCGTTCCGCGAATCACCTGTACGACAGTGTATTTAGTGCGAGAGTACATGTGTTACCTATGAGAGCTGACGGCCAGCATACGAAATAAAGACGCAAGGGCGACGAAGCGTATGAGAACGAGTCTCACCCTTCACATTACGCTTATAACTTCAGAACTGGGATTTGAACGAGAGTAAAAGTACACGTGGAAAACTGGCGAGGAAGTGTAGAGGCCCAAGCACGTGGCGAAGCGCTGGGCAAGACGAAACGGAATGGAGCATGAGCGTCCCCGACTTTTCGGTACAGCAACTTAAGGAAATATCAAGCCGAGCAAATCTATCCACCGCCGGTAATAGACTAGCTTTATTGGCTCGATTGGATAACGCATTTCCAAATAGAGCGTGGATTCCGAAAATGGAAGACATGTCGCAGGAAGAGACAGTAAACATACAAGGTCAAGCGGAGACAGCAGCAGAGAGCAAACGAAGCGGCGAGATAGAACAGGCAAGTGCTTCTCTTTATTATAATCGAGAATTAGAGATCCTCCGCCGGGAAAGAGATCTTATTTAAAGAGAGTTAGGGCGGTATTCATAGTCAGTTCTTATTCTTAAGCATTTGCTTAAGTCTTCCCCCTACAATGTATTTATATTATGTGGGGGGGACTTAAGCAAATGCTTAAGAATAAGAACTGACTATGAATACCGCCCTTAGATATAACACGACGAGAAAATGAAATTCTGAGAAGATCGCCAACATCCCTTTCATTACCGACCGAGCGTCCACAAATAAATATCAAATCAGTAACCGAATTGTTAATCGACTATAACGGAGTTTCTGCAGCTTTTGAAAATTGGAAAAAGCAACTAAAGTCGATTCGAGCCCGATATAATTTTGTAAGCTGAATTTTTCTTTAGGTAAGGTAGTCGTCCCGATTGTCGATCAGTTAGTAAAAGGACGAGCTTCTCTTAATGAAAAAGTTGATGAAAATGAATAAAATATCAGAATTTTCTGTTTAAATAGTTAATTTGAATCTTAATATAGATAAGTAGTAGTATAATAAAAAGTTATAATAGATACATTTATACGTGAAAATTATAATTAAACTAGCTGGTTATTGTTGCTCAGTCGCTCGCGAGGAGAGTTATTGTTGCTCGCTCGCTTCGCTCGCTCGCGGAAGGGAGTGGTTGTTGTTCGCTCGCTTCGCTCGCTCACGGATGGGGTTATTCTTGCTCGCCGAGAATTTACCGATCACATTTATAGTTTCCATATATCGTGATGCCTATGATTAGTGATGCCTATAGCTCTTCATGGTTATTTTGTGTGTGGCTCTTTACGAGCCGCACAAGGAACTTACCGATTTGCGAGTTGTACACATACAACTCCCTATAAATAGGGAAGTTAAAAAATATTATAAGAGTTACAATAAAATGCTTTAAGACCGTTTTACTATATTTTTGCTTCTCGATGTGCTTGTAAAGTTTCAGAATTTTCCGACAACTAATTTAGCGTATAGGTAGGGTAAAAACTTTAAGGCATATATAAATATATATATTTTTTTTCTCATTTAATTATTATTAATTATTAAAAATGAAATAGTTGGACGCGCGTCCCCCGCGGCCCCACCCGGCGTTGCCGCGGCCCCTCCCGGCGTTGCCGCGGCCCCTCCCGTCGTTGTCGCGGCCCCTCCAGCCACCGCCTCTGCCGCCTCTCCACCGCAAACTTTGCTTAATTTTTATTTTTCATTTTAAACTTTTTATCTGTAATGTAAAGATTAGCAGAATTATTACATTAGTCATTATTTATAAGTAAGATATTATACTTGAAATCGCTTATTATATGTACTATGTTATACGTATTACTTCTTTTTGATATTTAATTTTATGGCGGAGAATTTCCATCTCCGCCTCCTCCTCCTTCTCCTTGTTGCTTTGTTTTTGTTTTTTTTTTGTTTTTTTTTTTTTTTTTTTTTCATTTTTGTCTTCCTTTGGGAAAATAAATGCAAAATAGCATCAGAATGTGTATAAAATTACAAGTATAGTAACAAAACATTCAAAAAAATATATGTACAGTAGAAAAAGCTACAGATTAACGAAATTTATACGAACGTTTGAAATATTTATATAAAGCATTCCATTGTCAAATCACCGAGGGTTCGGACCCGCATATTTTTGATTTAGCTGAAATTTTTATATGTTTTCATATACATTAAATGAAGTTACTATACCAAATTTTAGGCCTTAATCTTAAAGCCTTAAGGAGTTATGAATTTTTTATTTCTTGTCAATTTTTTCAGCCAAAAATATTTCAAATTTCGATTACTCCATCAAAACAAAAGATATATTAAATTTTTTTCTTTTCTTTTCATTTTGTTTGGTTTGGAATGAGCAATTTTCAAAAAAAAATGGAAAAAATTTTTTTTAACTTTGCTTATAGCTGTTTCTTACATTTTAAACATAAAATGGATAATTTTTCAAAGATTTCTTTAAGAGCGAACGCTTCGATTTTATTTTAAATTCCACAAAATTCTATGCTTAAAAACACAAATTTTAAGCCATGTCCGATTCTGCGATCTCAACTGGTTCTATTTTTTTATAAGCCTCGAAATTCGTACTGCTAACCAAAAAAATTAACGTAACGTTCCTGTTTTTTCGAAAATATCTCAGTAAATACCCAATTTTTAGAAAAATCACAAGAATCCTTTCTTGCAGAGAATTAAATGTACATGAAAAAGCTCTGTATAGTTTTTTCTCGAAAGTTATATTTATTGAGATATACAAAGATAATAAGAATATTTTTTTCAGTATTTAGGAGGAGTATGATAATTGCAATATTGATTTTTGAATATCGAAAAATATTTTTAATATAACTATAAATATAATATAAATATTTACCTATTTTTATATATACGTAATATAAATATCGATACGTATATTTGTATTCAATATATTTTTCAATATTCAAAAATTAATATTGCAATTATCATACTCCTCCTCAATACTGAAAAAAAAATATTCTTGTTATCTTTGTATATCTCAATAAATATAACTTTCGAGAAAAAAATACAAAGAGCTTTTTCATGTAAAATTTGATTCTCTGCAAGAAAGGTTTCTTGTGATTTTTCTAAAAATTGGGTATTCACTGAGATATTTTCGAAAAAACAGGAACGTTACGTTAATTTTTTTGGTTAGCAGTACGAATTTCGAGGCTTATAAAAAAATAGAACCAGTTCAGATCGCAAAATCGGAGGACATGGCTTAAAATTTGTGTTTTTAAGCATAGAATTTTGTGGAATTTAAAAAAAAATCGAAGCGTTCGCTCTTAAAGAAATCTTTGAAAAATGATCAAATTTATGCTTAAAATGGAAGAAACAGCTATAAGCAAAGTTAAAAAAAATTTTTTTATTTTTTTTATGAAAACTCATTCCAAACTAAACAAAGTGAAAAAATAAAAATTTAATTATCTTTTGTTTTGATGGAGTAATCGAAATTGGAAATATTTTTGGCTGAAAAAATTGATAAGAAATAAAAAATTCACAACTCCTTAAGGCTTTAAGATTACGGCCTAAAATTTGGTGTACTAACTTCATTTAATGTATTAGAAAACATATAAAAAAATTTCAGCCAAATCAAAAATGTTCGGGTCCGGACCCTCGGTGATTTGATATGAATGCCCCATATAAATTAACTATTATTCAATGATTTTCGATCATTTAATATCAATATAGAAGTATGTACCATTTCTTTGCCAGATTGTCTTGGCAATCCCCGAGACGGTCCTGCTACACCTAGCACTAGCAGCCGTAGTGGGCTGCACTCCATCTAAAAAAATAAATCAAAGCAACGATAAATTAGTCAATATAGTAGTGTATTGCGACAATCTATCCCTATCTATCCCTCGTTCTGTCTACAGGCTGTTTCAGCGAACACTATACATTGCGTTATTTCCTAAAGTATTAGAGATTATTACATGACATATATGATAGACGTCGTTGAATTCATCTTGAAACACACTAACAACCGAATGTAATAACTTCTTTATAAATCGGGAAGTTAAAAAGAACATTATATAGTTTCATTTAAAAAATCAAATTTGACCACCACATCTCACGCAATAATAACAAATGTTATCAAAATTCGTATTCGCTAATGAATTGGCCCCTTGGAAGCATACAATTCTGTATGAACAATTTTTTTTCATGTCTAATACTTTAGGAAATAACGCACTGTATGTATGTATAGTGTTCGCTGGTACACCCTGTATATCGGTTACGGTTCCCGGTATTCGGAACCGATATTATGGGGGGAAACTCAGCTAAGTGGGAGTGTATGCGCGCACTCACACAAAAACGGGGGCCATACATACACGCACTGTGCGAAAGAGACAGCCGATTTCGTATCGTCGAACTTTCTCCTCGAAAATTGTGTAAATAAAGGTTTTACAGGTATAGAACTTACCGGACGACTTTTCTACAGGACGCTTGGGTCCGTTTGAAGGTCAATAAATACCATATGTTGAAGAAATTGGATATTTCGAAAATGTAAACTTGAGACAGATGCCAATGTCAACAAGCAAGATGGCTACCGAAATCACATTTTCTCAAATATCTCACGACTGGGTGGTTTTTTCGCCAATATCGCGTACGAGCGTCCTATCAACCACTGGTACACTATCACTGATATCCGATTTTTGGCAATTTACCACTTCTGGAAGGCGTAAGTTCGACGATACGATCGCAGGCGACTAGACCACAATAAAAACATGGAAAAAATTGGAAAATTTCACGTAGGAGGCGCTTTTGCAATTTCCCAATCTGTTTTATCATACTATCGTATAAATGGATGAAAAGTCTAAACAGTCGGTAAATGTAAACATAGTTTTGACGGCGCGACGAAAAGCATAGTTGCCAAGTTGCCAGTATTACACTGGTGTCACATTTCCTGTCCATCAACCGGCTCAAGCCGAGATTTTGATTCTCGCGAAACCACAGAACCTCGAGCGTATACGGACGTTCGGAAAAAAATTCCTAACTCCTAAATTAATCCATTTTCACCCAAAGACCCTTAATATTTTTTTAAAGAGGATAAAACGATGCATCGAGTGATCGAATAAAATTTATAGTTCAATAAAAAAAAAATCAAGAGATCTTAATTTTTTATTAAATAAAAAATTGTATGCTACGTTTTTTTATTGCAATTTATTGTCACACGATTACTGACTAACTTTTGTTTGAAAAACTTTGTAATAATTTTGTCCGAAGTGCCTGAAAAATCACAACCACTATTTAGAGCACATAGATTTTAGAGATCAAGGATATTTTCGTTCCTATCTTTTGTCTATATATATATTTTTGCTTACAGGGAGATACTATTGGGTCTGATTTTCTAATAACTCGATTCAATAAATCCCTGTTGATAAACTCCTCAAATTTGAGAATGGACAGTTATATTAGTAGTAACTGAAATTTAAATGGGATGAAGGGCAAAAGGAAATAAATAATAATACAAATTACGAACTGATTAATATATTATTATTGAGATACATTTAAATATCTACTCACGAACCGTGTCAAATGGATCCTCACTCATTTTATTGCCGTGACACTTCGTATACGAGGAAAATCACGCGCGAGTACCAAAAGAAACCGAAACTTTACACTCGACAGTTCTCCACGAAATGGAAAACGAATCCGTGAACCACGCACTGACACGCACCTCGACTTCTCGACTTCGTTCTCCAAAAGGAACTGGTCTTCTACCTGACCTTTCCTCCCATTTTCCGGTCAAATTACAAGTGCCCCCTGCTCCCCGCTTCGCAGAAGTATTGTGGCAAGCAATAAATGTACGATGCATTATTTGGCGAGAGTGCGCAGGTTTGGGCTCGCGTCTTTTCGCCAGTGATTATTTTTTTGTACGTGGTTATCTCAATATTTCTGCGAAACGGGGGGCAGGGAACACTTGTAATTTGACCGGAAAATGGGAGGAAAGGTCAGGTAGCAGATCAGTTCCTTTTGGAGAACGAAGTCGAGAGGTCGAGGTGCGTGTCAGTGCGTGGTTCACGGATTCGTTTTCCGTTTCGTGGAGAAATATCGAGAATAAGGTGCAGTTTCTTTTGGTATTCGCGCGTGATTTTCCTCGCGTACGAAGTGCCACGGCAACGTGAGTCGCTCGCCCTGACATACGTAATAATCAAACAAAAGAAATAATACAAAAATTTATACAAAATTTATTATACAAGAACAGAAATCTATAAGAGATACTTACGGCAACATTACTATATATACACATACACATACACACACTATATATATATATACAATATGAATTAAATGAAAAGTGGTGTGAAGCAAAAAGAAATTTAACACGACATTTTCCGAGTCCTTCTTTTTCAATTTGGAGATGCAAAGTAGTAAAAGAAACTCTGGCTCTAAAATTTCGCGAACTCACGCATCACAACACTCAGGCACGCATCTTGCGATTGTTCGCCGGAAACTGTCGCAGTTCGCGCTTCGGAAGGGCCTCTGCCCTCACCTCTGAGTCCCGAATCGGTGATCCATTCCGATGACGCAGTTAGTCTACTACGCATGTCGCTTATTGCTTCATAAACATATCATATATCATATCGCTTGCAGCCGCACGAATTCTAAGAAATAGTGACATGGTGTCACCTTTAGCATACCACTGGGTATTCTTGAATTCTTGAATTGAATTTTAAATTTAAATAATTATGTGGCAAGGATTTCCCACAACGCTAAGCATTGTCAAGTTTCCAACAATCTGAAAAATACCAAATTCTATACCTGAAATTCTTCTAAAACTTACTTGAATAAAAAATTACTTGAACTAAAAATTACTTGAATATTGAGTAAAGGCTTTTCCATTTATGGCCTGTAATACATTACGTGAATCGTTACAAATAATATACATGTATTACTAGGATTACTGAATATACATTCAGCTAAAAAACTAGAAGCATGTACCGTAATATTAAAGTTTATATATAATCAAGCTAGGGACAATTGGATAACGCTCTAACGTCAATATAATCATTTATATTTGATATAAATATATATTTATATATACATAAATAGATATTTGAGAAAATGTGATTTCGGTAGCCATCTTGCTTGTTGACGTCGGCACCATGTTTATTTACATCGGGCATCTGTCTCAAGTTTACACTTTCGAAATATCCAATTTTTTCAACATATGGTATTTATTGGCCTTGAAACGGACCCAAGCGTCCTGTAGGAAAGTCGTCCGATGAGTTCTATATCTGTAAAACCTTTATTTACACAATTTTCGAGGAGAAAGTTCGACGATACGAAATCGGCTGTCTTTCTCGCACATTGCGTGTATGATATTATGAGCAGAATATATGTACAAACACCATTTGGTAGGTAAGAAGGAAAAAGAATTTTGTTATCGACAGTTATCGATTATTATTATATGTATAACAGTTATCGATTATTTATTTTCCCCAGTGACCGCTTCAAAACAATGTCGTGTTAATCGATTTGTTTATAAACAAAAATAAGTTTCCCCCCTTATATCGGTTCTACAACTGTTCTTTTTTTTCGTTTTTATATCGATTACGGTTCGGTAACTGTTATTTTTCGGTTATTAGGTACAGACGATATAGAACAAATATAATATCAGTTCTCAAGAACCGGAACCGTAACCGAGATACATGCTAGAACCGTTATATTTATAAATTCATAACAGTTACATAACAGTCATAACATGCTTTCGGTTCTTCATAACGACTTCAGTCAGAACCGAAATTTTACACTTTGAAACAGTTACTTTTGAAACCATTTCATCCCCAGCACTGACATCAAAATAACAAACAAAATAATGCACAGTTCTATACGTACATCGTCGGACTTTTCTTCTTGTCTCGGGGATTGTCGAGGAACTCCCTCGCTGCTTTTAATCTAAAAAAAATGAAATTATATTACAACACATTCTTTATTTTACGCGTAGCGATAAAAATATGAATGGGGAAAAGGCACGGACACCTATAGTTCATTACATGCAAACTCGGACACTTTTCGAGTAACATCTCGGATGTTGATGAATTTTGAATATGTTGTAGTTTTTAGGGATGTATAAACGTTTTACAGCTCTTTGAAATTTACTGTTCACTTTTTTTCTGTCACATTTAGCTCTTAAAACACTTTAACAGTGGCCATAGGAAAATTACTTGAATAGAGCTCTGTGCATTGAAATCCACTGATTCGAGCTGCCGAGTGTCCGTATTTTGAAAAGTGGTCCGTAAAGAGGACGAATAGGATTTATATCCTCACTTTTTTGCAAAAGTGTAAACACACTTCGCTAGTGTCATATAAAACATGATTAATAGAACTTAATTTTCAATTAAATGATAAAGATTTGATAATAATTTTGAGGTAAAATAAATTTGAGAGTTCTTGGAAACACGTGGCCACGTTTATTAGAAAAACATAAAGATCAGAAAATATCAAAAGGTGCATGAGCACACGACATACACACACTTCGGACAACGCAGAACAGAAAAAAGTGATCGGGAAAACAAAAAGAATCGCAGGCGCATCACGTGATCACATCATACGCACCCGCGTCACATAATGAAAAAGCGCGAAATTTAACATGTCCAACCTCAACACTCCCCCTAATTGAGTGCTTTTTACATACTATCAATGGTAGTACAACAAAAAAATGTGATCTCAATTTTAACAAAAAAAATAATCAATTACGCAAAAAAAAATTGCATCTTTGTCTATAGTTTCTATCACAGAATGATCATACAAAAAAAACTTACAATCTAACTACTCCTAACTCTAAACGTAAGTTTACAAACCTATCACGGGGTATAGGTTTCGTCAGAATATCTGCGATTTGATGCTTGCTAGAAACATAGGAAACGCATATTTTCTTCTCATTCAACTTTTCGCGTATGTAATGATAACGTATGTCCACATGTTTCGTTCTCTTGTGGAACTCGGGATTATGTATTAGTTTAATTGCACTTTGATTGTCCAAGAGGATTGTCGTCGGCTGTGTCATCGATTCCCCTATATCACACAGCAACTGACGTATCCATGCACACTCCTGAGTTGCACATGAGGCCGCTATGTACTCCGCTTCCGTTGTGGACAAAGAGACTGTAGACTGTCGACGACTATTCCAGCTCACTGCTCCGCCACTCAGTTTAAAAATGTATCCAGTAGTTGATCTCCTGGTGTCAACGTCATTGGCGAAATCTGAGTCTGAAAATCCCATCAACATCTCAGATCCTGGAGTCTTCGTATATAATATCCCATGATCGATAGTGTTCTTGAGGTAATTAATAATTCTCTTAATTGCATTCCAATGGCTGTTCCCATGATTATTAAGATATCTGCTCACTACTCCCACTGAGAAAGCAATGTCTGGCCTCGTAACTATTGCTGCAAAAATCAGACTACCAACAGCTTCTCGGTATGGCATGTTTTCCTTTTTATCCTCTTCCATCGGGGATGATATGCGTGTATGCACATCCGCCGGCGTTGATGCTCCTGTTGCATCTTCCAGATGAAATTTTTCAAGAATTCGTTTAATGTATCTCCTTTGATGAATGAATATTGACCCATTCTCTTCATCATGTACTATTTCCATGCCCACGAATTGTCGCACGTTATCACAGACCGTAATTTGAAAACTTCCTTTGAGTTGGAAAATAATCGCCTGCAGTTCCTTTTCATCTTTACCTAGGAGTATTCCATCGTCTACGTATAGAGCCAACAGAATTCTTGAATTTTTAAAATAGACGCATTTATCGGCGTTGCACTGTTGAAATCCAATTGATTTCAGGAATCGATCAAATTTTTCATTCCATCGACGAGATCCTTGTTTGAGTCCATACAAGGCCTTTTTGAGTTTACATACTTTGCCCTTTTTTATTCCTATTCCCTTTGGAGGAAACATGTAAACCTCATCCTCAAGTTCTCCATTTAGGAATGCCGTCTTTACGTCAAATTGTTTTAATTTATAGTTTCGTTGTACTCCCAGTGCTAATAATATTCTAATAGAATCATATCGAACTGTTGGTGAAAATGTTTCCGTGTAGTCTATGCCTTTTTGTTGTGCAAAACCTCTGGCACACAACCTTGCTTTGAATCGATAAACTTCATTATCATTTGCTGGTTTAACACTAAAGACCCATTTCGAATCAATAATATTCTTGTTTTCCGGAAGGTCCGTTACATCCCATGTTTCATTAATTTGAAGAGCATTGATTTCCTCTTGAATAGCTGAACACCATTTATCTTTCTCCTCGGTTTTCATGGCTTCTTCAAATGTTTCCGGAATTTGAATATCTGCGTAACAAAGTTCAAAACGTTCTGGCTTCTTTATTAAACTTCTATCACGCAGCGCGTATTTTCCGGAAACTTCTGGTTCATAGTCGTCGACCTCATCATCACATCCTTCATGTCTTGAGTCTTCAGTAGTTGCATTCCTCGAATCCATCTGCTCATTATTGGAGTTGTCTGCGCTTACGTCAGGAAGTATCACTGGGATGTTCTTCCTCGCTTCAGGCTTTGCTTCTTCATTGAATGAAACATTACGCGAAATCTTAATTTGTTTAGTTGTCGTATCAAACAAACGATAGTTTGCTGAATTTCCATCATAACCCACTAACATTAATTTTTTGCTTTTAGAAGCCAATTTAGTCCGCAATTCTTTTGGAATATGCATAAACGCATCGCTACCGAAAACTCTTAAGTGACCTAATGTGGGAATCTTCCCCGTCCACATTTCAAATGGTGTTATATTCGTTACCTGACTATTGGTCGTTCTATTTAAAATATAGATGGCTGTGTTCACAGCTTCTGCCCATAAGTACAATAGAACATCCTTCGCATACAGCATCGAACGAGCACATTCTACAATCGTTCTCATATCCCGTTCCGCTCTCCCGTTCTGTTCGGGAGTGTATGGAGCAGTCGTTTCTAATTCTATCCCTTTTGCAGAAAGGAATTGTTTGAATTTTTCATTACAATATTCACGACCGTTGTCTACATGTAAGACCTTTACAGAATTTCCTGACTTATTTTCCGAAAATCTACAAAACTCTTTGAAACATTCTAATGTGTCATCTTTGTGTTTGATAAAAAACACTACTCTATAACTTGAATGATAATCTTTAAATAACACAAAATACCTTGCCCCACGAACAGATGGGATTGACATCGGACCACAAAGATCACTATATATTACTTCTCCTAACTTTGTCTCTTTAGGTTTTGAAGATTCGAACGATAACCTATGTTGCTTTCCATACATACAAGCTTCACATACAAAATTTTCGCAATCTGACAATTTTATTCCCTTGATCAAGTCTTTAGAAATCATTTCTTTAATACGCTTGACATTCACATGGCCCAACCTTTCATGCCATTTCTGCAAACTACTTTCTATTACTATATTCGCTTCTTGTGACAAAATTGTTTTAAATTGCATTTGATACAAATTGTTTTCTTCTCGAGTAGCTATTGCACTAAGTATCCTGTTCTTATAAATGTTTGTTTCTCTACCTTCTTTAACAATTCGCATACCTTTCTTTGTAATTACTCCCTCAGAAAACAAATTTTTATTTAAATTTGGAACATACAGAACTTCCTCAATTATCGAATCGTACCATTTACCCTTAATTAACTTTTGAATTCGTACATTACCTTTTCCTTGTACAGTTAATTCTTGTCCGTTACCCAATATTACATTCGCATTTCTACTTAATCCCTGGAAGTCTACTAGAAAATCTCTTCGATATGTCATATGTGAGGTTGCGCCACTATCCAAAATCCATATGTCATTATCTAGATTTGACCAATCATTATTTTCACTTATATTGAAAGCAGAAAAATTTTGTTGCGTAAAATTCTGTTCTTCTTTACTCCGGGGTTTCTTTTCTGCCCGACATTCTTTTGCGAAGTGACCTTTCTTTTGACAATTGTAACACGTTATTTTTGACTTATCGAATTTTGAATGTAATTTCTTGTCATCACGCTTAAATGACTTCCTCACACGAGATGAGGCTGCAAAAGCCTTTTCGGAATTGTCAACCTCCATCAAATTATTCTCTTCATCGATTAATCGTGATGTGAGATTTTCAATCGTCTGTTTGCTTTCGTCCAACGATAGCCATGCTTGACGAAAACTTCGAAATTTAAGAGGTGCGCTTCCGAGTACTTTAGTGATTATTGCAGTTTCGCTTACCGTTTCGCCAGTGTCCCTTAGTTGTCGTGCAAGATTCTCTACCTTAGCAATATGATTTGCAATTGAATCATTTGGGTCCATTTTGTAATGAGCAAATTTTTCATGCGCCAGCATCTTATTGACCTCAGTCTTTTGTTCATAAATTGCGTCCAATTTGCTCAGTACCTCCATCGACGTTTTGCAATTCTCAATCAGCGTAATTTGACTGTAATCCATAGCAGATGTTAATAGGAACATAGCACAAGCGTCATCCTTTAACCATTTTCTTTCCGCCGCGATTTCTGCTATTGTTGATGCTGCCGTCGTCTCCGGCTTTACTTGCACGCCACGTGCAATATCGAAAAGATCCCTTGCACGCAAGGCACATAATAATTGAAATTTCCATTGATGATAGTTCTTACCATCAAATTTGGTAATTGATGTGACATCCACCCTATTTTCAGTCATCGTGGTCTATATATATGACGCTGATACTTTATGCGTTCGTACGTATAGGTTATGTTTTACCCACGTGCTTCATATACCACGTTTTTCCCATACAGCGTGTTCCTTATACACACAACATAAACTCTCTAGCGCTCTGGGCCCATAACCTTTTGAGGTAAAATAAATTTGAGAGTTCTTGGAAACACGTGGCCACGTTTATTAGAAAAACATAAAGATCAGAAAATATCAAAAGGTGCATGAGCACACGACATACACACACTTCGGACAACGCAGAACAGAAAAAAGTGATCGGGAAAACAAAAAGAATCGCAGGCGCATCACGTGATCACATCATACGCACCCGCGTCACATAATGAAAAAGCGCGAAATTTAACATGTCCAACCTCAACAAATAATAATTACAAAGTGAATATTATTATGTTAACTTAACAATATGTGGAATGCACGTTTCATCAGAAACGATTAAGTTAGGATTGTACACAAATGCTAGGGAAATGAAACTGTTTACAAACATTGATAGCCAACTCTCGTAAGACACGTTTAGACTGTTATTCACACAGTTATTCCTCAGTTTGAAAGTTGCTCGACACTCAATTCAAACAAAATTATTAAAAAATTACCCAACAAATTTGCTAATAAATACAAAGAGTAGATAATACTAAATTTATTAAATTACGAAACAAAGGGGGAGTGTCGATAAGGCCCTTTTTTTGCACCAGACCGATTCTTCTCAAACTTGGCAGAAATAATGCCCCCCATAGGCCACATAATTCCTGAAAACCGTTTATCGATAGGCCACTTTGTTTCGGAGAACTGGGTGCCTAAACTTTTTAGATTTACATGGGATTTTGTACACCTCAGGATTCATTGCTGTATTTCTTACTGTTCCCGTTTCACCCCAGTAATGCCACTTCGTCAAAAACTGTGCATATATATAACCTATAAAATATGTAATCCGGAATATCCTAGTCGAGTGCGCACATACCTAACGCGCAGCTTATATGGAGGGAGGTCTATGAGGCCCTTTTTTCAACCAACACCGAATCTTCTCAAACTCGGCAGAAATAATGCTCTACATAGGCCACATAATTCCTGAAAACCGTTTATCGATAGGCCACTTTGATTCGGAGAACAGGATGACTGAACTTTTTAGATTTACATGGATTTTGTGTACCTCAGAATTCGTTGTTGCATTTCTTACTGTTGCCGTTTCACCCCAGTCATGTAACTTTGTCAAAAACTGTGCATATATATAAGCTATAAAATATGTCAGCCGGAAGATTCTAGTCGAGTGCGTACATACAGAACGCACAGCTTATATTTAAAGATTTTACCCTTTTTGACTCTGGTTATTGGGACGGGGGCCAAACCCGACATTCTCGCACATTGGCGCGGCTGAGGTATTGCGTCTGGTCGTAGAAACAGACCCTTTTTGAGTGTCTGCAGGTAGAGATTGTTTTTTTCTACACAGGATATTCGCTATGCGCGTCCTTGCGCATCCGCGCACCGAAAAATAGATGTTGCGGATGTAGTATGAAAAAGAGGGCGCGCAGTTTCCGCGTGAGGTCATTCGAGAGGTCCGAACACGAGAGGCCCAGTTAGTTGGAAAGAAGCGCTCGGACGAAGAAAAATAAAATACGCTTTAGAAAAAGGAAGAACACGCCTTCAGTTAATCACCTTTCAGGTTTAAACGTCGTGAACGTTGTAAAGGACGGGCTATTTTATACATAAAGAATAGAAAAACATAAAGAATAGTGAAAAACTGTGAAGTTAAAAAACAGAATAGAATTGAGGAATCAGCAATCTACAATCTACAACATCAATCAACTACAACAGACATGCTCAACTGGGCGGTTGGCGAGCACGGGTACCCATTTCGACCCGCGATCGAGGCGCGAGTCAGCCTGTGAGCAGTCCTATCGGCGGTATATTTTGGGTGGGGAGAGCAACATTAGTGTGTGTGCGCGGACTCGTGTCGTAGCTACGTTGGAAGAAGCGGTGAACCCACATTCACTAAGCGCTAACAAGAATATCACAATTATTATGCGTTTTATTGATTATTCTGTCCGGAATATTGGAATAACTGTCCCATAAGAAATACACAGGGTTAGTTTAGTTCACTTTTCTGCCGCGAGAGGCGGTAATCTCGTGCTGAATACCCTTAAGAAGTAAAGAAAAATGGGAAAAAGACGCCGGGAGTCACCCGTAAATCAGGAGCAAGAAAGATTAGAAAAGCGTGTTAAACGATTAGAGAAGAAGCTAAGACACAAGAAGAAGAAGCGAACGCATCACCGCAAGAAATCGACGTCGAGCTCGTCAGAAAGTTATTCTTCAGACAGCAGTGAGAATAATTCTAGATTGCTTTCTTTAGCCAATCTCATTATGCCGACATATTACGCATACATTAATCATTTCGATATCTGCAGGCTCTAACCTGTACAGATTTTCTAAATACAAGAGAGATAATGCGCGGCAGACCTATTCTGTGTGAGCGAGTATAGGCGCTATCCTATACTGATTCTCTAAATACAAAGAAATAATGCTCGACAGACCTATTCTGTGCGAGCGAGTATAGGCGCTAACCTGTACAGATTTTCTAAATACAGAAAATTACGCTCGACGGACCTATTCTGTGCGAGCGGGTATAGGCCCTAACCTATACAAATTTTCTAAACATAGAAACAATGCTCGACAGACCTATTCTGTGCGAGCGAGTATAGACGCCAACCTGTATTTCCTTTCTCTCTCTGTGTTCTCTGTGACGTAGGCCCTAACGTACTGGACCACAGCCGACTCTAGTCGGCTGTGACTGGACAGAATTTAGTCACAATACGATACGGATTTTATTTCAAATATATTTTAATATGAAAAATCGCAAAACAGGTAACAAGAGATGTAAGAACTATTTCTATTGACGCACATTTGATCGATAGGGAGTCTATCCATGCCCAGGAGCGAGAGAAATTCACGCTCGCGTGAAAGGGATGGCCTGTGTGCAGACGACGCGCAGAGATCGAGCCTGCCAGAAATCGACGACGTCACGAGTGCACCGCCATTACCGACAACCGACGATCGGCCGCAGACAAACAAGACAGGCAGCGCCCAATCGTCTAATGTTACAGCGTCATCCGCGATAAGTTCCGTATTAGATATCGAAAAAGCAAAATACGCGGAAAGCGAAAAAATCCTTAGCGACGAGATTTTAAATGTCATTGGACAACGGCTTGCACAGGAACGTGCGTTAGCATCCCCGATACATTCGAGTTTCGCAGTTCGCTGGGCGAAAACTTTAAAGATGGGGCTTCCTACAGGGGAAAGATCCAACTTGGTTAAAAAATATCCGCCCCCTAGTAATTGCTCATTTCTGGACCCGCAGAAACTTAACGCAGAGGTCGAACACTCAATCAGTGAGAGCGCACGCATGCGAGATAATAGAATCAAAGATAAGCAAGGAAGATTAGGTGCGTGCTGATCGGGCTTAGCGAAAACCATGTCGTTTCTTGTAGCGCGAGAATCTCCGGAAAACTTAGAAATGATAGAATGTCTGAGCGACGTTTGTCGATTGATAGCCGATTCGGTACATGATGAAACTATCATCCGCAGGAATTTAATTCTCGCAAACATTAATTCGGCATTGAAGGATACCTTAAGCACAACCGTGGTAGATGATTCGCTTTTCGGGAAAAATTTGACGGAAAATTTAAAAACCGCGAAAGTTCTGGAGCAATCTGCCGTGGAACTTAAGACACCTAAAAATCCAATATTTAAAAGCGCAAAAAACTCGAAGGGCCCGCCATATCGTCAATTGTTTCAATTCGATGTTTCACATCGTGACAAGTTCGTACAGATATCAGGGGTCTCGTCGTGCGGAGCAGCCGCAGAATGCGCAGCGAGGCGTCTACAGGAGTTCGAAAAGGAAGCACTACTCGAGGAGGCGATAGATAATCATGTAGGTTGTACTGTAGGACGGTTAAAATTATTTTATAATAATTGGAAGGTTCTAACTTCAGACCCAGTGATTTTAGCATGGATCAAGGGTTATAAGATACCGTTCAAATCTTTCCCGCGACAACCAAAACCCGTCTTACAGACGGAACTTCCTGCGGAAGTTAGGATAGATACGGCGACAGTAATCTCACAACTGATTGAAAAAGGCGTAGTGACCGAATGTGATCCAGTTAAAGATCAGTTTCTATCGAACATATTTCTTGTACCAAAACCAGATAAGACTTACAGACTAATTTTAAATCTTAAACATCTAAACGAGTTTGTTGAAGTAGAACACTTTAAACTCGAAGATTATAAGACAGCTACAAAATTAATAGAGCAAGATGATTATATGTCGACTATCGACTTAAAGGACGCATATTATTTGATATCTATTGAAGAGTCATATAGAAAATTCTTAAGATTTCAATTTGAAGGAAAATATTATGAATTTAATTGTTTGCCATTTGGGTTGAGCTCGGCACCTATGGTTTCCACAAAACTAATGAAACCCGTAATAGGGTTCTTAAGACAATTAGGTCTATGTTCGGTGCTGTATCTTGATGATTTTTTACTGTTAGGAAGCACTCATATAAAATGTGTTGACAACTTTAACAGGACCCGTAATTTACTAAAGAATTTAGGATTTATACTAAACTATAAGAAGAGCCAAACGAAACCTTCAAAGGGGTGTAAGTTTTTAGGGTTCATCTTTGACTCATCTTCTATGTCCATAGAACTTCCCACAGAAAAAAGAATGGTTGTTAAAGACTTGATAAGTCGTTTTCGTAGATTATCTCAATGCAAGATAAGAGACTTTGCGAAATTTATTGGTACGATTGTAGCTTGCTGTCCTGCCATTAAATACAGCTGGTTATACACAAAAGATTTTGAACGCCAAAAATTCAGAGCTCTTGCAGAAAATAATGAGAATTACGAGACTATTATGACATTAAAACCGAGTGTTGAAAATTTTGCATGGTGGGAGTCACATATTATTTGTGGCAGTAATACAATTAACAATTCAGAATTTTCTGTGGAGATTTTTTTTTCCGAATGCGTCGTTAACAGGCTAGGGAGCTGTATGTAATAATCAGAAGTGTAACAGGTTTTTGGACTAAAGACGAGCAACAACACCATAAAATCGATTAGAGTTAAAGGCAGCTTTCTTTGCACTTAGATGTTTTGCTAATCACTTGCAAAATTGTAATATTATACTCAGGCTAGAGAATACCGCAACAATAGCTTACTTTAATAGAATGGGTGGAATTCAGATCGAGAATTTAAACGACATTACAAGAAAAATCTGGCAATGGTGCGAAAAACGTAATATTTGGATTTTTGCCTCGTATATTAGCTCCGAGGATAACGTGGAAGCAGACATCGAATCGCGTAGATTAGAACCCGAGACAGAATACGAACTAGAAAATACTGCCTTCACAGTACCTTGGAGAGATTTTTCTTTTACGCCTTCCCTCCGTTTAGCATAATTTTGAAGACTCTTCAAAAAATTAGAAAGGAGGAGGCAGAAGGAATAATAGTAGTACCTGACTGGCCTACCCAGCCATGGTACCCACTATTCCAGTCTATGTTAAAGACAGACCTTATCAGATTTAAACCTAATAAGAATCTTCTAATTTCTTGTAACAGACAACCACATCCTCTTTGGGAGTGCCTTACCCTGGTGGCAGCCAGATTATCGGGCAAGCCTTGACTGCACAGGGGATTCCAGAAACTGCCTCATCTATTATGATGGCTTCGATTAGCGCATCCACGCTAAAGAATTACGACGTAGCCCTAAAGAGATGGTGGTCTTTCTGCGTTAGAAATTCAGTAGAGGTATACGAGCCATCTATACCAGAAGTTTTAACATTTCTTACGCAATTATATGAAGAGGGATTATCCTATAGTACTATTAACAGTGTTAGATCAGCCATATCGTTAATATCTTTTACTGAGATTGCACAGGATGCTCGCATACAGCGTTTATTTAAGGGTATTTCAAACCTAAGACCTTCGAGACCTAAATACGATTTCACTTGGAACTCGAAGGTCGTCCTTGACTATTTTATAAGACAGGCGTAGAATGAGGAATTAGAGCTGAGCAGTTTATCTAAAAATCTAATTACTCTTCTTGCGTTAGTTACGGGACACCGAATGCAGACGTTCTCCCTCATCGAACTGAGAAATGTCATTAAGTCAATCGATAAAATAGAAGTATTGATTCCAGCGCATATTAAGACATCAAGAAGGAATGCGGTACAACCGTTGTTAACGTTACCTTTTTTTTTAGTAATCGGAAAATATGTGCAGCATCAACATTACTATCTTATTTAGAGAGAACAAAAAACATCCGGAATTCGGTGAAAGAATTATTTATTTCTAATTCTAAACCAATTAAGGCGGTGTCTGCGCAAACCCTAAGTCGTTGGGTGAAAGAGACATTAAAGTGTAGTGGGATTGATACTATTATTTTTTCAGCATATAGTACGCGCCATGCATCCACCTCGGCTGCAAAAAGATTAGGAGTTGACTTAGATCTTATAAGGAAAACTGCGGGTTGGACAAAGGAGTCGACAACTTTTGCAAAGTTTTACGACAGAGAAGTCAGGTCGGACAATAAACAATTTTCCCTGTCTATATTAGAGGGATAATACGAAAAATTTGTATCTCGCAGATTTGGCTATCATGAAACAAAAAGTTTGTTCGGTTTGCCGTAATTAGACTGTAAACATCTACAATTTGATCTCGAGGAGGAGGCGCGAAATACAATTAGATAATTGAACGAACTTACCTGGTGAAGTTCAATTGGAATTGTATGAGCGCCTCCTCCGAGATGATCAAACCCACCCCCTTTCTTTGTTATAGAGACCCAGTATCTATTATCATAGATAAACCCAATTTATTACGGCAAGACTTTGAAGAAAATGAATAACATGGCCGGCGTCGCGAGCAACTTTTGTTTTTACTTTAAAAGTGTGGTATCATTGGCATAGAGTAGGGAAACTACAATTTGATCATCTCGGAGGAGGCGCTCATACAATTCCAATTGAACTTCACCAGGTAAGTTCGTTCAATTATCTAATTATAGCTTTAGAACTTGCATATACTAAGAGAAACGAGAGTAACAAACGTAGCGTTACTTACAATGTTTTCGGCGTTACTTTCCATCACGATGGTTAGCTTCTGAATGAATTTCACCAAGGATGCCAGGGAGCACACGTACAGGAGTCACAGATATTTGTGTGGGAGCGTGTAACACAAGCCACGCATTGGCGCAACATACTATAATACTATAATATTGAATATTCTAATACTATAGTATTGATTTGCATCATTTATTAATAATAATTACAACAACTTGTTTATTATTGCGTTATTTTAGCAAAAATTAACTTTATATGCACATATAATAATTACTTACATTTTTAGGAGTAATATTACGTTAATATTAATTCATATTGATAATACATAATTTACATAGCATAACACTAAACACATTACAAACGTATTTTATTTGTTAGAATAACACTAAACACATTATAGACACAGTTATACTTATAGTATATTGAATTTTTGAAAAAAAGGTAAAGAAAGTAAGCCAAGTAAACACGCAGAGGTGCTTCGAAAAAAGAAATAAGTTGTCACTGTTCATACTGGTGACATAGTATAGAGTATGAAAGGACGTGTGTACGTGTGCATAATGTGTGAGTTGTCTGAAGTGTTCATATTTTCATAACAACAGAAACAGATTTGCCGCGGTGCTGATCGTATGATCAAAAAGGCGATGAGCATGACGTAGGTCTCCTTCCAGTGCGCGATATCTCCTTCCAGTACGCAAAAAAACCCTTTCCAATGTGTAATTGCGCGCGCATCGATCCCTTCTCCTTAATAATCGAAGGAGGTCGATGCAAGCGAAGAATCGGGCACTCTACGTACAGACACGGCCGGAGGAAGACGTTCTCCAAACAGAGTCCGTGGACGAGACACGATACGCATTTGAGGAGTCAAGCCGACTCAACGATAAAGTCAAGCCGCCTTTATCGTTCTCGGTGCGTAGGCGCCTCAAACCGAGGAGTCGCCGGAGCAAACCGTCTCCGGGGCATAGATTCACGAGATTCTAAATTAGATTACAATTCTCTGAACGTAATGTCGTAGCAGTCATATTTTATAAAAATATATTCATGATTCAACATAGATTAACTTCACAATCATTAGTTAACCTCCATCAATCAATTCATTTGTTTAATGATTTCGGAGTATAATTACGAATAATTTCGTAATTCATAAATTGAGTAAAGATTTATAATCTAAACTAATTTTATTACCTAAATTAATTGGTCAAGATATAATTGAATATTGAATCTCGATCGGAGTGAGGTGCTTGCGCACCGAGAGCGTTAATTACGATTTTCGTGTCGTGTGTCGTCCATGTATTGGAGAGCTCCGTATTGATTGGCAAGCAATTTCTGTTTAATAGAGTTTTCTGATTTATTAGAAAACTCTAAGTTGATAATAGAGATAGCGGTATTTGAATCACCCCGAGAGCAGAAGCTTGGACAGAGTCATACTATTTTGTGTATCATCTTAAAAGCTTTCTTGCTCTCCGGTGTAACGAGTACGTCTGTGATGCTTTATTTTGCGATCCTTGAGAGGATCAAAGGGTAGCGGTAACTGTGTCATCCTAAATCAGGGTACTTGGAAGGAACCTCACATTAATTGTGCCTTCCTCAAAGCTCTCCTAATTTCCGTAGCCACAGAGACGTCTGCGATACCTTTGTTCTAATAAACTCTTTCAAAATTAGATCACAAATATTATTTGCTTGCCTTTCGATACGTACATTGGTAAGGCGTTTGTGTAAACTCGAAACTAGTATCGGTTCCGCGTTTATAATAGAGAGAGAAATTTCCTGCGTGCGTATTCCGCGAAATAAGAAACAAATTTCTTGCGTGCGTGTTTGTTATGTTTCTACATAATCGATAATATGAGATAGACGACATTTATTTACATAAACCTGAAGTTCTATATGATAAAACAGAAAATATATTTATTTTGTTCAATGCAATTTCCAAGAACATCAAATTTATATTTGATTCATTGAATTCTATTCGTCGCTACTGGGGTCCGGTGGTCCGAACTACACGTAATTTAAATAAAATCTCATTATTTCTATTTCACACGTCTGTGAAATCTCATTAATGTGACTGATTCTTATATCGAATTGCTGCTTATTTGAAGAGTTCCTGTTGTAATATTTCGATTCTTTCGAATATTTCAAACAGCCTTTTCTCAGAGCTGGAAAGTCGCTCATGCAGCATTAGCCGCGACGTGGGGGAGTTGGAACTTTTAACCGTCATCCCTCCAGCATAGGAAAGAGTCATGCTCATCTAATTTCCGAGAACAATCCCCACCACTTTTTAGCCCAATTTTCGGGTATAAAAAGGGCTGAGGATTGTGTCTCGGGGGCTCATTTGAAATCCAGTTCGAGTTTAGTACGCGGCTTAGACTGGAAGCGAGATCGAGCATAAGACTCTTTCGAGACTATTTTAACGATACAGTACGTAGAGTTCTGTTAAGTATTATTTCAAAGTTCTTTTGAGACCCCGCACTAGATCTATGCGTAATCTTTAAGTTAATAACATATTAGATTCGGGATACACTTTTACTCAAACATTTGTAAAGTCCCGTTAGGATATTTTGAATATATGTAACCATTTTCTTTGTAAAACAGAGTATTCAATTAGACACATCCTATCCTGAACGTTCCAATAGCAGTAACGTCCCACAATTAGTATACTTTGCCGCTCAAGTATATTAAATTCAATATAAAGGTTACGAGGCTACCTAACACCCTAACGCGGCTCCCGGTGACGAAATAAGCATCGGTTCGTCCGCTCCTATCACTCCCAAACGGCTCCCGGTGATGAGATAAGCACCGGTTCGTCCGTGGGTTTTCCTAAGGTGCGATTCACTCGCTACCAACCAACTAATTAGCATCCAAAATCCAACAACCTCGGCTTTCGCACACGCCTCAAGCCTCGGCTCGTAACAAACTGGTGACAGCGGTGGGATACTGCTAGATTAGTGACCGTTCAGGTTTGATTGTCTAATATTTTCAATCGCGATTGGCACTCATATAAGACCGAACACGTCTTTGAGGCCTACACACATCGTGAGGACATTTTAAAATTGATACAATTGTCACAATTGTTGATAGAAAAAGAGTAGTTCAAGCACACAGGAATTTGTGCAGTTAACAATTAGAATCCAAAGATTCTAAGGAAGAATTTTCTGTAGTATTTGATCAAATTATAATATTTGGTAACCATGTCTCAGGAAAAAGCTTCTGCTTCATCTGAGGACATAGCTAGTTTAACTTTGTCAATGGCTAAGTCTATGTCATTACTCACACAGCGTAATTTCATACAATACGCTACGACACCGATACCGGCTTTTAACGGTGAAAACCCACCACTCTCAGTTTTTGCACAAAGTGTAGAAAACGGTTTAGCTTTAATTCCACCAGACACCGAATCAGAATTTTTGACGATAGTATTAACAAAACTTACCGGGGCTGCAAGAATCAGTATTCAGGATAAGAAATTTAGTACACTCACAGAATTATTGGGATATTTAAAGAAGCGTTACGCTCCGGGTCGAAATTTAGCTTACTTTCAAGGGGAAATTGCTCGTCTTAAAATTCGTGGCGACGAATCTTTAAGAAAATATATAGACCGCGTAAGTCGCCTCGCTCATTGCACTCGGACGGCAGTTCGCGATCGGTACGGAGAAAATAGCGCTGAAATCTCCAAAGAAATCGAAAAGAATATTTTGGAAAATTTCATCGAGGGATTGCCAGAAAAGGTCGCGTTAAAATTAACACTCCTCGGGGCAAGTCAAAAAACTCTTGAGGACGCTTTCGAAGCTGTTATTCAAGTGGACCGCCGGCTAAGAAACAGGCGTTACAGCAGTGACACTAGTCATAACAACGATTATGGGTACGAAGAAGAGTACCGTAGTCGTAGAAGAAACCGAGAAAGGGATCACAGCCCTCGATCGGCGTACTATTACTCACCATCGCGCAAGAATTACTTTAGAGACAAGAGCACATCTGGCTCAGAAACAGAATACGAACACCGACCAAGGCGTGAAACGGCAATGACCGTGCGGAGGAGCACTTCACGCTCCCCAAGTTATTCATCTGACTCATCAAGAAAAGAAGACTATCCTAGGAGAAATAATACTAGCAAGAATAGCAATAGATCACAGTTGTATTGCTGGAATTGCGGTATTAAAGGACACGACGCGAAAACCTGCAGGGACGAAGAAGAATTCCAACGCAAGACTCCCTCTTCATCGCGGTCCTCTCCATACAGGAAAGATTTAAACTCCGAATACGCTCACCGCAAAGGCGATCCGGTGAGCGTGTTGAAAAACGATCGCCAAAGGAAAATAAGGTTCAGCGACGAGAAGGACTCAAACACATCAGAGAAGCACCAACCCCGCGAATCAGAGTCAAGGTTCCGGAGCTGGAAAAAGGACAGGGAGAATTCCTATTAGACGGAGGAGCAACTATTAATTTAGTTGTTCTGAAAGTACTGGGTGATTATGCAGAAATCACTTCCAAAGAAGAAATAGAAGTAACGGGATTATCCCCTCAACCGATGCACACCTTAGGAACCACTGTCTTACACATTAACAATATTCCGACACCATTTTACGTCATTAAAAACCTTCCCATGTCAGGCGATGGCCTTTTGGGAAGTCCATTCTTCCTTCAAGAAAGAGCCGAAATTTCTTATTACCATGGGACACTTGTAACTCGTGATCAGCCAACTAAACCTATACGTTTCTCAAATTTCAACGAAATAGAAGCATGCTATGGACCATATAAAACAAAGCATCGAATCCCAGGAAGGACAACTCAGCAGATAGCCGTAAGGATAACCAATCCAGAAATCAAGGAAGGATACCTACCTCGGCTTAAAACACCTAAAAACATCTACGCCGGTGAAGCTGCAGTTCGTAACCTTGACGGATCATGCTACGTATTGGCAACAAACATAGGAGCAGAAGAAACCGAAATCTATCTGGAACCACAGTATTTGCACCCTTACGAAATTCTAGATACCTCTGATGAAGACCCAATTTCATCCTATCAAGCGGATTCCATCGATAGCAAAAATAGAGCTCAACACATTTGGAATACTTTGAAAACAGAACACCTTAATCCCGAAGAAGAAAGACACATTCGAGAAATCGTCCATGAATTTTCTGATAGGTTCTACCTACCAGGGGATAAATTGGATAAAGTTCCGAATTTCTACCATTCGATTCACGTCACTGATGACATTCCAATCAACACTAGGCAATATCGCGCACCTCCAATTCATCAGAAAGAAATTCAAACCCAGGTCAAGACACTTTTATCACAAGGAATTATTAAGGAATCTACTTCACCATATAATTCGCCACTGTGGATTGTTCCGAAAAAAGTAGACGCTGAAGGTAATAAGCGATGGCGTATGGTCATCGACTTCCGAGCACTTAATGACAAAACCATCAGCGATAAATATCCATTACCACAAATCACAGAAATTTTGGACAAACTGGGTAGTGCCAAATACTTTTCAATATTTGATTTAGCCAATAGTTTCCACCAAATCGAGATGCACCCACGGGATAGAGAGAAAACTGCGTTTACAACACCATATGGACACTACGAATTCGTACGGATGCCTTTTGGATTAAAAAACGCACCTCCTACCTTCCAACGCTTAATGGATCAAGTACTGTCTGGACTTCAAGGATCAGAATTATTTGTATACCTCGACGACATCGTGGTGTATTCTTCATCACTTAGAGAGCACGAGATTAAGATCAGGAAATTGATGAACCGACTTCGAGAACACGGACTCACATTGCAAACCAGCAAATGTGAATTCCTTCGTAAAGAAGTCACATATTTAGGACACATAGTCTCTTCTGAAGGCGTTAGACCGGATCCAAGAAAACTACAAGCCGTGAAAAACTTTCCTATACCTCGATCACAGAAAAACATCCAACAATTTTTGGGATTGACCGGATACTACCGTCGTTTCATTCCAAATTATTCAACCAAAGCACGACCATTAATTCAGCTCCTTGGGAAAGGAATTCGTTTTAGTTGGTCAGAAGAACAGCAACAAAGCTTCGAGTCATTACGAGACGAATTGTGTAAGGAACCAATTCTACAATTCCTAGATTTCACCGGACATTTTATCATCACTACAGATGCTTCGGATTTTGCAATTGGTGCAGTCCTGAGCCAAGGAGAAATAGGCAAGGATTTACCAATCGCTTACGCTTCCCGTACTTTAAATTCAGCCGAAAGAAATTATTCAGCCACAGAGAAGGAATGCTTAGCGATGGTATACGCCGTGCAGTACTTCAGACCATATGTTTTCGGAAGGAAATTCACCCTAGTGACAGACCACCGACCGCTTGTTTGGTTACACTCAGTAAAGGACCCCACTTCACGACTAGTCAAGTGGAAGTTACGACTCCTGGAGTATGATTACGACGTTGTACATAAATCTGGAAAAACCAACAAGAACGCAGATGCTTTGTCACGTAATCCAACTGCAGTCTGTTTACCATTAATTCCAAGAGAGGAAGACAAAGAATTCAAAATGACAATTCCGAAACAAACAACATCAGGACCAGATACCATAGGACACCGCATACGAGAACTTCGAAGAGATCGCGAAACAAGACCCATTTACGAAGAACTCAGCTACACCTCCGAAGATTCAGAAAATCAGGAAGCAACCCCAATTAAACACAAGACTATTCGAAGAAGGAAAATTCACCAAGACCCAACCGATAGAGAAATTCTAACCAATAACCGATCAAGCAGCATAATCTCAGGGAATCCTGCAGCGCATTCTACACCAAACTCTGGAAACACACAAGGAAATCAAGGAAATTCGACAACGGATAGTAGGACCATAACCACAGATTTGATTTCCTTCAACGAATCTAACCCTCTAGAAACTACAGTAAAATCAGCAAATCAGAATCAGCCACGGACAATACTAGAGGAACCAAACGAATCACACCTACCTGCAGCATTGACTCCAACCATTATGGATCATCCTGCCATTGATACCACACCATCCATCTCACAAAATACT
This sequence comes from Perdita meconis, assembly GCA_030770465.2. NCBI lineage: Eukaryota > Metazoa > Arthropoda > Insecta > Hymenoptera > Andrenidae > Perdita > Perdita meconis. The sequence continues at coordinate 1,528,599 of JASKOS020000026.1, read as the reverse complement.
TCAATTCCGATTCAAGTACCTCAATTAACAAACTCAATACCTTTGGATTACGAATCTACAGCACCTGAAGATAGTAGTTCAACGGAAGAAGAACCACCGAGTATTCCAGCGCCTCTACAAATCACGCATAATAACAACATTCAAACACCACCTGAAGAAACTAGGAAACAATTAATCGAAGAAGCCCATAGTAGTTTAATCGGAGGACACAAGGGCGTCACCAAAACTCTCAACCGCCTGAAAACCAATTACCAATGGCCAGGAATGAGGAAAGACATTGAAGGTTTCATTCGGAAATGCAAGAGTTGTCAAGAGCAAAAATTAGTAAGAGCAAAAACCCGTCAGCCAATGATCATCACGGATACACCTTTAGAACCATTTGATAAACTTGCACTAGACACCGTTGGACCATTACCAGAGACACCAAATGGGAATCGATACATTTTAACAATGCAAGACAACCTCACAAAATATTGTATAGCAGTTGCCATTCCCAATATCCGAGCTTCAACGATAGCTGACGCATTCGCCAGGCACTTCATCGCAATCTATGGAACGCCTCGGGAAATCTTAACTGACAGAGGTACCAGTTTCATAGGAAAGGTGATGAAGCACCTTGCCGAAATTTTCAAAATTAAGCAAATAACCACTTCTGGGTACAGACCACAAACCAATGGATCATTAGAAAGAAGTCATCTGGTACTCACCGAATACCTGAAGCATTACATGGACTCATACGAGGACTGGGATATTTATATTCCGTTCGCCATGCTTTCTTATAACACATCAGTACATGAGGCCACCAATTTCACACCACACGAGCTAATTTTCGGAAGACCTTCAAGATTACCAAGCGCTTTTCCCTCTGGACAGGAATTAGTAACCTATGGATCGTATTTGTCCGACTTGATTACCAAGATGACCAACATCCGTGATCAAGCCGCCGACAATCTAAATAAAGCAAAGGAAAGGTCCAAAAGATACTATGATCGACACACAAATAAACAGCAATTCCAACCTGGGGACTACGCTTACATTTTAAAAGAACCCCGAGTCAGCAAATTCGACCCTCATTACATCAGTCCATATCAAATAGTAGACGTGACGGATCTAAATAACGTAGTCCTGAAAACTGATCAACAAAAACTCATTACGAAACACCAAGACAAATTAAAATTAGCCCATCTTGCAGACAGTTCCTCAGAATGATATTAGAACAGTCTCCTTGCAAACGGACGAAAAGGCCACCTGGGTCAAGGAACACCGACTGGGAAGTCTGCTGCGCAGCTCTGGGAGCTTTGCCCCAGGAGATGGAAAGCCTGCACGAGCCAGAGGAACACAAACCAAAATATTCCTGGGCGAGGACGTGGCCTGCCAAACCTCCGAGGCAGATTTCCAAGAGGCAGTGAGGCAATTCCGGAAGAGGCACCGACCAACCATCCCCTACCTGTGGGATAACGGACTGATGTTGGCCGACCTCAACGACGACAACATCCGAGACTGGATGCCAGGCGAGACCCTGAAGGCCCTCTTGTTCCAGCAGCGGATGAAGGCCTTATTCGGTGAAGACCAACAGCCCCTTTCTCCTCCCCATTAAGAAGCAAGTAGACAACCCACAAATACCACACAACACACATACACATAAACGACAATAGGCAAAATCCGATTTCAACACGTCGCTACGCATGGGAGTCCAATTTCGCTTGCATTTCCAGCTCTAGAAAGCAGAAAGCATCATAATAAATGATGTTTCATCTAAAGGTGGAGATGTAATATTCGGATTCTTTCGAATATTTCAAACAGCCTTTTCTCAGAGCTGGAAAGTCGCTCATGCAGCATTAGCCGCGACGTGGGGGAGTTGGAACTTTTAACCGTCATCCCTCCAGCATAGGAAAGAATCATGCTCATCTAATTTCCGAGAACAATCCCCACCACTTTTTAGCCCAATTTTCGGGTATAAAAAGGGCTGAGGATTGTGTCTCGGGGGCTCATTTGAAATCCAGTTCGAGTTTAGTACGCGGCTTAGACTGGAAGCGAGATCGAGCATAAGACTCTTTCGAGACTATTTTAACGATACAGTACGTAGAGTTCTGTTAAGTATTATTTCAAAGTTCTTTTGAGACCCCGCACTAGATCTGTGCGTAATCTTTAAGTTAATAACATATTAGATTCGGGATACACTTTTACTCAAACATTTGTAAAGTCCCGTTAGGATATTTTGAATATATGTAACCATTTTCTTTGTAAAACAGAGTATTCAATTAGACACATCCTATCCTGAACGTTCCAATAGCAGTAACGTCCCACAATTAGTATACTTTGCCGCTCAAGTATATTAAATTCAATATAAAGGTTACGAGGCTACCTAACACCCTAACGCGGCTCCCGGTGACGAAATAAGCATCGGTTCGTCTGCTCCTATCTCTCACAAACGGCTCCCGGTGATGAAATAAGCATCGGTTCGTCCGTGGGTACCTTTATTCCTTACGCGGCTCCCGGTGATGAAATAAGCATCGGTTCGTCCGCTCCTATCACTCGCAAACGGCTCCCGGTGATGAGATAAGCACCGGTTCGTCCGTGGGTTTTCCTAAGGTGCGATTCACTCGCTACCAACCAACTAATTAGCATCCAAAATCCAACAACCTCGGCTTTCGCACACGCCTCAAGCCTCGGCTCGTAACACTGTTTTCGGAAATTAATATTATCATCGTTGGTTTCTCCAATTGCCTAATGTTTAGCATTATTGCATTTTCGAAATACTGTTGAGGTAAGTTTTATAATACATAAAAGAACGGTTACAAAGTAATTATTATCCTTACAAAATTAGTAATTATTATATGCATATAAAGTTAATTTTGGCTTAAATAACGCAATAATAAAAACCTGTAGTAAATTAATAATTAATAATAAATAAATATCTTTAAGCAATGACATGAGACATCGCTTCGCGTCGTGCACTCGCTGCTGCGGAGTACCACTGTCGGCAACTCGACGCCTACGGATCAATTTTGCCTCCTACTTTAGAAAAAATAATTGTGTTCCCACTTTTCCAGAACGTTTCCTTAAGAAAAAAGTCCGCTCTATCGCGTGATATAGTTGAATTTTATGCTGAACCTTTACTTTTTAAGATATACTCAAAAGAACCACAAAAAATTGGTGCAAAATCGGTGTCACTCACTTCACCTATAATGACTGTTTAGATACATATAATCATTCAGAATACAATAAAAATTGATATCAGTGTATAGAGGAAAGTCACAGAATCATTATATATAACAGTACAGAATCATTATACAGGGTGAATATTATATACCAGAACACCTGAATATCTCGAAAACAAAGCGTTGTATAAAAAAATGTTAAATACAAAAGTTGTAGGGTTTAAAAAGATCTATTTTATGATATTAGCAGTTTGACCTTGAATTGCGTCATAAAGATCAGGTCAAGGTCACAATGATTTTTTTAAATGAATACCCCCATTTTTTATTGTATATTCTTGTAGCTTATCTCGAGAGCTTTCCAAAACACTATACTTAAATATTTTTTCGTTAAGTACTTTTCGAGTTAAGAGGCTTCAAAGTTACGCTCTTTAGCATTAGCGCGCGTGGATACCGTAGCCTGTGTTTACGTTTTTCTCTGCCTTAGCTTACGTCTACGCCACGACAATTACGTCGCGTTCTCTGCCATCAGCCTAACAAACAAGAATTCAAGAATCGCGCGCGTTTAGGCAGAGATTCACTCTGGTTTAGATACGTCGTAAATGGTTTGCCCAAGTTGGCTCTATTTTGTCTAATCTACGTTGAAATAAATTAAAGTTATTACTATCCTATTAATTCTTGTTTGTTTTAATTTGCAAAAATGTTACATCTCTCAGAACAAGAACGCATATCGCTTTTGATGATGAGAGGATGGGGAGATAGATTAAGATCTTACACTGACGTTAAAAATCTTTTCAATTACACTTTCCGAAATGCAGATAATGGCATATCAAGATCTACAGTTCATAGAACCATTAGGCGTTTCGAGCAAACAGGAAGTGCAAAAAATCGTCCCAAACCTGGTAGGCCAATATCGGTAACAAGTCCGGAGACATCACTAGATGTTTTATTATCTGTCATCGAAAACCCACATGACTCAAGTCGAAGAGTAGCTCTGCAACATGATATTAGTCAGGGATCTGTACTTAAGATATTAAAAGCAAATAAATTCCACCCTTTTAAGGTTCGTTTAGTACAAGAACTAAATGAGGATGACTTCGATAGGCGACTTGAATTTTGCGAGTTAATGATGGAAAGAATTGACGAAGATCCTGTCTTTCTGACGAACATAGTCTTCTCGGATGAAGCAACATTCCAGTTAAATAACCATGTTAACAGACACAATTGTCGATACTGGTCAGATCAGAATCCTCACTGGATGCAAGAATCACACACTCAGTATCCGGTAAAAGTAAATGTTTGGGCAGGCTTATTGAATAATTCAATCATCGGTCCTTTCTTTATTGAAGGAAATTTGACAGCAGCAATCTACGAGAATATGTTACGAGATCAGATAGTTCCAGCAATACAAGCGATTGCGGGTGACAACTTCGAACATACGTGGTTTCAGCAAGACGGTGCAGCTCCGCATTACGGGAGGAATGTTCGTAATTATCTTAATGCAGTATTTCCTGATCGTTGGATAGGTAGACGAGGAGCTATTGAATGGCCGGCCAGATCACCCGATCTCACAGCATTAGATTATTTCTTGTGGGGTTATTTAAAAGAAATAGTTTACAAAACAAAACCACAAGATCTAAATGAACTTAGAAATCGTATTCTTCAGGCAACTGCTTTAATCCCTAATGATATAATCCAAAGAGCTGTAGTATCATTTTACTACAGAATAGCTTGTTGTCAAAGAGTTGATGGTGGACATTTTGAGCAACTGATATCATGAAACATTCCTTGGGCCATCTTGCTTAATTAAAAGCAATTTGATGTTATGATGCCTTTATTGACAAGAAAAACCTATTCTCTCTTTAATTTTCCGGACACAGAACCATCTTGCCTTAATCGGCCGGATGTGATTTTCCTCTTGCCTTAATCGGCTGGATGTGATTTTCCTCTTGTCTTAATTGGCCGCGCGCTAATGCTAAAGAGCGTAACTTTGAAGCCTCTTAACTCGAAAAGTACTTAACGAAAAAATACTTAAGTATAGTGTTTTGGAAAGCTCTCGAGATAAGCTACAAGAATATACAATAAAAAATGGGGGTATCCATTTAAAAAAATCATTGTGACCTTGACCTGATCTTTATGACGCAACTCAAGGTCAAACTGCTAATATCATAAAATAGATCTTTTTAAACCCTACAACTTTTGTATTTAACATTTTTTTATATTTGTTTTCGAGATATTCAGGTGTTCCGGTATATAATATTCACCCTGTATATAAACAAAATTGAAATATCTTTTGTAAAGACATCACAAAATTAGTTCAAAGTTGAAAAATGTGTAATTTTTTAAAAATTAAATTTCTTAAAAACTAAGGGTGGTAGAAAAAACGGTTTTCAAATTCGTAGTCAGCGTACGAAATTCTATAAGAAAAGTGTAATGAATATCGGAACACAAATTGACTGTTGGTCAGTGTAATACAAATGATATTACTATAAACAATTTCGAAATAGGAACATAACCTAAAAAAATTTGATGACATACATACATACACGCGCGCATACACACACACACCCACAAACAATTTGTTCCAAATAGGCTAAAATGACCCCAATGACCTTGAAATAAGATCTGCCAAAAAATCGATTTTCGATAATCAGGGTCATTACTATTACTTCACTATAAATCAGGAAGTTAAAAAATTGGAGAGTATGAAAGATCCCACCACCACCCCCGTCAAAAAGACGGTCCTCTTTCCTCTCCATATGCATATATCTACACTTGTTTGTAAATAGCTTGTTAAACAGCTCTTAAGTGTAATAATTTTCACTGGCTTATTTTTTTTTTATTTTTATTAAACAGCTCTTACGTGCAATAACTTACACTGGCTTATTTTTTATTATTAAACAGCTCTTATGTGCAATAATTTGCACTGGCTTATTTTTTTATTATTGAATAGCTCTTATGCGCAATGATTTGCACTGGCTTATTTTTTTTTCATTTTCTTATTAAATAGCTCTTATATGCAATAATTTGCAGTGGCTTATTTTTTATTATTAAACAGTTCTTACGTACAACAATTTGCACTGGCTTACTTTTTATTAATAATTGTCGCTAATTAGAAAATTATTCCTACTCGGGAAAATTTAATAGTTTTCTACTTATCAACATTGTTGCTATATGACGTCGCATTAAATGAACATCGTATTCTTTCTGCTTACTTGGATCCTTATTATAGCATAATAATGTTGCGAAACAAACTGCAAATGCCCCACAATCAAACGCGTTGTTTTGATATTGTACTTTGTGAAATATGATTTTCTGATTTTATAAAAGGCATTTAAATAATCTATTACATCATGATTTAAAAGATTAGTATTGAAACTGTCATAAATGTGTATATTGCCGTTACCATCAGATCTTGTGCAAATCCAATGTCCTACTTCTTTTTCTCCAATTTTACCAATATACATATGCAGCGGAGATATGGGGATGGACAGAGGCTGAGAAGATGGAAAAGATACAGGAGAAATACGTAAGATGGATCCTAGGAGTTGACTACAATACCCCAGCCTACATTATTATGGAAGAAATAAAAATACAAAAAATTAGAATAGAAGCGGGTAGAAGAGCACAGAAATACGAGGAAAGAACAAGGAAAGAAAAGGAAAATGAAATAATAACGGAGTGCTGGAAACAAATAAAAAACAAAGAAGGAAGCAAAAAATCACGATGGGAGAAAGAAAGGGAACAGTACTACAGAAGAAACGGGATGGAAATGGAGGAGGTAGAAGAAGCAAGACATGAGAACAGGGAGATAGGAACAGCCTTAAGAATAGCAGATATGCAAGAACAAATTCAAGAGCAATATGAAAGGGTAACGGAAAGTAAATATAACAGAAGATATAGAGCGCTACGAACCGAGGATGTGCCAAAATATTTAACAATGGACTTAGGAGGAAAAGACAAAAACACAATAGCAAGGTTCAAATGCGGAAATCAGGAGAGAGGAAATAGGTACTGGAAAAAGGACGAGGAAAACGGATGCAGGTTATGCGATGGTAATAAGGAAACTCAGGAGCATTTAATTGAAGATTGCAGTGGTGTAGCCAGATCAACCAAAACATGTGAGGAGTTTTTAAGAGAGAATGGAGAAGGACTAGAGTGAATGAGAGAAATTATAAAAAGAAGAAGGCTTTTAGGGGTAGTTTACATTTTAGCATTTCTGGCAAGCAGAGCCTGGTAAAGTTTTATTCCGCAGATGCGCGGACCCTTTGGAAACGTAAGCGTAGAGTCAAACCAAGAGACTTGGCCTGTGTTTAGGGGGATGGCTGGGGGAGCACAAGCCCCCTGGGGTTAGGGCATTCAGAAAACGTCTGACAATGAAGACAAGATGGACAAGAAAGCCGTAGCTACAGCGCAGCCTATATTCATACACACTATGCATCAAAAGAAAAGAGTAGAAGAAAGATATAACAACGCAAACTTTCTGCAAATTGAGAGATATACAGGGTGGGGCAATAACTATTAGCACCTCAGATATTTCGGAAACTATAAGTTTCACAGAAATATTTGCTGAAATAAAATTGCACAGTACGAAGGGGGCCATCCGGTGGCGATAATAGTTTTTTTGCAGGTGGAGGTACTTCGGACATTTGAAGATCACCTCCATTTTTTTAAATGGATCGGTATGTTTTTGCTTCCGTATCATGATGGAGGATCTTAAAACGAGTTCAACGACCTATTACATAAGGTCATTCAAGGTCATAGAAAGTAGAGAAAGGCGATAATACTTACGGTTTTGGTAGTAAATGAATCGCCTTTCTCTACTTTCTATGACCTTCAATGACCTTAGGTCGTTGAACTCGTTTTAAGATCCTCTATCATGATACGAAAGCAAAACTATACCGATCTATTTAAAAAAAATGGAGGTGACCTTCAAATGTCCGAAGTACCTCCACCTGCAAAAAAAACTATTATCGCCACCGGGTGGCCCCCTTCGTACTGTGCAATGTTATTTCAGCAAATATTTCTGTGAAACTTATAGTTTCCGAGATATCTGAGGTGCTAATAGTTATTGCCCCACCCTGTATGTAATATTTTTTGAAGTCACTGAAATGTTAGTTGTACTTACAGTGCTGAAGGATGGTTCATTTCTATCCTCCAAAAAACACAAACTTTCGTATGCGAACCATCTGCTTCTATAAACGTCGGAGGATCCTGTAGAATATACGAAATATACAAATGAATGCGTGAATAAGTGAGTGAATGAGTGAGAGAGCAAGAGAGCAAGAGAGCGAGAGAGGAAATGAGAGAGAGCTAGTGTCTGCGTGTGAATGAACAATTGAAATTTTTATATCAAGTAGCTTTCACGAATATACATATAAAGAGATGTCAAATTTTGTTGAAAAAATAATTAAATTATGGTTTTACAGCTGTTTCAAATGTAGTGTTCACTTTATTCTATCAATTTCAATTGCTGATAGACAAAACAGTTATTTAACTAAAATTAAATAAAAAGCTACTTTACGTTGATCAGTTCTCCCAACACAGGAATAACGCGATTCACCTTTGTTTGAAGCTCACGGATGAAAATAATTTATTCCAAATAAAGTTATACGAAAATAAAAGATAATTTTTTTGCTCGAAAGGAGCTTCTCCAAAAGTGACAAATAATTTTCTTATTCAATGTGAAATTATTCGAAAATGAAATATAATTTTTTTTATTCGAAGTCAACTTATCCGAGCCATTTAATGAGATTTTCATGTTTATTCATCTTTTATCGGAATAAACTTTGAATAAACGCGGTATGTATGTACATTATTTTTCAATTAATAATTGCGGAGACTTATATCGAGATATAAAATACTAATATTTTTCGGTTGTACCATCCTGGCATCCTAACCTTTTACATAAATATATACATATTTAGGTTTAATAAAAATATGCATAAATTACGAAATTAAAACTTTTCATTCGTTTATATGCTTTTGCATGTCCTGATTTTTCTATAAAAATCCAGTTTTTCTTGGGCTTCCTCAATTAAAACCTCGACTTAAAAAAAAAAAAATCTTGTAACGTTGATTTTAGCACAATTTAACGATTATTACGGAAATTTCGCGATTAAAACCGAGCGGACATTTAAATTGCTGCATCATTTCGTCTGTGAAGAAAAAAATGCAGTACTTTTTTTTTTATCTCAAATTACTTACCACTTCCGGTGCGCATGGTCCTCTTCTCCTTTTGCCTTTCGCGTCGGAAAGATGCTAAAGTGCTTTCTAGCTTCTTGCGGATATCGTCCGCAGATCGTCCAAGCTCCGCGCCCAGCTCATCCTAGGCATCCTGCTTCTTTATCTTCTGATAATATCTAATGAATGCCTCGGATCCCACAACACCGGTTTCAGTTTATATCCATTAATTGCACTTAAAATGTCCTCCTTCGTCCACTGCATTGTCACTAATGCATGTTCACAGCACTGAAGAAACGTGTGACTCCGCGCGACGTTGAGCGTCGATATCCAAAGTACGAATGATTTCGAATGATTTTGACGAGACATTTTCAACTCTTAAAAACGATCGCGAACTACCTGCTACTTACTTGATAGACCTACAGGATGTCCCAACCCCTGACCTGGCTTCTTTGCCACCTTCTGCAGTACACGTGTACAGCAATCAGCTGACTATTCGAATACCAGCAGGTAAAGGTGTAAAAAATACTCCTGCCACTGTGGCCGACCAAACCCAGGGGTAGGCGCAGACCGTTTGCCGTATGAAAAATGTTTACTAATAATATTAACTATGAAAATAACATAAAGAAATAATTGCACATAAGTAATTATAAGATTACAAATATCTAAATGTATTGAAATAATGATAAAAGTGTAAGGGACACCCAAAACGCACCGTCGCTGGTCACGGCAGCGCGACGCGGCGGATCGCACAGTGGTCTTAATGAAAGAATCAGCTGGTCAAAGCTATGTTACCGTTTTTTCGAGATTCAGGATCATAGTATCCTGTATCGGTTAATTCGGCTTAATGTCAGCTATTATATTATATAATTCAAGATTACATTTAAGTTACTTCAATAAAATGTAAATCACTTAAATAAAAAAATGAGTATTAATTTTACAGAAAATTAACAAATAATTAATATTTTAAAACATTAGCACTACACTTATTTAATACGTATAAAATTAACAAGATTAATTTAGAAAATTAACAAATAATTAATATTGAAAAAAATTAGCACTACACTTATTTAATATATACGTATAAAATACATTGTGACGTGGTATTTTTGCACGTCACAAACAGAGCCTTAGCTGCGAGGAGGAGGAAGGTTATCCACTGTCCGGGCGCACCGCGGGGGAAGCACGGACGAATTATTATTAACATCCGGTTTTATTTTGGCACGCGCATCGACTGTCACCGACAACGCTGCAGGGGAGCAAAGTCTCCAGAGGAAAGGCCAGAGCACGGAAAAAAATGGTTTAGCTGCTCCAGCAAATCTATAATTCGCTGGAAAAATTTTGATGTCATAGCTAAGTAACTTTGCTACTGCAGCAAAGAAATTGTATGTTAAAGCAATCTTGAACTTATTGGTAAAGCAAATCTAGTTTTGCTAGCTGAAATGATCTGTCACGGCAACAACTCAGTTTCTTTATAATTAATTCATGGAATCGTTTTCTTCAATAAATTCCACTGTACAACACGGGTCTGATTTTGTAAACTTGAATAAACATGTCTTATAGATTTCGACGTGCTGAATACGAATCTACAAACCGTTTTTTTTTTCAGAACGTACAGTTTTTGAAAAATCTATTTTGAAAAAAATGATAAATTCTCAACTTTGGAGTTTTTTTGTGCTTTTACCGTAATAGTTATTTAGTTGCTCTTGGCACAAAATGATTCTGTGGACTCTCTCGAATAAAATGATATAAATAGTTATTAGATTCTAAGCATCGAAATAAGTTTAAATACCAATTAAAGTAAAAAGGACACCCAAAACGCACCCATTTTTGCTGATATTCTTCACTTTATTTCAAAAAGTAAGGGTCTAGGAGAAAATTTGACTATACCACGCGATAGAGCAAACCTTTCTACTAAGGAAAGCATCAGGCGAATTTCCAAAATTATTTTTGTTTTCAATATAGAAATAAAATAGTTTGGCGAAACGCGCGGCGGCGACAGTGGTACTCAATGACGCCTCGCCGCGCGTTTCGCCAAACTATTTTATTTCTATATTGAAAACAAAAATAATTTTGGAAATTCGCCTGATGCTTTCCTTAGTAGAAAGGTTTGCTCTATCGCGTGGTATAGTCAAATTTTCTCCTAGACCCTTACTTTTTGAAATAAAGTGAAGAATATCAGCAAAAATGGGTGCGTTTTGGGTGTCCTTTTTACTTTAATTGGTATTTAAACTTATTTCGATGCTTAGAATCTAATAACTATTTATATCATTTTATTCGAGAAAGTCCACAGAATCATTTTGTGCCAAGAGCAACTAAATAACTATTACGGTAAAAGCACAAAAAAACTCCAAAGTTGAGAATTTATCATTTTTTTCAAAATAGATTTTTCAAAAACTGTACGTTCTGAAAAAAAAAACGGTTTGTAGATTCGTATTCAGCACGTTGAAATCTATAAGACATGTTTATTCAAGTTTACAAAATCGAAGAAAAGTCAAAATTTGTCGAACAGTGTTCTCTAGAAACGTCCTTTGATTGTCACAATTAGTTAACATTGTAAGCCACCATGCAGCATGAAAAAGAGAATGCAAAAGCCTCAAACGTCCAAAAATTCCAAAAAATGGTATAGTTAATATTGGAAAAACTTATTTTCTGACATAAGTATTTGTTACGGGCCGTTAGCAGGTACTGAGTATAGACCTAGTTTCATCAGGCTTCCGCTAGAGTGTTCTCGTAATAATCGTCTTTCTCGCTAGTGTTTGATCGCCCTGTTCCTATATAAGATGAGTTCCGAAATAATCTTTCACAGCTCAATCGCGGGTTGATCAGTATAGGTGTACTGAGATAAATGAAGTAAGTTTTCGTTGATCCAATGGTCGAAAACGAATATAGGAATCGCCCTAGTCCCCCCGCCTTCTCTCTGCGTTTATAAGATCTCGCAAGAAGCATTCCATACATACAAGCATTATTGGATGATCTAATTTATATTGTTGGAGCAACTAATAAATTAGCTGTAATTGGGTCTGTTCGTATACTACATTTTTTTTAATGTAATAGCAAAATAATTAGCTACATATACTACGCTCTATTTTCTATTGGTTGCAGTATTGAATCATTTTTGCTGTACTAACAAATCGCACTTCTTGTAATATCAAACTTCATTTGCTACAACAATCAGCTCTGTAACTTAGTTTCTGTAACATAGCATATTAGCTGTCCGTATATTACGGCTAGAGATTTGCTAGGCTAGCAGGATTTTTGGATGTCACAGCAAATCTTTTTTTTCCGTGAGGGCAAAGTCGTCGCCGGGGAAGCCGCATCGCTCGACGACGAGAGACGCCGATACTCTGAAGACAACGGCACCGGAACGGCGAGGAGTGGGCTCGGCAAACGTACCACTCGGGGAGCGGTAGGGCCAGAGGGATCCGTTCCGGTCTGGAAGTACGTGCCCCGAGGATTCCGTCCGGTCGTCCTGCTGCGGTTTCCGTCGGGCAGGAAGTCGCGGGTCACCAGAAAAGTCGGCGTAGCGAAGCTGGTCAGTTCGTCGCGTCGAGAGGGCCCGTGTAAGGAGCATGCCGAAGCCGATCCTGTCGACCAATCCGGAAGACCGGCTATCGATCTCCCAATCAACACGCAGCGAAATCACCGATAATTCCCTGATTGGGCGCGGCGTGACGTCACGCTGCGCGTGCCAATAACAAAGAGTAGATATAATTCTCCTCTTTGCCAATAAGGCGAGACGAGAGAAAGCGAGAGAAACCCGATTACGCGCGACGCACCATCGGCTCGTCCTGTTACGTACGGACTCTTGCCAGGGTAATCGCTTCCTTTCGTCTCCCTCTCGTAAAATAAAGCCTAAATTCGTCCAAGTGTTCCGCTGTGGTCGCTGATTATCGCGAGTTAACGTTACGTAACCGCACGGATCCAGAGGCGTTCGGAACGCATGTCGGTGCGCCACGGCGCGTTGGTTCCAGAGACGGTCGAAGTTCGTTGTAAAGCGCGGCGAGATTAGGCCCGCCACGCGGCGCCCGAGCGTCCCGGTGTAACTCATGAACGTCTTTTCACAATCAATACACGCTTTTCATTGTTATTCGAACTCAATCGTGTTGTCATTTATTCCGGCCGTGCGGAATCGCATTTTCCCCCGCTCTCCTTCTCCCTCGATGAGACACCTAGCCACTCTCCGCGGAATCGCGGGCTAGCCGCGGCCAGACCTTTTTCGCGTGCGAAGCCTCTTCTCGCCGGTATCGGAAGATACCTGGCGCTCGAAACGTCCGTCTGCGGTTTCGAAAAGGCGAGCAGAGGCCGAGCGAGGTTGTGAAGTGGCCGCCGATCGTGAATTCACGGCGCGCGACCGGCGAGCACGTCACAACATATATTACGTTTGATACAAAATTTTGTCAGCATTTTGCATTCTGAAATTGGTATTATTCCCCACTATGCGATGGCGCGATCAAGTCGGGACACTGTAAGTACAAAAATACATAATATATTTTAGTGTATTTAAGAAACACAATAACTATAAAAATAAACAACAATTAACAAGTATGTTACCTTCAGGAGTAATCATCCTGCCATTCCACTCGCCCATCATTTATAAAGTACTCTGCCAGTTCATCCCTTATTTCTTTTGCACTTGATGAAGCTCTTCGAGCAACTCTTTGTAAAGGGAGGAATGAACTTTCATTCTGAATACATTGAGATGTACCTGTACCTTCCGCTTCCGTAATATTATTTGTTTGCACTGGATCGTATAAGTATGACGAATGTTTGCTTTGTCGTAGGAAATTATGTAAATGAACTGTGGTAAACGTAACTAATTCGGCTTTCTCAGGTTCTATAAGCATCGGCTTCTGTAATACTCTAAACACGCTGGATAATATTCCAAAACTACTTTCAACTATCCTACGCGCCCTGCATAAACGATAGTTAAATATTCGTTCTTTGCTCCCTTTTTTATACTCTCCCGGATATACTTTCATTAAATTTTCTTTCAATGAAAATGCCTCATCTCCGATAAAAAAAGTATGGAATGGATTCGAAATTTGTAGAGTCCATTTATATGGTCGAATCGTAAGTCCTGTAATAGCGCGGATCCACTATAAATTTCGCAATTTGCAAATAATTTCCTTTGCCACACACGTCTTTTTCGCTTTTCACCCCTCTCACTTTCCTCAGTGTAATGCATACATATATATGCTGCTGCGGCCACTGCTCCATCTTTTCTTTTCGATCGTCACGGACAGTGTTGTGTTCCGTTGTCTTAATGTTTTATTAAAACACCGACTCAATTACGAAAACTTACAACTATTTTTATTTAAACGAATAAAACGTACAACAACGTATAATAGATACAAAGTTTTGACAATTAATGAATCGAGCGGTCTGACTACGTTTCGAAAGCTGAAGAAGATATCTGAGGGCTAGCGCATTTTTGGGGAACTATACATATATAATAGTGTTTAGTGGGGAGAGAATGAACTTGGCCCTTAGTGACTAACGTAAGATAGATATGAGTAACTAAGAACAAGGTTCGCGGATGACTAAAGAAAGGGATTCATGAACGGAAGAATTCTGACAGATATTGAATATTGGTTTAGGCTTCTAAGAGATACGCGAGACAGAACGAAATGTAAGGAAAATTACAGTCGATATACAACACCTTCCGCTATAAAATTGTTAACGGAATGTTAACAATTGAGTATAACAAGATTATAAATAATTACATCATATGTTAATATTTCGCGGTAGAAAATAATTATAATAATAATTAATAATGTTGATATAACGTGCTTGTCTTAAAATTAGAAATAATTAATTTACGTATTAGTCTAAATATAAGAAGTATTACAAAATTATATACATGTTGATAAAAAAGAAAAAAAATAATAATAATAATACAAATTTGTTTAACTAAATATTAGGGACTACACCTTCCGCCATAAAATTGTTAACAGGATGTTAATAATTAAATATCCTACAAAGGTTAAAATGTGAAGTAATTTAAAATATGATTTTCAAAGAGGTGTAGTACTTCTACGTATTCCTTGTCGCTTTTGGATTTGAATTACGGGAATTGTTTCTTCATCTTCTGATATCTCAGGTATCGGATTAGCGATGGCAGATAAACTCCGTCTTGGTTGATAGGTAACTATCTCGTTCGATGATGTTGCTGATTGATCCGGTGATGATGATGAATCGAAGATGCAATTGACAAAATTCTTTATTAATGGAGAATTTGTCCGTCCACGTCCTGAATCCGTAGTCGTACAGCAACAACGTTGTAGCCAACGAAGAGGTCCAAAATATCGACAACATTTTAGAAGTACAAATAGTACCAAGAGGCCTGCGATTATTCCAAGGGCAATTGTATACCACTTGGTATGTGTAATGATAAATGGTTCATTTACTTGTTTGGTAATAATTTCTTCAAATTCATTCAGCTTCTTGTTAGCGTATTTAAGTTCCGTGAGGTCGATATTTGTAAGGTGAATCGGCTTTAGGGTAGCAGATTCAATTGTTCTTGCATGAGGTTTCAAAATGCAACAATCGTCTTCTAAGATGTTCGTACGTGGGATATAGTAAGTTGCATTTTTGCTTGTTTCATGTGTAGCTTGGATCACAAATAAATTAGTGTTTCCTTTGCAGTGAGGTTGAAGATGTAATATTCCGCTGTGTTGAAGGATGACGTCTTCCATGTGGTCTTGATTCTCTTCACACATAATTGTTAAAGTTGTTGGATTGTGAAGGACATAAATCCACTGATTCTTCGCGATGTAGTTCCATGTTTCAACTGTTCCTTTAATAGTTTTCGTTATGCAGGTGGAAGGAATTTTGTTGATATGAGAAGACAACAACTCGATCTCGCAGATTGCTTGATTCGTTGAAACCGTAGAGTGCAGATGATAACAGACATACTCCTCGTCTCGATACTCATTGCAGTTAGACAATTCCTTTAGGAAAGTAAATTGGGATTTAGATTGGGATAGAAGGAGGTAATGATCTTGAGGAATAATGTAGGAAAAGAATTCTGAATCATAGTGTTGAATAGGAAGAGGAATGAGCTCGAAGAGGTCAAATTTCGTACGTAATACCAAAGGAATCTGAAGTGCAAATATTATATTATCTTTGGTAACTATTACATGAAGTTGAATAAATTTATAAAAATTGCGTATATTTTCAAGATCCGGCTTCATGACAAGTTCGTAAGTACTTTCGTAGTCTTTTAATTCTTCATATAGCATTTTAGGAGTAATAATGAACGGTGAAACAATATTGTGTTCAGCTAAATTAATAGTTTCTATATATTTTGAAAGTTCACGATTAATTTGATTTGTTAAGATACTTAAAGTTAATACTTGTTGATTTACTGCAGATTCCATTTCTAATCGTGAAATATAAGCATTCGTTTGAATAGAAAAGGAATTTATTTTTTCTATATTTTTATTCATTACTTTCTCTTGACCTTGAAGGGAGTTTAAAGAACTATTAAAATTTCTTATAGTATTCGTAATCACCTGAACTTGTGCTTTAAGTAAAGTTTGTGTCTGTTTATTATTATTTAATAATGCTTTAATACTATTTTCATAAAATTCAGCATCATCGGCATCAGGAGTACCAAATGCCCATTTTAATAGATATGACATGCCGTTCAGAAGACCACGTTTCTTTCTGGTAATAAACTTCTCAGACAATTGTTGGAGGATTTCACGTTTCATTTTAATTTCCAACAACTCTGCTTCGACTAACTGAATGGTACGTTCACAATGGAAACTAGTATAACTCTTTCGACTTGAATCTTGTAACGTTAAATTACAAATGTCTTTTGTTCTAACGAAATACGTATTAAGGATTGTAAATGCGTTATCTAAATGAGTTTTATTCAGTTGACAAGAATGACAAGTTTTAACATAGTTTCTAATATCTTTTTTCATTGTAGACCAATAATATCTTTCTTTGACCGTAGAATAAGTACGATGAAAACCAGAGTGTCCAGATAATTTGCTATCATGGCATTCTTTGAGAATTATTTGTATTTCTTCGCGGTTTTTTGGAATAATTTTACTTGTATTTAAAATTGTAATATTATTAGAAGAAAAAATAAATTTAACCATTTCATTAAAAATTTCAAGCGTAATTCCGTCTTTCTTTTTAAGTGGAACTAAAGTAAAATCTTTAGACTTAATTGTATTCTGAAGAGTCGTAAAACTTTGAAATAGATCACGATAATTGATTTTGTCATGATGTAGACTCTTAGGAAATAAAATTATCAAAGTTTGATTATCACTTTCTAATTTACACAATCCATTAGGACTTGGTGTTAAAGTAGTTGTATCGAAATTTTCAGTTACGTAATCTGAATATTGATTTTCCTTATCTAAATCTTCCGACCACAATAAGATTACTGTCCCTTTTAATTTTTGAATAGATGTCTCCTCCTTTGGAAATTCAATAACGTTCAAATTTTTATAATGAAACTTCGTGAAATCTTTATATGTTTTACTGGATTTCATATGAAATACTGATTCAGAGATTTCCTTTGGATCAAAATTTAATCGCGATAATCCATCTGCGTTAGAATTTACTCTTCCCGGCTTGTATTTTATTACGTAATTATATTCATTAAGACGCAATCGCCAACGAACAAGTTTTGAAGAAGGATTTTTACAATTAAAAAGCCACTGAAGGGGTCTGTGATCTGTATAAATTATAAATTCTCTGCCATAAAGATAAAGTCGAAAATGTTCAATAGTATTTATAATAGCTAACATCTCTTTCTCAGTCGTAGAGTAATTTTGTTCAGAATTATTTAACGTTCTTGAATAATAAGCTATAGGTAAATCCTTATTATTCTGTATTTGTGAAAGAACACCTCCAATACCTACATTAGAAGCATCACACGTATTTCTTTGTAAGGGAATCGAGAATGGAATAGCTTCAATTGTAATAGAAAAATTCTTGAAATTAATTTTGCAATTTTGTGACTCAAAAAAGTTTTGTCCTAAAAGACCATCGAAAGGTATACCGGTATTTGAATCAAGAACATGAAATTTACAATTAAACGAATGTTTACGAATTGATAATTTGAGTCCCGTTTCTCCAAGAGTTGCTATTGGCGCATTGACATTGATACCATTAAGCATAATTGGTTCAGGATCAATGATTTCGAAATTACGTAGGCTTGATTTTTTTACTAACGACACGGATGCTCCTGTATCAATTAAAAATTTCAGAACTGAGTCAGGTGAATTTGACAATGGAGATTCGAATAAGATAAATGTTAACTCATTATTATTTAAATGTACATTGTGAAATGTAAATGAACTGAACTGTGTTGCAATATTTGATTCATTAATATTCGTGGGAACTTGTACAGAAGAATTAGAATTTTGTTCAGGAAGTTGAGAATTTTAATTAGTCAGATGCACGTTTGATTGTTGAGCATTTTGAAGATTTGATTTGTTTCCATTATTTCTATTACGGCGTACATTAGCAGCAAATCTTTTTATGCATTCATCTATAGAATGACCCATGTTTTTGCAATAACGACATTGAATTTGATTTTGTGAACGGTGAGAATTGTGCGCTGGTCTTGAATCATTGGAACGATTCGAATTTTGAGATTGACTTGAATTTCTATAAGAATTATGAAAATTATTTTGTCGAACAGGCTGATTTTGCTGTGTAAAATGAACTGGTTTTGAATTTCGAGATGTTGAAGGATTTGATTTTGTATTTTTAAAATAGCAATCTTTACTTGCATGATTTGTTCTACTGCAATAAGTACAACTAGAAAGATTATCATAGCGAATACGAAGAGCCTTTTCTTCTGCTGAAGCAGCGGTAAAAGCTTGATTAATTGTTTGAAATTCCCTATACCGAAGCATTTGCGAGATCTGAGGGTGAGTATGATAAATAAATCGATTAAGAGTCATTTTAGTCACCATTGAGATACTTCCAGGTAACAGAATTTCGTCCTGTTCAGATGCATGAATGGCTGCAAGGATTCGTGATAAAAGATCTTCGATCCTTTGAAAGAATTGAGATACGTTTTCATTTGGCTTTTGAACTATTGCATTTAGTTCCTCAAACAACTGATCGAGAGTTTTTTTATCCTGATAAAGATTTAATAGAAGTTCTGAGACTCCTGCCCAAGTCGTGAGATTGCAATGAATGTCGATTTGTTCTCGAGCTTTACCAGTAATACGACTTTTTACATAAAGTAATAAAGCAGTTTTTTGATTTTCCGCGGCTAATTCAAATACACCATCAATTTGTTTTACGAAACAACGAAGTTTATATCGATCACCATCAAAAGTTTCAGGGATTAATTTAATTAAAAATGAAAGTTCATACGTAGATCGTGAGCTCTGATTGATTGTGTCAGGCATGATTGTATAGGATTTAGTAAGATTTAGGAAAATAGAAGGAAAAGAATTGTCCAAACTGATAAGTATCTTTTTGAGCAGTACTCACTGTAAGGTTTTTTCTGCAATCGGTGCTGGAGTTGCTAGGTCCAGTATTTGTCAACCAAGTTGCGGAATTTCCTCCAGATACGTTGATTCCTTGTACTTCGTTTTGATCGATATCCACGTTTTCAACAACTACGTTGTCATTCAGTCCACAGGGTAGAGTTGCTAATTCTACTTATGCTCACTGTGTGTAGAATGCTGGACATCCCATCCTCGTCGCCAGAAATTATGTTGTGTTCCGTTGTCTTAATGTTTTATTAAAACACCGACTCAATTACGAAAACTTACAACTATTTTTATTTAAACGAATAAAACGTACAACAACGTATAATAGATACAAAGTTTTGACAATTAATGAATCGAGCGGTCTGACTACGTTTCGAAAGCTGAAGAAGATATCTGAGAGCTAGCGCATTTTTGGGGAACTATATATAATAGGGTTTAGTGGGGAGAGAATGAACTTGGCCCTTAGTGACTAACGTAAGATATTGATATGAGTAACTAAGAACAAGGTTCGCGGATGACTAAAGAAAGGGATTCATGAACGGAAGAATTCTGACAGATACTGAATATTGGTTTAGGCTTCTAAGAGATACGCGAGACAGAACGAAAAGTAGGGAAAATTACAGTCGATATACAACAGCAGTATTCTTCTAAAATATATTAGAAAATACTACATTACGCAGTAGAAAAACAAACCAAGTAGGAATCAAGGAAAAGAAAGATTCTGTTATATTTAGCTTATTGTTATTAAAACTTTTTACATTTAATATAATTATCAAACGTTCCTCTTATTTTCGCACTAAACAGATGAAATAATGTAGGCGTTGAATAAACGTTTTAAGGTAAGTATAGTTTAATAGCTTTGAAAGCACTTATAAATACAATATGAACTGTTAAGTGCCGTACGCGTGGGTAGGTTTCACTCTCGCATTCGATTCTCGAAAATATAATTGATTGTGGCAGTTCGGATAGATTCTATAATTCGAATAGATACACGCAAAAAATTACAATATTAAAACACACATAAGAATTACAGTAATATAGCAATTATTTCAATATTGAACTTTTACATTAATCAGATTCGGTGTGTTGTATATTAATAGTTCTACAAGTGCGATACGACGCACAGTGAGCCAGACGGCACTTCTAAGTGGAATAAATTCGTAACTCATCAGAACTAGCTGCTATCTCAACTTCGGTGGGATCGTTGTAAAAGGGATACTTCATCCTTTAAGTTCATGATAATTTGGATTCCAAAAATAATTTATTAATCTTTTTGCAGTTGGTTAAACAATAAATAATTATGCACAATATGAAATTTAATTGGAGGATGTAAAAGTAGAGAGTTAACCATTTAAAATGCACCCAAAAACATTAATATACTTTTTTTTTTATTGCATTTTAAAAGTTCATAATCATTCAGCCAAGTGCGCTGTGGGTTATTTCAGAATTCTGGGTGAAATTAACTATGAAAGCTGATTCTGGATGTTTTTCTAAACAGAAATTGTATTGGTTAGATGTTCTCTTTGTGTTTGTATATTTTATTAACAGTACTTGACTTCCTGCAATTTGGTATTCAGTTCCCTCCTACTTATCACAAAGTGATTTCCTAAAACATAAAAGTGTCTCAAGGTCACAGTTGCAAACTGCTGCAGCTTAATTATGGCCTAATCTGAACCGTAATATTTACTGAACTTAATACTGTAAAAATTTTTATATAGCTATCCATAGCAAAAAAGTTATAACATTCATGTGCATTTTTGACGTTTTCCGGAAAAATCTTTCTCTAAATTAAAAAAAATTATTTTGTTATGTCCTTGGAGATGCAATGCAACCTTAGAATGAGTTGAGAAAAACAGTTGAAAACTGATGCTCACCTAACATCTAAAACAATGTATTGGTCTGTCTCTTTCGCCTCTCGAATGTTCACACCACGTTGCGTTGCGTTTCTAAGCGAATGTCTTTTTCGGAACTAACAATGGATTCATATAGTACAGATATTTATCCGGTTTTAAACTTTTAGATTTTTTATCTCCTATTACAACTGTATATTTTTTCATATCAAGCTAGGATGAGAATGTCGCAACATTTTTTATATGCGTCGACATAATTAAAATTTTTACAATATTGCGTTCAGTAAATATTACTGTAGAAATTTAACCAAAATTTTGTCGTAGCAACTCGCAGCTGTAACCCTAAGACAATATTGATTTCAGGAAATCATTTTGTGATAAGTAGGAGGGAAGTATTTAATAAATTAAGAGAAGAAGGTGTGATGCAAACCATGCTCGTCAGCCTCTTATGAAAAGCTTATCGCCTTCTTGAAAAACAAATTTAACTTAGAAAACCCTTCCGAATTGCTTAAAAATGAGTTTTCAAGAGTTATTCGTTCGTTTTCTTTAAGTGTGCATGATAAATGGAAGGCGTGCCATCGAAAACTAAGCCGTCTTGAAGAAAAGCATAGATTATGGTTAAATGAAAATATTATAATTCTAAATGCTAATACTAGTGGTAGTTCTCAAGAAGTAAAACGAGGTCGGCCTAAAAAAGAATTTGCTTTAAACTGTCCAAAAGCAAAAAAAAAAAAAGTGGAAAATCTTTTGGACTCATACTCTTTTGACGAAATTTCATATGCTGCTGAAGTGAAATTAAGACGAGATGGGGGAAAAAATACAGCAAACATTATAAAAAACGTTGTAAAATCCCCCCCAAAAAGCATTTTAAATGGTTAACTCTCTACTTTTACATCCTCCAATTAAATTTCATATTATGCATAATTATTTATTCTTTAGCCAACTGCAAAAGGATTAATAAACTATTTTTGGAATCTAAATTATCATGAACTTAAAGAATGAAGTCTCCTCTTTACAACGATCCCATACAAGTTGAGATAGCAGCTAGTCCTGATGAGTTCCGAATTTATTCCACCTAGAAGTGCCGCCTGGCGCACTGTGCGACGGTTGGAGTGACTGTGTACTATAGATAATTTATTGTTAGTAATTATTTTATAACAATTTTATAATGAAGGCTAACTATAACAGGACATTATGAATTATTCTTCATGATGATGAAATTCTTCGAAGAAGTGTTTAAAGCATAGAAATTGGTTACACCACGCACATCGTATGATGGCATGATCGCCGCATATGGAATAACAAAGTGGATATCTTAAATCTTGTTGTGAAAAAGCGAAATCTACTGGATTTTCAAATTTATTTGGTTTCTCATCAATGTATCCACTTTTATACCATGCGTAAGCAAATAAATGGTAATACTTGGGTGATGAAAGTTGGTTATGAACAAGCGACTGTAATTTAATGATATTTCGTGCATGTAAAGTAACATCATAGTTAACCCTTTGCACTCCGAACGATTCTGGACGTTGGCTATCAGCTACTCAGCGCCACTTTACGGCAGAAACGAACATTTACAGACCCTCGTATTATTTATTATAATTTTGGAAATACAGTAGCGGACAAAAAAGTTACCACTTTCTTGATTTGTTTTATTTTTAATATTTTCAAATAGTAAATACCAATTTTATTATGTGTTTAATATATATTTTATAAACAAAATTAAAAACTGTATATATTCAAGTTAAAGTTGAATTTATTTACAGAGAAAATACAAATTTTACATAATTTTAAATAAAATAAGACATTTTTAAGGTCGACAAAAAAGTTACCACTTTTGAAAACTACTAAAAAAATTAATATTTTGTGGGAGCACCCCTTGCTTTTACGACGGCCTGGCATCTTTTTGGCATTGAATGAATTAGTTTCTGAATAACATTCATAGGAATATCATTCCAAATTTTCTTGACAGCCGCAAACAAATCATTGGAAGTTTTAAACTTCTGTCCAATGAGTCCACGCTTGATCGTATCCCACAAATGTTCAATGGGGTTTAAATCAGGCGATTGTGATGGCCAGTTCATCACCTTAATGTTATTATTTGCAAACCATTGCTTGACGGACTTTGCAATATGTTTTGGGTCATTATCCTGCTGGAATATCCATCCAGAAGGCATGACTCGGTTTGCAAAGGGCTTCATAATATTTTTTAAAATATCTCGGTATTGATACTGATTCATTATACCGTTTATTCGGTGAATAGGGCTTAATCCTAAGAGACTAAATGCTCCCCATACCATTATACATCCTCCTCCATGCTTAACAGTACCAATGGTATAGCGGGGATTAAATCTTTGGTTGGGAGGACGCCGTACAAACCTAATTCCATCGCTGTGGAACGACTAAGTTAAATTTGGATTCGTCACTAAATAAGACCTTTTCCCAGTCGGTTGCGGACCATTCAAGGTGTTCACGTGCAAAGTTCATTCTTTTTTGCATGTTCTTTTTTTATATGAATGGCTTCTTAGCAGCAATCCGGCCATTTAAACCCTTTTCTGCTAGTCTTCGTTGAACCGTACGGACACTAACATTCACCGATACTCTATGACGGAGTTCTGGAGCTGTTAGCTTTGGGTTTTCCATAAATTTTCGAACTATGAGTCGGTCTGTTCTATGAATATTTATTGGTTTTCATTAAATTTTATTAACCGTAAAATTTATGATACTAACCTTTCATTAGTTTTCCTTGGTCGACCCCTATTATCAACAACCAATGGGTTCTTTTCACGGCAATAAATATGACGAATTGTACTTTTATCCATCTTCAACTGATCACTAATTTGTTGAAAAGTATAACGCTCATCGTCACGTAATCGAACTATTAAACATCGTAATTGAGGATCAGTTTTCTTTCCACGAGGCATTTTCAATCAGTTTTAACCTCTTAAGCGTCTACTCGAAACAAAAGAACGAACCACTGAATTCAAGTTCAAGTTCAGTCAGGTCAAGTTCAGGTTCAGGTTCACTTCAAGTTCAGTGCCCGAAACACACGAAAACAAAAGATAAATGTGCGGGAATTCAAAAGTGGTAACTTTTTTGTCGGCCCTTAAAATGTCTTATTTTATTTAAAATTATGTAAAATTTGTATTTTCTTTGTAAATAAATTCAACTTTAACTTGAATATATATAGTTTTTAATTTTGTTTACAAAATATATATTAAACACATAATAAAATTGGTATTTACTATTTGAAAATATTAAAAATAAAACAAATCAAAAAAGTGGTAACTTTTTTGTCCGCTACTGTAAGTAACGTATTATAATGATATTGGACTTATATGAATTGGTTGAAATCGAGGAAAGTATATTTGCAACAAAATCAATATTTTATTGTTTATAATTTTGTACAGTATGATAAGTTTTTAAACACTACCCAATATGCATTGCAGGCTGATTAGTGCATGTTTGACAATAATAAGTTGTTTGACCTTTCTTCTACAAACTCCCCTTATCGCTCTTTTCAAGTGGCGTCGCAAAGTGCTCGGACCGTCGTGAGCACGCATCTCACGTTCTCGTCTGACACAAAACCCGCTGACATTTCTTGTATATATCTTAGTAATTTTACGATATTTTGATTTGATTTCTTGTGCCATTTCAAGATAAAACTTCAGGGAAACATGCATGTCTCAAAAAGTTGCGCTGAAATAACTCAATTCCCGTAATCACTAAGGCCCCGTTTACATCTGAACATTTCTGCCGAACAAACATCCGAACGAACATGGTAATGCTGCACTCTCGCCTGCGAGAGGCCCGTTTTCCTTTACTTTGCTTGATTCTCCGTGACTTTTGCTAGCAGAGGGTCCAGTTTTGGTCTTCTGCGCAGCTAGGCTCTCGACTCTGGCACGGGTCTAGAGAAGTGCAGACCGAGACAGAGACAGCTAGGCGACATCAGGACAAAGCCTTCGAGGATCAAGACCCTCATTAACCGTGTTCGCCGCTGTGTTCGGCCGTTTCCATCCAAAGTCGGTATTTCGACGAAACTTCAAAGAAAAGGTACACGTACAGGACCCATGCCAGTGTGGTAGTGGGGTCCTCCGCATCGTTCGCACCACGGGGTGTTGCTACCCCGGGCCCCGGGGTAGGCAAACAAAATACGAGATACCCACAGAGTCACAGAGCTTGTAAAAAAAGAATACGTCTATAGGCAACAGATTTCCCGTTCTTTTCTACATTCATGTTTCATAAGTTGCTGTTTCGGGAGTTTGTCGTTCATTCTATCTACATAGTCTTCCCTAAATCTATCAGTAACGTAATCTCCCATTTTGTATACATTTATTTTTACAATTATTTCGCAAAATGTGTTCCATTTTGTATAAAACAAATTATTTTAGACCATTAGTGATATTTATAAACAAAAATTTGTTTATAAATATTACTAATGGTCTAAAATAATTTGTTTTTGTAGGGGAAAAAACATTGATACAACTGCAGGATATCGAGCTAATTGAATTTTTATTTTCGATCGAATCTGATTCGTCCGCCTCCTTTGTCCCGCTTCTTCGATCTGCTCCTCTTTTCCCGAAACGGTCGCTTCGCCGACCTGTCATGACACTCACACATGCACACATATAACACACGCACACATCACGCATCCATACATTCGCACACATTCCGTATCCACAACATTCACACACATTACGCTGCCACGACACGCGTACAGCGGACTCTTAACGTCTACATTTTTAAACATTTAAACTTGTATTCAATAAAGAAAACAAAAAAAAAGAAACAGTTAAGTTGTTTTTTGGGCTTTCTTGTCCATCTTGTCTTCATTGTCAGACCTTTACTGAAAGCCCTCGCCATGGGAGGCATGTGCTTCCTCACCCATCCTTCCAAAACACCGACCAAGTCTGGGTTCGACTCTACGCTTACGTCCCCGAAGGCCGAAGGGTCCGCGCATCTGTGGAAGAAAACTTTGCCATGTTCGTTCGGATGTTTGTTCGGCAGAAATGTTCAGATGTAAACGGGGCCTAATAAACTTGAATGTCCCCTGAGAGGGGACATCCGAGTGATATGCTAGAATTACGATGTCCCCTGAGAGGGGACAGCGGAGTGCAAAGGGTTAAACAATAGCACAGGGTCAGAAAATTTTCGTACAAAGTTTTTCCATATGCAGAAACCATAGACATCTAGCGGTTGTATTAATCCAATAGTTTTCTTTGGTATTGTCAATATTTCAATATGCTGACTAGTAGGTACACTATTTTGCAATGTAGACGGACAGTGACCAGTTCACGAGTCTAATAATAAAATGCTTCGAAATCCCGCATTTGGTAGATATACACCCGTTCACATTCACTAAACAGTTCCTTTATTAGTTTTCCAGATTTGGATGCGGTTATATAAATATTCCATGGTCGAAATAAAGATTCTTGTACATGTAGACCAAAAGTACCGCTCTGTTCTTCCAGAACAAGAAATAGCGGACAAAGTAGTTTTGCCAGAAGCGGATATTATTGGGAGTACAGTATAACTGTGTGTCGTTGCAGATACAAAATACAGCCTGTAAAACGGCGTCAACCGCTTTTGTTCCTTGTGGAGCTAATGTGCAACCAGAATGTACTTCTAAAGTAAATCCACATTCATCAGCGTTATATGTATTGTGCTTTTCAATATCTCGAATACGAGGTTTTACGTTATTAATAAAGGTCGAAGCAATGTTATTTAGCTCTGTTATGTCTGCACCATATGATCAGGTAATAAATTTGTTTACTTTTCTTGAAACTATTCTATAAGTTTCCTTAAAATTCCAGGTCCAATGCCGAGATGCTTTAAAATTTTCCAAATCTACTTCTTCATTAGCTTCTAACGCCCATCTTCGAAGGTCTAAATCATGAATAATGGCATGGGTTTCGACCCTGACAACAAACTTATTATAAACATATTCGGAAATTTGTAATAATTTTTCTCGTCGTGTCCCTCCCCTGTTTATCATTTCTTCCCACCTAATATATACAAAACAAACATCGTAAGAATAAAAACATAAACACAAGCACCTTAACATAACTCTATTCTGTTTTCTACTCACCTATACAGTTGTTGTAAGGATGAAACTTTTCGAAATCTATGTCTGACGGATTCTAAAGAATGCAGCTGCCTCTTCCCGCTCTTACAGTATGTAACAGCATTAACTTTATATTGTAAAGTTACAATACCTCCTTCTTCTGGTACACACTGCTCATTTTCGATCTGTGTCGCTTCGAGCAGTTCTTCACGCATAGGTGAATATGTATCATCCACAAATTCTACAGAATGTGGTCTAAATGGATCCAAAAATTCTAATGTGAAATCAGATTCCATTGAAAATGAAGTATCTTCGCTCGATCTAATAATCATATCCCTTATTATATCGTGTAATTCCCTTTCTCTTTCATTAATAGGTGACTCATTATTATTTCCAATATCAAATGATATCATAAAGTAAAGGAACCATATTTACAGGATTTAGGCGAACCATTTTAAAAGGCACACGTTTTTTTACAGAAACAACACATTTACTGTTAACAATGTTATAATAGACTACAAAGGATTATTTCTACAAGGACTGCGGAGAAGTATTTCTTATTCTTAATGAATCGTCACTCTTCAAATCCTTTGAATACTACTGACAGTAACAACGAGTTGAACAGGTACTTATATATACTTTACTTTATCTCGTATGAACAAAACATGTTTAAGCAGTGAAATGCGTTATTAATCTCATTGATAATATTTATTGTTCATCTTGACTTTCCTCGACTTTCTCATCAATGCTGGATAAAACGGCAGACGTATCAGTAACATTGTATCGTGAACAAAAATAGCCACACCATTGTGAAACCTACAATGCCAATCAAGTGCATGCATACTCAATTAATTTTAAAATCCAGTTTCTTCGAAAACAACCTAATCTTGTTATGCTTGATTTTTGTATTATTTTGAGTCAAAAAATCTCCTTGTCCTGACTTGTACCGTAAATTAGAGATCACCCTGTATAAATTATCTTATTTCTAACTATGTGTTATGTACTGTTTTCTAATAAATGTTAGAGGAACATGGCTGGCTCCGCAGCTTATATCTGATACATGGCGTTGTTAGATGTTCTGCGACAGTCAAGAAACAGAGTTTATCAATACTGCACAGGTTATATACGTATGAAAAAAACATGGATTATGCTTCTTTATAATTATTTGTACCACCGATTAAGTTTTCACGTGAAAAACTAACTTTATTAAAAGTTATTAATATTTTTATTTATAACTTTTTTCTAATTGTTTAAACGTTTAAAGAATTGATCAATCTTTTACCATTTAGTAGATATAATCGAAAGAAATAACTTTTGTCTGAAAAGGTTTTTCCTATTTCGCATAGTTCACGAGTTATAAAATAAAATCGAACTAGCTAGTCCGTGTTGCTCGCTCGCTTCGCGAGCTTGCGAATGGAGTTATTGTAGCTCGCTCGCTATACTCGCTCACGAGTAGTGATGCCTGTAGCTATTCATGTTTATTTTGTGTGTGACCCTTTACGGGCCACGCAAAGAACTTCCCGATTTGCGAGTTGTAATTTATTATTACCATTATTAATTGTCACTAATTAGAAAATTATTCGTATTCGGAGAAATTTAATAGTTTTCTACTTATCAACATTGTTGCTATATGACGTCGCATTAAACGAACATCTATATATATATAGGGAGAGTGTCCCATTTTAATCCGCCACTACGGACAACTTAAGAAATATGCATTGGATCAAAAAACATCCTAAATAAAAGTTTGATGGTTTGGAGGGGGACATCTGACCCTGTTAAAAAATTTCATCCCTACCCCCCTGGGGTATATATGTATGTATGTGTGTGCTGTGTATATGGACATTATGTATATTCATTTGTTTTCAATATGTAGTTATTGAGTATATATATATTTATACGTGTATAAATATACTCATATATATGTATTTATCACAATTATATCATTATAATTATATATTGTAATATATATAAGCGAAAAATCGAGATAGGCGAAAAATCGAAATTTCGCGATTACAGCGCCACCTATCGCGAATGAAAAAAAATGTTTGAAATAAAACCTACATATTTTGTGGCGTGGAATCCGAATCTGCAATAAAAAGTAGGTGGTCCTATTTAAAATTTTAAAGTAACCCCCCCCAGGGGGGTAGGGGTGAAATTTTTTTGACAGGATCAGATGTCCCCCTCCAAACCATCAAACTTTTGTTCGGGATGTTTTTTGATCCGATGCATATTTCTTAAGTTAGCCGTGGTGGCAGATTAAAATGGGACACCCTGTATATATACATATATATATGTGTGTGTTTGTGTTGTGTGTTATATAAATATAATAATAGTAATAATATATGTATATATATTATTTCAGTTTAGTTATTCTCTCATAAATTTATATTCTCCCATTTAGATTGCGTTATTCTGTTAGGTTTTCTTAAAAAAACTAAAAAACTACTGGACCGAATTAGAACAAAATCTATTCAGCTCTAAGTTACATTGATACACATCGATTGCATCATCGACCATTTTGATATCACTATTAGTTTTTTAGAAAACGTTAACGAAAAACTTGATCACATACGTACGTACGTACGTACGCGCGCGCACGCGCGCGCGCGCGCACACACACACACACACACACACACGAACAATTTGTTAAAAATAGCCTAAAATTACTCCAATGACCTTGAAACATGTAGATCTGCTAAAAAATCGATTTTCCATTTTAGGGGCAAATACAATAACTTCCCTATAAATCGGGAAGTTAAAAATAGCCAAATTTTCGAAGGGTTGTTTCAACCCCTTAGAGTGAATTTGAGCAGCAAACAAACATTGCGTAATACATACCTACGCATGCTCTATATATACCCGAAGTTGCATAATTTTTTTGAATTTCCTAATTCGGGATCAATCCTTGTAAGTTACAGTGATACACATCGATTGCATCATCGATCATTTTTATCTCGTTATTAGTTTTTTAGAAAACGTTAATGAAAAATTCAATCGCATCGTACGTACGTATACGTACATGCGCACACACACACACACACACACACACACACACACACACACACACACACACACGACATTTGTTCAAAATAGGCTAAAATGACTCCAATGACCTTGAAATATGAAGATCTGCTAAAAAAATCGATTTTCGATTTTCGGGGTCATTACAATAACTTCCCTATAAAGCCAGATTCACACTACGCCGTAACGTAACGTACCATACCGTAGCAGCCGCGGGAGCAAAGAAGAGGACGGATCTTCCCTCTGCTTCCCTTCTTCTAACGCTACGTTACGGTACGTTACGTTACGGCGTAGTGTGAATCTCGCTTAAATCGGGAAGTTAAAAAGTAAAACCACAGTAACGCCTTATCAATCCCTTTATTTTCGCCATTTTCGGTGTTTGAAATCACATGGTACATCGCCATATTGTTAGAGTCTAACTTGCTTGTGCGCAAGCGTGGAGCGACACCAGCGTTCCAAGTAGTCGCACAGCCAACTAAAAGTGAACTTCAATTTCACAAGACTGGTGCTTGGGGGTGTTTGGGGGGCCTGTATTGCTCTGATCTGCTCTGACCATACTGTCACGTACTGTTTCGAGATGTCGTTAAATGATCCAAATCAACGTAATGCGATCATTCCAAATGATGGCATAAATCCCAGCACCATTCCTATGAATTATAATATTCATATACCTTTGGATTATCCGCCTACTTTCAGTAATAATCGTAGCACACCTCCTTCTTACGAAGAAGTCATAAACGCAAATAGTAATGAAATGTCACAAGTAAATGAAACATTGTTAAGCGACGCGAAGTATTCCGATTATCAGACATTCGTTTTTCTTTTTCAGCGCCTCCACCGACTTACGAATCGTTGTTCGGAAGTATAAAACAAAATAAATGTTTGGAAGGAGTAACTGCTTGTTTACGTGGTATTGGTATTTTATTTATAAGCACTGGTAAGAAACAATCTTGATTCTAATACGATTTATGTACTTTCTTGTGGATGAGTTTATCAATTTTTTGTATTTCACTCGTTCCAGTTCGATTCATTATTACTGTAACAATGCTGATAGTGATT
The DNA here is from genome assembly GCA_030770465.2 of Perdita meconis. Lineage (NCBI taxonomy): Eukaryota > Metazoa > Arthropoda > Insecta > Hymenoptera > Andrenidae > Perdita > Perdita meconis. The sequence goes on along the minus strand of JASKOS020000026.1, from coordinate 1,496,783 downwards.
CCGATTAGTATGATTGTTATCGGAACACTTCATCTCAACGACTGCCCTCAAGAAGAATATATTCCTGTATATTTGTTAGTGGGTGGCAGTTTCAGTCTGTTTATAGAACTGCTGAATGTATCGGCTTGGTTGAAGGAATATAACACGGCCAACATAACGCAACAATCTCCTATAATAAAGCTGCTTAATTGTTTCATGTTTATATGGAACATTATTGGTTAGTAACACGGTTTTGTATCTTAGGCTGCAGTTACAGTGAATGCGTTTTCTGACGAATACAGTATTCTCTCGATATCTTCTCGTGCCTTGGGACCGGAGGGGAGAGTGTATTGTGTGGATGGCACTTCTTTGCAAAGTGTTTGTAGCATTCCAAACGTAGAAAGAGCGCGCCCGAAAGAGAAAGAGGGATTGAACAGTGGGGATAAACAGGGAGTCTGTAGTATGTGATTTTGGCGAGAAGATATCGAGAGAGTACTGTATGTCTGAACTGTTTCATTGTTTAGCGAAGAACAGTTCGGATATATTCGTCAGAAACAGCAGCCTTCAGATATTTGTCTGCAGTTATCATATCAATTACATTTCACAGGTTCTGTGTGGGTATACAAGGAGTACGAACCGAATTATGATCCAGCTCTTGGCAAATACTGTAACAAACTACTATACTTATTTACCTTTTGGCTAATCACGTACGGGTACATAATCAATGGGGTAACAGTAATTGGTTGTTTTTGTGTATTGATAGCGAAGGCATTATGAAACGATATGAAAGATCTGTATCTCGTCTGAACATGAGAAAGTTTCGTTGTTTTGGGAACAAAACGATCGAGCATTATTGTGGTACAGATTTGTTCACATTTATATGCCTAGGATGCTTTGAGCAGTCCGTAAACAGATTGGTTTGCACGTTGAACGCGCTTTGAAACGAAAAAACGAAAACGAAACGCGTTTAAATTTCGTGATCCAGTGCTTGAACTCATTTGTGGGAATATATTTATTTCCAAAATGCACTGGTTGTCTTATTGGAAGTAAGGCAATCTTATCCAATCTTTTTTAATTATGTACATGTACATATACTCGACACAAACAAGCATGTATTGTACACAAGGTCGATTATACTTAGTTTTGTATAAATGCTCTGTATGAAACGAACGTTTATAAGTTCGTATCTAAGTATTAGTGAAAGGTAAATTTGACTGAAAAAGAGTGTATGTATATTTTGTTCTTAATAGAATTTTTAGTTTACTCAAATATCGGAAAGAATTCATTTCTACACCTAGAATGGTGTGTATAATATAAATTCTCATAAGGATATCTGAATAATTGTTATTTATCTTTATCCGAATTTAGCTATATCGCAGGAGAGTCATACAGAAGAATTATAAGTGAAATTTCGGCCTTTTTCGGATCTTAATATTTAATGTGCATGAAATTTCACTTGATAATAAAATATGCTAAAAATTTTATCGCGTTTTTCACTGTTTCTCTAGTATTTTTCCTTCATCTCTCATCCAGTCATCGATAAAAGATGATAGACATTTTACAAAAAGCGAAAAGGTTCCGAAAAAAATTGTGCTCCTTTTGACTGATCTTCTGCGGTATAGAAATTAATGATCTATACACAGTTGCATAGTTCATATGTACCCTGTCAGCCAAACCTGAACGAATAGACTTTGTCAGAATCTGCCAACAGTATTTGCCATCAAATAGAAATCCAGTAGGTTCTGCTGCCAGAATCCGACGACAGAAATGAATCAGGTTCTAATGTCAGAATCAGAAATGCAGTAGAGAATTATAGAGAAATATGTTAAAAGTAAACGATGGAAATGTTTATTGCATATAAACTGCTAGTATATTATCACTGTATACATTGAAAGCATATAAACATTATGAATGTATATAACGTTAATTTGTTTACGATAAATGTTATATATTAGGAAATATGAACAAATTCATGGGAATAGAGTTTCCTATCTTTTTTTAAACAATTAAAACAAAATTTCTGTTACTGCATATTTTGAAACACAAATCTTTAAACGAATAAATATTTTTAATAAATATTCTATGGAAAAATGTTCACTATACCTTATGGAGTAAGGTATAAGGCTATAAGAAATGGAGTATACAGTTGCTAAACAATATAAAAAATTATAAAAACTTTCATAGGGATCTGTTAAAGCATCACATCAATTTTACTGTGTTTCGTATGCTTTAAAATGTATAGATAAATTACTTTCGCCTAATTCTTCACTATTTGTAGAAGATGTTTTACATATTTAACAAAAGTGAATTTTCAAACATTCATATAATAAATATCCTGCAATTTATTCTACTGGATGATAAAAAAAGGAGAATAAGTTGCTTAATATTAAACATGAAACTCGAAACACGCGCCCAAATTACATTTAAATTTTAATAAATAATCTACTCTTTGTACTGTATACATAGTTCCTTTTTAGGTATCTTTTATATTTTACTAATAAAAAATGTTGATTCCTACCGACTAGTTTTTCAGTAAAAATGTTTTATACTTCATTGTACAATAATTATAAATACTAAAAGTAATCGCTGGTTGAATTTATTTCCCCCTTCATTTGTTCATGGGTGTCATAACTTATCGCCGCCCTGAAGAATAAAGAAATAGAGGAAAGTCTTTACCTCGATCTAAGGTGGCATTCGATTCGGAGCTGTCGCCCTAAATCGAGCCACATCTGTATTACAGAGTATCAAGAGAAGAATTCGTAACTTCCTAATCGCCGAATGATTAAAAAAAAAAATCATGAGCCAACAAAATAATATTTTTAGAGTCCAATAGTTTTTTGTATCGGTTGCAGTTACAGAATTTCTCGTTTTAGGAGTTACAAACCCCTTTTTTATCATTCTGTATACTTACACATACAGGGTGTGCCAAAAGTATGGAAACGGTCAAATATTTCGAAAACGGAACATTTTTGAGAAAAATGTTTTAGATCAATATGTTTTAGGGTTTTAAAAATTCTATTGAACGGTAGTATCTGTTTAACTTTCAGAGGAGCAGACAAAGTCACGTCAAGATCAACATGATTTTTTTTAATGGAATACCCCATTTTTTATCATGCAGTTTTAAAGCTGACGGTGAGACGTTTTCAAAACACTAGCTGATGAACTATTTCTGTTGAAAATTGCCAAGAATTGTCAAGAAACAGGCAGAAGACAAATCGACCATTTAACGAGTTAAAGCACATTAACGCTAAATCTCAAATGCTCCATGTGCGTATTTATGCTAAAATCGCCCATCCTAAGCCCATATGTGATGACCATGATTGTGCGAAGTCCAATCAAGAAACTTCCTTACGGTGCACCCTAAATAATACTAACAATAAGGCTGACAGTATCGAAGCATTTAAAGCTCAGCACTCAGGCAATTATCAAGAGAAATAGGTCATCAGCTAGTGTTTTGAAAAGGTCTCATCGTCAGCTTTAACACTGCATGATCAAAAATGGGGTGTTCCATTTAAAAAAATCATGTTGACCTTGACGTAACCTTGACCGTTCCTCGGAAGGTCAAACGGATACGACCGTTCAATAGAATTTTTAAAACCCTAAAACATTTTTTTCAAAAATATTCCGTTTTCGAAATATTTGACCGTTTCCATAACTTTTGGCGCACCCTATACAGGGTGTAACAAAAATGTTGCAGTTCCTTAAAAGGGGTGATTCCTGAGGTGATTTTAAACAACTTCTTCCTTAGCGAAAATGTAAGGTGGGGCTTTGTTAACGAGTTATTAACGAAAAACACCGACCAATCAGGGAGCGACTACAGTGAATAAATATCACCGCGAGTTCCACCTGTGAGTAGTATTGGCCCACCATCGTCTGCGTCATCATTAATCCGCTATCATGCTCCCCGATTGGTTGGTGTTTTTCGTTAATAACCATAGACATATAAGAATAGACTCCGCATCACGGGGAAAGTGGACGGTCCAGCTTTAGAAAGAGTTAGAACGATTGGGGAGGACTTTCTATCTCTTTCTATTCTCTTGGTATTTTCTATCTGTCTCATTCTTCCCAAGTACCTCCCCAAGCATCCAACTTTCTTCCACATCGGACCACGGCTGCATGCTGACGCGCAGTCTATAGTTACTATGTCTATGTTAATAACTTGTTAACAAAGCCCCACCTAATATTTTCGCTAAGGAAAAAGTTGTTCAAAATCACCTCAGAAATCACTCCTTTCAAGGAACTGCAACATTTTTGTTACATCCTGTATATGTAGCTACTTATTGGATCCAACGTCTCATTGCAAACTGAAATTAAAAAGTTAAGGATGATCTGCAGTAACAATCTTAGAGAATTAATCAATTTTCTAGATACTAATAGGACTTCTTGTTATACAAACCAATTAAAAATATTACTCCTGTTTGTCATAAACTTGTTTCTTGGAATGTAATTGAACTGAAACTGTTAGCAACTTTCCTTAATTTTGTAATATATTTCTCAATATTGCGTTTTTTCATGAAAGTTGTAAGTTAAATAATTTAATAATTATGGAATGAATTTATCCAAAATTTTGCGTGGGGTTTTACTATTGCATAAAGATTTATTTCTCCAATTTCCAAAGATTCTCTCTTATTTTTAATGTTACTGAAGTTCATTTTTATTTTGTCATCAACGTATAATATGTACCTATTTATTGTTTTATTTCTCAGACTCGAGCACTGCAGCAGGTTGTTCAGAACGATCATTTTCCCCTTCGAATTCTTCGTATTCCTCGAATTCTCCGCAGTACTCCCCAGGATATTTCAAGTATTGCTCCCGTTCCGACAAATCTTCCGAACATTTGTCCACCAAAGAATCTACCGACATCTAAAAAGATTGAACAAAAAAAAGGAAGAGTTTAAACAGAGCAAAGAATTTGACGTGAAATTCGAATTATCGCGTCATTCGGTTGATCTAATTGTTTACGATGGATTTTAAGAGAAGATCCCTCCGAGAAACGCAAGCGAGAGTTCCGACGCGGATATTGTAATTTTATTAATGAATATACGTCAGCAGATGGAAATGGCATCGACCGGAAGAACCCTTTAAGCCGCAACCGATCAATTTAGACCGCTCAACTCGTCTACTTCCGTTTTCCCTAACGGCCGCGGACATTCGAGCGAATTCGCTGAACAAAGAAAACCGGATGTCCCCCGATAGCTTCTCAATATTTATTTCCGACACTAACTGATTTACCCGCCTCCTCTATCGGTCTAATTTGTATTTCCTGTTCGAGACAGCTCGTCGAAAACGACAGCAATTGTTCAGGGTAAAGTCAAAAATACAATATGTCCGCTTTATTTTAATACACGCTATTGTTGTTTCTTGAAGTATCGAAAATATCCTTAGGCCTTAGGCTTTAGACCATCCTTACTTCCTTACTTATATTATATATATATATATATATATATATATATATATATATATATATATATATATATATATATATATATATATATATATATATATATATATATATATATATATATATATATATATATATATATATATATATATATATATATATATATATATATATATATATATATATATATATATATATATATATATATATATATATATATATATATATATATATATATATATATATATATATATATATATATATATATATATATATATATATATATATATATATATATATATATATATATATATATATATATATATATAATATATATATATATATATATATATATATATATATATATATATATATATATATATATATATATATATATATATATATATATATATATATATATATATATATATATATATATATATATATATATATATATATATATATATATATATATATATATATATATATATATATATATATATATATATATATATATATATATATATATATATATATATATATATATATATATATATATATATATATATATATATATATATATATATATATATATATATATATATATATATATATATATATATATATATATATATATATATATATATATATATATATATATATATATATATATATATATATATATATATATATATATATATATATATATATATATATATATATATATATATATATATAGAATTCTATTGATCCCCTCAGGGTTACAATCTCTTCCTTCTATTTCTACTTATAATATTTATAATATTTAACTTAACTTATAATTCGTACTTAATTCTATCTTACACCTAACTTATATTCTAACTTATATTCTAACGCCTTTTGCCTTTCGCTTTCGCTTTTCGCCTTTCTCCGCTCGCCCTTCGCTACCTACTCATAACCGCTCTCTTTCTCTTTCCGCCCTCTTTTTTACCCGCTCACTACCTTTTCCTCCGCCGCCATCGCACGCACCTTAACCTAGTCCGCATCTCTTAATATTATCTTATCCTATTGCTTATCCTATGCTTATACTACCCCCCATCTCTCCCCTCTCCCCTTCCTCCCCTGGACTTCCGTCCCTCCTGCTTCTTTCTGTCTCCTTTCCCCCTCCCTTTCCCCTCTCTCAAACCTTCCCCTCCTCCCTTCTCTTTCTCTCCCTTTCCCCGACCCGACTTCCGTTTCCGCTTCGTCTCTATCTTACCCCTTCACCTCCTCTCTCTCTCCCTTCCATTCTCTCTATCTTGCTCCTTTTCCCCCCTTCCCCCCTCATCACACCCCCTCCTTTTCACTCTCTCTCTCAACTCTTCTATTTCTCTCATCCACCATTCACCCTCACCTTTCTCTCCTAACACCACTCTCACACTCTCTTGCCATCCACCCGTTTCGCCCTCCCTTCTCACGCATCCTTCCCATACATGCTCCCATGTTTCTTCATTCCATCCACACACCCTACATCGTCTTTCCTCCTCCGCCCTCCAATACTCCGCTTCCCTCATTTCATTTCCCATTCTATACCTCACGACTCTCCTCCACCTGCTTTCTCCCCACCCCTTCCTTAGATATTCCGGTATTCCTTCCGCCCTTACCTCCTTATACCACCTATTTGTCCTTGATTCCATTACTCTTTCCCACCTTTCCTGCTCTTGTCTCCTCCCCTCCCTCATTATCACCTCCTCCCCTCTCAGCTCATTTCCTCCCCCCTACTTCCCTCCTCTGCTCCCCCCTCTCTCCCCCAAACCGCCTTCCTTCTCCCTTCTTCCCACTTCGTCAGCTTTCCCTCCCTTCTTTCCCTACTTTTAACTTCCCTCAAGCATCTTCTCGCCAACTCACTCCCTTTTCCTTCTTCCAGCCTTCTTTCCCACATCACCGCTTTCTTCAGCGCCCTAACTCCTATCCCATCCCTCTTTAGCTCCTCCCTTAGTATGTATCCAGGAGTCCTCCGTTCCACCCCCATCGTCCACCTCAGATACCTCTCGTGTACCTGTTCCATTCCCTTTCTCGCTTCCCAACCCCAAATTTCCGCCCCGTACGCTAACACCGTCCACACCAACTTGTCAAAAAGGCAGATCCTTTTCCACCATTCCTTATCGAATTTCCGCTTCCCTATCCCCCTGCCCCATTATCATTGCCGCCCTTTTGATTCTGTCCCTCACCTGCGTCCCCTGTCCTCCTCCGCTGCATAGTACATACCCTAGATCAAAGAGGATTGGATAGAGCGGAAGGTGCTGTAGCCTCCTTTCACAGCTCCATCTAGTATCTCGGAGGGCGAAGTATTTTCAGAAATTATTCAATCCTATTTCCTTTCTTGTATTTTTCTTATGCGTACAGACCCCAACCCACGCCACCAATGCTACGCCATTTTTCATTACAATATTTGTAGTAGAATTGGCCGGAGTGTTTTATCACGTGGCGTACGTCCCAGTATTTTCGTGGGTTTGAATAGACAAAAATGTCTATGAATTGTTGCATTTGTAAAAAGAAAAGAAAGGAAAGGAAAACATTTGCAGCTTATTTAGTATACCAAAAGAGCCAAATATATTAATTTTAAAAATAAATTTCAATATACTTTTCATTTGTATTTTATTTTCTTCCTAATAATCTAACGTGTACCTATATAAATTAATATTTCATATTCTTAAACATTAGATTTTGGAGGGAAACTACAAGTTCAAACCCCGAACTTGAAATTTCAGATCCAGAAAGAAAATTTAGTAGAGCTTATAGTAAATCGGACCATGAATTGAATGGCTGTGGTGGGGATAGAGTGCGGTTTGCGGGGTAAGGGGATGGTTGGATAGTTCGTCCTCTGAGCCGTTTGAGGGCGTTGCAAAACGAGACACACTTTTAACATAGGGCTCTTATGGGACCTTCCACTCTATCTAATCCTCTTTGCCCTAGATATTTGAACTCCTTCACCTCCTCCACCCTCTTCCCCTTCCACATCCATTTCATCTTCCTCTTCTTTCCCCCTCCCTTCCTACACCGCATTATCTTAGATTTCTCCGTATTTACTTCTATTTAGTCCTTTCCTATCCAGGTATGCCTCCAACTTACCCATCATCGCCCTCATACCTCCCTCCTCTTCTGCTAATGCTACTACGTCATCCGCATACGCTAATGTATAAATTTTCTCTCCGCCCAGCCTTACCCCTCCCCACGCCCCTCTTCTCATCTCCTCTTCCAAATCCGCCGTCTGCAGGTTGAACAGTAAGGGACTCAGCGGGCACCCCTGCCTTACCCCCCTTTCCGTCCAAATTTCCTCCCCCACCCCCTTTCCCGTTTTCACCCTTCCCTTCGTTTCCCAGTACACCTCCTCTACCCGTTCCACCAGTCCCTCCCTTACCCCCCTTTCCCTCATCCCTGCAATCATCACCCCTCTGTCCACTGCATCGAAGGCTGCTCTCAAATCCAAGAAGAATGCCGTCATCCCCCCTTTACCCTTCCCTTTCTCTTGTCTTGAAGTCGTTATGTTTGTTACACGCTTTCAGATTTGTATTGTATTGACTTATGGGTTACAAGAACAATTAGATATGATTGTGTTTGACTTCAATATAAATTAGCAACTAAAATACAAGATATAAAAATCATAAGATTAAAATACCAAAAAAACGTCTTTTTTTAAATGTAATTTTGGCTTTTGTTTTAACAAACTGGTATTTTTACAAATCGTAAAAGCCTCGAATCCTCAAATTGGTATTAATATAAAAGCTCAGTTCAATCTTATTCGACAGCTTAGAAATTAGGCAACTTTTAAAACGAAATCCACGCAGACGAAGTCGCGGGCAAAAGCTAGTATACATATACCTATGACACGGCCTGAGTTATCTAGATTGATGCAAAAATAAAATCATCTACATGACGTTCATGTGAGCATGCATCATGTGGGCAAAGAATATCTACTTTCAAAAACTATCTATACAGTCTAATGGCGTCTAATCGTCTGATTGGTCTGATGCACTAATCGCCATCTTGAATTATCTTTTCTGACGTCACTGTGGGCAAACTTGCTCGTTATCTTTGCATCATTCTCTCCCATGGGTTCCTATACATGAGCCGTGTCTATAGGTATATGTATATATGTATATGGTCTAAGAAAATATCACATTAGGCTTGCCTCATAAAATTCGACAACTTTTGTCTGAAACATTTGTTTGTATTTTCTGGAACAGTAATAGTTTTCGAAATAATAGAGTGTGTAAACTGGATGTACTGTATATAGAGGTGTGCGGGTTCCCGATTTTACGGGATCGGGACGGGACGGAAAATTTCGGGCGGGATCGGGCGGGATCCCGAGTCGGCGTGTCTCGAGACCGGGCGAGATCTCGAGACTCATGCATGCTCGGGATCCCGAGGCTCGATTCGGGACATAGTAATCCCATCGAGCCGTATAGTTTCGGATCGGCTCGGCAAAACTCGGAAGCGTATTTAGAAGAACGAAACAAGTACATCTGCAGTAAGGGGAGACGGGAAAGACATGTGATAATTTAAATTTACATAGATACCATAATTAAAATATAGGAAAAAGATTATCATTACTTTAATAATACTTTGTAAATGTTAATACAACATATTTCATAGTTAGGCCTCTGTGTAAAGTTATTGACGTTAAAATAAAATGCAGGGACAACTGAATATATTCTATTAGTCATAAATAGTTTGTTATTTTAAATTATTATGTAAAAAACATAATTGTTCTATATGCTCCGGTAGCAATCTTATTCTGGTGCTAGTGACGACGTTTTATCAGTACTAGTACAAAAATGCAATTATTACCTGAAAATATGGAACAATTATGCATTTCACATAATAATGTAATACAAGTACTTTTGTATAAGAATTAAAGCTAACATTATATTTTTAATTGTTTAAAAATTAGTTTATAATATTAGTACACAGAAGTACAGTATTTTGTATTTACATTTACAATATTTACAAATATTATTAAAGTAAAAGTAATTAATTTCCTAGGAATTTTAGCACCTATTTAAGTTTTAATCGTCTTTAAATCTCTTTACATTTTACATTCTCTATGTCTCTTCTTATTATCTGCGTCTCGTTCTTTCAGACTCGCCTCCGACTTTTGCCGAGCCGATCCGAAGTTATACGGCTCGACGGGATTACTATGTCCCGAATCGAGCCTCGGGATCCCGAGCATGCATGAGTCTCGAGATCTCGCCCGGTCTCGAGATACGCCAAGTCTCAGGATTCCGCCCGTTCCCGCCCGAAGATCGGGTTCCCGAGACTCGGGACGATTTGCACACCCCTAACTGTATATTTACGTACGAACACAGATAGATCAGTGTTTGGGAAGTTTCAAAGAAGATACTTTTGAAGGATTTTAGGAAGATACTTGAAATACCTTTCGTAAGAAAAACACTTCCTAAATATACTCATTATTACCTCTTCCTGCAGAGGCACTGGCTCAGGGGGCAACAAGTCGGGATTATAAGGTGTAATACAACGAGCTCGCCATAATGGAATTACGCCTGCTTTTAAGGGAAGTGGTTCTGGTCGCGGTGGGTCTAGTCGCAGTGGTTCCTCCTTCGAAACTGCTGGCTCTTCTTCCTACATCAACAATTATATTTCAATAATTCAATTTAAAAAAGGATTAGAATCATGAGTACACAGCGGATCTTTATGCAAATACATAATTTGATAGAAAGTAAATAACGTAATCCGACCTCAAAAGTTTGTTTTGTGATTAGAGGATTCTAAAAATGTATTTTTTATTTTACATTTTTTAACAGCATGTATGTATTTATTATGCGTACATGGAATATTTATTTTTAACAGGATATGCATTCATTGTGCGTATATGGAATATCTCTCTTTCAAATTAATTTCATTTATCAGTAAATTCTTATATTATAACTTTATGAACCATAGAGAAGAAATTATAGTTTTGTAATTGAGCGTTAGTTGTGGCAGTTAGTGACTGAAAAGTGACTAACACTAAATGTATTTTTCAATAATATACATATAATAATACAGTATTTTCCCCATATAGGCTCGAAAAAACCGTACGATACACGCTCGCATTTTATCCCCACCACTATAGCGGCATCCGTCTTTGATCCAGCGTCTTTTTCGCGCGCTGTCTCTTTCTACGTTCGGCACATTACAAAGAAAGTAGTATCCTACGATATAGGCTTGTCTCCGGTCTCGACGAGAGAGCCTATATCGAGAAAATATTGTACATCCATACTAATATTATAAATTCGAAAATGTGTTTGTCTGTTTGTTACGTCTTCGCAACTGTACTACTGAATTAATTTCAATTTGGTAGTGAGGTAGCCTGAAATCTGAAGAAGGACATAGGATACTTTTTATCCTGAAAAATTAATTAGTCTTTCCAGTGGGAGCCACTAAATAAAAAATGGAAAACCGAATGTCTCATGTTCAGGCTACCTCTGTGCCAAATTTAATTAAAATTGTTTCAGTAGTCAAGTCATGAAGACGTTATGCTTGTTACACACACTTTCAGATTTGTATTATAATGTATTGATTTATTGCTCACAAGAACAATTATAATTGTGTTTGTCTTTAATATAAATTAACAATTAAAATATATAAGATATAAAAATCATAAGAATAAAATACAAAAACCATAAGTACTAAACATTAATGATTTTATAAAAGCGATAAACAATCGATTTCTAAAATAATATATTAAAGAAGATTGAAAAGATGACAAAAATAACAGTGATATAATTCTTCATAAAAACTGTACGTTTATTAATTTATCCCGAAGCAAATCTTTACTTTTATATGTAGACCAAATGCGGAATTTCTTTTTGCATTATGATTAGACTGCGAATGTTTATGCATTCATGGCAGTTTCAAAATTATAAAAACTTATAAAGATACCCAGACATTTTATAATATTTAAAAAAAACTTGCATTTATTTAAATTTCAGTTACTGTTATATATCTATAAATATATGAATTTGCATAAACATGCGCAGTCTAATTATAACGTGAATCTTACTTCCGTGGGTTGCTCCTGCGTTTCCTCGTATTCAGGATCTTTCAGGTGCACATAGTGACCGTGCTGCATGCAGGCATTTTCGAATGTAAAACATCCGCGTCCATATGGCTGTAATCGCAGCGATTATGGTAATTGTTATTCTTTACAGCAAATTAGAGAAAAGATTACATTAAGTCTTGATTCCGATTAGCCTTTTGCCAAATGAAATTATTTCTTTGTTGACTTCTTTAATTGTTAAATTAATGTTAATATATCCATTGGAACTTTTTTAAATGAAAACTCGATTTTGTTACTTCATTAAAAAGGAAAAACCAGGGCTTATAAAGGATTAACTAAAAAGGAGACGGTGAGAACTGCGAAATTTCGAATGACTTGGCTGCATGTAAACTCAATATTTTAAGTTGATGAGAAAAGAATCCCAAAAAAAATTTAAGCGCATGAGTTTTCGAGAAATTAATAAAAAAAATTATATTTCTTCTGTTCCTAGCGACTATTATAGAATGTTATAAATAAGAAATATTCAATTGAATGATGTTTATGCTTATGTCTACCAACTTTTTTATTCATTTCTCAAAAACAAAAGGCCATCCATTCAAATACTTTTAGAGTTTTTTTCTCATCAACTTAAAGTATTGAATGCACATGCATCTAAGTCATTCGAGATTTCGCAATTCTTGCCATCTCCTTGTAAGATTACTTCTAAAATTCCAAAATGATTTTTTCGACTGTTTCAAAGATCGCCAGATTAACTTACTAAATTTAATTCCCAAGACCCGTGGAACCGATAACGTGGATGAATTAACTGTCCAGGACCCTGCATGCGATCCACGATCCACGTTCCCATGAATTTCGTCTTCGTATCGGCGTAGAGGTAGGATCCCATACCATGCCGTTGATCCTTTTTCCACGAGCCTTCGTAAATGTCACCGTTTATGTAATAATAAACCCCGAAACCGTATTTCATATCGCGCTTCCACTCTCCTACAAAAAGGTGCATCGTTGTTTCACAAGGGTTGTCAGCAATTTTTTTGTTTTATTCTATTTTTCCTTTAGGTTTCGTAATTCCCTCACTCTCCCCTGGAGAGCAGTAACCAATTTTTGTGGTTTGAAAATAAAAAAAATGACGAAAAAGCGTGTGAGAAGACCGAAAAAGCGATACATATAAGCTTAAAAAAAGAACACTGCATATACGCCCTTAGTAGCCTTGTCTAATCACATATTATTATTATTAAATTAAACTAATAGATAGTAGAGACAAGACGTGTTTAAAAGATAACATAGAGTACAAAATATTATAACAAATTAGTAAAAAAGAAAAACAAAAAAAAAGTTGTGGGCGAAGGAAAGAAAGAAAAACTGTATAGAAAAAAAAGAATAAATAGATATAATAGGCAGATCACTCGCTTAACAAGAGCCACAGTGTCTTTCGGATTTTACTTAAAGGATCGGAGAAAATATCAAAATCACCATGTAAGTTGAATAAGGTACAAATGCGATCAATACAATTATGTTGACCATATGAGGTTCGGTGAACCTTAACATTAATGAAGTTATGATGTCTGAGATTCCTCGAGGGAACATTAATACGTATTTCCTTCAAAACAGCAGGACAATTTAACCAACTATTCAGAACATTATACAGGGTGCGCCAAAAGTATGGAAACGGTCAAATATTTCGAAAACGAAATATTTTTGAGAAAAATGTTTTAGAGCAATCTTTTAGGGTTTCAAAAATTCAAATTGAACGGTCGTATTCGTTTGACCTTCAGCGGAGCGGTCAAGGTCATGTCAAGATCAACATGATTTTTTTAAATGAACTACCCCATTTTTTATAATGCAGTGTTAAAGCTAACGATGAGACCTTTTCAAAACACTAGCTGATGACCTATTTCGGTTGAGAATTTCTTGAGTTCTGAGCGTTGAGAATGAAGAAATAGATTCTTGCTTATTCTAAAATAAGCAAGCATATTCAAAACGTATTTATGCTAAAATCGCCCTTCCTAAACCCATACGTGAGGAGTCCAATGCGAAATCCAATCAAGCAACCTTCACACGGAGCACCCTGCATATTACTAACAATAAGCCTGACGGTCTCGATACATTTAAAGTTCAGTACTCAGGCAATTTTCAACAAAAATAAGTCAACAGCCAGTGTGTTGAAAAGGTCTCACCGTCAGCTTTAATACTGCATGATAGGACATGGGGTGTTCTATTTAAAAAAAATCATGTTGACCTTGACGTGACCTTGACCGTTCCTCTTAAGGTCAAACGGATACGACTGCTCAATCGAAATTTTAAAACCCTAAAATATTGCCCTAAAACATTTTTCACAAAAATGTTCCGTTTTCGAAATATTTGACCGTTTCCATACTTTTGGCGCACCCTTATACAGGGTGTAACAAAAATGTTGCAGTTCCTTGAAAGGGGTGATTCCTGAAGTGATTTTAAACAACTTTTTCCTTAGCGAAAATGTTAGGTGGGGCTTTGTTAACGAGTTATTAACGAGAAACACTGACCAATCAGGGAGTGAGTACAGTGGATTAATAATGGCGCAGACGATGGCGGACCAATACTACTCACAGCTGGAGCCCGCGCTGAAATTCATCCGCTGTACGCGCTCCCTGATTAGTCGGTGTTTTTCGTTAATAACTCGTTAACAAAGCCCCACCCAACATTTTCGCTAAGGAGAAAGTTGTTTAAAATCACCTCAGGAATCACCCCTTTCAAGGAACTGCAACATTTTTGTTACACCCTGTATATATAAAAATTATGTCAGGCATTATTCTCCTATTTTCAAGAGTTTCCGATCCGAATTTGGAATTTTGGGTTAAAAGCTACTAATCTCAAGAATTTATGCTGAACACTTTCAATTCTACTATTGTTGATCTTATAATAGGGAGATCTGATCACAGACCCATACTCGAGATGAGGCCGCACTAATGTATTAAATAATAATGTTATAGACTTAGTAGATAGGCGCAAGCATAATTTATAAATAAATCCAAGTATCCTATAAGCGGATTTTATTATTATATGATAATGCTCCGAAAAAGACAGGTTGAATGTGAATATTGTTCCAAGGTTCTTTGTACTATTAACAATTGATAAGAACGTATTGCCTAAGGCCTAAAGTGTACCGAAGTTGAATATTTTCAATTGTATGACTAAAAGAAATTACATGACTCTTGGAAATATTAAATAGAAGGTTATTATTCTTGCACCATTTTTCCAGAGAGTAAAGATCGTTGTGGAGTAGAGTGGCATCCTCAACATTTTGATGGAACGAAAGATATTCAGGTCATCTGCATAGAGAAGAAAGTGGCATTGTTTAAAGACACTAGCAATATCGTTAATAAATAAAATAAACGGAAGAAGTCCAAGGTGGGATCCCTGGGGTACACCTGACTCGACGAGAAAAACATTAGAAAGAACACCATTACATTTTACGATTTGGGACCTACCCATGATGAAACTGGATGCGCACAGTTCAGATATTGTATTTACGTTTGTGTTTCCTTGACATTTCTTCGACGTAAAAAATATTGGTTTTTATGTATGTACATTACAGAATAATTCAAAATAATAAAAAATGAATGAAAAGTGCATCATATGCTAGAACGAATCTAATTATTGTTCCAATAGTAGCTTTCATTTGTAAATATAAGTATATTTTTAATTTCTACAATTTTTTGTTAAATAATTTTAACATACTAGTTTATATATGAGTACATGTTAATAAACAAGGACAGGAGGGGCCTATATGCAACGTTCTCTTTCTAATTCTCTATCGCTGCCACCTATAGACTAGTACAAATATGGCTTGCGCTCTCTGTTCTCATATCTCTATGCGTTGAAGTCATCAATATGAAAAGGGGCTCTTGCGCCAGCCCTGAATGTTTGTGTTTATTTTAATTACTGATATATCAGAATACTTATGAGAAACAATGCCTAGTCCACGTTACAACCCCGGTCCATATTTCCACCTCTTCCCCTACGCATTCTCCCTACAGAAAAGTATTTATGATACGGTATAAAATACAGGGTGGGACAATAACTATTAGCAGCTCAGATATCTCGGAAACTATAAGTTTTACAGAAATATTTGCTGAAATAAAATTGCACAATACGAAGGGGGCCATTCGGTGGCGATAATAGCTTTTTTGCAGGTGGAGGTACTTCGGACATTTGAAGGTCACCTCCATTTTTTTAAATGGATCGGTATGTTTTTGCTTTCATATCGTGATAAAGGATCTTAACACGAGTTCAACGACCTATTACATAAGGTCATTGAAGGTCATAGAAAGTAGAGAAAGGCGATTCATTTACTACCAAAACCGTAAGTATTATCGCCTTTCTCTACTTTCTATGACCTTCAATGACCTTATGTAATAGGTCGTTGAACTCGTGTTAAGATCCTCTATCATGATACGGAAGCAAAAACATACCGATCTACTTAAAAAAATGGAGGTGACCTTCAAATGTCCGAAGTACCTCCACCTGCAAAAAACCAATTATCGCCACCGGATGGCCCCCTTCGTACTGTGCAATTTTATTTCAGCAAATATTTCTGTGAAACTTATAGTTTCCGAGATATCTGAGGTGCTATTAGTTATTGCCCCACCCTGTATAGCGCGTAACGGCGAATGACGTTGCCGCACGATAAATTCTTATAAGAATTTCGCTAACGATTAGAAGAAATTTCAAAGGAGAACGTGACGTACGATACAAAAATAATTGTACAAATATACATATGGACTATCGGCCCACGTTCCTCATGACGCTCTCCTCGTCTCTCTCTGAATCGGTTCCTATTTTCGTACGTCCGTACCCTCGTATCGCGTTCCGTCGGGGTACCAAAAGGTCCCTTGGCCGTATTTCACGCCGCGCCTCCATTCGCCGTCGTATCGAGCACCATTTTTGAATACGTACAGCCCTGTACCGTGTCTCAGCCCTTTGCAATAATGGCCCACGTACATGTCGCCGTTGGGGAGCAACGCTTTACCGAATCCATGCCTGTCGCCGTCCTTGTTCCTTTCGCCTTCGTACAACTGCAATCACTATCTCCGTGACACTCGCGATTAGGAATTCAACGTTTGTGCGTTGGACCTGGGCAAATATTGCTTGAAACGAAAGTTCTTCGAATAATTTTATTCTAAATGTGCCCAGGTCTGTTATCCATACGTACATAATACAGGGTGTCTCAAACAAAATGTAAGAGCCGAAAAAGCGAAAGGTGATTCCTGGGGTGATGCTAAATCACTTTTTTCTTTAGCGAAAATGTTAGATCAGGCTTTGTTAATGAGTTATTGATGAGAAACGCCGACTATTACAGGGCACGTGTAGTAAAGGAACAGACGTGAGTCGTGAACGATACGTGTCGTTTGGGTCAACCACTGGACGGCCGCTCTCCGATTGGTTGGTGTTTACCGTTAACAACTTGTTACCAAAACTGCAACGAATTTTTTTTCGATAAGGAAAAACTTGTTTAAAATCACATCTTTCCGGCTCTTACACTTTGTTTAGGACACTCTGTATATAGTAGATGTCCCAATTACTGTCACTTTAAAGTCGTGGCTTCATTTAAATATGTTATATTATTTAAAAATCGTCGCAGTATGGAACATAATATTGTTTGACATCTCATTCATTAAAAAAAAAATAGGTTCATACATTAAATATTAAATTGGAACAAAAGTTCGTAGAGTTTTTCAACATATTGCATTTTTAAAAAGTGCCAGGTTATGGCAGAATGGAATTATGAAGTCTAAAGATGAGATAAAGTAGTAGAAACGAATGGCACATATGTGGGTAAGTAAATTTATACAGGGTGTAAACAATATACGTTTAAATATTTTCAGGGGTGGTTGGGGAGCTCAAATGGAACACAAAATGTCCTATGTCATAATTAGACTGCGGAAGTTTATGCAAATTAATATTTGTATAAACATACAACAGCAACTGAATCTTAAATAAATGTGTAAATATTATAAAATGCATTATATTTTTTATATTTGATTGCATTTTTATACCTGCAGGCGTCCTTATAGGTTTTTGTAATTTGAAAATTGCCATAAATGCATAAACTTCCGCAATCTAGTCATAATGTCCGATCTGCCTTCGTTTTGCACTAATAATACCTTAAAGTTTATTACCCTATACGCTAAACTAATAGTCCGAAGAATCTGAAACTTTACAAGCACATTGACAAGCAACAATAGAGTAAAAAAGTCTTAACACATTTTGTTGTATCTCTTATAGTTTCATTGTTATAACGCTTTAAAAATTGGGGATGTTTGTAGGAGTGAGCATAGGCTACGCACACAGAGGAAGGGAAGCCTAAACGGCTGCTTGGTTCCATGTGTTTGCTTCGTCGATGTACCGGAGTCAGAGTTGGGCAAATTTTATTTGGAATAACGAATAAGAAATAACGAATCAAATTGAAGATTTATTCGTGAATGACGAATAACGATTTTATTCGATGAAAAATTATTCGTTATTCGTAAATAAAAGTGTATTCGTTATTCGAAACAGATTTATTCGAATAAAATTTTATTCGTTATTCGGTCAGACTGAATGACGAATAAATGTGATCCCGCCATCTATAGGTGAAAGTCTATAACTTCTGAAGGAAATTAATAGGAAGGAAGGAAGTATGTATCGTAGTCAGTCATGACAGGAGTTACTTAACCTAAAATGTTACTGTCATACTATTAGCTACCAGGTAGCTATCGTAGAAACCACGTGACCATTTTATTCGCTGTGAGTCAACTAAATGATTTATTCGAATAAGAAATTATCCGAATAAAAATGTATTCGAATAAAAAATTATTCGGTATTATCGAATAATTTCCTTTTATTCGAACTTTTTATTCGAACATTATTCGAATAAAAATTTATTCGTACAAATTTATCTGAATACTTATTCGAATAAAAACTTTATCGAATAATGCCCAACTCTGACCGGAGTTAGTACCCATCTCAAAATCATACCGCTAGCTTTAAAGTATTATTACTGCAAAATAGAGATGGACATTTTGTGTTCCATTTGAGCTCCCCAACCACCCCTGAATATATTTAAACGTATATTGTTTACACCCTGTATACAAGTATTTCAACACTGTCTCTGAATTTCCATTAAACGTTACCAACTTTTGATCCAAACCAATAAAAAGAACTCAGTAATAACTAATCAAAGTCTGCGACCAATTCTGATGTCCTTATAACTATCACCTTCGAAACTGTTCTGTATCTATGACTGCCATTTAATAGCTATCAGTTCAGCATTACCAGATTATTTTTTTTGTAAATCGGGATTCGAATTGATGAAACCCAAGAAAAGTGGGATTTCGATAGAAAAATTGGGACATGCAACAGGATAGAAATAATACTTTGTAATAATATAATATATATACTTTGTAATAATGATGCCGGTGAAAAGATATAATTAATTATTACTAACAATTATAATTTTTACTTATATATTTATCAGATAATTTAATCGGAGTAAGGACATGCTTCTTTTCTTTTATATGTTTGCGAAAATTCCTTACAAAACGAGTCAAAATTAAATTATACGAGCAATTCCAAATTTATAAGTTGAACAGGACACCTGTTTCTTACGTTAAACTATTTCAGATTCATTTGACACAATTCTTTCTCTATAAAGCAGTTAAATGTCACCATATTCAAGTCATTTTTTACATCTTTCTCTGGAAATAACAAATAATTGTTTTCATTTATTAGCTGTTAATACATTTGCATTTCTCAGATTCTTGGAATCAGCATATCGTCGGTTTATTCACCGACAATAAGAAGTGTAATTGCCGTTAAAAAAATTATTTACAAGAAATTTATTTGAAAAAATCGGGATTTCTAACGTCCGGTGAGGGACGAATTAACTTTTTACTGTAAAATCTCCTCTCTCCTGTAAAAATCGGGACGTTTGGTAACGATATATCAGTTCTAATAACCATGTCAGTCTTAATACAGTTAGTCCTATTTATTGAGACTTCAGGATTTCTATGTATTCAATTATGTATTATCTATTTCTATTTATATAACAACACAATTGCTTTACTGCAATCTTCTGACGTCTCGCCAGTGGGATAGACGTCTACGCGTTCCATAACTACCCCGCTAAACCAATTTACCGAATGTCCAAGCATGGACAAATTGTAATAACTCATGGTTAATAAAAAAAAAAAAAAAAAAAAAATTATATAATTATGTGTTTAACGTTCGAATGTCACTGTGATTCTTCAACATTCATTTTTAAATACTACCAACAGATAAGTGCATCTATACATGTATTTGTTTTTATGTAAGTCAGAGTCTAAATTTAATAATACAATCTTTTTGTACGTAATTTTTTTATGCGTTACGTTTTTATTAAATAAAATAACAAATGTGATAATAATTGGGCCACTGGTAGTAATTGGGACATCTACTCTACAGGGTGTTTATTTTGAGAAGGTATTTTCATACCAGGAAAAGAGGATATACATATTTTTTGGAAACTGCAAATCCTCAATGAATTCCTTTTAATACACTAACTTTAAGTTAGAAATATAAAAATAGTAATACACAAACAAGTGTTGTTGCAATGAAAAAGGAATTACAATGACTCACAAGTTCATTCACATGTATTGCAAATGTTAATTAATTGTGAAATCGACAGTACCATATTTTTTCTATCCATTTGTGTCGTTTCAGCGTCCACGTTTAATTGTTTCTCAATTTCTAGAATTTTATTGTGCAAAGGCAAATACCTCTTTTAGAATTTAAACAAATGTAACATACTCTTTGTGAACAAATGTGTGAGTCACTGTAAATGGAAAATAAAAATATGTTACTGGTATTTTTACTTGTTGCAATTTTATAGAATTATTTTAGCCTTCCCTTACATCTAAAAAAAAGTTATATTGTTACTTAGTAAAAAGCTAACAAACAATGTAATAAAAAGAGTTCAACAACGCAGTAAGTTAGCAATGACGAACGTTTAAATATTCAAATATTCAAATCTCAGTTTGAGTATTACTCTATTAGGTCATTAGGTCAGTCAGAAAGCTCTAATATATGTATACTCCAAATAGAAACTAATCAAATCGACACCGTTTTTGATAACGCTTAGAATCGTTCGCAATAGAAATTGCAAGAAACCTGAATCCGCAACTCTCGATGAAAACTATTCGTATAATTGTTAGAACTTTCTGAACAAGCTATTGGTATAAAACAAAGCGCCGTGTATTTGTTCATCCTTTCAAGGACGTAAGATTCGATGGGAAATATATATGAGGTTCGCGATCGACATCCGACGAGACACTAGAGTGATTACTTCCCAAGATAGGAATAAGATACCTACCCCTAGTGGATTTTGCTCCTCTTCCCCTCGCTCGCCTGCGGTCTCCGGGTATTCTGATTCTGACATTCCTTTTATTTTACAACCACGCTATCTGTATCTTACAACGGTTCGAAGGAAAAAAAATGAAAAACACGAAATCGATCTTTATCGTCGATACGAACAACCCCGTCGCCTCTGTTCAGATTCAATACGTATTAGATTTTATTAATGAAGTTTTATTTTAACCCTCCGCAAGCAATCTGAATCGATGGCAGAAGACTTGGAAAATTCCCCATTTTTTTATTAAAAAATCCTTCACACGTTTAACTACAAATAACTGTATAATATGTTAGAGACTTTGATAAGAGACTTTGTCCACGTCCACGAATCTATTCGAGTTTCTTGAAAGTCGATGAAACTTTCATTTTGATCTCTATAAATTACTATTTTTCAATAAATGATATTGGAAATCTGTAGCTACTGAATTATATGTATGTTCATCTCTATTGATAAACATTTTCGAATGCAAGTTTGTAAACAATAATAAACAAAGAATAATGAACTTAAGAATACTTTTGTGACTCATTGTAGAAAATTATCTATCGAAAAATCTTCTAAACACCAATGAAAATATTACGATAAGTGCGATTTCCTTTTGCAAATAATTTCTTATAATTAAAAATTGGAAATTTTCTTGTACATTTGTAATAAAACTGTGTACTAAAATATATTTGCCTACTAAAAATTAAACATCGCTCAAATAAAATTGTATTCATTGACGGAAAGACGTGTTTATTCATATTTTTTTTTAAATGATGATATTCATTAACTCTAAACTAATAGATACACTAAATTACTGATTATCCAATTTATTACTCACATTCTATACAAGTCTGAAACAAATTAACAAAGTATTAAAGAACCTATAGAAATTAAGATATCATAAAATCTCTCAAATTAAGATCATCGTTATTCTTTCTACTTCTGTGCCATGAGTCATGAGATTATGAGATAGTAAAAATTGTCTATTCAAAACTCGTATCACTGTCTTGATGCTCAACAAACGGAAATACACAATAAAATCTTCCCAACAAAAATCCATTTACAGTTAAAAATCTACACACACAACACAGAACAGAATTACTGTAGAACGTACGATTAAAGTAAGAATTTATTTGTATTTGCACATCGCTTACACGGAGTCATAGCGAACAACTCCCGGCAATGTTAATTAGATTTTTCGAAAACGTGTCGATCAGCTAGACAAGTTTTAACCGTGGGAGAGTGTCTCGCACGTAAAAGCGCTTTGTAGCAACTGTTTTTAACGAAATCAATGCTGGCAAGTGCGCATATAATCAGGAGGAAAATGTGAACGAGGAAAAGGCCAAATGTTTTACCGCGTCACCGACCGGTCAACAAACCAATCAGCGCTTGCTTTTCCTTCTCTTTCTTCCTCACGGTTTCCAAATTTCGCTGTTTCCACGAACTCTTGCGCAATTTTATGGGCCGCGAGCCGACGTATCGTCCTGAAACAGAATAACAATCAGATTAAGCGATTGATACATTACATTCATTAAAACTTGTTTAATGCAGTCATTTCAATTTTTAGCTAATTGCAAGCTCTTTTTCATTTATTTCTTTTGTTTTATTTTACTTATTTATTTAAGGACACATCAACCTGCCGTCTTTTAATGAGAAAAAGTGCCGGATTTTTATTACAAATATTCGAAAAAGGCTTGCATGTCTTTATGAAACAGAGGTGTCCGTTGAATATTTCCCTGAAATTTAGTTATTGGGGTATTTAGAAATGCGGGTTGACTGTTGAGGGTGTTTAGGTGATTTAGTGAAGTTGCTATAATGATTTCATAGAATGGTCAGAAATGCATAAACTCCGCAGTCTACTTATTACAAAAGACAAAATCAACAAAATGAAATGCTTTATGTCCAAGTTACATTTATATTTTATTTTTAAGAATTGTTCATATATATGTATTAATAACTCTCTTAATGTTTATACAGAATTGTGTGTTCCAGATCTTAGCGATTTTTTGGCGCGTGTTGCTTTATTTGAATGTTCTAATTTTTTGAGTAAATAGTTAATTTTCGAGTAACTAGTTAAGTGCTTTTTTAAACGTAACTAGTTATAGTTAGTTCGTTACTTTTTCCCCACCTCTAATCAGGATATTTTAAAACATAATTTGCATATTGATATTCACGATACTGAAGCAACGGTTATCTGTTCCTTTCAGCACAGAATCCAATGAATATTAATCGATCACAATTAGCGACAAAAAACGCGCCGACCCTGTGCATCGACGAATTCTTACCTCTCCTCCCATGCTCCTTAAATAAATCCTTCGATACTTTTGTACCCGGCAAAATCAACAACCCCCGACCGATCGGGGCAAGGCAAATAAACCCCGAAGTCCTACGGTTTTCACAAGAAACAAATTATCCGGCGTGACCCTCGCCAAAAATCTTGGCAGAAGGGCGATGCCGGCCAATATGTCCTGCGGATATTCAAAGCGAACTCTTCCAGGACTCGGTTGATTGTTTTGTCGGAGGATCCTGAGCCCGCCCACGCGTCATTGCAGACACTTCCCTTCATATCGAACCTCGGTGGTAGACTTACGCAGGCAGAGAGTTCGCAAAAGGATAGCAGAATTAACTGGAAGGACCTCGGGTCTCGCGTCCGGCGTAAATCAGCGGCAATAGTTCTTGGGAACACTGTTTCGTTGTGGGTACGAAAAGCGAAAGAATTTTTAGGGAAATCCAAGGTCGCCTCTGACAATTGATATAGTCTCTAATGACCCTTGCAGTCGATGCGACTCTAAATACTAAATACTAAATAAATAAATAAATAAATAAAATATTCAAGGTATCTTGGATTCCATCTTGGATTAGCACTTTATAAAGTTCTAATATATTTTCTGCGAGAGCCATTTATATATGTTTGATTGAACAAACCGAATCAGAATTGTACACTGAGAGAAAAAATGTTTTAATTTTTACTATACATTGTGCGAAATTTTACTACATTTTCTACTAAAACGGCAGGAGTGGTGAAAGTGGTTATGTTTTTACTACACCAGTGTAGTAATATTTGGTCCTGAAGACTTGGTAAAATCTACAACCTCGTGTGCTGTACACGAATGTAGCAAAGTTGGAACTTCGCTCAAACTAATAAGAGTTTTTTTTCTTTATAGAAATACCGGAGGTATGCTCGGCGACGGGGAAGTTGGGTACAGGATAGATAAGAGAATTTATTATTTGGTTATACAAAGTGTTAACGCGACTGGAGGAAAAACTTCGGGGTGGAAGAAGAGAAGAGGGGGGCACAGCGATTTTCATTTTGGACCATCGGATCAACCAAGCTTCATTATCAGTAGACCTATGCTGACGGACCCACGCTTAAGTTGTGGAAGATTATTTCGGAACTCGTTTTATATAGGAACAGGGCTAGGATTAAGCACTAGCAAGAAAGACGATTATCACGAGAACACTCTAGCGGAAGCCCTATGAAACTATCAAAAATAGTTTAATTTGTCAAAAACATTTTCGGGATGAAGACGTGAGGAAAGAAAATATTATAAAAGATATATCTGGAAATGTATTATTTCAGGTAAGTAAATTGA
The DNA here is from genome assembly GCA_030770465.2 of Perdita meconis. Classification (NCBI taxonomy): domain Eukaryota; kingdom Metazoa; phylum Arthropoda; class Insecta; order Hymenoptera; family Andrenidae; genus Perdita; species Perdita meconis. The sequence goes on along the minus strand of JASKOS020000026.1, from coordinate 1,471,404 downwards.
AAATGATGAAATTCAAATTTCGTTTAGAACAATGATAATTTGAATTTGTAGAGAACTCTAAATAGACAAAGGCTTTCGCTCACAGCCGTTCCTGTTTTTTTCAATAAGTGTGATGAAAATAATGAAAATAACAATGGTAAATATTTTGCACCTATCAAGTTAAACTTAATTAAAAGAGGCTGTGCTACCACCTTCGTTTTCAAGCATCTCCTTAACGCATAAAAATTTGTAGATTTCAACATTCACATTTGAAATTTTTTTATATAGATAGCTCAGTAACGAATCCTCAGCCTCCATCTGCATTCACACAACTAAATGTTGGTGATCAGCAAATGAAAAAACCAAATTATTATAATTGTACTGTAGCCAGAGAGAAAGAAAGTGGCCCATCATCTACTGGTTTCTCTGCAACACTCACCAGTGAAAGTTACGTAAATTTAGTGGAATTAAATGCAACCTTCAAAGGGTTCAATGACATAGGTATAAATATATACATATAATGTAGTCTACATTAAGAGAAAAAATTGTCGAAATATTTCATTTTCTATGGAAAGTCAAAACGAGCAAAATGGTAACCTAAATCCTAATTGTAATTCTTATTATATCATATTTATCGTAATATTAGCTACATAATCATTTGAATTTTTAAATCGAAAGCTTCTGTCAGCTTCTGCAGCCAAGTCAGGCAACACGCTTTCGTCAACGCTTGCGCATTGCAGTTTGTAGCTGTAGCTATGTTCATGCGACACGCCTTAGACTGACGCATGCGCTCGAAAAATTGGGAATCTGAAAACAATAGGAAAGGGGCGGAGTTTCGCCTCTGGAATACTTTGTGGATAATAAGTATGTCATATTCATGCATGGCATATTATCCATGTATTCATGCTTTTCGCTGATGAAATTGGTAACAGTTGTGACTCGTCTCGTTGAACGTAGTGTAGACCCGTAACAAATATGTACCTATGTCAGGAAATAAGTTTTTCCAATATTAACTATAACATTTTTTGGACGTTTATGCGATATTCATTGAAAGGTATTGAAAAGACAACGATAAAAGTCAAGCTAATTGAGGTTGTGTCACGAGACACCACTTTTTTCCGAAGCGTAGATGTCGCTGTGTATCACAGCCTTCCGTAAATTTTACTACACTGGTCTATTAAATTTAGAAACACATGTGTTATTTTTTCCTTTTAATATGGTAGAAAGGAACGCATTTCACTCTATCCTGCTCCTTTACTACGCAATGTAGTAATTTTTCCTCCACGATTTTTCTCAGTGTATAGTTTACTCATTTTAGAAATTGTCTGGTGATTTCGAGATTTCAGTGTAAACAAGTCTGTGGGTGGATAAGCTGTAGTTCATCGAGAAACGCTCTTACATAGGGGTGTGCACATACCCGAGTTTACGGGCTCGGGCGGGCTCGGGCGGGTACCCGCAACATTCAAATATTCGGGCTACCTGATACCAGAGTTGGGCGTTATTCGAATGAATTTTCATTCAAATAAAATTCCGAATGAATTTTCGAATAAATTCTCCTTCGAATAAATCTTCGAATACAAATAACGAATAAAATAAAATTATTCGAGAATAACGAATAATTTTTTAGTTGAATACAAATTTAGTCGAATAAGAAAATATTCGAATGATTCTCCGAATAAAGATCGTATCGCATCAACCCAGCGCTCTTCGACTCATCGAGTACCATTCGACACTCGACCCGCACTACCCGCACCAATACTAAAGCAACGACATCCACGTTCCATTTACAGTGAGTCCAGAAGCCCTGAGAGTCAACCACTATTAAACGTTAATATGTTCAATTTGTTTCATTCTAACCAAATCAATGAAAAAAGAAATAGGTCAGGAATATTAGACTAAAAATTGGGAAATATGAATAAAAAAAGAAACTAAAAATCGGTGAATCCTTTCATGAATTGCCTGTTTTAGTGCAGATTAGTAAATATATCTATCTATCTATTTTTAATTTATAATATTGCAACATATTCTAACATTTTTATACTTTCTAAAATATTGTAAATTCATGTAATGTACTGCTTGCAATAACGCCGATATACAGTAGGTGGACAGAGTTCGTGGAATACCGTGTATATTGTAACGTGTGAGTGTGTGAGGCTATCCCTAAATCGACAGTTCTCACTTCTCACCCATCTGAACGCGAGCTCTTCAAGATCAAATAAACAGATGATCCCTTCTCGACTGCACTCTGGCCGGCCGCGGCGCTTAGTCTCTCACCTATTCGCCGTGGAGCTCTTTCGAATGACGAATAACGAATAATGGATATGGATACAGATTTATTCGTGACTAACGAATAATGGATACACATTTATTCGTGACTAACGAATAATTTTTCTTCGAATAAAATCATTATTCGTTATTCACGAATAAATCTTGGAAATTTATTCGTTATTCATTATTCGTTATTCGAAATAAAATTTGCCCAACTCTGCCTGATACTCCACGGGAGCCCGACACTGTTCGGGTAGACCGACTCATTCGGGCCGATTCAATGGAGAAAATATCAGACAATCGACGATCGGACAAAATCCCTACATTACTGGCTACCACGATCATTAGCAGATATCTCTCGACTATTTAATGATATAAATACATAACGTAAACTGAGTTCTAAATAAAAATAGAGAACACAAATTTTTCACTTATAATAGTTTTTATTCTGTTCTTAAATTATTATGTAAAAAACACAATTCTTCGATATTTTCAGGCAGTAATTTCGTTCGTGCTGCAGATACAATATTGCCTGATACAGAAAATAATCGCTCGCTAGTTACTTACGTAGCGGGTATGGCAAGAAAATATCTTGCTGCTAACGCTAGTATAGGGAATCGTGTTTGATTTTCTTTCCACCACTCTAGAATATTAGTCTTTCTCGATACGATATTTTCCGAGAAATATGTTTGCATCTCTTTGTTCCTTCTACTAGTAAAAGTCTTTACTCTGCTTCTGGATTTCCTAGCGTTTAATCTAGGAACTCCATTAGTTTTGATTTTGTTCCAGCTAATCAAAGAACTGTAATATAAAGACATTTTGAAATTCATGAAATCAATTAAGGAATACTGTATTTATAATTTGAAAAACGTACCACTTGTACTGAAAACTAAATCGAGCTCGAAGGATTGTTGACTCGAAGTCTAAAGCAACTGCAACATTGTGTCTTTCAATGCTTTACGTTTTCGCCTTCGCTATCTCGCCTCGTGAAGGTCCTCAACCTAAGAGGCTTGCTTATTTTAACATTCTTTTAATTACATTATTCATACTCTTTCTTCGATATTCAAATGGTGTATTGCATGTATTTGAATTTAATGTTATACTTAACGTCGCCGAGATCTCAATCCTTGGCTTTGGTGTATGAGTACGTCGCACAATGTCTTATAAAAATAAAAACTATTGGAGTTTTAAGATGAAATCAAAAAGGAGAAATGGAAACTTTTATTAGAAAAAAAACAAAGGGATCGTATCGTAATCAAACACGATTCTCTATACCAACGTTAGCAGCAAGATATTTTCTTGCAATACTCCCTTCATAATAATTTAAGAACAGAATAAAAACTATTATAACTGAAAAATTTGTGTTGTCTATTTTTATTCAATAATTAGTTTACGTTATGTATTTTAAATAGTTCAGAGATATTTGCCAATGATAATTGTAACCGGTAATGTAGGTAATTCTGCCCGATCGTCTGACTTTTTCCTCCTTTGAAGGAGGAGTATCCGTGGAGTATCGGGTGCCCGAATATTCGTATGTCGCGGTACCCGCCCGAGCCTGCCCGACTTCTTCCGATCCCGCCCGAACAGTCGGGTACCCGTGATTACGGGTACCCGCACACCCCTACTCTTAAGAGAATTAATATTTACTAAGGTTTGTGTACCCTCTAAGATAAATTAAAGGCATCTTGAATCAACTTGTATTTTTTACTTGTTCACGAATGTACGATATACGTACACACAATACAGGGTGTGTGTTTTATCCATAAACGTGTAAATATCTGGCAAAATATTTATAGGGGTTTAAGGCGTATGCGTGTTGCCTGTACTTAATTGACCCTATGGTGTTCTTGAAAAGCTGTATGAAGGCCACGTTTAAATTTTTAATAGGACCTTACACTTTTTATTACATATTCATATAGCTAATAAATTTAATTAACTAAAACTAATAACTTTTATTGACTTCATTCTTTTAAAGTCTCATATACAGATACGCTTAGGGCATTCAAAAATATAAACTCAGTCTTGTTGATTAGGCTACTGTCTAAAAATAATCTAAATGAACAGTTCGAAATAAGAATCGTCTCTTCGAGAGTGATAAGAGCCTTCCCAAGTATTATGAAAATTATATTTCCAGACGATAAATTTTTGACTAAGCGCAACGGCAATTTTTATTTATACCTTCTGTGATGGAAAACTTGATCGCCACCTGCGACTTCCCAAACTTTTCCATCTGCGACAGTTATCTGGAGGAACTTTATCAGATTGGTGCCTCAGATTTTTTTTCAGTGAAAGTATACAGTATACTAACTCTATTGGCCATTTCTTCGATAGAACCTCGTTACTGAACGAGAAAAACAATAAAACGGATTTCTAAAGGTATTATTTAGGATCGATGGTAAAACTGACGTGATTGAATGCTTTAAGGCACGTATTTCATAACCGTGAGTTCGAATTATTACATATCTGTAGATTTTGTGTTGCTTCTTTTTCTGCTTCTTTGTCCTTTTAACAACGCTAGAAGAGTATAAAAAGCTTATTCTGTCATTTTTTTTAATTATTCAATATTTCATAACGAATTTAATGTAAATACGAAGCGATGATAAATATATAGTCTCACAAATTTGTTCACGAAGACTATATTAAATTTGTATAAATTCTAAAAAAGACTTTAAATAACAAAAGTCATGGAAACTGAGCAACAATTAAATCTGTAAGCTGGAAACAATCTAAAAGAAAATATTAATACTGTGAATTTCACAATTAATTAATGTTGGAAATACATTTGAACAAACCTGTGAGTCACTATAAATATTATAAGTAAAGTTTGAATATAAATATTTGCTGTGAACGGGTAAATTAACGACAAAAAAAATGCCAATACTATTAATAAGATATTTGAGACATGAACTTGACAACCTCTTCTTTGGAATATTGAAGATATTTATATAGAAAAAAAGATATTCGACATTAAAAACAACCCCTCAATGTTTTCAAATTAATATCCACATCTGCATTTGACTTCCATAGATATTTTAAGCTTGCCTTTTAATTCTAGATTCGAGAGCTAAAACAATCTCTCATCTTTTTCCTAAAGCTAACAAAAGTTCTTCAGAACACTAGGACGTATTAAGCACGGTTTTTTTATATTTTTTCTTTCGAGCCTTTCCAAGAAGCAATCTAATTACGCACTTTGATAGATCAATATACTTAAGCCCTCAACATTAGGATATTTATTTTCGTCTTTTCCATGGAAGTTTGATCAAATGCGATCTAAGGAGTCAGCATAGCTGCTGAAGACAAAAAATTCAATAGGTTAATCAAAATTTGAGAAAATGTAATTCTAAGTACATTGGCTGGTAAATTGGCATTGTGAATGTAGGCGACAACACAGAACGCATTCTGATAGAACATCAACAAAAAAAAGGTAAATATTAATATTAACATTAAAAAATTCTTATCAGAGTTTTTATTATTTGCTGCCGAAATTGAAATAATAAATAAAATATGTAAAAAGAAGGAACTGAAGTCCTAAAAATGTAATTCGTAGTGCATTTAAAATTAATGTTGCACCAACACAACATTGATAGTTAAAGGGTTAAACTACCCCCTTAAATTCTCCAAAAGTACACAAAAGAGACGCAAACGGATTCCTAAAAGGGGTAAAAATGCGAAACTTCGTTGTGTCTCCGACAAATTGGTTATCGGCACACACTAAACGCAGAATCTTATTTAGGTGTAAGAATCGCGGACTAAAAATACCCTTCGGAGGTGCACCAATAAGAGAATCCTATGTAGAAGAAAGGAAACAGGTGAGGCGCACGACCTCAGAAGAACCATGAAAACCGCCACCCCCGCCTTTCATACCGCGATCGCCCACGTTTCTTCGTTGCCCATCGCCTTCCATGACCTTTCGGGTCCACCGCGGGTTAATAGGTGTCATATGCACCTATTAACCAGCCGGTAGGAAAATTCACCGGGTTCTTGCCCCGCGACGAGTGCTATATTTATCCTGGACACCGTACGCCGCTCGTAAAAGTTCACCGCGACCCACGCAACCGGGTTCCTTCATCGCTGCTATCAGTCGGAACGCGGAAGTCGATCTAATTGAATGCGAGCACCGTCACTTTCCCGCGATCGTCGCATAATCTTGGACAACATTGTAATTTTCGTGTGGAACGATCGGGGAACGGAAAAGGCGCATCGGATGAAAAATTTCCAGCACGTCAAATGAAATGTTCGAATAAGAATATAGGCTGTAACAAAATATGTGAGTTCCACTTCGGGTGTTAATTGTATGTGCATCTAAAAATAATGAAATAAGTAAACATATGCTTTGTCTCCATTTATGAGATATAACGAATTTTTTGTTTTGATTTTATGTTATCTAATTACTTTTGAAGAAGATGCTCAAAATGAACACTTAAATAGGCATTTCATTGCAAGTCTAAATTCTGAATGGTTCCTGGTGTTTCTCGAATTTGTTCAAAACTTTGTTCTATTCTGACCGAGATTTTAGATCGAGACAAATCTGTATGCACTCGTTGCATATGATTCGATAGAAGCAACCAGCATTTAAGGGGAATTTCATTCTTGTTAGTCAAAGATATAGGTAGGGTAAGCACGCCAGTAGATGGACGAATCGTAGATTAATCGATAATTATAAAAAAACTAGACGTTTTATGTATATTATTGTTTTTCTATAGTGTAGAATGTAGAAGAAACATTTGTTATTATATAAAACTAACATTTTTATTAAAAACTTTTTTATAAACGAGAAAATATTTCGTAATTCAATTGTACTTCACTGCCATGTGATAGTCATTCGTTCCTTATTAGACACTCCTCAGCGTACTCGTGCTTCAATTTAACTAAACAACGTGTTTGGACGTATTTTTAATCATATATTAGAAAACATATGATTGTGTCAATAACATTCAAAATTTATAAACAAACGTATAAATAAAAATAAATATAATGGTAAAACTTAGAAAAATAATTATTCATGCACTGGTATTGATTCTCCAACCTAAATTCAGTAGATGAACAGGACTATATTAAACTTTGCCACGCTGATTTTTTTTAAATAAACAAGTGAAAAAGTTTGCACATTATTGAAATTTATATATTTTTGAAAAAAGATAATATGTGTTGTTTATTGTATACTTTTCTTGTTAGTCGTTTAGGTAGGTACACTATTATAAGAGAATTTACAATAACTATGTCTCGTTCTACGTCAGCTTACAATAATACTAACATTTGGAACAAACATTTACTTTGGCCATCAAGTGGACCAGTTAAAAATATTTAAAAAAAAAAAAAAAAACAACAACAAACAGCAATTACCATATGCTATTACATGCTCTGAATAGAGAAAATATTAGTGATGCACCGACTAGGGTTTTGGCCGACTAGCCGACTAGCCGATTAATCGACCTCCAAGAAGCCGACTAGTCGGCCGATTAGTCGGCTATGCCGATCATTTTCGTACACCGCGCCACTATAAAATGAGACAAATCACTTCGTTCATTTTCATTATCTTTCGTCTGTTTTCGGACTCTCCTTCATGCGGAGACTTCAAAAAATTTAATTATCATACTTTACTCACCTTTATTACAAAAAAGATTCAAAATTTATTATTGTTTAATATTATTCAAAAAGGAAATTGTTACATTTATTTTATTATTTTATTGCATTCTGTTTTTTGTTTTAAAGCGTTTTTTATTTCGATAAAATAAAAAAATAATAACCAAAGTTCGTAATAGTTAACTGGTATATTTTTAGTTGGTTTAAATAAATAATAATTACTATTTTTAATGTTTTATATAATAATTATAATTTTGTTACATACAGATAAGTATGATGAATAAGTAAATATAAGTACAATAGACAAAAAACATTTTTTCTTTCTGTGATATCACATTATTGTTACTAAAATTCAAGGCCGATCAATCGGCCTTTTTTGCCGACTAGTCGCCGACTAGTCGGCGACTACAAAACTGGCCGAATAGTCGGCTTAACCGACTAGTCGGCCACTAGTCGGTACATCTCTAGAAAATATCATAATAAAGTTAGAGAAGAGGAAGTAAAAAAGAATTAGAAACAAAAGGAAGAATTTTGCAACGAAAGGTTAAAATTGAAGAAAATAAGGTACAGAAATAGCAAAAGAAAAAAATAGAAAGAAAATAAAAAAAAAAAGAAAAAGCAAAGATTAGAGAAGAAAACTCAAAAGTAAAAAAAAAAAGGAATGCTGGAAAAAATTGTACAGTTAGGGAAGAAGAATAGAGATAAAACAAGAAACAAACTGAAGAAACTTGAAAAGAAAATCTAAATACAATTTCTAAGAGAATAATATTAGAAAAAATAGATTTAAACTGCCAATAAAAGGGGTTATATTGTACATATGACATCTCACTTTTCCTTGAATTATGTTCTTTGTTATAATTAAATGAAATAAAAACAATAAATAAATTGTACGAGTACACAATATTTCTTTCAAAAGTCCATCTACTGGTTATAAACTGTCTATTTAGTAGATGTAGAGTCCATCTACTGGTGATATAGGCTGTGTGTACAATCTTCGTCATTTTACGCATAAATAAATAAATTTCTTCATAAAAAATTAATTTTCTCTTTAAATTTACACTTCCTTACGTGCAAGGCATCTGATTTTTTTTCATAAAATAAATATTTCTAAGCAAAATCTTATTATAAAGTTCGGAATTAACTAAACCGTCCATCTACTGGTGTGTTTACCCTATGTTATTGATATACTTTCATTAAGTCGCATAATTTTTTTCGGTTGAATTTACTCGAAAATACAGTTGAAATCAACCGCGAACTAAACGCATCGCGAAATTGCGGTTGACATGATATCTGCCCTTTAGTTCGTATAAAATCAAAAATACCAATCTGGTTTTATTTTAAACACATATAGTTATCGTTCGACTTCGTTATATATATTTCTTTTAATTAGCCAAATTTCAGGAGTAAAATGAAACATTTGAATTTGAAATTACCAGTTACCATTTTTCGAAAAACAATTCTTTTGGTTTCATTGTAGGACAAACAATAATTTAGGTATAAAAAAAACCACATTGGACTTTTTTATTTTATATGAAGTAAAGTGCAGATATCATGTCAACCGCAATTTCGCGATGCGTTAGTCTGCAGTTGATTCCAACTGTATTTTCGAGTGAATTCAACAAAAAAAAAAAATCGTGTTACTTAACGAGTATATTTAAAATATAGACAATGGTTGAGATTGATTAAATTTACAGTTTTTATTTTATTTAAAATATACCAAAAAATTAATATTTTCAACCAAGAAAAAAGTCGTTTCCTTCTATATAAAACTTGAAAATAAGATAATAGTTCCTAAAAATAGTACTAATCACGAGCTTATATCAAAAATATACTGTATATCGTAACCAGAATTAATTGTTTTTTAGTTCTACTGCAAAATAAATTTCTAATAAAATTATCAAGCAGACTATCTGCCTTGTTAACACTTGCATTATTATTTATAACATAAGTTTCTCTTCATAACTATTTTGCATTTATCTACACCCTCCTGAAACTTCTAATGATCGCATTACGCCTCTTTCAGTTCGACAAGTAATGATCTACAATTTCACAAGTTGTTCGCAAAAGTATTTGAACTCTGCTTGCAATCTACGTCGTTAACAAATGAAACGCAAACTTTAAATACATATTTTCGAAATAAAATTGCGATGGAAAGTAAATAACGAAAAGCAATTGTAATTGGTGAAAATGGAAGAAGAAAAGAGACTGGAGTAACGAAGGCGAAGTGACGGATCAGTTGTGTAATTTTAGTCAATGCGAGTGCAAGGTTACACCCAGGATAACGATTGAAATCGAATCAGACTAGGTACCTCAAACAGTCACTCGTATATCCGTTCAATTAGTCATCATTTCCGTGACTCCAACTTGCAAGCTAGATAAATTCATGGTGGAAATAGACAAGGCATGTCATTCCCGAAGATGCGCAGTGGTTCAGAACTGGTGGGGAACCGTCAGCCAATCGACTCTAGAGACGGGTGATTCTACTCGATTCTTTTATCGATTATTTTCAGAACCGATTCTTAATAATTTGATTATTTTCTAATTAAGAATCGGGAAAAAATTTATGTAATTTCTAGCAAAAAATTTCCACAGATTGACGTCAGAATCCGAGCAGATCATGTCAGCAGAACCCATCGTCAGATCTGTCAGCAATATCGTCCCAAATTCTGCTGCAAATCTGCCGTCAGACCGGTAGCAAATCTGCCAACAGGTTATGTCAGCAGGACCTGCTCGGTTTCTGTCGCCAATTTGCCAACAGTCCTGTAGATTACAGATTCTGCTGCCAATCTAACAACAAATGCTGTAATGGTAGATTCTGTAAAGATCTGCTCGATCAGATTTCGCTATCTGGGTATGTAACAGTTTTTGTCTAATAATAATGGTCAGTGCGTGTTACAGATTTAGTCTGAACATATTCTAAACGTATATTTTGTACTTTTATGAATCTTTTAATTATAATTTTTTACTTTTCAACCTTTACGAATGAAAAATGAAACTAGGATGTACACATTCAATTAATTAAACTATCACTGCAACTACAAAGAATATGTGTTCTTTATTATACTTTTTAATATAATAATTTAATACAAATTCTTTACCTTTATGTCGATCGTATGTTTGTTTACCGTTTCATCGATTCTTTATTAAAATAATTACAAAATACATATTTTGTATGACCTTTATACTTTATACGTAATAAATGTTGGAGACACATTGAAATTCTCAAAATTAAAACGCAACAAATTTGTTCAATTTTATTCAGTTTTTTAGATTTGTTTCTAAAACCGTTTGTCGCACGAAAAAAGTTAATAGAATATAGAAAATGGGTTTTGAGTATAGTCCAGTGTTTTTAGAAATTTCTACAAAAAAACTAAAAATAGGTGGATCTTTTCACGAATTGCTTACTTTGTGATGGGTATGAACTTCTGAAAAATCACCATCGATCGGCTGCCGGCTTCCCTCCCCTTTTTTGGGTCAAATGTTAAAAAAAGTAGTCTTTCACAAATAACTAAAAAATGGGTAGTCTAATTGAAAAATGTTTTATATAAAAATTTAAGATCGTGGAATTCTGCGTAAAAAAGGTTCTATAATATTTTTTCATAAATTCAATCCTTTTTGCGATAACGTTCAATAAACGTGCTCTTATTATAATGTTGTACATACCACCGTGAAAACGTTAAGGACGTATTATTGCAAAAACGGTTGCGTTTCTCGAAAAAATATTATAGAACCTTTTTTACGCAGAAAAAATGTTATCTAAAACATTTTTCAATTCAGGCCTGATTAGGTTCTCTGGGACCGCAGGATAACCCGCAGAGGCGGGTAACCCAGCCGTCGAGGCACAGGATAAAGGCCGAGTCACACATATCCGGGCGTTACGATCCGGACCGGGCCGGGCCATGTGAGCAAAGAAGAGGACAGACCTTCCCTCTTCTTTACTCACACAGCCCGGCCCGGTCCGAATCGGAACGCCCGGATATGTGTGACTCGACCTTAACCCGGTTAACCCGCTCCGAGAGCGGGTTACACAGAGCGGGTTACGCAGATCCCATCAAAAACATAACATGTAAAAAAATGCAAGTCTTGCAACGCAATTCTTCTACCGCAAAACGGTGTGAGATCTAATGTAAAACCAAGTCGGTTAATTTATTCAGTACCTATCTATGGAAGCATCTATCCAACAACTTTGTCATAATTTGTTACCTAATTAGTTAAATAACAACATTTTATAGTGACCGTATCAATATTTGATATTTTTATTTCTTTAATAAGTAGAATGACTTGGCCATCGGACGGAAACATAATCACATAACAATAATCTACTATTTTAAATAGTCCTAATTGAACATAGCTCTAGCGGGCCAAATTTATGCATACACAAACATAAATAATGCGCTCAGGACGCTAATATTAGGTAAATTTTGTTATATGTAGATTCTATTGCCGTGTGCGATGGCCAAGTCATTCTACTTATTAAAGAAATAAAAATATCAAATATTGATACGGTCACTATAAAATGTTGTTACTTAACTAATTAGGTAACAATTTATGACAAAGTTGTTGGATAGTTGCTTCCATAGATAGGTACTGAATAAATTAACCGACTTGGTTTTACATTAGATCTCACACCTTTTTGCGGTAGAAGAACTGCGTTGCGAGACTTGCATTTTTTTACATGTTATGTTTTTGATGGGATCTCATTTCTTTTTGTAAGTATTTCTCCTTTTTTTCTTTTCGGGAACTATTTCTTGTGCGTCAGCTACGGACTTTCTACCCCGATACTGATATTGAACCTACATAATAATACCTGATATTGAACCTATACATAACTTTGTAATCCTATATAAATATATGCAATTACAAAGTTACTTTTGCAGTTCATGTCATTTTTCGTCACTAACTACCTAAATGGATAGGTAGGTAAATAGTGGATATATATATATCCACTGATAAACTGAAATCCACTGAAAATGATATGAACTGCAAAAGTAACTTTGTAATCGCATATATTTATATAGTATTACAAAGTTACTTATGCAGTTTGTATATCTAGAAAACGGCATGGAATTGCGGGATGTTTTAGTTTTTCCTTGCTTTATAGGCTAAACACTAATTGTGTTCAAAATTTGAAGCTCGTGTGTCTGCTAGAAGTACCTTAGAATTTTGATGATCGGTGAGTGAGTGTGTCAGTGACAAAATTAAAGAACTTTGACCCGCAATAATTCTTAATGCAGGTTCAAATTAAATATAATTTGGGAATATACCTAGTTATATTATGCCCTCTTAGTCACTGAAAATTCAGGCTTCTAGCTTTATCCACAACAAAGTTACAGGGGGGTCGAAAATGTCCTGAATGGCTTCGAGAAAAGGATGGTACGGCCGTGCCTTTGTTTGTTTGTTTTTGCTCGACTTGGCGGGGGCACTGCCGTGCCTCCAGATACGGTTAGAGGCAGGGATTATAACCGTAACCCAGGCCTGGTTAGGTTTTCTCTGAGCGGGTTACTCAAATACGGTTAGAGGGTACTAAACGACACTCTTATCATGAAAGATGGAAATTGTAACCATCTTTCGAAATGATAATCAGTAGACTGAGGATTTTATGCATTTATGACAATTCTCAATATTGCAAAAATCGTCATCCTTGTTGACAGTTGCCAAAATTTGCAGAATATCAAAAATACAAGTTGCAATATTTAGAAAATAAGACATTTTGTTATTCAAGTTTAAATTTATTATATGCGTTCCTAAATATTTTATTTTGCATAAAAATTCGCAGACTAATAATCAGATTTATTTTAATAACCAATTAAAATAATATTTATGAAAACTGAAATTTTAAAGAATCAAAAGAGATGCATGTACAGGGTGTATAAAAAGTAATGGACACCCATGAAAGGGGTGAAACTAGACCTCGTGGTCAATGGACATGTGTAAAAGATTCGCGCCGCAAAATTATTTATAACAATGAAAATGGTTGTTAAACTTTTCTATTGGATGAATCTATTTTACTCCGCGAGTTGAGAAAAAGTCTCAGAGGAGCCATATGCCGGAAATGCACCGTTTAGACGCTATAAAGCGTTAAAGTTTACGCAAAATTGTGATTGTGTAGCGCTACACACGCAAAGCGAAGCGCGTTCGTATACGAGCAACAGCAGTTCTGACCTACCTCACACAGCTAGAAAATCGATATCGACGGAGGGATTCTTCCTCTCTCTCTTTCTTAGTGGTTCCTGTCCTTCTCGATCTTACGCACACGCGTGACTGTGACCTCCGAACGGACGAAGCAGGGAGTGCGAACGAGAGAAGCAGTGCCCACTAAGAAAGAGGAGAAGGACCGCTTCGTTCGTTCGAAGGTCAACAATCACGCGTGTGCGTAATAAGATCGAAAAAGACAAGAACCACTAAGAAAGAGAGAGAGGGAGAATCCTTCGTCGATATAGATTTTCTAGCTCCGCGCGTCGGCTGTGAGGTAGATCGAGACTGCCGTTGTTCCTCGTATACGAACGCGTTTCGCTTTGTGTGTGTAGCGCTACACAATCACAATTTTGCGTAAACTTTAACGCTTTATAGCGTCTAAACGGTGCATTTCCGACATATGGCTCCTTTGAGACTTTTTCTCAACTCGTCGAGTAGAATAGATTCATGCAATAAAAAAGTTTAACAACCATTTTCATTGTTATAAACAATTTTACGGCGCGAATCTTTTACAAATGCCCATCGACCACGAGGTCTAGTTTCACCCCTATCACGGGTGTCCATTACTTTTTATACACCCTGTACAATACATATGTACTATTTAGAGCCCATTCAAACGAGCGACAAAAAATCGCTACGATTTTGCGTACTATGTACTATATTTTTCACAAATTCAAATAAATTGTACAACGTCACTGACACGAAAGTACAATAATCGTAGACGATCGCGGCGACTACATGTCGCCCATATGAACACGATCATGATCATTTGCGTCATTGCGATTTCATGTCAGTGACGTTGTCCAATTTATTTGTATTTGTGAAAAACAGTATGTATGTAGTACACAAAATCGCAGCGACTTTTTGTCGCTCGTGTGCATCGGGTGTAAGGGTGATGAGAAAGAACTTTAGGCCTCCACCATTTATATCGTGTCATAAATATGACCTGTAAATGACGGTAAGACTGAGCGGCAGGGATTCTCAGAGTACATACAACCTATGCGCGTAGCCTACCTTTCTTGCAGTTATTAGGTATACCTTTTAGGGCTCGAGATTTCAAGTGAACCGAATGAGATACCCGAGTACCCGGGTACTCGTGAGATACCCGGGTATACCAAAATTACCCGTACTACCCGGGTATCTCACGGGTACCCGAACGCATGAGATAGACAAGAATCTCATCCCGAATTAAGCCGAAGTGAGCCGATAGTTTTTCGGTACGTATTTGTGGCTTTAAAAATAAAAAAAAATTTCAGAATGAAATGAATTCTGTATACATGATGAAAATTGAATGTAATGCACCGTGGTTATGTTGAAAATGAGTTCTCTCTCTCTCCCCCTCTCTCTCTCTCTCTCCCTCTCTCTCTCTCTCCCTCTCTCCCCCTCTCCCTCCTCTCCCTCTCTCCCTCTCTCTCTCTCTCTCGTGCACGCTCTACTTTAAAATCCAGAAACACATAGCGAAAAACTATCGGCTCAATTCGGTTCAATTCGGCTTAATTCGGCATGAGATTCTTGTCTATCTCATGTGTTCGGGTACCCGTGAGATACCCGGGTAGTGCGGGTAATTTTGGTATAGCCGGGTATCTCATAATCAATAGCCCTAATACCTTTAGCTATAAAATTTTCGTCCCATGCTGGTCCCAGATGCCACGACCGCGACCGCCTCGATTAGAACAAGTAAAAATCTGGCAACGCGTTTACTAAGTTTTTCGGGAAACGATTTTGCAACCATACTAGTGTCTACTATTAGCAACCGAGAACGTAAAATACTCACAAACAAATCATTTCTATCGGCTATTTTTTTGGACTCGCGGTACAAAAATATTTTAACACGCGACGAAAAAGAAATTGCTGTTAGTCATTTAATTCAAATTTGGAAACATTATGAAATATTAAATTCAAATGAAACAACCGAGATATCTGCGGCAACAACTAATTCAGTCACTAATAGTGATATGGATGATATTGAACGATTTTTATTAGAAAAAGATTCCGAAACTCAACAGAGTAAAGAAAATTGTAGTTTTAATATTACTACCGCTTTAAATGCATTTTCAAAAACAGCTAGAATAGATAGGCATGCAAATGTTTTACAATATTGGAATAGTGGTAAACATGGTCTTCCTGAATTTTTTGATATCGCAAAAATCGTGCATGCAGTCCCAGCAACTCATTGTCAGGTATCTGTCGAAAGACTATTTTGCGGATTGAAATTTATATTAAATGATCATAGATCAAGATTGAACCACGACATTTTGGATGAAATTATGGTTATTAGGACAAACGAGATTGAATAACGTATATATGTGTTCATTTGCGCGCGTGCGAATGTTAAGCGTATATGTACGTACGTTTTTGCTTTGTGTGTATGTTTCAAGACATATTTGTATATTTGTACATTTTGTATACAGGGTGTTTCGCAATTCGTGGGAAATCTTCGAGATACAGATACTAGACACGAAAATAATAAGAAAAGTTCTTATGCAATATTCTCAGAAATAGTTAGTTTATTAATTACACGCGCTTTTATATTTCGTAAAGGCACATAACAAAGGCTCATCCTCCGTAAGGTCAGTGACCGAGATTTGGGCCCCTGCATCGTGGAAAAGTATCAGATGTGTTATATTCGTCATCATTTCAATTTTTAATTATAAAATATGTGATTTTTCATTCGAAGAAACATCACCACGTATATTATAGTTGACGTATAGTATATTACGTATATTACATATGGTATAGTATATTATAGTTTACGTATATTATAGTTGAATGATTTATATATTGGGATACACTCACACTGTCCGTCAGTCCGTAGTCCGTAGCAGAATAGACATTGTGAATGTACCCTTAGGTTGCTTTAACCCACTCTGAACGGGTAAAGGTCGAGTCACACATATCCGAGCGATCCGATCCGGACCGGGCCGGGCCATGTGAGCCAAAGAGGATTAGATAGAGTGGAAGGTTCTGTAACCTCCTTTTAGAACGCCATCTGATGAGTCGCAACTGAAATAATTTACAGAAATGACAAGTCCTATTTCCTTTCTTGAATTTTTGTTATGCGTGCTGACGCCACCCACGCCAAGCCAAGCTACACCACACCATTTTTCATTTAATGAGGATAAAGATTGCTTGAGTTGGATTTGGTGTTTTGCGTATTGCATTAATATATTTAGTAAAACAATGCCCGTAAAGTGTTGCGTTTGCAACAAAGATAGGAAGGAGAATAATTTGAGTTTATTTGGGATTCCAAAGGAGCCACATATGTAAGTATAAAATTGATTTAAGAAGTATACTATTTCAACCATTCCATTTACACACGTGGTTTATATTATTATTAATATATCGTGATATAATATTTTTACAAATATTCATCCGAATTCGCTGCCATTGGGAGGCGGGCTTCATCAGGAATGCTATTACAAAAAAATGTGATACTAATAAATACAAAAAATTTTTATAATAAAATCGTGTGATGCGTTTGAGATGTGTGTGATACGTATGAGTGTGTGTGTGCGTGTGAGATATTTTGTTTATACATGTGTGCTATAATACATTTAAAAATAAATGTAAATATATCTTCTATTTGCGTATTTTATTTTCTTCCTAATAATCTCTATCATGTATGTATGTAAATTGATATTTCAAGTTTTTAAGTTTTATAGTATAGAATGAAATTGCGAGTTCAAAACCTGAACTTGGAATTATATAAAAAATAAAAATTTAGTCATAGAGTTTACTGTGAATCGAACCGTGAATTCAGGGGTTGTGGAGGGGGATTGTCTTCGGGCTGCGGGGCAAGGGGATGGATGAATAGTTCGGTTTTGACTCGTTTGGAGCGCTGCGAAACGAGGTTACACTCTTTTACATAGGGCTCTTATGGGAGCTTCCACTCTATCTATCTAATCCTCTTTGATGTGAGCAAAGAAGAGGACAGACCTTCCCTCTTCTTTACTTACACAACCAGGCCCGGTCCGGATCGGTCGCCCGGATATGTGTGACTCGACCTTAACCCGCTCTCTGTAGTACGTAGTAACCCGCTCTCTCAGGGTTACTGTGAGTTACAGTAACCTTCGCCGGGTAACCCGGGTTATGGTTAGGGTTAGGGAACGGTTACAATTCCTGAGGGAAAACCGGCAGCCGATCGACGGTGATTTTTCAGAGTTCATACACATCACAAAAATAAGCGATTCGTGAAAAAATCCACCTATTTTTAGTTTTTTTACAGATTGCTCACTTTTTAGTCTAATGCTCTTGGGCTAGTAGATCTACAACTTTTGTTTGACATGTTTGTTCATAAAATTAAAATCTCAGCAAATATTTAAAAAAAAACCGACTTTATGTGTATTAAAATTAGAGCAATAACCGATTACCCGGGTACCCGGATCTGTCTCAAGATAAGGAAAATTACCCGAATCCTACCCGGTCCGTCGGGTACCCGAGATCTACTCGAATAATAAATAAGGTAAATTGCATTTTTTGCAATAAAAATTTTACACCTAGTACTAATAACTTATAAAAAATGTATCTGAGTATCTCATGAAATATCCGGTTACTTGAATTTTCATTTGTCCAGGTAGTTAAATAACGGGTAATTTTCATTTACCCGAGTACCCGGGTAATTTTTGTTTACCCGGATACCCGGGTAACGGGTAATTTTTAGTGATGCACCGACTAGGGTTTTGGCCGACTAGCCGACTAGCCGATTAATCGACCTCCAAGAAGCCGACTAGTCGGCCGATTAGTCGGCTATGCCGATCATTTTCGTACACCGCGCCACTATAAAATGAGACAAATCACTTCGTTCATTTTCATTATCTTTCGTCTGTTTTCGGACTCTCCTTCATGCGGAGACTTCAAAAAATTTAATTATCATACTTTACTCACCTTTATTACAAAAAAGATTCAAAATTTATTATTGTTTAATATTATTCAAAAAGGAAATTGTTACATTTATTTTATTATTTTATTGCATTCTGTTTTTTGTTTTAAAGCGTTTTTTATTTCGATAAAATAAAAAAATAATAACCAAAGTTCGTAATAGTTAACTGGTATATTTTTAGTTGGTTTAAATAAATAATAATTACTATTTTTAATGTTTTATATAATAATTATAATTTTGTTACATACAGATAAGTATGATGAATAAGTAAATATAAGTACAATAGACAAAAAACATTTTTTTCTTTCTGTGATATCACATTATTGTTACTAAAATTCAAGGCCGATCAATCGGCCTTTTTTGCCGACTAGTCGCCGACTAGTCGGCGACTACAAAACTGGCCGAATAGTCGGCTTAACCGACTAGTCGGCCACTAGTCGGTACATCTCTAGTAATTTTCATTTACCCGGGTACCCGAGTAATTTTCGTTTACCCGGGTAATTTTTATTTACCCGGGTATCTCACGGGTAAGCCGAATACCCGGGTATCTGATAAGTAACAGCTCTAATTAAAATTATCATTTCAACCTTCAAGGGCCCAGGAGCACGTTTTCCCCACATCGAATCGGGCCCAAACTTTACATACATTTTTTTTTATCAATTCGATCTAGGGGATGTCGCGGAAAAAATTTGAAAGTCGAAAATAAGAGCCACCCTAGTGTATAATTATTCTTAACTACCCAGCTGTAAATGTAATTATTTCGCGCGTTATCAACTTGAAAAATCGATAAGTACGTTCAGAAAAAATCGTTCCGGTAACTTTCAATTCATCGAATCGCGCTGCCACACGATCCCGTTTCGAAATACGACCAAATTATCCTCTAACGTCTCCGACGATTTATGTCCCCGGTTCGGTAAACATCCCTCATCTTCCTCCTATTTCTTTTTGACATTATTTTCATCGTCATCGTCGTCGTCACTCGTGTCACCCACTCACGAATTCCTCCCTAAATTCCACGGATTCTTCGCGGAATTCAGCCGCGAGATCGACAACGGAACTTCACCGATAACTCAAAAAACGATCGAAAAATAGCGACAGAAACGAATTCTTTGGAATCCCAACTTCTATTTCTTCCTCTTCTTCCACGATTCGGAGGCCGTACATGGTCGCTCAACGATCTCGAGTTTCGAGCGGAAGCCAACTACCGTGGGTCACCGGTGACCCACGCTCTAGATGACTTGTCCGAGGTTCGGCGTACAGATGTTCTCGCCTTGTGCTACGTTAGAAGAAGAAAACAAAGAAGCCTCGTAAGCGCGCCGAGACACGATGAGTATGTGGATAACGTCAGTGACGAGTGGCACGTCGGGAATTCGGTCAGACGCAACAAGTAGTTCAAGCACACGAATGAACAGACGTATGTCTCTATGCTGAGGATCGATTCTTCATACATTCGCTACCGAAATCGATCATCGTTGATGTGCTTACTCTGAGCGGGACCCTTGAATTCCATTCGTCGTTTCATTCAGTATTCCGCAATCAGAACATTCCGCAACAGAAATGGAATGCGATGGAACTGATGAGAGCGAAAGTTTCAGTATATATCTAAATAAATGTATTATTAATGAAATAACATGTAATTATTTAGGTATTGCATAATTAAAACTCATTACTAGATGCAGATTTTTATGCGAAATAAAATTTATATAAATGCAGATAAAGAGTAGAAATTTTAATAATCGAGTGCTTAATTTTTCTAAACGTTTTAAATTTAGTTATATTTTTTATATTTTGGCATCTATGAACGGTTTCATAAATATTTACATATTTAAAATTGGCATAAAGACATAAAAATTCGCCGTCTACTTATTACATTTCTTTTATTTCTAAAAGTATTACTACAGCTCATTTATTATCAATTACCTGTTTGATACAATTTTCATAACGTTTAGATATTTCGTTTAGATTTTCTTGTAGTTCCAACTTCACAATTTATTTAAAAATAAAAATAATTTGTCTTGTAAATACGGTTGCCATACTTTTGCAACTAAAACTATAATTCTACATATGTAACATTATTCTTAAAAATTCGTGCTAAGCTCTTTCAATAATATCCCAATGATTAATATATTAATACTAGGTCGTTCAACAAACTTTGCAGTTTGCTTATTTTTAAGTTCTTTCAACATTGCAGACGAAAGACGGATTTATTGCCGTAATTCTAACTGTAATACAAATTTCTTATATGTAAATTATTAAAAAAGACTTCAAATTACAAAAAATATTTAGATACTTCGTATTCTTTTGATTCCCACTTTTTAACAATGTATATTACATTTCACTGTGTTTTCAATGAAAACAATTTTTTATTTCGCGTTGCGCAATTAAATTACTTTTATTGCTACGCAGTGGAATGATTCAAACTTTATTTAGAACATGCTTCTAGAATCTCATCTTATTAGGTCGTTGATTAAGTTCTGCTGATCTAAAAAAATTATAAGTTTGTATTCAATTAATGACGCTACAATTTTTTATAATTTGAAGTAATTTCTCATAATTCGCATCTAACAAGCTTCTCTTGCAGTTAGGATTATGACAATAAATTCATTTATTGTTTGCCTTCAAATAACAAAAGTCATGGTACTGAACAACAATTAAATATGGAAGCTGTAAACAATCTAAAGTAAAAAAGAAAATATGAATACTGTGAATTTCACAGTTAATTAACTTTAGAATACATTTGAACAAATCTATAAGTCACTGTAAATATATTACTGTAACCTAATTTGTAGCACAGTTAAAATTAAGAAGTCTAATACTTAGACAAATTGTTGTAAAGCTGAAGCTAAAAGAATATGAAACACGTATTTAAACGTTAAAAAAATTGTAACAAAGCGATGTAATTGATAATAAATGAGCTGCAGTAATACTAAAACAGGATTACAAGATTATTTATGTTTTCATAGAGTATTTAATTACTGCTTTTAGAAATTAAACAAACTTAACGAATCATAGTTATACAGGCCCTAAATAATTATATGTTATTTTCAATGTACAAATTGACCATTCAGAGGACGATCATTACCAGGAAATGATGAATACTAATAAGCATATTTCATTTCACATATAATCTCAGGTTTGATAATCATTTGATCATTAGAGTAAATAGTCCTAAAATAACTTTTCACTCTGATTACTAACGCATGACGCTGTATAAACACAAATCGTAGGTTGTTAACTAATATTCCCTATTTTATTATAATTATACAATTAAAAAATGCCACCTTTGCAGTATTAAATTATTAGTATAATTTTATATTGATCCTTTTACAAAGGTAATGTAAAAATAATATTACAATTTTTATTGGATCATGAAGTTCTTTTAAAATTGTTATACTTAGTTAACAAATGAATTAACTGGAACTTGGAAAAAATTGAGTAGAAAATGAAATTTTTCTCAATACTCTAATTTTTATCTATTCCACATCTTTTTCATAAAACCTACATAAAAATAAATTGTAATGCATTCAATTTACTTATCATTACAAGAATTGTCAAATGATCCATATATCTTGCTGATTATGTTTTATACTAAAAAAATACTATGTACTGAAAAACTGTTCCGCTGTAATACATTTTATTGACGGATCAATTTTATTTTAAGGAACAGAACTTATTTATAACCAGACTGCGTATGTTTATGCAAATACATACTTTCACGAACACAGACAAAGAATTGAAAGACGAATAAAAATATGCATTATCTATGAAATGTCGTAACATGCATTATAATATTTGTACTTCGTATATTTTTGTATTTTCGCGTATCTTTGTACTTTTTTGCATATTTACATTTGTCGTAAATACATAAACATCCGCGGACTATTTACTTATGACTCAAACATTTTGAAATAGTATTTTGTTAAATTCTGATTTCAGTAAGTGATATTTACTAAGTGTACAGAAATTCGCGAACCGAAATCTTCTATCATTCGAAAAAATATTAGGTTACTTGAATAAAACAGGATAAAATAATTGCAGTTTTTAATCTTGAATTTCAAGATAAACGAAGAATCCGTCGAAATATTTTGCATAAACCTGTTTCGACAACGACTCTCGATTCGTCATTATTATATAGACTGCGAATTTTATATGCATTTATGGCAATGCCAAACATGCACAAAATCTATGAAACTGTTAACACATGTCAAAATACACAAAATATCAAAAATATAACTCAAATTACAATGTTTAGAAAATAAGACATACTTTTATTCAAGTTTCAATTCTTTATTTATGGTTAAAAAAATTTGATTTTCCATAAAATTCCGCGGTCTAGTCATTACCAATCACAGAAGAATATTCGCGATGATTCTCAACCGCATTCTTAACAAAAATATTTCTTTCTAATTAGCTATTTGTTAACTGTGCCAAAACGATTCGCAACATTCCGTTCGCTAATTCCATAGATTTTAAACCGATTCAGTGATGAGAAAGACGCTTTCAGCATCTTTTTCTGCTTCCTCCTGCAGTCGATTAACTCGATCGCCAAAAAACCGCGAACCGTTTCGATCGAACCGCGTAGGAACGCATCGGGTGTTCAAAATAAAGACGCGGTCGTATCTCCCGATGCCATTAAACGGTAAAATGAATGGAGCCTCCTCCCACGCGACCAACCACCTACTTTCAAAGTCACCCTGCCTATATAAAATACGAACACCTCGGGAGACAATATGTTTATTTTGTAATTCGGCGTGTCGTCCCTCGGCTCGTAATAAATACATCGACGGAAATATGCGTGCTATTTCGCAGCCAGCCGCGTGGTCACTCTGGATCGCGCGGACTCGCGTGTGCGTATGACTCTGCTCTGATTCATCCTGGCCGCGAAACAGAAACGATCCAGGGATCGAGCGGCGCGGCGGTTGCAGCCCCGCGGACACGTCGACGATAACGGCGCGCGAGGATGATAACGACGACGGAGGACGGAAGAGCCGGGGTGGAGGTGGCCGACGACGACGACGCGACGCCGTCGCCGCGACGAGCAACGAGGTGGACGGCGAGGAAACCTGTCGAGGAGGGAAAAAGAAGAAACGGCGTGGTGATAATCGGAAGACAAGGCCCCCGATTGGCTCTTTCGCATCCTGGTGGAGGGGTTTAGGGGGGAAGACACGGGTCGGGTAGGGGTTGTTGAATGAGTACCGGGACGACGGACGTCGAGACGCACTCCGTCGCAGCCACCGGGCAACGGATGTCCGAGTGCTACGAGACGACGAGGAACCAGGGAACCGATCGCGAAAACCCTCCTTCGAGAAGCAACAGGACGAAACGAAACTGACGGTCGCGCGCGTTTCAACGGTAAGTCTTTCTGTAACTCGCGATTTTTTAGAATTTCGAATTTTGGTTTAAAACTTACATTATCTTTCCTTAACTTCGAATCCACTTATCCAAAAATTTTATTTTTCCATGTAAAATGTACCTTTTCTCAGCAATTACAAGAGATATCTTTGAAAACATTTTTCTCTTCAATTCCGTATTTTATTCTACGTCTTTTAGCACGGGGGTTTTCCGAAATATTACTTCTTTGAACAATTTTTCAGCTGTAAGTGCGATTTTTTTAATTTTTTGAGGACTAAACTTTGAAAATTTGTCACAAATATAATTTAGAACATTTTTCTCGTTGCATAATGCAAGGAAACAAGAGGAATCAAACAAAAAATTTTTTAAGATATCTCTTATAGCTATTGAGAAAAGGAACATTAAATATTGGGAAATTTGCACGGGTGACGATACAATGTCCGACTCCCCTTAACGATGGATGTTTGTCAAGGATCTTCCGGATTTTTTAATTTTTTAATCGTACGAATCGGCGGGATGTCAAAGTGAACGAGGGCTTTTGATGATTCGATGTGACGGCAATTTATTTTTCCGTGGGACGTTTGAAGGAGCGAGGGACGATTTTTTTTTTTAGTCTATTTTAAAAATTGATTTCTGTTTTTTTTTTTTGTTTTGCTTAATTTGAACGAGTGCACTTTCTAAATATTTTTCTAAATGTTAGGTGTGAAATTCGATGTATTTTGAATAGTATAAGTATTTGTGGCGTCACCGACAACTCTGCTTTTTCGACTGTCCTGTCGGTGGTCGTAATTGAAAAGAAACTAGTGAAGCAAATAATTAAAAATTTTAATATGACACTTTAAACACTAATGGCTATCGAAGTAATCGCAAAAACGTTAAATTTTTAATAAATTCCCAACTGTTTTATATCGATTAAATACGTAAGAGATTGTAATTTTCCGTAGTTTTAATTTTGAACGTGCACCATTTTGAAAATTATTGACTAAAACTTTTCTTCTGTGCTTTAGCATTTACTACCCATACAATAAAACTTTAGTTTTACTAGTTTAGTTTCTAACCCAGAGTTTTACTCTGAGTCCCAGTGAACTCATACCTTGTGCAATAATTAATTGAAGCACTAGATAATAAAAAATAAAGGTAATTGTAATTCGGATAATCGAGGTTCTACTGTACTCATGCAAAATAAAAATATTTGGTTTTTTTTTTTATTTTAAACTATCCAGTAGTAGAAAATTACGACGGCCAGCAGGACGTAAAATCCTGAAGACGTCAACTTCACCGTCCAATATTTAAATAAACAAATAAAATAGACAGTAAAACCATTTTTTTTTTTTATATTTGAAGAGTGGTAGAAAATATTTTAAAAAATTTGAAAACGTTAAGTATTTATTTTGTTATTAAAAGCTCTCATTAATAATGACCAACTTTTCGACCGCAGATGTAGAATGTCTCCCTTAAATTCAGCGTACGAAGTTTTTTCTTTTAAATTTTACTGTTTTTAACGTTTTATGTGTTGAACTTTAGAGAAACGCAAGTAATTAGCTCTCGGATTTTTTTATTTTATTATCGAAACAATAAATCAAGTGTATCAATAACAAAATTAAGTAATACTGAAAAAGAATTAAAACTAAAATCGAACCCATCATAAACCAAATAAATCTCCAATTCCGTAGTTTTATTTCATTTATCTTACCGAAACAACAAAGTGTGACGATAATAAAATTGATTAAAATGAAAAAATTAGAATGAATCGCTTTGGCCGGTGAACGGTTCAATTTATAATCTTTGAGGAAAGTGTGCTTGCTCTCCTTTTCTCTCGAAATGCGTATTTCTGCCGCGGTTAGTGTAATGGAATCAGAAATTATTTGAGAAGTGATTCATGAAGCAGTAATTCTAATAACACTGTATTTTGTTTGATACTAAAGTTGCGCAATTTAATTTTAACAAAAATTGTTTTTATCGTTGCTTATCAATCGTTTCAAATTATACAAATATTCAGAATTTAAAATATTCAAAAACTATGTGAGCATTTCTAATTAACTTACAACCTGATTGAGAAATATTTTTTGCATTTTAATGCGTTGCAAATCTGAAGAAATGCACGCATACCAGAAACGCGGAAGACCAGTCGTAGGTTTTGCTACTGGAAATGCGTTCGCGTTAATTTAGTGTTCGTACTCGAGATGTGTTTTGATATATTTTTTTTTTTTTCCTTATTACTGGATCACTTCATCAAGACTTCTTTGATAAATCATTATATTACTTTTTGCCTTGTGTTTTTAGCTCCTCTTTACACGAAATAAATCATTAAAAGTGATACGCAACTATTTATATTTAGAATGTATTAATATATTAATATTTGCATTCTGCATATTACATTAATATTTTCCTTCAATTTTATTAGAAAATGGCAAACATAATTAAAATAAAAATTAATTGTGAATTTCCTCTAATAAAAATTCAAATATGTCACATTCAGTAAAGAATGTTGATTATTAAACAATTAATAAAGAAATTGTGAACATAACAAGTGTTTTCTGAAAAAAATTCAGTAACATGACTGACGTAAAACAAATTATGAACGAGGAATAATTTGTTAACTTTTGCCTTTTGTCACAGCTTTAGAATAAATTTTTTTCAAATTCTTCCCTTTTTGAACAATTTTAAATACAAGAATTTGGTATGAAGATTGTTTTTCTTCGAACATCGCTTCAAGAAGGAAAGAAATCAGACAATAATTTGACCAGGAATTAAACGTCAGAAATTCTCGTTACGAAACTGTTTAGACATTATAGTACCGAGAACGCTTTAGCTAAATTTCCTGCGATCATTCTGGATTTGACATTTCAGCGTAATGCGTCCATCGACAAGCGGAAATTAGAAAATTAAAGGTTCCCTGTAACAGCGGTAATGGCTCATTTTCCTTTGCTATTAACGCAAACCCCTTCTATAGCAGATACTCGACCGTAGAACAATAAAAAAAAATATGAATTTTTAAATGAAACATCATCGCGGTAACTCTTTCTTTGATTGATAAACCATAGTGTTAAAACAACACAAAAACACGATTTCTTGAAAATGTTGATAACAAAATGACTAAGTAAAACATGAAATTACATACAAATGATAAAACGAATTCATAAAATATACAATATGTTTATAGCACAGTATAATTTATATTTCTATCTTACAGTATTTATGAATTTTATATCACTTTACTTTTCTCAAGTGAAGTCTAGATTAGGGTTTGTCGATTTTTAAAAGCCGAGTTTGAAAACCGGTTTTTTGGGAAAATTTGTAATATTCGAAAATCAGTTTTAAATATTAAAAATCAGCTTCAAATATTAAGATTGAATTGGGGGACATTAATTAGTTATTTAATTAAAAATGTTAACATTTTACCATATAATAGCTTTGAACACAATTATAATATAATTGTATTATAGCCAAACTAATCTTCATGAATTATCCATGAAGAAATCAATTCATAGATTTCATTTAAAGATATAAATTTATTTAGAGCCTGAAAAAATAATATGAAATCCGAATTTTCAATATTTATTAAAACTTCAAAAAGGTGATCATTTTGCAGTGTTTATAATAATTTAATTATCCACCGTACAGTATCTGAAAAATTGTAATTTTAATTAGGTATTCTAGTTTTTTAAAGTGCATTTCACTTTGTTATACTTTCATAGTTTCATAAATCTTAAATAAACTAAAAAAAAATGAAGATTTTTTAAAAATTCTTTGAAGAAAGAACCGCTAAATATTTTTTTTATTGTTTGAATTCAAAAACCAGTTTTCTCAAATCTCTGATTTTTTTTATAAACTAGTCTAAATCGTATATAATATTAAAATAATTTCTGTAATTTTATACATATAATGCGAATAGAATAATTTATCACCAATTTCGGAGTAAAGACGATTGAAGCAACACTTCATAGTTTAAAAGTTTAAACAAATATCCCTTTTAATTGTTTGTTTGAATAATAACATTGGCGAATTAATAAACCTAATTTTATCCAATTTTATCCGTCGGCAGTTTCTTAATCTACACGTACGTGACTTAATGTAATTCCATGCGTATAATTCAGTCTTTTCTGCAGTTAGTTTCCATAATCGTCACCAAATTACCAGTAATGTTTCTAATTAAAATGTCATGCGTCGACAAAAAGAGATTTCAGAGATGAAAAATGTTCCCTTATTCATCGCACCTTTTATGAAACGTCTTTGCATTCATGGTCGTAAAAATTTCTATTGCAAAAGAAATTCAATTACTTGTAAATCCAGTTCAGCAAAAATTTTCAGATAATCATTAAAAACTCGTATGTTCTAGGTCAATGAACTTGTTTAATTCCTACTTAAAAAAAAAAAAAAATCGTACCACAGATCAAACAATCAAAATGAATTTCGTTGAATCGTAAAAAAATAAAAATGGCAAACAAGATACGTTCTCTTCGCGCAGAAAATTGGTTCAGTAACCCGCGATCCATCAACGTTCTCCGCGAATCGTCCGCGCAGTGTTATTAAAGAGACGACAATCTTTTTTTAACGCAGCCTCATTCCGTAGTCCCTAAAAACGGCAAGAATGTGTGTATCATCATACTAAATTTAGCAGGAATGCCGTATAAATAGTCGTGCCCATTGCAGAAATTTCTCGAAAACATAAACAGTACGTCGGTCCTGTCGTCGAATAGAAAATTTGCGAGCCGTCTAATAACAATCCCCTGAAATGATCGGCCGTGTCTCGCGTGTCGATCAACGCCCGCCCACGTGTTAATTAAATTTGCAAGCTGCCGCGCGCTGCGCTTCGTCCAAAATGTTAGAACAACCGACGTTAACGAAACCAATATTTGGAAAATCCGATTAAAATTTCGTTTACAACGAAACAGCAATTACAAAGACAACGAATATAACAAGGTTGATTTAATTCTAATTAATACCTGTTACCACTGTTTGCGCGTTTCAAAATAGTTTGAAACTATTCCACGTATCGTCGAAATTTAGTACTCGCTTCGCTTTGTGTGCGATTTCGCGATCGGTAACCACGGGAATGCGAAACTTTTGCAGAATCGAGGAAGAGGAAGAGGGGAAACCACGCGCCGCTGCATCGAGACTACGAATCGTTTCACAGAACCGTGAAACGTTGAACGAACACGAGATAAATACCGAGCGAGAAAGTGTCAGAACGAGGAACGGCCGGAAAGAAAAATGCTGTCCGCGACTGTTATTTTTGTCTCCGCATTCAACATGCTTTGGGCTTCTTGTCACGCGGTGCCCTTGCTGGATCTGAAGAACGCGTTAGGGCCGAACGATTTCGACGACGTTATCGCGTCGGGGTGTTCGCCTAACGAAGGATGCTGGGAATGGTTGCCGATACAGGAAGTTCGCGAAAATCCCGTGACCCTGACGAAGAGTCTACCGATGCAAAGGTAGTTCTTGTTAACAGGTGGTCGACTAGATCGCAGATCGGGGATTGATTGTTCTGTCGCTTTCAGGATACCCGTTCGACGGGAAGTCTCGAGTATAGATCCGAACACGATAATAAAATCGTGGGGCGATAACGCGCCAGTGGAAGATGGAAAGGTTCATTCGTTGCCGCCGGCTACGAAACAAATGGGAACCAGGCTGTCGAAGAAAGATGTGGTGATGTCTCGCAGCTGGAGCGCTGGAGGAATGCCGTTCTCTGTTCTTTATATGAGTCCACATGGTTCGCGGGGAAATCATGCTGGTAAGGAGAGACTCGGTTAAAATTGTGTACGAAATAATCGATACACTGAGAGAAATAAGGTTCTAAAATTTTACTACGCTGTCGGAGTACAGTAGTAGGATAAGTGCGCTTGTGGTGAAAATTCCAACATAGTGTAGTAAAAATCGCTAAAATTCCAGATACTCGGGACGGAATTCGAACCTACGACCCTCGCGCATCTGTAACAATTTTAGCGCTTTGTAAGAATATTTACTTACACTGGTTGGGATTTTTACTACACTGTGTTGGAATGTTCACGTCAAGTGCACCTATCCTATAACTTTATTTCTCTCCGTGTAGAAGTGTAAATGAATATTGTGTGTTACTGAAGGTACCCAGCAAGAAATGGAGAAGGCAACGGAAAGCTCAACACCATCTGTAGGACATACTAATTACCGTATCGCGTTACGCAATGGAGGATCCACGCAACCAAGGAGGCAGTATTCAATAATACCACAGCTGTTTATATCGTACGGATGGGGTCCTTTTGGCAAATGAGAACTTACTACTCGAGAGACTAGCGTGAATGGAATCTTGATCTCATAATTTTTAAGTATAAGATCAGCTGTGGAAAATCCTTCGTTACGCGTTATTTTAGATAACTGTTGCCCCTTTAAAATTCTAGTCTGAAGAGAGCGTATTCGTTTCCATTCACTAAGACAGTCGGATAAATTTAATGTGAATGTTAATTCCGTCATGAGAACTTCATGTGTAAAGTAATAACTTCTTCCCCTCCTTCAATTAATTGGAAAATATGTAATAAACTCTTTCTACAAAAATTCACTTCTTTGTGTAGTATTAGGTCTAGAAATAAGTAATGTACTATTTTTTATGCTAAAAGGAACAAAAGACAGTCTATTAAACTGGAGCTTAAACAATTTTATGGCAAACACTTGGACAGATGAATTTTTTTCTGAACGTGCTAATAATAAAATTGCTAAAATTACTTATTTGTGCGCCTAATATTTCAGTGAAAATCCCTTTGTGTTCTATAATAAAGAGTTTCAAGCAGAGTTATGAAAACAGCAGGCTACTTCTTGACTTACCGTTCATTTCCTTCATTGCTTTGATGAAGTCCTGTGGATCCTTGAACGACACGAATCCGAATCCTTTAGTCTTGTTCGTCCTTTTGTCTCTGACCACCTTCGCCCTCTGAAAACTTGGATATTTGCCAAAGACTCTCACCAGCATTTCGTCCGTTACATCGTTTCCTAGATCGCCGCAAAATATCCGAAAGTCATCTGCACACATTAAATAACAGAAATGTTATAATCTCTAAGAGAGAACAGAAGCTACAAGTGTTACAAGTATAATTACAACTGCTAACCTTCGTCCCACTCTAATAACGACGGGTCTTCCCATATTTGCCCGCCAGCCATGCGCACAATTTTCTTATTCTTTTTCCCTTTTCCTTTTGGATGGGTTTCTTCGGCGCTGGCATTGGCCATGATAGAACTGGCCTTGCCTTGACTGATCGCCAACTCTGCGGCTGTGCTAACGCCTTTCACCTTTGGCTTTTTTTTGCTGTCATCGTCTGGTATCTTTGTATTGATAATCTGTTCAATAATTTCTGGATGAATCATTGGCGCTGACGTAGATTCGTATGTTTTTGGAGTAGCGGTTAAACACGGGTCCACCATGTTTGGTAGATATGGATTACTTATCTGTGCGGGTGACGAATAAGTTGTAATAGGAGGAACCGTACCTGAAACAGGCAATATTTTCAATAACAAACGTCTTCGTTATTAGCGAATCGCGGCTGTTAAGATATTCTACAATCGCTCACCTTGTCTGGCTACTTGTTGAGGGATCAACATTGGTGGCGGCGGAGGTGGTGGCGGTGGCGGCGGCGGAGGTGGTGGAAACCCGATCATCGGAGGGAAAGCTAACGTGGCTGCGGCAGCAGCAACGACTGGTGTCGGCAATTCATGCTGCTCCAATTGTCTAGCTACTTGATTATAGGTATTTGCGCCGATCACAGGCCTTACCATTGGCGTCACTAATTGACTACTGCCGATTTCGGCTTCGAACCTAAAATTAGTGAACTCCCGATTAACGAGTGGCACTCGTTCCGAACGCAATGTATTGTACCGTTACCTGCATCTAAACTTGTATTACTTTATTTGCTTCACTTAATTTACTGTGTGAATAATAGACAACACGACATTTTCGAAAACGTGAATAACGTGTGGGAAATAAAAAGTATATAAATTCCAAGAAAACATCGAAATGGAGAGTTCATACAGGTTAGAATACTTGTAAGCTTCACAACTACTCGATACCTGCTCATTTCATCTTCCATCTGGCGTAATTTCTCTTCCATTTTGGTATTCTTTGTTGTTCTTCAATCTCTCGATACACTAAATGAATATTTACTAATTAATATTTTATTTATTAACGATTATAATTACAGGATATATCGGACACAGCTTGACACAGCTATAGTTCGTGATAGTCGGAAGTTCGGAACCATTCAGAACGAAGTCGCTAGTTCTGCCAACGTGAACAAAATAAAATACAAATTCAAACTTGTCTTATTTATTTTATCACTCTGATTTTATAAATTTTACGTATCACTTTATTCATAATCATTGTAGCTGTCATTATAGAGAGATACATATTAAATTTATGATATTACGATTCATCGATTATAAAACCGTTTGAAAAGCACTTGAAAAGAAACGCGATTTTACAGTTTACTGCACTGCAACTTCCAAACACGTAGCAAACTTCTTACGTGTGAAGCAATACATCCAATATGACTGTGTACAAAAGTGGTATTCTTCTATTTTTTATTATTGTCAGTGTGTCAGATAAATATGTAACTGCCGAAAATGACGAGGACATATCAACGGATTTGTATGTTATCGAAGGGAAAGTTTTCCCGTGGGAAAATGGACCTTCGAACGGATGGCAGCTAATGACGCACGTCATGGCTAACGGTGGCGAACATTATGGTTTCCTGAGGTAAATCTACGAATTCAAACATCCCATTCGTCAAGTTCTTCGTTCAAGGCAACGAACAATTAAAATTGTCATATGTCAAACGTCTGAAACGTAATTTTTTACAAGCTTTATATAGGTTAGAATTGATTCTCAGTTTCTATCGATAAGGAAAAATTAGTATGAATTGTTAGACACATTCTCTACTAAATTCATAAATATGTTTCCTAAAGTTTCGGTTTCAATGCCATCCATACAATTTTAGTACATTTTTCTTTGTTAAACAAAATGTTCAACTTTTTCAGAGAGGATGGTACATTTATAATTTCAAACGTCCCGTCTGGATCATACGTGATCGAGGTTGTAAATCCCAACTGTGTTTACGAACCAGTGAGAGTAGAAATTAACTCGAAAGGGAAATTTAGGGCTAGGAAATTGAATTTAATACAAACGTCGCAAGTGATACAGGTTCCATACCCTTTGAAGATGAGACCGCTTACACCATTCCGTTATTTCCAAGTCAGAGAACAATGGAAGATAACAGACTTTTTATTCAATTCAATGGTACAAAATTTACTATAATATTCAAACAGAAGCTAATTGAAAATAACACTCGTAAACTTTTTATTTTTCCATAGGTTTTGATGATGATTTTACCTTTATTATTACTTATGATTATACCAAAAATAATAAATGATCCTGAAACTCGAAAGGTTAGTAAATAATTGTATCATAAGTATAATCATAATCATAAATATTTATATATTCTTTTCCTTCTTCCAGGAAATGGAGCAGCTTAATAATCTGACCAATTACAATATGCCAGAAATGTCAGAAGTCATAACATCATTTTTGTCTGGAGGAGAGAAACAAAAGACAAAAGCAGTGAAAGCGGCGAAGAAGAGACAATGATTGAGGTGTCTCTAGGAGAACTCGTTTGCACTTTTGCTCTAGTCTCTTAATTCTTAATAACACTGTAGAAAAAGGAACATTGGATGACTTCTCACCTTTTTTCTATTTTCATGTAGCTTTGTTACATCAAAGAGGATTGAAACTGATAGCAGTAAATTACACAAAATGTTATTTAAATATATATATAATAAAATGTCATGCATATTAAAAGTATATATAAGAACATAACTGATTGAAAGTTATGTAAAGAAAACTTGTTTTATAGATTGCTATTGTGAAATAGTAAATTTTATGCAAACAAAATAATAAAATAGCGTTTAAATAATGTGAATAGGTTTTCTACATATTATTCGAAACTGTTTTCCTGTTGTAACATAAATGTCTAATATGTAGAAGTAAAGGTAAAAAAAAAAGTATATCAACAATTCGAAAAAAACAACACGATTTAATTATATAAATAACTGTATCAAAATATTACATGTAATTATCACTACATATCACAGATCATTTACGTTAAATATTAATTAGTTATTTACACACAAAGAACTAAATATTCAAATTTCTAACTTGTCTCATACGTTCTCTAGCAGCCTTGAATTGCTCAAAAATGTTCTCTATATTTGTCATGAGTTTGTCTGTACTTAATCTTTCAAAATAATCTAATTGATCGCCGTGTTTAATGGAAGCATGAGTCTGATGAATAACATTCATAATTAATTGTACAGAACCGCTTGGTGTAACTTTCAATTGTGATTTGTTTAACACTTTATCTTCGTGCCCTGAAGGAATGCCACAATTGGTCACATTTTCCAGCTCGTATGTACCACCTGTAAAAAATCTTCTGAGGGAATTAATAATGCTTCCCGTTGGTCTCCACGTTTGAACACCGAGTTTGTATAAACCAGGCACTGTGGGTATAGGTACAGCTGCGTAACCCTCTGTGCGATATCTAAACAATTCAGTTTTGTAGAATTCACTAACATAAAATGTAAAAAGAATTGAATATCCAATCGCAAGCGATTACCTGCTCCAACTGTCAAGAGATACAACTGTAAGCAAGATTCGAGGCCACGATTGCAGAGTTTTCTTTGCACCGAATGCATCGGATAACTCAAACTCGAATGATACTTCGGCAGCATAACCGAAATATGCTGACCGATCCTTTAAATTACATCTTTGAGTTCTGCCAAACAATTTATCGTTCTCATTGGTGCTCCAATGTTCTGGCAAATCAATGTAATAGAAAATGCAGAGTCCGTTGAAAATAAAATCATGAGCAGACAGAATATCAAATTTTAGAAATATTCTGCATATGTTTGGTGGTGTTGCTTGCAAGCCATTAAATATTTCTGCTTCTTTGTGTAAAAGCCGCTCTCTCATTTCCTATATAATATATTACACATAAATAATAATGTAGAACAGAAATTGATAAAGAAAATTAATTTTTTGAATAACATGAGAAACAAAGAAAATACTATAAATAGAACTTAGTGATGATCTAATAAATAAAATATCTCGACCGAAATGTTTTTTTAAAAAAAATTCATTTTAATATACAATAATGTCGAAATTATTTAAAATTCGCTTTCGTGTTGTGGCGTTATTCTAAAAAATACATGTATAAATAGCATTCACGTATGAATACGTATGCAGGTGTGTACGTATATGCATATGAAGATCGGTTACAAAAGTGGAAGAAAGTATTGAAGCTGCCATTCACCGCTTCGGCAGTCAGTCGGTCTTCGGAACCGCTGCGGTTAACTTGGTTGAATCGTTTCCGACGACATTGCGAAATAGCCAATATTTTTATCGTTCGGTACATGAAATGATACCCACGGATCATTTAAACATGGAAATAAATCTGTTCTCCGGGCGTGTTTCAACAAAGTGCAGAATAAATCAGTTAAACGTTAATTCAGTGGAAGAGTAAATGACAAAACGATTATATTTAAGTGTTGACAAAGTGTTGATATTTTCATTGAATCCGAGAAACATGTTTAGCCCGCAACGAATGATGAGACAAATCTCCGACATTTCCTATGTCGGGTAAGTATTCAGAATCCTTCGTTTCCACCAGAAAAATCAGTTTCTCACGAAAGCATTTAATTCCAGTTCCGCTCAATGTTTTCTTAGATCCTACATGATCAAAATCTTTCATCATAAACGCCTACGACTGTTAACCGCATGCGCTCTATTACTTAACTCGAATGCATTCGTCAGCGTTCAATTTTAAAAGGGTTATTTTCAATTTTAATCGATTCATGTAATTGAATTTGACTCGCAGATTTAAATGAAATAGTTTAGTTACCGAATGTGTTTATTTAGTAATCGTAATTTTTAAATTTATATCGAATCAAAACTCGAAAGGATTGGCTTGTGCTTCCCTAATAGCCATTTATTGTCAAATTGGCAACAGATTTAACAGACCTTGTCACCAAAACCATAGCCGTCTGTTTCCGCATTAGGCTGCCATTTTGGAAACAGGGCCTGTATTATCAGATCGGGATGCAGATCGGCGTCAGAAAGCGAACAGATCCTGGTAAAAAAAAACTTGTTGCAAAATTGGCAGCAGTATCTGTTTGAATTTTGTTGCCAATCTGCTGCCAAGTTGGCAGCGGGTCTATCAAGAGAGTTTCTGTCGCCAATTTGTCAAATTTGCTGCCAATCTAACAATAAATACTGTAATGGCAGATTCTGTATAAATGTGCTCGACAGGTTTGACTATCTGGGTTATAAGGGCCAATTTGCAAATGCATAGCACGCGTTTTCGTATACTCACTCGTCGCAGTTCTTCTTGGTGTTGCTGCAATTCCGTCGACGACTGTTTCTCGGAAGCATGCTCGATCCAGTAATTAAATTCAACGCCGTTGGAATTCGTGACGGTGTAGCAGGAATCGTTGGTGAAATCGGGATCAACGAACAAACTTTTATGCGACTCGTCGTACGTGACAGTGCAGAGCACCGTCTCGGAATCCCCATCGGGATCGATCGAGATTTTATCTCGTCTAGATAAATCAACCATGACACACATCGCGAATCGTTCCATGTAAAGGTAATGATTGGTTCGGATCCTCGTTTCGGTCGGTTTATCGTCGACGACCGTTTTGTTGTATCTTTCCGGAAAAGGTTTACGATTCTGCAATGCCGGCAACGCCGTTTCATTTTTTATCGACAGTTTCGATTTGTACGGTCTC
The DNA here is from genome assembly GCA_030770465.2 of Perdita meconis. Taxonomy (NCBI): domain Eukaryota; kingdom Metazoa; phylum Arthropoda; class Insecta; order Hymenoptera; family Andrenidae; genus Perdita; species Perdita meconis. The sequence continues at coordinate 1,434,347 of JASKOS020000026.1, read as the reverse complement.
GTCAGCAAGTCGTTGTCCAAATAATACGAATCATCTTGTATGCACGTGTACAACTGAGAACCAGCGACATTCTCCTCTTTAATGCGTCGATGATACGTCTTTTGATGCTCGTTCCTACAATTCTTCTCGTCGCCGTAAAACTTCGCCTCGAACGGGCTGAACACTTTTTCTTGCCAGCTAAAAATACGATCCTCCTCCTCCAAAAAATTCGAGTCCCTGGTATCGCCTTCGTTACCCAGTAACTCCGCGAGCAGCGGTCTTTGCTGTACGATTTTGACTCTAGAATAATAAACAAACCGAAAGATAAACGCAATTTAGAGGGTGGAAACAATCTCTGCCAGATGGCTGCGATCTAATTCCGATCGTCGGAGTTTCCCGCTACCAAGCAAAAAAACAATCTCCGATGATATAGAAATCAAGATTTTTATGAAGTCTTTGATACGGTTATCCCCTGACTTACGACCTCCCGAAGTACATTAATCCACAATTACGTTATTTTCATTCGCGTTACGATGAGAATTTCATCGAGTAATCGAAGTAAACGTATTTTTTTAGACCTGTTATCGACATCTGATAAACAAATGTATTAAGTGTAGAAATTAATTCTTTTCGACAAACTTCTCAAATAAATTAGTAGGTACAGTAATTTGATTCTACATGGAATCAAAACTTATGGCATAAGGTTTATTTAGTAACAATGACAAATATTTTAATGATTGAGCTACTACATACAATTTTTATTTTACCCAAAAATCGAAAAAAAAATTAGTTTTCACACTTATAGTTTAATTTACACTGTAATAATAATGTACATTTAAATACAAAATTCGCAATTTATTGCTAATTGGACTCAGAAAAATAACTGTACGATGAACACAGTGAAATATTACCTTAATTTAAAATTAGTTATAGGCTCTCGGACTCTGTAATTAGCGCCAATTTTTTTACTGCATATCTTGTCTGGCATTTTTCTCGAACAAAGAAATGAGTTGATACGAGATACCGAACTGTATTAGTACTGAATGGTACTCAAATGTACTGACCGAGTGGCAGAACAATTTGGAATAAGCCGGTGATGGGTCCTACGCAACGCATTTGTTTATCGATTCTTTTGTTGCTTGGTAACCAACGGTATACAAAGAGAGGGGAATCCTTGGTTGGATTTGAACCGTTTCGGTCGCGCGTGTGGATTTGTGGATACCTGAACACGTGAAACCAGTCGTGTAGAGTTGTTTTTCAGTTAGAAATAAAACGTAGCCGCGAGAAGTTCCTGTATTCCTGTCGAGTCAGCTTTTTAAAGACTGAAACTCTTCTGCGCAATAAAGACATCTATATTTCACGAGCGTATATAAATGCATCAATTCTTCTTACAAATCGTGAATGTATTAAATTCAATTGTTTACGAATAAAATATCGTGAAAGAGTTTCGAAGAGAAAAGTTAAATGGCCGTCTTGTTGAGAATTAAAAGTCTATAATATTTCATGGCTGATAAATTATATGCTTGTATGATTTGTCGAAAAATAATTATTAATAAATTATGTCACGACTGATTTGATTACATTTTAAAGGATCATTTAGAATTTAAACGATCGTCTCTGCAGTAAGAAATAACTGAATCAAAAGAATTTTTTTTATTGGTAAATTATTTTTTTAAGTTATTCCTTGCAATTTCGAAGTCATTGATCTTTTTTAATACATATACATGCGTATGTTGCATGTTGTGTATTAATTAGGAAGTAATAACAAAAAAACGTAACCTCGAGTAAAAAAATTGCGTTGGCGGGAAACAGTTATACAGACAAGAGTGTTTACATATTTCTATTTGAAATATTACAATATTTGCAGTCTCTTTGGACTTTGTGTTCATTGTTATTTAAGTCACTTGGTAGTTATTTGAAGGTTATATATTCTTGTAATCATTCAATTTTGTCCCAGCATCAGTGTTAATGATTCTTATACACATATTTTTTAACATATTTTTCCATAACGCAATAAGTTGTCCAAAAAAGGAGACATCTAATATATTAATAACATTATACATTGTGCGGTTAAATTGTGTTTATTTACGCTATTTTATTTGCACGCACGTGCCAAGTATAAACAAAATCTATTTATAAAATTACTACGGATAATAATGAAAATTTCCTCTATTGTTTGTTCCGAATATTAATATTATTTTAATTAATGTAATAGTCTTCATTGAATTAAAAATCTTTGTTACGTGTTATTGATCGACAATATTTTTATCATCATGTTCTTTACCTTAAATCAAATCTGAAATTGAGGATACAAAGATAATCCAGAGATAAGGAAATGAACATTTTGTTGCAATTATAACCGGAAACTTCATGGCTAAATAATTGCATATCAAGTTGTAGCATTATTCAACATTGTTTCAAAAACATCCGGTAACTTCGCGATTGTCTTTCTGCATAATTTATCTGTGCAACTGCTAGAGTTTTCCTATAATTTATTAATGAAATACGATGCAAAAATTCTAATTCAATGTATAGTTTCATTGCCAATGCTTTTAATAAATTATTCATTGGTTAACACAACTATATATGTAAGTACACGAAATTTCTTTAAAACCAATTAAGTACAGGCTTCCACAGAAAACTCGAAATCGTAAGTATGATTCAACACAGAGCACCTACACAATACACCAACGTATGGTTCGTGATTCATCAAGAAACTTTAATGAGTCACAATTCCCAATATCCTGAACCTGAACGATATGCACTAGCTGCTAATCAGATTTCGACAATAATCTCAGCGGTTGATAATAGTAAATCGCAAGCTCTACGTGTTTCGCGTAAATACATTTACATTTAAATAAAAATGAAATTTATTTTGCTATTAAATCGCATGTCCCGTTTTATTTCACACGAAAGTAATTAATTGGTAATAAAGAATTCGATGCCCTTATCGGCAATTGACAAATACGATCGAAGTATCTTGCCACGGACCTTAACGGTACTTTCTCTGTCTGCGCGTCGCCTTGGGCCGTTCGAGTTCACCTGTTGCGACGCTGGCAACTTTACGTGCAGTTCCTTTGAACCACTTTGAAATTTGAACCGTATACCGTGTCTGCATCCGATGATACGAGACTTAGTATCACTTAGCATCATAACTTGATGATTGCCGTGATGGTAATTGCAGTATCGTTCGCGAAAAGTTGCTGGTACGAAGAATACTATCGCCGCATCTCGTGTTTTACGTGAATTACATCCATGAATAAATTGCACAAATTATGGTCATTTCTCGGAGATTCACCGTACATTTTATATATTAGCTCCCTAGATGCTATATCAGCCCGATAAGATATAAGATAAAATAGAAAATGTGTGTCTTGGAATGAGTAATGCTCAATGCGAATTACTTCATACCACTTCATACTACACCGTGTTCTCGTTCAGTGACTCGGCTTGCCGATTTATTTAGTAGCTGTTTTTAACATTTTCGTAGATTTTTCCGAAATAAGGCATTGTTAACTTTCATTGATAAATTATAACGAAATTAGTTTACATTATATATTAAATATTATTAATTTCGTGTATTTTTTTTTACAGAGGTTTCAAGTTGATCAGGATGTCAAACAATCAAGAAGGTGAACCAGGCGTAATGATTCCCTTGCAGTATAATAATTCTGTAAGAAATAATCTTTTTTCTTTGTTTATTTCTGATAACCTTAGAACGTACTTAAAAGATTTATTTTGTATTTTTGTCAGCACTGGAAAGCCATATTCGAAAAATATGATGTCGATGGCGATGGGAAGATCACTTATCAAGAACTGAAAGCTATGATTCACAGTTCTCAATATTCAAATGATATTCCGACCAGGGTTGTCCATACAATCATGCGGAAGGCTGATTTGGACGATTCAGGATACTTGGACTACCCAGAATTCATAGCTATGGTACACGTTACTCTTAATCCAACTACTTCATGAAAAATGTATCTTTTAAAAATTGTTGAAGCTATTGATTCTCTTTCAGATTCACAGAAAAGACATGCAGGGTGTCTTTGGTCATCTCGTACAGCGATACGTACAAACTATGGTTCCACAAAGACCGACGATGGTTCAGCCAAGATCCACAGATTATCCGGATGGACAATACGAAGAGGAATACACTTGTAGGCCACCGGCGTTGGCAATGGTAATTATATCAGTACTGGAGATCACTTTGTTTTTGTACGACGTGATTGCACACAAATCGCTGTCGTTGGAAGGACCAGCAGCTACACTTTTCATTTACAATCCACGCAAGAGGCACGAAGCGTGGAGATACTTGACATACATGTTTGTGCATGTGGGGTAAGTGTTACCATTTGTTTTCAATGAATGTATTGGGTAACATATGAAATGTTGGATTTGTAGCTTTAAATGAATATCATTTTTTAATATTAAATTTCTTAATCGAAGTAGGAACTATTGTAATCTACACATTCTTTCCCAATTACTTACAAGCCTCTTCATTACATTTATATGAAAATTCGGAGGTATGAAATCAATAAATTGTGTAAAGGCATTTTCGATAGTTTCTTGATTTGTAAACGTTCTTTCGTTGAACCAATGATTTAGATGTTTAAAATAATGATAATTCACAGACGGAAGATCGGGTTTAGACCCCTTTACTCACTCGATTATCACTTTTTTAAACATTTAGAGTAGATTTAGTTTGCGATCATTGTAAAACTTTCATTAAATATTTTTTTTGTCAACCTAAGAGTTTTTATGAATTCATGAATAGGTTCAGTCCTAAACTGGACATGTTTTATGTGTGCTCAATTTTTTTTTTCGAAAGGATTTAAACGTCCGTTTTTTTGCAATCGCTGCAAAATGAGGAGAAAATACGATTTCGAGAAAAACGCGTTTAAAGTTTGAATAAGTTGCGTACAATTACTACAACATTTTTTTACGCTCTATAGTACCTACTAAAATTATCCAAAAGTATAAGTCACAAGTTTCATTGTTATCCTTGTAATAAATTCCTAAAGAACGTTACACTTTTTACCAAATTCTGACTGCCTAATCCCATTCTGAGCACCATAAAAAAGGCAATCTTTAGGAATTTTTTTCTGGTATAAGAAAATAATGTAAACACTCCGGGCTATTTGTATATTATACAGACATATTTAACGAGTTATACAAAATTTCTTCACGCAAAAATATAGAAATTTGACGAGCTGCCAGTCTTGGACGTCGACTCTTGTGAAAAGAAGGTACCTTGCTGGCCCACATCATAGCGAAGTTCTGGAAAATCAAAGAATAAAATTCGTAAAAGATTTTCAAATTACAACACATTAGCTACAATGTAGCGTAGGATTTTTAAAAAATTCTAAAAATTACGAGAATGGCAGCATTTTGAAGAGAAATATGATTTTCATTCTAAAAAATCCCATTAAAATGTTTCTCAAAAATCGAAAAACTAAATTATTACGAAAATCCTACGTTACATTGTAGCTAATATATTATAATTTGAAAATTTTTTATAAATTTCATTTTTTGGTCTTCCAGGACTCTTCGCAGTAGTGTGGGCCGGCAAAGTACCTTCTTTTTTACAAGAGTCGACATTTAAAACTTCCAACTCGCCAAATTTCAATTTTTATGTGTCAAAAGATTTTGTACAGCTCTTTAAATATGTCTCTATAACATAAAAAAAGTCTGAAGCGTTTACATCGTCTCTTGTACCAGAAACAAATTTCTAAACAGTGCCTTGTTTTTATAGCGTTCAGGGTGGGGTGTGTCCCCCCTTAAGCGGCTTGTAACTACTTGGAAAAAATGCGTATATTAACGATTCCTGTTTCAATTAGTATAATTTAATATTAAAGAGATGTTCATTTAAAGATGACGTTCATTTCATATGTTAAAATTTAATAACAATGGTACCGGTAGTATAATAGAAGATATTTTGAACAGAGTGTTTCATTTGGTGGTGAATCTGCTCGTGCAAATAATGTTGGGTATTCCGTTGGAAATGGTGCACAAATGGTGGCGAGTGTTGATCATTTACATAGCCGGCGTCGTAGCAGGATCACTCGGCACATCCGTGTCAGATCCTAGAGTGTACCTCGCGGGCGCGTCGGGCGGTGTTTACGCGCTAATTACCGCACACGTGGCGACCATAATAATGAACTGGTCGCAAATGGAGTTCGCCGTGTTCCAATTGTTAGTATTCCTCGTGGTGACTTCCGTCGACGTTAGTCAAGCGATATATAATCGCTACGTGTTGAAGACCGACGACACGATCGGATACGTCGCTCACTTCGCTGGCGCCGTTGCAGGGCTGCTCGTCGGTATAAACGTGCTCCGCAATCTCGAAGTGAAAACGTGGGAGAAAGCCATTTGGTGGGCCAGTATTATTACTTACACTGTACTCATGACAGGAGCTATTTTGTGGAATATTTTATATACATCGTATTACGAATAGTTGCTATGGAATTTTCATATACGTGTATTTATTTTTCGACGTTGCCTTTTTATGGTACGTCCTTCGCTATTGAGGACGGAAGAAGCGGAACTCCGTGGTTTCTTACGCCAGAACGTGACTTATTCGAAATTAACGTGATTCGTGAATTAGGATTGTAACTCAAGGATAGCGAACTTCTCGATCGTGTCATAAATCTATGTTAGCGAGAAACGCTAAGTGGTCCAGTTTGTAATCTTGCCGTCGCACAAACGAGAAGTACGAACGAATTGTTATTTTACACATTGGAATCGTTATTAAATATGTATATACATATACATACAATACTTTTGCATATGGTAAGTCGATTTATCTGAGACACATATTAATATATTGCATACTGTGATATAAGATGTCTCTGTAACATAAAAATGACTATTATAAAGGTTACGAATTTTATAACATGACAATATTGAATGTTACATACGCAATAATTTAATGAGAACGGTTTTGGAACACTATCGTAAAATTTGTGCAGCGATTGTTTGAAAGTAACGCTGAGGAAAAAGATACTGAGTAAAATAAAAGATATACTCTGTGAGAGTAATAAATTTGCAATAATGTCGTAAAGAGGACATTCTTTTGTATATTTTATACATAGAATAAGTATAAAGGTGCTGTTATAACTACTATTTCCAATAAGCATAAATCGAAAGTAACAGTATGAACAGTGATATTTTGTTACTCGAGTAGACATGAAAATCTAAAATAGTATTTAAGTTTACAGTGAACAATGTTTACTGTTAAGTTCTATGTAAAGTATTATCGAATTTATTTTTACGTAATCAGTTACTGCAATTCATTGTATCGTTTATTTATGATTCATTATGTTATGTACCTGATGCAAAAATTAACCCATTACAGAGTAGATAAATATTACGATACATAAAATCGAAAATTTTTAATCGCACATTATTTCATTTAATTACGTGAATTTTCTATAATCTCTGTGGGTTGCAATAAAGTAGAAATATACAAGTATGTATATCGATAGAATTTTTTAAAAACTAAAAGAAGTAAGCGAGAATTAAAAGAATCTCTTTTAAGTTCTAAAAGCAGATTTACAAATATGATTTGTTATGAATTTGATCGAAGATAAAAAGTGTCATCTCAGTGATAAATTATTTAAAAAAGTTCTAATGAAATTTTTTTCGATTACAATTTGATTTCAATCTGAGAAACATCTAATAGCAGGGTTTCATTTTAGTTTGTTAATATATAAATAATTTATGACAATGAAATATTGTTCCTTGCTATAAGTATCACTATTATAGACAGTAAGAAAAACGCCGTAAACTTTTGACTATCTTGAGGAACTGATTCAAGTCACTGCCAGTTTTGAAAGAATTAATGATTGAGATACTGAATAAGAAATTAAACTCGATGCATTTTTTCCCCTGAAACTAAAAGCCTACTTTTTATCGAAAAGTGCATTAAAGAACCTGCTCTGAGATAATCAAAAGTATACTAATAGTGTATGTTTAAAAGAAATGAGAGGATTTAGTAATTATTTGTCCAAGTTAATTTAAGTTGCATAATTACGAACACTAAAGTGTATACTTGAAACGACAGTTTCAAATGCTCTTGATTATCTTTATAATACTATATATTTGTAATAAATTTAACTTTGTTACGCACAGTAACAGAACTTTTGTTATTTAAATTTATCCCCAACGTGATTATTTTGCAATACTCAGAAGTTTTGGTAAAATTTAACTCACAGTTTTACCAACAGAAAAAAAATGTTTCACACAATTTTTACAGTTACAATTTTAACTTCTGCGCTTTTGAATTTTGCACTTCTATGCAAACCTGATTACAAAAAAAAAAACGCAAATGCACATATTTTCTGCTTTCAAACGCTGGATAAAAAGATGATAAACAATTGCAGCAAGGGGGATGAATACTCGTCATTATAACGGAGGTGATTTTTATTTCAACAAAAATAACAATTTACATTGAACTGTTTTGATAATAATATTATCGTGTATGCTACACCTGTAGTTTACTTGTAGGCGTGGTATGCTCTCGCTCGCTATTAATTGTAGTTAATTTATCTGAATTAATCGCATTAATAGCGGATTTCCGGTAGGTAATATCGCTTCTTAGTCTCTTCTTTCATTACTCTCATCGACATTTTTCTTTTTTTTTTTTTTAAGTGTCCGTTTTCTTTGTTTTCTTGTTGTTTCTCACGTCTGCATATCTCGTACGCTTTATAATTATCATCCTCGTCATCATCATTGTTATTATTACTATTATTATTATATTATTATTATAATTATTACTATTATTATTATTATGGTACAATATTCTTTTAGGAGGGAGCTGAGTACCTCGGCGTTATCATTTTTTCCTTTTCCTTCTTTTCTCTCTTTTTTTTTTTTTTTTTTTTTATTATGTACAGACTTCTTGCATCAGAAAGGGATCAAACGATAGACATCAATCTTCTTTCAGGTTTTACAAACAAATAGGTACATACAATACGACGCGTTTTATGTTACGTTACGCGTCGTTTATAGTCTAGATTCTAGATCACGCTGTCCAATGTCAGCCTCGAAGCTCAGAAACTCTCCCCCACTTCGAAACTCCTCTCGCTTTTCCGTCGCAAGGTCACACGGGGGGCAAGTTTATGTCAAATAACACGCATCATGTAAACACAATATGGCGGAAGAAGGGGAAAATGTCTCACGAAGAGCCCTCTTGTGGACAGCACTGATCCAAATGATTCGTCTGTCAACGATATATTTCTTCATTTCTTTTGTCGTTTCTTATTTCTCATGATAAAGTACCTTGGGAGGATTGCCATCGACGCGCTCCGCTTTCTGTACACCTGTTTCTATATTTATAGTGTTCGGTTCGATCAAATTTTGCTATGGATAATATGTATACTTGTGTACAAAAGTCGATGCAATTTTTTCTGTATATTAGGTCTATACTTTTTGAATTTGGATTTTCTTTTTCGTTCTGTGCGAAAATCTTTGCAGTCAAATTGAAATGCTGTTGAGTGACTTACTATATTTACTGTATTTACGATATGATTTTATATATCAAAGAAGAGATATAATAAGAGGCGACATTCCATCGAAAAACCCCTTTTAGAAAGAGACGAAATAATACTACCAATTTAAATGTCCGCTCGGATTTAATCGTTAAATGTTAGTAATGATCGTTAAACTGTAGTAAAATGCAAGTGTATTTAGTATAATTTTGTGCCATTAACGTGTATGTGAGTAATCAAATAAAGATATTGAAAAAAGTTGATTCAAATTTTCCACTTGCCTACACAACCAATTTAAAGTCACGCTTGGAGCGTTGTCTCTTATTATTTTACCTTATATGGTAAAAATCTAGTAAAGCCACTCAACGGTTGAGTGCGCTGAACACAACCATGAATTTAAGTTAAAGTCGTGACAGAAAGAAAGCAGAGACACGGTAAAGGCAGCTCCGAAAAGTACACATCGTATAACGTCGACGTCGAATCGTTGCCGGGTACAATTGTTTTCCTTTATCCGTCTTCACGTTTTTCCTTTCAACTCCTGGAAGCATTTTAACACGGTAGTTTGTTTTTTGTTTTTAGGACTTCGACTTTGTACACAATTCGAAATGTTTCCGTCTCTCTTCGTTTTCATCTTCTTTGTACGTGTCGGCGTAATAAAACTTCGTAACAATACGACATGTGATTGTGAATCGCCCTGACGATCGGCTAAAATAAATGCTCTGTATTTCTGTATATCTTCTTTATGCGAGGCTATAAAATTCCCATTGTATCTTTACGCGCGAAACCGAATCTATTTAGTGTATACATATTTATAATATATATTTATGTATATATGTATATTCAGGTCGTGTCTCGACTTTTTATTTTTTCTTTTTTTTTCAAACTACTTTCGAGTCTAAAGTCGGGACAGATTTAATGAAAATAATAATTGGGAAGACGCCTTCTCAATAAAAACTATACACGTTCGTTTTCCAATATCCGTCGCACAGAGCAGTAGTAAAAAGATTACAGAAACGCTGGGAGGTTCGATACAATCGTGTTTCCTTTTTCCTGTTAGTTTCGCGCGCTTCGAGTGGAATCGTTCGAATTTGGTGGTACGATCACATAGAGGATGACGATAAACAACACAGGTGACCTTAGCAGGAGGATAAAACGTCTGCGGATAACCTAATATAAATAGGTTCGATTGACGGGTGCTAATCGTGACAGTGCGAGGAAGGACAATGTCGACACGGATGCGTTCATTAACTCTTTCGTTGGTCGAACATCGTCGACGTTCAACGCGCGGGAGATTCTTCGGCTACACGGCACGCTAATCGCGTTTACTAACCGAGTCGAAAGGGTTAACGAACGTTTAAAGCGAGATCTTTCTAAAGGCTCCTTTCCTTTATGCAGTCATCGTTAAAAAAAGTGTAAAAATCCTATGAAGTGTATATTAACGAGCGATACGAGTACGAAGCAAAGGTTAACAAGTTCGTTTTATTTACAAGGGATGAGAGCTTATAGCGAACGACGATCTCACGACAAGGAGGGGAGGGGGAATGATGAGTTCACAATCCTGCAGCGTCCCGATAATGTTATGTACATATAATCATTGTATTACAAACTATATGGAGTATTTGTCGCGTTATATCCAACCGCTTCATCTCTTCGTTCTTAAATAAAGGAGAAAATTGTAAAATCATACAGTTTATCAAATCTCGGTGATCATTAAGGAGACTTTGCAAGATCTTCTCGCGTGCGATACCGGTTACGAAGCCATCGCTGGACATTGTCCGTATTAATGATAACGCTGATGCAAACGAATTCCTACATTACCGATACTTAAGTATCGAATATCGTATCGTGTGCTATTTCTTTTCTCTTGACCACTTCGGACGCGCGCTTCGAGGGGGACAGTTGAACAGTTGATGCAAATGAAATGAAGATGATGTTATCGTGACCCATAACGTGAGAACAAAATGCGTTCGTTTTCTAACGGTTTGCAAATTTGTAGAGGCACTCGCACATTAGTTTTAACCGAAATGCGTTCAAACATTTGGGAGCTCGATTCATAGAAAAGTACATTAATGAAACGAAGTACAAGAAACTGTACATATATTTGATGTACAAGGTAACCCATCCGAAGCGTGAATGTGCCATTTTTCTTAAACTAATGGAAATCACAGTAAACTTTCTGTTTTCGTATTTCGAAAAACGGCGGGCTTCTTTTGTTTAATTTTCCGAATCGCGGGAACTTTTTATGAAAATGTTAATTCGAATTTTGTTTCTATAAACGGGGTTCATTTAAATATCTGTGAAAGATTAGTGTTTCTATATGGGCATTGAAGAAAATGATTTGGAATTTCAATTATGAATTTGCAGGTTTTACGTTGCGCATGCGTTTTTAAATTAATTACTAATAGAAAATGGTGGCCAATGAAAGGACCGCGTTTTCTATTTCTGATAACATTCAGAAAAATAAACTGATAATTTTCTGAATGGGCCGCCTTGTATATGTTTATATATGTATATATACAAGTATAAACACAGCATATGTACATATGCGCGCATGTAGAAGCGATTTACGGTGCAATTATGAGGGGACTGCAATGAAAAGCGATCCTTGCATCCAAGGATTAAGGCTTTCTTCAAGTATACCGTGTGACTAAAAATGAAGTAGACTGTACTTAGGTTTGAACTTACGTTTGCATTACAAATATAAAATTAGGCTATATAAAAATCTTGTATGTACATATGTGTGTTCCGATGCATGTGATTGCAATGTGTGTACGCGCGTGTATACGTGTGTGTATGTAATTGTGTGAATTGGTATTCTTTTTGATAGTCAGAGCCATACGTTTGGGTATATTTTCTTTCCTCTTCCCAATCGAATAAAATAAATTCAGTATGTATCTTTTTCCGCTGACGGACGATTTCATCGATATTTCATCGTCTGCGTTTATTTATTAATAAAGAGAACGTTAGTTCCTGGAAATTATTCCATAGTCAGTTCATGGCGTCTAACCCCTAAATGCTAGCTACGGTGTCGCTTACGTCCTAAGTTCCTAGATCCTTACGATGTAGCAATACAGATAAACTAGTCATCGTTATACCTACTTGCTGAACTTACAAATTAATATTGTGTACTATATACAACACTTAGAATTACATTTTTTCACGTTTTCCTCTTGTTAAAACTCACTTCACCAAGCAGAGGGAGAGGGAGAGCGTTCTCTTTCTTCCTACATGAATCCTTCTCGTGAGCATAGTGCACTATGCTCTTGTGTCGCACGAGAATGACGCATTATTTGCTTTCCTTCGCATACAGAGACGTATTATTTAAACACCTCAAGAGTCAAGTGAGGCTATATTTTTTTTTTCGCATTGCTGTGTGTGTGTATTTGTTACGTGTATGTTTGCACAGTGTCGACGCGCACTCGCACGCGCGCGCATAAAATTGTGAAGCTAACTCAGACACATCACAGATTCATTCCAAAATAAAAACACATGCCTTTAGCACTATCATCGTCGTTCTTGACGTTTGCAGGCAACATTTATGTACAGAAAAGCGTCTCCGTGTTGTAAACCTTGAGCAGAGGTGGGCATTATCTAGATAAAAAAAGTTATCTAAATAACAAGGTTTTTTTTTTTTATTCAACGAACATCGTTATGCGAATTTAACCGATGAACAGATTTAGTTGGAGTAAGTTTATTCGATGAATATAAACACTATTATTCGAGAAACTCTTTTATCCTCGGTTTTATCTTTGACTACAGATTAACTAACTTGTATATGGTGCAAACCAAATTTGATTGCATCTTGAATAATTTGTTGAGGGTAAATGAATATCGATAAGAATTGTCGAACGGAAGTATTTAGGCTTATTCGAATTCGTTTAGAACTTGCAACGAATAATTTTGCCCACGTTATTCCAATAATTTGTCGTTTTTTTCCGAAAAATTCTATGAAGGTGTCCAAATTATACTTGAAATAAGTTTTGGATATATACTTTTGATGATATGTCTCAATTTTACTAAAAGTATAGCAATTTGTCTAAGGATTGAAACATTCAATACTCGTGTAGATAATACCAACTGTACACGAAATATGGTACATATTTATGTTGGATAATAGATAATGCAAACATTTTGAGCAATAAATAATTCGCTGTTTGGCTAATTATTTATATTTATTTGTTTTTTTTTATTATTCGTTTCTTTTTAAATTTTCATTTTCGATTATACGATGCTAAAAAAAGATTATAATCTAAAAAGAAAACACAGGAAAAAATATTTGATTACAATAAAAATACAATAAAATTCGTCGTTCGCACTTTATACAAGTTATTCTAAGTTTCGAATACGTTTTGAAACAAAGATTGAATAGACTTAAACGTACTTAAAATTGAAGATAACAAGCTCTTTCGAATGAAGAGAGTATTTTTATTCGTCGAATAAATCACTTTCGAATGAATCCATTCGCCTACAATTATTTGGATTACTCTTATTTGAAGAACAACGAATGAAAACATCTTTATTGTTTATTCAGCGATGAAAATTTTTTATCTAGATACAGCGTATGCTCATCTCTGACTTTTTTGGGTTAGCCTGGTCGTTCCACAGGTCGATTTATGTACATGAATTTTAGTCATCAGACTCAACCCGCCGATCGAATTGTCTTCAAAGTAGAACGAAGGAATGAGAATTTGCACGTACTTGGACGTATTGAGATTATTCAACGCATGAAATACCGAAAAGGTATTTTCGTTGACTTTGTTGCTCGAAATATATATTAAAAATTAAATATCACGATACGTACAACTCCATGAAGGAGAATTTAATAATTTCATAACAGCTAAGTTTATACAAATTTCTTTTCTGTACCGTTTTAAAAATTAAAATTCATTGTTCCTTTGTCGACGATAAGTTATCATAAATGTAAAAACGCGATATCTAAAAAGCGTTTTCCTTTTTTTTTCCTTTAAAAAAAAAAATAATGGCGATGAAAACAGGAATAATTATATTTTTAATCTAGCTGATGATAATTCTACACAACTTTAGTATACGTTTATAGCGCGAGGGGGGATAAGTAACGCGTAAGGAAATATTAATAATCGATTAAAATAACGAGGCTCGTTACGCGAATGAGGATTGTCCTTGCGCCGAAGGAATTGAAAGGTGAAAGGGAGAGGAGCGGCATTAAAAAACAATGTGTCTGTAAAACGATCATTTTACGTGTGGCTGGATGGGAATGATCTCTGACTAAAAAGAGTACACAACGAAAATACGAAATTTATAAAATAATAAACTTCGTTTAAAACTTCCTACCATGTAATCTCCGTTTCAGGGAGAAATACAATAAAGTTCGTATAGAAAAGAAAAAAAAAGGAGATTCGTGGGGAAAGACAACGGAACGCGTGAAAGAACCAAAAAAAAAAAAGGAAGGAATCTCTTTAGACTTGAATATTTCGCGACCAGTAAGAACGCAACCGGCTAACGTCCGACAAGAAACCATTAAGAGTGTGTGGTTAATCATACGATTTATCGCCTGCACTAGACTCTCGTCGAGATAAACGGAACCGCCTGAATACATATATACCCTATAAGAAAGAAAAGAAATTGTCACAGCGCGTTGGCATCTGCACGTCACTAATTAGACTATCAATCCTCGTCAGAAAGTGGTTCATACTGCGCGGAAAGCAACGGCGCCGGCTCAGGCTGCATCTGCTCCGACTTGGTCACCGAAGCGGCGCCCGACGTCGGAGGTGGCGGTGCCGGCGGCGGTCCAGTGTGAACGCCCAGCGCACTGAACGGATAAAAGTTCGTCGTCGGCGCCGGTGCAGGCGGCGGTTGCGGAGTCTGATTCGGCGTCTCGTCGACTATCATTTCCCCACTAGACGGGCTCTCCACGTTTCCTCCCATTTTCTCGTCCTTCTCCCCGCTGGTGACGTTCCCACCGTTTCTGTCGCCGACGGCGCCGCCCTTGTCGTCCTCGGACGTGCGCATCACCTCGACGATCTTGTTCTTCACGTAATCCAACGGCGAGAGGTGCGGCTTGTTCGAAGGAGTCCCGGAAGTGGACGTGGCAGTGGTTGTTTCGTACAAACGACGACCGTAATGATTGGTAGCAGTCGCTTCGGGAGGCGACACCGGTTCCACCGAGTGGAATTGCTGCTTTCCTACCGACGACGCTGACTGTTGGTGTTGTTGCTGCTGTTGCTGTTGTTGCTGCTGTTGTTGCGACTGCTGCTGGGTAACGCGTATTATCTGACGCTCGTCCCCAGCTTTGACGGAATCGGATTCGTTGGCTTTTCGTCTTTTCCATTGGTCTTCGGAGATCTGGTACCTGCTCGAACCGAAAATGTTTTGCTGTCAGTCGTGTGAAAGAAAAGTTAATGAATTTCGGTGTTCGAAATTAAAGGTACTGCTTAGGGTTTGTACCAAAACCCGAGTTTTGATTAAATCGGTTTTCGAATTGCAGTATTTCTAAACAAAAATCGATTAAACCGGTTTTCGAATTCAAACAATAAGAAAAAAATATTTATAGTTATTTGAATATTTCTTTTGGTTTATTTAATATTTGTAGAACTATAAAAGTATGATACAGTGCGATGCACTTTAAAAAACTAAGGTAACTGAAATTCTTACAATTTTGCAGATTCTGTACGGTAGATGATTCAATTATTATGAACAGTTAACAATTTTACCACTTTTCTGAAATTTTAAAAAATATTGAAAATTCAGACTTCAATGTCTTCGAATTTCATACTACTTTTTTTTGGACCTAAATAATTGTACTTTAAATTTATGAATCGATTTTTTCATGGTTTCTTTTATTTGTTTTGCGGAATTTCAAAGCTATTATAAGTCAAAATGTTAACGTTTTTAATTAAATAGCTAATTAATTTCCCTTAATTTACTCCTAGTTTTTGAAACTCATTTGAAAACCGATTTTCAAACTCGATTTTTAAAAACTGACAAACCCTAGTACTGGTCCCTATTAGTGTGCCTTTACATTCAAATAAGTCGTAAAAATGAATACCTCGAAGAATGAATGAAAAATATATTTTTTTATTTAAGCTAAATTATTAACATTATTAAAATTATTAAGTGAACATTTTTCAAAGATGCACATCGTGATTTCGAGGGGTTTACTCAAATTGCCTTGTTGAAAACGTTAAGAAACACGTATTTAAAATATGTTTTACAGTTATGTGTAGAGTATGAATTCTATCATAAAGTTGTTTAATTTTATTTAAAAAATTGCAGAATAAGTCCTTCTGAAACGTTTTCGTATTTTTCAAAGTGAATCTATTAATATCGCAAGATTTTATGGCTTGTTCGCATTAATATGTCCTGTAATTGGTAAGCCTAACCTTATTTTCGTTTCCGAGACTGCATGAGACTGCCAGAGCACCGGAAACCACTGCCGTGAATAACTTATAAAATTAACAGAGATGAATATTGTAAATATAAAGTAATAAACATTTATGTAATATTTACTTAAACAGTTTGTTTATAAGTATTATTCATTTTAACAATCATCAAATTGAATAAAATACACAGAAACAGATTAGATTAATTTTGTGTTCGTAAAAGAAAGAATCGTATAAAAATGATATGAAACCACATGAATTTGATAAAAAAAAATATGTGTTTTAGTGCTCAAAATTTAAAGAACATATTTAATGGGAACACACAATTGTGGACAAGCACATTAACTGGGGCACATTAATGTATTCAACGCACTTCTAAGGGCTCAATTAATTGGAACAAATACACCTATTTCTATTTTAATTAAAAAAATAATACAGAGTTAACATTTTTTACTTGAAAAAAATGTCTCCATGCAAAAAAGGGATTAAAAAACTAATATAAATTTTGATCAGACGAAATTAAAGTCAGAGCATTCATTGATTAATTCATTAATGAGCAAGTCGTCTTAATGGCACATTAATAGGGACCAGTACCCTAGTCCCAATAATTTTCGAATATGTATTTGTTTCAGTAAAAACCCACCCGCTATACGATCTGTACGAAGAATGCGGAGGTCCATAGTCCTTCGAAACAATGTGATCGACGTGTTCTCCTAGAGTGATAGGTTTATTTCCGCTTCCATTGCCACCCGAGCCTCCTGTTCCATTATTACCACTGTTTCCTTCGCTGGCAGGACTATGCGCCATTCCATTAGGTTCCGCCGGAGCTTCTCGATGGAATCCCTGAAACGTTTTCTATCGTATAAATCATGTCTGTGTGCATCAGTATTGGGCGTCATTCGAATAACGATTAACGAACGAAATTTTATTTGTTATTTGTTTACTCATTAGTCGACTGCAGCTTCCTAATCATTTATTCGTTAGTCGTTGATTGAATGTCAGTGCAAAAGCAAAAATCAAACGACCAGATGCTAATGGTTGACGTTTAGATCATAACTTTCTATAACAAGATTCTAATCATGACAGTCATGACAGTCAAAACAGAATGATTAAATATCGATTTATTCGTTATTCCTGAAATTGATTAATCTGAATTTATTCATTACTCAGATTTACTTTTGCCCAACACTAGCGTGTACGCACATGGAATCAACGAGCCGCAGGGTTCGAGGCAACGCGTATCAAGAATTTCCACATACCTGGAAAAGACGATCGCCGGGTCGTTGCGGCTGCGAGTTTCCGCCAGGATTTTCGACGCTCTGATTAATTTGATGCGTGATGATGGCGTCTATAAGACTAGCGGCCGTTAAAGTAGACGCCGTTTCGTTCTGTTGTTGATTGGAGCCCTGACTCTGCCTCGAAGACGCCTGCTGTTGCTGTTGCTGTTGTTGCTGCGACTGCGGCGGTTGCTGCATCCTAGACGACTGACTGAACCCGCTGCTCATTAACCTGCCAGTATCTCTATCTAGTTGTTGCTGCTGCTGGTCTCTGTACAACTGAGCCATGTGCCTCCTCTCGGCTTCTATTCTCTGCTGCTGTTGTATGTGCTGTTGAAGCTGTTGTTGCTGCTGCTGTTGCTGTTGTAAATGCAGATCCCTCTCCCTCTGTTGCACAGCCAAACGATGCTCCTGGTGTTCCTTCTCTCGCTGCGCAGCCGCTGCCATTTGATGGTGAATCTCCTTCTCTCTCTGCTGATGGACGGTAAGACGATGGTCAGTGTGTTGCATATCCTTCTCTCGTTGCTGTATCGACAGCCTGTGTTCCGCGTGTTGCGCATCCTTCTCCCTCTGCTGAGCCAACCTATGCTCCTGCTGCTGAATCTCCTTCTCCCGTTGCAACCTGTATTCCTCTTTCTCGCGCAGAGAATGAACCAGATCGCGTTCTCTCTCCCTCTCCCGTGGATGGTGGTGCGGCACAGCCATCCTGTGGTCCGTCTGATGAATAGCCAGACGATGCTTGTCGCCGTACCGATCGGCCAACAGCCTGTCCGCCATGGTTTTCCCGAGACCCTCGTGGCTGCTGGTACCGGAGGCGGGGTGGTTGTGTGGATGGGGAACTGGAAGACTCGGTTGCTGCACGGCGACGTCGACCAAACTGGAAAACGCTTCCAGTCCCGGCGGCGGAGGCGGGTAGTGCATCTGTTTCTGCGTGTTGTGCCTCTGTATCACGCCCTGTCGCGGCTGCGTATGCGTCTGCGGCGGCGGCGGCGGCGTGCTCGTATAGAACAACGACGCCGGCGGCTCGTTCTTATTGCTGCCCTCGGACGTTCCGACGGTTCGACTGCGCGCGTGCATCTGCTGACTGGTTATGTAATCGTTCATGATGATTTGTCGCGAGGACAACTGCTGCTCCATCGTGTAACTAGGCGGCGGCCGGCTCGAGTACGAGTTGTACTGATTGCTGTGAGTCACCACGACTGCCGCGGCTCCCGCCTGGTTCTGTCCTTGACCAGGGATATTGCCCGCCGTGACAGGCGAGTGTCTGATCGTCCTGTGATAATCGTAAATGGGCGCGCGCTTGTCCACCGCGAAAGGATGAACCGGGGTGCCTTGGGTAATGGATCCAGTCTCCTTTGGCCCTTGATTGTTGGGCGCGTTGACAACGTTAGGGCCGCTTGTCACGCTCGGGGTGCCGGCGACGCTGCAAGGATTTCCAGGAGGCGTCATCTGCCTGAGGAGATCCTCGTAACGGGCACTGGATACGGGCGTGCCGTGCGTGATCGAGCCGCTTTTGTGCGCCGTCGGTCCCATGGCGCTCAGCTTCGGAGACAACTTCGGGTGAGGTGGTGGTACGGAGACTTTATTCATTTTGGGCGTTAACGGGGCTTGTGGCCGCGGCGACGACGCGTACACCAGCGGACTCTTCGCGCCGCGCCCTTGTTCGGCGTGGGCGTGCGGGTGGTAGTAGACCCCTGGGGGAGGTTGTTCCGGCCGATAAAGGGTAACCGTAGGCTTGTGAAGCGTTTGCAAGGAATGATTATATTCTTGTTGCTGTCTCGGTTTCTTTATGCTCAAGTCCAGCGTACCCTCGTTGCCCTCCCTAAGCGCCTGTTGCACTTGCATCACGACCAATCCCTCCTTCGGAAGCATATCCAACGAAGAGGACTGACTGCTCGATGCTGCCGGTGGACAAGGAGTAATCGTTGCTTGCATTTGACCTGTAAAAATAGAAAGTTCCTCCGTTCGAGTGGGTTCGAAAGATGCAGACACATTTCCGTGAAAATATTGGGTTGGAACAAAAATTTGTAGCGTTTGTCAATTAATAACACTAAAAAATTCCGTTTTCGAAAAGTGGAATCATAAAACTACTTCAAAGATGGCAAAAAGTTGTAAAAGAAAACGGTACATGTTTGGTTAAATAAATATATGCACAAATATTTCAACATTGTCTTGCAATTTCACTTAAAAACGTTACGAATTTTTGTCCCGTAATATTTATTTATGAACTAGGATAAACCCTTTATTACAAAAATAAGTAACAAAAAAAGTTACTTAAAAGTAAAAGATAACTTAATCAAAGAGACGATAGAATCTAGAAATAACAAAAATATAAATAATAAAGAAAATCTCAATGATTCTAAATTAAGTATATGCCGTTACATGTCTCGTATTGCATTATGTGTAGGATTTTTAAGGTGGATAGAGAATTACAGGAAAAGTCAATGTCATTACAAAACTTGTTGGCAGTTATACAAAGTTAATTTAAGCTGTTGTAATAACTAGACTGCGGATGTTTATGCGAATGCATATTTTTATAGAATGCAGAAAGAGAAATGAAACCTAGACAGAATTTTTTTTTATGATTAGGTTGAAGGTTATAAAAATCTGTTTTTTATTTTGCATATTTCGTATGTTTCTCATATATTTTGCATATATTTTTTTTAAACGCATATGCAAATTATATTATTTACAGAATTCGCAAACTAATTCGTTGAAACAGAAATCGTAATCTTGATAAAATCAGTGTGACTAGTATCATTCTATAATGTACACGACAATGTACAGGGTGTACAAAAATTGTTTGTCATGCCCCCTATAGCGCGATTCTACATCCTTAAATTTGTAGAAAATGGTGTAAGAAAGCTGCTGCAAAATTTACCTCTTAAATTTCAAAGTCAAGGTAAATTTTGCGGCAACTTTCTTGCATCATTTTCCACCAAACTGAGGGTATAGAATCCTGTTGTAGTGTTCGTGACGTATAATTTTTATACACCCTGTACAATGTTACAGTACCGTATAATTCTCCAGGAAGTTTCAACAAATACTGTTTTTGAGTCGACACAATTGCGATAGTCTTTTCATGTAGATTCATTATAATTTGAAGCGAACTTGTAACAGCCATGGACGTAGGAAAATTTTTCTATGTCCATGGTAACAACAGTATGATAAATACAGGGTGTTTGGGATAGTATAGGCAAGCTTTGGAGAGGTGATAGATCACGTAAAAACAAACAAAAAACTTCTATATGACTTGGGTCCAAAACTCAACCATTTTTAAAAAAAACTGTTATAAACATTTAAGCTATAAACCGCTATAATTCAAAATAGGAACGTTTTTCGTAAGCAATTTCTTCGCTAAAATAAAGATTACGATCTTGTTAATCCAATAAGTACAGTAACTGTGATATTGTTACCTTGTACCGCGAAAAAATAATATTTTTCTAACCCCTTAAATTATCGCGATTTTAAAGGGTAATTTAGGGGGTTAGAAAAATACTATTTTTTTGCGATATGAGGTAACAATATCACAGTTACTGTACTTATTGGATTAACAAGATCGTAATCTTTATTTTAGCGAAGAAATTGCTTACGAAAAACGTTCCTATTTTAAATTATAGCGGTTTATAGCTTAAATATTTATAACAGTTTTTTTCAAAAATGGTTGAGTTTTGGATCCAAGTCATATAGAAGTTTTTTGTTTGTTTTTACGTGATCTATCACCCCTCCAAAGCTTGCCTATACTATCCCAAACACCCTGTATACATACAGTAACTCACAAGTTTCTTCATAATTTCAAATGCTGATTGATTATGAAGTCCCTAATATTACACTTTTTGTATCAATTTATGTCGTTCCAGCTTTCATATTCAACTATTTCCCAGCTTCCATAATTTTTATTACGCAAAGGCAAATGCCTTTTGTAGAATTTAAATATACTTAACATACTCTTCGTGAACGAATCTGTGAGTCATTGTATATTACGTAGTACTTTAAACTAGTAATTTAAACAAACAAATATGATGCCCAAATTAGGAAAAAGTCACCACATATTAGTTCAAGACTAAATTGATGGAATTGGAGATACGTAATAGTTCCGTAAATGGTAAGGATCTATGCACTATAAAGTGTGTGAAAAACAAATTAGTGTGATAGAAAATTAAAAGCACTGCAACATTTAAATACTCCCAGTCACAGAAACAAAATTTCGAAAGGAGTTTACTATAATTAAAATTATAATCATATTCAATAGCAAATGAAATTGCTTATTTTCACAATACTTATTACATGCTTTACATATTTCTGCATATACTATGTTATCATATTTCGCATATGTTATTTGCGTATTCCAACATGTTATAACAGCATAAACAGCCGCAGGCTACTAATAACTAGATTGCGGAAGTTTACGCATTTATGACAATTTTCAAATTACGAAAAACTATAAGGATGCCTGCAAGTATACAAATGCAATCAAATATAAAAAATATAATGCATTTTATAATATTTAGAAAATAAAACACATTTAATTAAGATTCAGTTGCTGTTGTCTGTCTATAGGGTCATTCCACGCGAACTTGGACACTTTTTAGAGTAACATCTCGGATTTTGTTGAATTTGGATATGTTCTAGTTTTTGGGGATTGTTACGAATTCCGCCGGGTGGCGAGTGGACTGTATTTTTTAATCGGCGAAGTATCGACGGAATTCAGGAAGGACCTGCTCTTTCCAGAGCACTGCAGGAGTCGATGTTTTTGTTCACAGATAATGCTGATGTTCACATTAATACTATTTATTTAACACTAACAAACAACCACACAATCCAGACTAACAAATGGCCGAACACAATCAGCGATGGCCCGGGCTCGTTTCTACAGCCGGCGACGCTAGCACGTGTCGCGGTCTCGTGATCGAATCGAATACCTGGATTTTTCTAATTTGCCCTCGAGATCGCGAGCATAACGGCGATCCCGATCACGCGATGCGCGTTTCGCGGAATTACGCGATCTGCGACGATTAGCAGGGCCGTACCCTCGTGGATCAGTGAGCAGGGCCGGCTCCGGGGACTGCGCGCCCCGGTCGATCCTACACAGGGATATATAAACGTGTGCGAAAGGATTTTTGAAAATTTTAACAATTGTTGATTTTACAGCTCTTTGAAGTTTACTGTTCACTTGTTTTCTATCAATTTTAGCTCTTAAACTAGCAAACTCATAAAAATGTGCTTTTGGGTGCTTATATATAGTAAAAATTGTTATATTGCTATATAGTAAAAATTGTTTCAGTTCAGAAAATAATTTTTTAACCATTTATTTTGCAATTGTTTTAACAAAATTAATTTTCACGCTGAGGGGCTAAATTGAAAAATTTGAAAAAAATTAGTATATAGTCCTATTTGTCTACTTTACGGACCACTTTTCAAAAGTACGGATACTTTAAAATTGGCCATAGGAAAATTAATTGAATCGTATGCTACGCGTCGAAATCCACTGATTCGACCAGCCGAACGCCGCGCGGCGTGTCCCTGGCCCGGTCCTTGCACAGTCAAATCGAGTCGCGCAGCGTTCGGCTGGTCGAATCAGTGGATTTCGACGCGCAGCGTACAATACAATTAATTTTCCTATGACCAATTTTAAAGTGTCCGTATTTTTGAAAAGTGGTCCGTAAAGAGGACAAGTAGGACTATATACTAATTTTTTCCAAATTTTTCAATTCGGCTCCTCAGCGTGAAAATTGCATTTCTTTAAAACAATTGCAAAATAAATGGTTAAAAAAATTTCTGAACTGTTTCTGAACTGAAACAATTTTTATTATAAACTCCTATGTCTTTACTATAAGCACCCAAAAGCACATTTTTATGAGTTTGCTAGTTTAAGAGCTAAAATTGGTAGAAAAAAAGTGAACAGTAAATTTCAAAGATCTGTAAAACCAACAGTTTTTAAAATTTTCAAAAATCCTTTCGCACACGTTTATACAGGGTGGGGCAATAACTATTAGCACCTCAGATATCTCAGAAACTATAAGTTTCACAGAAATATTTGCTGAAATAAAATTGCACAGTACGAAGGGGGTCATCCGGTGGCGATAATAGTTTTTTTGCAGGTGGAGGTACTTCGGACATTTGAAGGTCACCTCCACTTTTTTAAATGGATCGGTATGTTTTTGCTTCCGTATCATGATAGAGGATCTTACAACGAGTTCAACGACCTATCACATAAGGTCATTGAAGGTCATAGAAAGTAGAGAAAGGCGATTCATTTACTACCAGAACCGTAAGTATTATCGCCTTTCTCTACTTTCTATGACCTTCAATGACCTTATGTAATAGGTCGTTGAACTCGTTTTAAGATCCTGTATCATGATACGGAAGCAAAAACATACTGATCCATTTAAAAAAAATGGAAGTGACCTTCAAATGTCCGAAGTAACTCCACTTGCAAAAAAACTACTATCGCCACCGGATGGCCCTCTTCGTACTGTGCAATTTTATTTCACCAAATATTTCTGTGAAACTTAAGTTTCCGAGATATCTGAGGTGCTAATAGTTATTGCCCCCACCCTGTATATCCCCAAAAACTAGAAGATATCCAAAATTAAACAAAATCCGCGATGTTACTCCAAAAAGTGTTCGAGTTCGCGTGGAATGACCCTATAAAAATATTAATTTGCACAAACATCCGCAGACTTTTAATAACCATATAGAGTTCGGTGCTGTTCGACTTAATTCTACTTACTCATTTGCTGCGGACTTAGAGCAGAACGATGACTGTGGTGAGGGCCAGACACGACCGACAACGTAGCCAAATTCGAATCTCTGGGTAGGGTAGTGTTCGTCATGGAACTCGAAGGTTTGTATTCCCGTACAAAAGTGATGTCGTTTCTGTGATCGGTTTTCAATATACTGGATATCGTGGGCGCTCCAGAGTTTATAGGTACTGATGACCCGCCGGTGCTTGCCGGACTGTTGGGATTGCGTTTCAATTGCATCTCAATCACTCCGAGCATGAGGTCCTTAACGGTGAGAGGATTGGAATTGCTCGTGGTGGATGGCGGCGAGTGGGAAGGCGGTGGAACCTGTTGATGCGGTTGCTGGTGTTGTTGTTGCAATGGCGTTGAATTATTGGCAGTCGTCAGAGTCACAACAACGCTGCTATTTTCTAAATCGGCACCTCCCTGACCTTCGTCCGCCGTCTCCTGAAACAACCAGCCGACCTCTATCAGACGGCCCTATCGAGCTGACAAAGTATTCTCTTATGTATCGATTAAGCAACAAGCAGCCACGGGACAACGTCGACGCAACTGTTCCGGCAATTCCTGGAACGTGGTCCACCTCGTAGCGTACCTTCTATTCGTCGCCGAAAGTTTACGATCGAACAGAAATTTCAGCTCCAACTTACCGTGGCTGAACTATCGTAATCTTCTCTAGTGCCAGCGGATGCAGCGTTACTGCAACCGCTGGTGGAAGACTGTTGCGATGAACCTATGCTCACCGGTGGTACCAAAGACACCACAGCGATGTCCGCTAATTTGTCGCCGAGCTTCTGATCCGTCGATCGCGAGAAAGATATCGGTAGCGTGCTGGATGAAGAAGCAACCGGAGTCCCTGGGGTTCCCGGTGTTCCGCCTGACATGTTGTTCGCTGGGCTACCTGCGCTGGCCGTGTCGCTTGAATCGTGAACCTGTGCGCAAAAGATACAATATGAAAATTGTTCGATTAAACCATTCCGCGCAATCGATAGACACTCACTGCCATCTCATCACAGCTACTCGTACTGCTGCCACTTTCTTCCTCGTCCGTCAGGCAAGGCCTTCGCTCCTCGCCCAAAGACTGATAATACTCGGCGACCATTTGATCCAAGCTCTGCTTCTTCCGATAAGCGAAGTAATAGTTTTTGCACTGATGGTTCGTCTTTCCCGGTATCTGCTCGGCGATCTTCACCCAATTGGTACCGTGTTCTCGGAGCGCTCTCCTCAGTTGCTCTAATTCCTCGTCGGTCCATTGTCGAGCCAAAGAGTCGGCCGTGTCTTCTGGCACTTCGCTACCAACTGTCAGGTGAGGCGCCAATCGTCGAGATATTCGATTGAAGCAGGCAGAGCAACACTTCGTCGCGCTGCTCGGTATTTCTGTAAAGAAATAAAACCCAATCAGTGATTTTTCCGCATAAAAAAAAAAACGACTAGAAACTCACGACTTCAACACAAATTTCTCCGATTCGCATCTTGTAAACTGAGAAATCCGATGCCTGCCACTAATCACGATTATAAAACCATTTTGACTTCACTCGGCATTTTGACTCTCGAACGTAAAAGGATGGTTATTAATTTTATTTAGAGTATTTTCACGCTCCCATAAGAAGGTCAGACATTGCTTACTACTCGCATCATCTCACTATTCATTTCATTAGACTATCTCACATAGCCAACAATTATTCAAAACAAATAAATTTCGTTGGTGGCTCTGTTTTAGACTTCAAATTCAAACCAATGGCAGCTTCTCCAAAATGATTCTATTAGTCTACAATTTTAATTTCCAACTACTCAATTATAATTTCGGCGTTGGATGGAAAAAGGGCACATAGACAGAAATGCCACTTCATTAGAATCAATTTCAGAGTTTTCATTATGATATTATTTAACGAAAAATACTGTAATTACATCCAATTATCATTTCTAAATCTAATTGATTGCTTTTCATTAAGTAATACTACAGTGAAAATTTTGAAAACTATTTTCTTGTCATGGTATTTTAGGCTACGTGCCCTTTTTGCATCCAATGCCTCAATTATATTCGATTATATTTCTATCAATGTATACTGTGACCCTCATAATTGTATTATAAGGAAACAGAGGCCTTCATGTTTTTTTAAATAAATAAGTAAATAGGTTATCAACTGTTTAGAATCTGGGAATGAATTTTCCTGCGACACTTACGAAACTCTTGTATAATCGGATCACGAACTTCAGGAGGTAAGTCGAGCCACTTTGCCGGTAACGCTCGTAACCGCTTCACCCTCGCCTTCGAACTAGAGTTGTTCAAATTCGGACAACCTGGCAGAGGACACGCGGTGTACCGTCCCCTGACCGCTTTGCACCTGCAGGTATTGCACACCCGTGCACCAGGTCCCACCTGATCCTCTCGCAGACCGTATTGCGGTGCTTGGCTCCGTTGCAGTGCGCGACTTTGTGTGTTGCTCTCGACGCTGTTTTGGCAAACTGTACAGGTGTGAGGACCGATCTGTCTGCCACCTTCTGCAAAAAGAAATATTTCATATATCAGTAACAAGAATTTAGCAAAATTGTTTAGTTTCTTCTCTAAAAATCTTATTCTATCACACTTTCTAACAGATTTTTGTGACAAAATATATAATTTGCCCTATTAGTTTGCCATCGCATTTGAATAAAGTTTTAAAAAGAATATCTCTAAGAAATAAAAGAAAAACATTTTTTTTAAGTTAAGTTAAACTATTAAATAAATTAATTAATTTTTTTACAATTTATTGTAATGTAACGGCATATTGATAGGTTTAGGCTCACTAAATTATATTGTGATTAAAATATTTCTACACTGAAAATCGTGAACACTGTTCTCATAAATGGTTTGTAAATAAAGTACAGCAAAATCTCGATTATCTAAATGTGTCCCAGAATTTTACTATCCAAAGTATCAATCATTTAATAGTGTAGATGTAAGAATAAAATAGGACCCCTAGTACAATTTTGACTATGATTGAATTGTGAAATTTTGCTCATTTTTAACATTTTATATTATAAATATCGTTATTTAAATTAAATCGGAGTGCAATATACTGTACAAAGGTTAAAGAATAATATACGGAGGGTGTGTGTTTTATCTATGAACGGTTAAATATCTGGAGAAATATTGATGATACAAACAAATAATTAAGACAAAACTATATCAAATTGACCCTGTGATGACCTTGAAAAGCTGTATGAAAGTCACGGGCACATTTCTTAATGGAACGCTATATTTTTTATTTTATATTCATATAGTTGACATTAAAACGTTTACAAATCACTATCTACACGTGCATTTTGCGCAAACCAATTTGGAAAATGGTACTTCTTTTAATGAAGGACATAAATTTGTGATGTAAATAAACTACTATTTTTAGTATAAGTTTAAAGTTTAATGTCGGCGGCACATAAGATTCCTCATTTAACATCTCCAGATTGGTTAGCGCAAAATGCATGTATATATAATGATTTGTAAACGTTTTAATGTCAACTATATGAATATAAAATAAAAAATATAGCGCTCCATTAAAAAATGTACCCGTGACCTTCATACAGCTTTTCAAGGTCATCACAGGGTCAATTTGATATAGGCATCACATGTGCCCCTTCGAACCCTACCAGTTTTGTCTTAACTATTTTTGTGTATCATCAATATTTCTCCAGATATTTAAACGTTCATAGATAAAACACACCAATTAATAAACCAACTAACTATTACGAATATGAAGTTAACCGAGGTTCTACAACACAAAATTCTGAAGATCTAAATAATCTCGGTGAAAAAAAGACCTGAAGGAATTTCCATTCCATCGTTTCGCTCAATTCATTTATAAACTGTCGAGGAAATTAGGTAATCCCATTTAAATGGTCCACCCTGTACAGGTAATATATGACGGGAAAATTTCACGAGAGAAGGAATTCGAGCGCAAACATTGGTGCCGCTTGTACATGTTGGGATCCAAGCGGGTAAAAAAAAAAGATGGAACAGAGGGGGCGAAGGAAGATAGGGAAGTTAGCGCGCGGAAACGGAGCGAGAAACAGAATAATTACCGAGACTTCGCTGGTTAACTAATTAAGGGTGGCCAATTAAAAAGTTCTCTCTTGCCTGTGGTCGCAAACATTGGCGTAGAAGAGGTAAAATCGCTTTGATGGTTTTGCCCGAGTGAAAAATTCAAGTTGCTGCCGGTGTAGGGTTACCGCCGTGAAGTACAAAAAGTGTTTTTGAGGCGAAACGAAATACACGGGAAGCAGCGGTTCAACTAATTAATGCGTCCCGATTGACCGATGGCACTGTTCTATGAAAAAGGGGATGAAAACTCACTAATTGAGAATCGAGTACAGTATTCTCGTTAAAAACTTGTCTACCATTCTCTTCGACACATCGGAAGCGCGTCGCAACTGATAACTGACCTCAGAAAATCTTCGTACCTTGCAACCTCATTTCTGCCACCGGGTTGTAGTCCAGTGTTTTTAGACATTTCTGCAAAAAAAACTAAAAATAGGTGGATCTTTTCACGAATCGCTTATTTTTGTGATGTGTATGAACTGAAAAATCACCGTCGATCGGCTGCCGGCTTCCGCCCCTTTTTTGGGTCAATGTTAAAAAAAGTAGTTTTTCGTAAATAATTGAAAAATGGATAGTCTAATTGAAAAATATTTTAGATAAAAGTTTGAGTGCGTGGAATTCTGCGTAAAAAGGGTTCTATAATATTTTTCAAATAGACTAACCATTTTTGAGTTATTTGCGAAAAACTACTTTTTTAAATATTGACCCAAAAAAAAGGGGGGAAGCCGCCAGCAGCCGATCGACGGTGATTTTTCAGTTCATACACATCACAAAAATAAGCGATTCGTGAAAAGATCCACATATTTTTAGCTTTTTTACAGATTGCTTACATTTTAGTCTAATGCTCTTGGGCTATTGCGAGTTTATAGCGAATAAGGGGTCTAACATTTTTTTTTTTAAGTAACTCGGGGCGACGTTAATATTGCTTTTTTTTTTTAATTACTTTTATTTGGCGAGTTAATCGCAGCGTCTTAAATGTAAATCGGCGTCCACAGTTCTCAGCTGTTTGCGATACAATAACTGCAGCGACTCGCGATATTGTTAATGTTGGGTTTGTAACCATTTCCATCGCTTTCCATGCGTCCAACCCGAGCACAGTACGCGTTGTACCGATCTCTGGAGACCTGTCACGCGCTACTCTCCCATCTTCCGGATCGCGGAGAAAATTATTGTTGACGCAGGACGACTGCCGATTGTATTGGCTGGATGCGAACCAGGAGGAACAGACGGGGACGATGATGCACACACGGACCAGAGGAAGAATCGAGTGTAACGAGCAACCACGTGTATAAATGCCATACGAGAGAATATTCGCGACACTGATTGACAGGTAATCCCTCGGAGCGAGTGAAATTGCTCTCTCATAATTCAGCGGCGCCGATCTACAATCCACCAAGTTTATGCAACTTGTATAGCATTGATTGAATTAATTGTTTCGCGATCGTTTCAGTCGGAGCATCGATCGAGGAGATCGAAATTGATTTTTAACGGTGCGATTTCTTGTCGAAGATTGAGGGTGAATTGATAACGTGAGTCGTTTGTATTGAATGTGGCCTAAGTCAGGGTTGGGTAAAATGTAATCTTATTATTAGACTGCGGATTTTATGCATTTATTACAATTCCAAATATTCTAAAAATTTTCGAGTTTGTTGACAAATACCAAAATATACAAAATATCCCAAATATAATTCAAGTTACAATATTTAAAAAATAAAATATACTGTTATTCAAGTTGCAATTTATTATATACCTTTATTAAACATTTTATTTTGCATAAAAATCCGCAGTCTACTTATTACAAATCACTGGACTGCGGATGTTTATGCATTTATAGTGATTTTAAATGTACTAAAATGCATTAGAATGTGCATAGATGCAAAAATGCATGAAATATCTAAAATAACATGCATTTTATAATATTTAGAAAATAAAAAACACTGTAGCGTGAGAGCGAAATTTCTAGAAGCGGTTAAATTCGCGAAATATCGATCGAAAGAATGTTCTAGAAGCGGCTAGCTTCGCGAAATTTCCAGAAATGCATAGACCGCGAGCTCGTGCCTAACGACGAGATTGTTGATTTCGCGGTCCGCTGATAGCAACGAACAGGTATAAATCAAGCGTTTTCGGAGGCACGAGTCTCTTTTCCGCTGCTCCGAGAGAGAGGACGAGGTAAGACCATCGGCCGCTCTCGGACGGCAGGAAAGTTCGGCGATAATACCTAGACGCCTGCTCGGATGTTAGGGAGGAGCATACTCCAGCAGGAGAGTTCGGCGATAATACCTGGACGCCTATCGGTCGAGGAGAGTACAGAGCATCTCTTGGACGCCCGAAGTATTTGAAATTCGAGAAATTTACAATGAAAGATCTATATCTTGTCGATCGTATTGTAGAGAGCGAAAGGTCGAGAACGTTTAGAAACGAAATTTTGTATCCCAATTCCTATGAAATCCATGTATTACGCAATGTCCTCAATAAATCCTTTTGTCTGTCCAGAAAATCCTTATACTATGATTCATTTTGCTACAACTTTTATTTATGTTGGTTTCGGTTTTCTATGTCTTAGAAGATATAAATTTGCATAAACATCCGCAGTCTAGTAATCACTAATTCAATTACACAATATTTTTCTGTAATCGTTAATTTTTATTGACTGCACAGTTAAATTGTAGTCTGTAACAACAAGTTTTTCTATGCGGCTAAAATAGTTACACTTATTACCAGGTACTTAAAAAAAAGTAATACAAAACCAAATACTGCATAATTTTTCAACTGTAACAAAAGCTATTTTAAATTATTTAGCTATCTTATCCAAGGAATTTAAGAGCAGATTTCAAGATTTGAGAAGTATTAAGAATTGTCTGTTACCTGTAGAAAATTCCTGGCACTTAGAAACAGCAATTATTACATTATTAGCTGCACTGGGATATGATTATACAAAGTTACTTGATGAATTTATAGAGTTCAAAAACGATAGGAATCTCGAAATTATTTTTAAAGAAAAGAGGGAAGTAAAGAATTTTGGAAATTGGTACCTGAAAAATACAAGGCTGTACAAAAATGTGCTCAGTTGCCGCTTGCATTGTTCGCATCAACGTATCTTTGCTAATTTAAAATGAAATATACAAAGAACTATACATATAGAAATCGGCTTCCCAATTCTCACCTTGATAACGTGTTCAGAGTGGCATGTAGTAATTATAAACCTGATTTGTCTAAAATAGTTAACAATTTCTCTCGATATCAAAAATCACATTAATTATTAAATAAACGCTTGAATACTTTTAGATTTTGAGTTTTTGTTTTTTACACTATTATACAGGGTGTAACAAAAATGTGGTGAACATTATTATTGAAAATATTAGGTGAGGCTTTGTTAATGAGTTATCAACGAAAACCACCGACCAATTAAAGAACGAGTATTGCAGACAAATTCCGGCATGGGCTAAAACTCGGCATAGCATTGGCCGTCGTCCGTCTTGGAATTCGTCCACTGTATTCGCTTTCTGATTACTCGGTGCTTTTCTTTAATAATTTATTAATAAAGCATCAGTTAACATTTTCGCTAACGAGAGGAACTTGCCAACTGTCCATCGAACTTTTTATCCATACTTTGAGATGTGGATGAGGATATACGAAACAATTTCACAAAGTAACAAAGAACAACTCTCCCCCGTTTTTTTAGAAATAAATGATTAAATCTGTAAAAATTTCTGCTGATGTGCGTCGACCGATTAAACTAGCCTGTTACCAAACAGCAGCAATAGTCTCGACGGAATTTGTTATTTTGTCTCCGTTCGAGTTCAATTCCCATAACAGTAACTTGTTTCTCTTTTCATTTCATTTCTGTTTATCACCTTCCATGGTGAACATTCTTTTTTTTATATGTCCATGTTTGTACGCAAAAGTACACATTTTTTTACATCCTTTTTTTTTATTATTAAAATATAAATTGAAGCATGGGAAACATTAACATAGGTTTTTCGTTTAAAAATATCAGTATCACTATATTATTAAATAAAACAACATAATTATAGTCATTGTGTTCAGTGATATAATATTAAACTTTATTTATAATTTGTTTATATTAACCTTTTTTTACAATTATATCATTGAACACAATGACTATATCGTGTTGTTTTATTAAATACAGTGATATTGATATTTTTGAAAGAAACCTATATTAATGTTTTCCATGATCCAATTTTTATTTTAATAAAAAAAAAGTATGTAAAAAAAGAGAAATAAAATGAAGAAAAAAAAAACAAATTATTGTTGTGGGATTTGAGCTCGAACGGAGGCAAAAAGACAAGTTAGTTTAATCGGTCGACGCGCATCAGCAAAAATTTTCACAGATTTAATAATTTATTTCTAAAAAAAATGGGGGAGAAGTGCTCCTTGTTTGTGAAGTTGTTTCATACATCTTCATCTACATCTCAAAAAAGTTTGGATAAAAAATACAACGGACAGTTGACAAATTCCCCTCGTAAGAAAAAAGATTTTGAAATCAGCCCTTTGAGGGAAATACAACATTTTTGTTACACCCTGTATCATAAGGTATGGTGTATTATGTTGCGGTCCGCATAACGTAGGAAATACATATATGTATGTATGTGGCCCGCGAAAGGAAAAGATTGAGTATGGCTGTTCTACTGTATATGAAATGTTTGGATCTGGCCTTGCAAAACTTTGCGCCGCACCGGTCCTGCTCAGCGATTTTGAGATCAGAAATGCGTCTACTACAGTTCGCGAAGTCGTTGCTGAGAATGAATGAATGCTGCGCAACGATTCTTCGCATTGTTGTCATCGGGATTGATATTAATAATGTATGGGAAGAGTGATTAATGCTTACACCAATAGCAACATTCGAGGCAAAGGGAAATAGAGAGCCACAATCGGAAGAACCTTCGCCGGGGGAAAATAAACCGAACAGGGGAGGGAAAAAAGGAACTGCTGTCCCGTGTAAAAGGGACATTTAGCCACGCGCTAATTAAGCTCGCTCGAAACAGAGCGACGACGGAGGGCCATACGGTGAATATTTCATTAAGGGTACCGTGAGAGTTCTCCTTTCCTTCCATTTAATTCGAATGCCTTCGGTTAATTTTGCAAGCGATTTTTCGGTCGAAATTCATTTAGCTGACGCTTTGTGAATCGCATTAAGACGCAAGTAGACGATTCTCGGCGCAAACTCGCGGAGAACAGCTTTAGAAAATTGCGGAACTATTTCTCATGAAACGATATTTTCAATCTTCTTATGTTGACAAGGATCTTCTGTTAATGTTACTCTTGTTTCGATTAGAAAATGAATTTATTTGGAGAATATTTGACTTTAGACAATGGGACAATTTTCATTGCGTCGTCCGGAAAATTCGTACTTAAAGCTATTTATATTCGACTATTCAAAGTATTTCAATAATTCGAACAATTTCGAAGAGGAATAATTTATGCGAATAATTAAACGTATTCGAATATTCGGTATGATTGATTTTTTCGTACTAATAGCACAGTATTGCATGCTTCTAACTCTTCGAATAATGTTCAAAGATTCGAATACTCTTAACTGTTCGAATAATGTTAGAACATTTGAATTATTCTAGTATCAAATTCGAATTCTACTGGTATTCCAACATTTGAATACTCGAATATAATTTATTATTCATTTTTTAAAAATCAAGGTTTCTAAAACTGGCTAGCATGTCATAGTTCGTTTGAATCACTTTTTGCTATAGGTTAGTTGCTTTCGCGATTCTTCCTCAGAAGGACTTCGCATCTGAAAAATATAAACTTCGAAACGGAACGAATAACTTTCCGGGCGACCCAATATTTTCTGTCCTCCCAGCAAAATGTCGTAATGTGAGTTGTGATCGGCAATAAAATATCTTACTGATCGCGTCACGATTTTATTTCCATATCCATGACCCGCATGTGGGTCACGTAAAGTACCATGATACGTCCATATGGCCACACCTGGCGCACCCGATTTTAGAGAAGAAACATACACGGCATGAGTATAAACCGTTCACGTCTTTTAACTGTAATTTTGTTTCAATTGTTCCTATTGATGAAGAACTGGATTGAAGAACATCGAGTGGTAAAAATAAAAACAGAAAGATTGCGACGGTTAGACGATTCTAAGAGCGAAATAATAGACTAAAGTTTATGAAATCTTAAGGCTGAAACAGGACGTTTAGTAATTTAGTCGGGTGGAAAGTATTTTAGTAATTTACTATGTGTGAACATTAAAATCTAATCTAGTAATTTAGTAAAAGAATGTAGCTACTCTCCACTCGACTAAATTACTGAACGTGTCTGAATCAACTTTTAGGCACAGAAACATGAAGCAATAAACGAAATTATCATAAAAATTCCGGTCAATTGACTCGATAGTTTTTTTTTAAGAACTTCAGTAACGTTAAAAATAAATGTAGGACGTATCGCAGGTCGAATCGCGAAGAGACACGTGCCGTAGCTTGTTTAGCTAAAGCGGTCATTACACCGCAGATCACCTTCGTGTAGCTTGTTGCGAGCCAGCGGGCGAGCGACAAGACGGCGAGCTTGTTTAGCGAACGCGCGAAAAAACGCCAGGGCGAACCGCGACTAGGACACCCGGTCTCTGACCCGCGATCGCGACCCGCGCAAAGACAAAGAGAATGCGAATTATAAAAGAACACAAACCAGCGGCGCGAGGTAGAATTTGTCGAGGTGTCGAATCAAGAAGTCGAGGTCGAAAGTAGTCGACATAGCGTGAAACCGTTTTGGAGTCGAGGAAGTCGAAATCCGGGATCGCGTCCGAGTGTATGTAGCCGAATAAAGCATTGTGTACTGACTGTCCGTTTTTATTCCTACATAAATGAACTGGTTTAGAACAATTGCGTTAATATTTAAATTATTTAACCTTCAATTCTTAGGAGTAGATTGCAGATGTTTATGCATTTATGACGATTTTAAATTTGCTAAAATGTATAAAGTTTTGTATAGATGCAAAAATACATGAAATATTGCAAATAACATACATTTTAAGATATTTAGAAAGTAAAAGATACTTTTATTTACACGGTTTTCTTTCTCTATGCCTTTGAAAATGTAAATTTGCATAAACATATATATTACATATTATATGTAATAAATATGAGAAATATATTCAAAATTAATAGTGAACTTGCTAACAGTTGCATTTCAAAGACATTCAAACATTCCAACAAATAAGTTTATAACAAAATATCAACATTTCTGACTGTTTTTATCACAAGAAGAAGCTTTGTTAATATCTTGGAAATTGATTAACTTTTGGAAAAAATTGTTAATCAGGTTCATCCTTAATTTCCAAAAAATGTATTAAAAACGTTTATGCTAGAACATTCTCTTAATGTAACTAAAGACGATGCAAGGGACTGATTTCCCCAAAACAGCGTTGAGGAAACTTGTTAAACAATAATTAGCGATGAATTACTAAACTGTCGAGATGATAATAATTTTGCTCTTGCTAACCAGCCAAGTGTGAGCCTAATGGATTAAGCCAACAAGTGAGTGTTGTCCATTACGCGGATCCCCGCGTTTCAGGATTGATAAAATATTCCTTTTGTCCTCTGATGACCCATGTAAATGCCTCTGCGGAGGATGCGAGTAACGCAGGGTTAATCGCAATAATGGGAACTCGAAGAATTACAAAGAAACATCTTAATTAACGCTATTTAACACACTGGCTGTCATCACATCTTTTATAAATAGAAATTAAGGGGTGACACCAGCCTGAGCGCTGTAAAAAAAGACATTCTTTAGGAATTTTTTTGGCACAAAGAATAATGTAAATACTTTTGACTTTTTGTGTGTTATAGATATACATTTGAAAAGTTGTCTTAAATTTTTACAGTTCAAAAAGTAAACACTTGAAACAAGTTACCTTGCTGGCCGACAGTACCGCAAAGTCCTGGAAGATCGGACAACGAAATTGATAAGGAATTTTTAAATTATAATACATTAGCTAAAGCGTAGCGTAGGATTTTTCGAAGATTTGACAAACTACGAAAATGGCAACATTTTGGAGAAAAAAAAAGGTAATTTTCACCCAAAAACATCGTATTAAAATGCTTCTAAAAAATGGAAAAATTAACATATCGAAAAAATCCTGCGTTACGCTTTAGTCAATATATTATAATTTGAAAATTCCTTATCAATTTCGATTTCGGATCTTCCAAGACTTTGTAGTACTGTCAGCCAGCAAGGTACCTTTTTTCTATAAGGGTCGAGGTCTACGGTTGCCATCTCATCAAGTGTTTATTTTTTGGACTGTAAAAATTTTAGACAACTCTTCAAATATATATCTATAACACACTAAAAACACAATCCAAACTCAGTCCGTACATAGTTATATGTCTTTGGCTACAATCATTGTTTAATACAACTTCATTTTAACATTCGGTTTATTAGGTTAGTTATCGCATTTTTAATTATCTTAGCCTAATTACGTCTCCCCTGCTTGATTAGATTAGATTCTTATTTCTAAATCTTTTTCTAAACTCTATTTTTTTTATTCGAATACTTAATTATACTCTTATTTCTTTTTCGTTAACTAATAATTTACACTTTATACATTAACTTTAAAAATAAACTATAAAATATAAAATAATGACGTTTTAACAATTCAACATCTTTTATGAACTCTTAATACCCTTCGTCATTTCAATTTATATGCTTCCTCCTTGTAAGTGTTTACATGTTTACATTATTCCTTGTGCCAAAAAAAAATTATTAAGTGTAGAAATGAATTCTTTCCGATATTTGAGAGAAATAAAAATTTTATTAAGAAAAAATGGAATTGTTCAAGCATTAAAATACTTATTATTATGAATCACTTTGCGAAATTTTTTTAGCAAACAATTTTTAATTTTATCTAGGATCAAATTACTATTCCGATTGTAACAGAACAGAATACTCATTTCTACACCTAATAATTAAATGAAATTATTGAGAATTACAAAAATATTGTCTTTTCTTATATTCTCAGAAATGTGTTTAAATTAATACGAATTTTATTTTGATGCATGCTTCTTCTTCTTCTTTTTTTTTTACAAAATATTTAAGAACTTCGTAATTTTTCAGGCTTTCGCAATGCATTCACCTATTTTGTCAGAATGATCTAATTGGACCGCAAAGCATTAATTATCTTATCATAAAAGTAAAATACGATTAATTACTTTAGCCACTATGTGAACATTTGCTCTGCCTGCTAATTTCGAGCGATCAGTTTCATCGTACACAAACAACGTCTATGAAAAACGTATTTACATGAAATAAATAAACTGACTGACCCGTCCGATAGGACTGGTCAATTAACGATTGAGCAAACACCTCGTGTTGTATATTTCAGGAGGAACACAAAAAGCAGCGATAACGCGAGATATCGTCGATTCATTAATGAAAAAATATTCAATTCGTCTTGATATCCAGATTCTTCATTATTTAACGCGTTTCGTACAAATGCATTGCTAGTTCGATGAATGATATTTGTAAAATTTTCATTAAAACAATACGAAATCACAAAAGCGTATAAATTTTCTCGTTCCCATGATTGAACCATGCAATTCCTTTTATTTCATTACGTTAATCTTGCACGAATAGCAATTTTATTTACAGAAACCGCGAATAGTATTAATTAAAAAACGTATTCCTCGCAGAAAGTCGAAGTTAACTCAATTCCGATCACGAACCATTTCCATATATTTCAAGCCCTCAAATTACGTTTATTATTCAATTCGTTTTAACAGATTAAACTGATCACGAGATATCAGTGATACAAAAAAAGGTGACACAATATTTTGCTAACTTTTTTATTCCACGACAATGGATAAACTCTGCTGCGCTGGTTGTTACCTCTTCGACTCGACAAAATCCACTCGCCAAGTGTGGAAATTAAAGCGAATAATCGAAAAAGGAAGTACGACGAAGAGGGGAAAAGGGTTGGTTCGGGTTCCTCTTCTTCGCGCCGAACAGTTTTTCCGCTCGGCTATTTATGAGATTGCGTAACGTCGAAGCTTCGATAAAACTGATTAAAAGCAAATACACGCGTGCTCGCGGTTTTTCGGAAATCCGTGCCTCGGCCTCCCGGCGCGGTGCCCGCGAGACATTGATTCTTGAACGCCGCGCGCGAATCGATCAAAACACAGCCGAGGAACTCGCGGCAAATCCCAACATGGAATTCATCCTAATAACGATCAACCGGGGTATTGATTATAGAGATGAATTCTCTACTGTTCCGGCAATGAATTGTCATTTCATACGATTACGTCTCCCCCTCGTCTCCCCCGTCGGCCTACAAACACTCCTCTTCGATTATCAGAAACACTGTTTACACTGCTAGATCACATTCAGACCGGATTCAATCCGTTTTCCAGACCGCCATCCGCAACGAACCCGTGTTTGCACGACCCTTTCCCCGTTCGCCATCGGGACTAGCAAGAAAGCTAATGTATTTTTCTAATAATCCAATTCAATTAAGGGAGCACCGAGCACCTGCGAGATGGGGGAAAAAGAGTTGAACGCGGAAAACTCTTTTTCTTTTCATCGTTATTCATTAATGATAAAGGAGGAAATTCAACGCGCGATAAGAGATAATTAAAAGGTTGTTATAAAAAATAATGTACGGTGAGAAATCAAATTATAACATTGCATACATTGACAATTTATTATTGAATGAGTTATTAACCAACTAGCATAAGTCACAAACGATGTTAACAGGGATCATTAAGTGAACATTTTTTTAGGTTCTTCTGTAGTCAATATAAGTGGCATTTTTAATTAATGAAATTTTAATATTATAACAATTGCTTCGTCCACTGAAAACTGTTATAATTGTAAGTATTTTGACTATTTAATTGTGAAGTTTGGCAATGCAACTAGAATCGATAATTGCGTGAAGCTGATTATAAGCTGCGTATGCACCAGTCAACAGTTCGTGAGCACTATTCGCATACAATATTTGCAAGCAGTTCATAAACTTTCTACAAACACTACGCAATCCCTTCACACATGTTAAGGTCGATTTACACTTTACGCTATTACGGCACGTACCGACAACTACCAGGCCGTCACCAGCACGACGAAACCAGAATTGTGCAGAATTATAATTGAATTAAACCATGAATTAGAATTGCGAAGTAATTTAATTACATCGTATTCAATTACATTGTAATGCGTAATTCAAATCTCTTAGTCAATTAAATCACAATCCAATTTATAATTGTAGCTGAAGTATAATTACGAAGTACAATATAATTGAATTACGAATTGAGAGGTACTCGAAACGAAAAACTATAACGTGTAAAAAAAAACCACATAAAGGTTTCAAACAGGAAAAATTATTATTGGTGACATAATTTTCTGCGTTACATTTTTTCAAAATTCAAACGACATCAACGAGAAATACGCCGTATAGATACGAAAGGTAAATATCAACATCTACTACACTCCTTAGGAGTTCTGAGCTGTAATTCAATTACATTATATTTAAATTATCTTGCATGTCAATTACATTATAATTAAACTACACTCGAGATTACTGTAAATAACAATTGAATTACTTGAAAAGTGTGAATTATATAATTTAATTATATTGTAGTTCAATTATATAGTAATTGAACTACAAGGTAATTGAATTATGCAATTCACTTACAATATAATTCAATTAGCACAACTCTGGACGAAACATTAAAACACGGATTTTGAATGGGACTTGCCTCCACTATACACCATCGACTTGCACGTTCCGTCAACGGAACGTAGCGACGACGACGAAATTTTAATTGTTAAACGTGAAGTGACGAACGATTGCCGTTGCAGTGTAGGTCGAACTGTCGTGTTGGTGATGGTCTGGCCGTTGTCGGTACGTGTCGGTACGTGCCGCAACAGTGTAAATCGACCTTTACATGAACTATTGAAAACCCGTATGCGAACAGGTACATTAGTCCAAATGATTCTTGGCAGATACTAGAAAATCACCATATGGAAAAGTGCCCATTCCCACTAATTATACATGAAAAATATACATATATGTGTACATTATACTATATACTACAGTAGGGTAATTGTCCCTATTAGTATGCCTTTATATTTAAATAACTTTCAGAGAAAAACGAATGAAAATTAGTGGATAAAGTATTTTTTTTATTGACGTTAGGCTATGAATATATATTTATAGGACACACATTTTGTATTTACAAATTGTTATAATACTATTAATATTTTTTAAAAATTCATATCATTATTTCGGCAGCTTTATCGAATTTTCTTAACCAAAATGTTAAGGAATGGTCACTATTTGTAAGTAAATGAATGGACTATTAATATGATTTACGACAATTGAAACGTTTGTTACAGAAGAATAGGGTTCGATACTATGAAAAAGCAGTATTCGGGGCACTTTTAAAACCTTTTAACAGTTTTAAAAGCGTTTCTACAAATAGGGTCGAATTTTATGTCTTGTCCGTATTTATGTACATCTATTGATCTAATTCAACCTAATTTCTGAAACAAAAGTGCAGTGGGTTAGAGTACGGAGAATTTCAGAGTGGTTGTAAATACATTGATATTTCAAAAATATAAGGTTTATAAACTACATACGATGCTTAAAATTAGATGTTAATTAATAATTATAGCCAAGCACAGGAATTGGGGGGCACACAAATTGGAGGCTCACAATTTGGGACAGGCACACAAATTCGAGGCACAGTAATATGTTCAGTGCCTATGGAAAAGGCACACAAATAGGGACAATAACTTCATCTCTAATTTTAATGAAAACTTAATGAAAACAATGTTTTTTATATTAGAAAAATGTCTTTAAAAGAAAAAAAAAGAAAAAAAAAAGGATCAAAGAATCAATATAAATTTTGAACAAATGAATTTGAGACCAGATAATTGAAAATTTACTTCATAAAGAGAACGTGCGTGCTTAACAGCACACTAATAGGGACGATTACCCTATATTGTATTTTATATATTTCAGTGGAAAATGGGCATTTTTCCTTATCCCATTTCTCCTTAGCGTCAAGAATCAATTGCAATATGCGTACGCGAACAGACGATTTCTACGAAATTCAATTGTTATACTGTTCATGAACAGTTTGCAAGCGCTAGTGGAGACGCACCTGTAGATGGCACAGCAACGACGTATTAGCATCTGAACCATAGAGATATAAGAACAAAGCACGTGAGAGGGCCGAAAAAGCGATAAAGGCTTACAAGGAAAAGCCGCCAAAATGATGTCTCAGATTTTAATGAA
Organism: Perdita meconis; assembly: GCA_030770465.2. NCBI lineage: Eukaryota > Metazoa > Arthropoda > Insecta > Hymenoptera > Andrenidae > Perdita > Perdita meconis. The sequence goes on along the minus strand of JASKOS020000026.1, from coordinate 1,392,148 downwards.
ATTTTACATAATAATAGTGCACATCACATAGAAGAAAACCCTAACGGCTTTTTTCTCCCATACGCTTTCGTTAATGAGAAAAATAATAAAAAATATTCACGTGTCCTATCCTCGCACAGAGGTGACGCTTAATATTACCTGTTATAACTAGTTTTCAAATCTTTTTTATTATTTTTCTAATTAACGAAACCTTATGGGAGAAAAAGCTGTTAGGGTTTTCTTCTATGTGATGTGCACTATTATTATGCAAAATTTCATTAAATACTTACAGTGATTACTTACTAGACTTACACTGATTAGATTAGCTTCTGAACCCTCCAAATCAAAGTCTAGTTAAAAGGAAAATCAGTTTAAACAGTTTAAACAGTTGTTTTGTATTCAACTAATAAAAGTACTGATGAATCATATATTATTTAATAAGTATTTTCAGATAAAATATTTTTGGTTTTATTTTATACACATGTAGGTATCGTTCGACCTAGAAGCAAGGCCATATTGTACAATTTTTTAATTAGCAAAAATTTGGACAATTTCGGGAGTAAAATCGAACATTTGAATTTGAACATTTACCATTTTTCGAAAACTAAGGAAATTTAAAAAAGAAGAAGAAATTCCTCTTAAGCCGAATTCAAAGATATACTGCACTATGTTCCTAAATCTCAAAGTAACACTAATGTAGGGTACTGGTCCCTATTAGTAGTAAGCCTGAAGCTACCAGTGTGTTTTTACATTTAAATAATTTATAAACAAGGAATGCCTCCAGAAATAAGTAAAAGAAAACATTCTTTTTCATTAAGCTTAATGGTATTTAAATGTAAAGGCTCACTAATAGTTACAGACTCATTAATAGGAACCATTACCCTAGCTTTGAATAGCTAATTCTTCGATCTGGACCATTGCGCGACGGTCCTAAAACCAGGTTCCGACCCTGTTTTTCAGATCGTCCTGTAGGGCGAACGAGCAGACGAAGGTATATTAACCGTGGCGCGGTGTGTGTAACCGCACATGGATAATCCGTTATTTGCACAGCGAGAAACGCGTCGAATTCGACCCTCTCTTGCCTGTCTAATGCGCAGAGGAACGCGAGAGAGAACTGTTGCAGGCAAAGGCATTAATTGGGATTAAGTAAATCAAGACGCTAATTAGCTCGCGCGCAGAGCTCCAGCCTTTCGCCCTGACGATGAACCAACCCATCCACTCCCGCGACCACCCCGTAAAACGGCCAAACGTTACCTGCACCCCCTCTCAAACTTACCCCTCGTGCCGCCCCCACCTACGCGAGAGCCCCCGCCTACGCGCGGTCCTGCAACGTGTTCAAATTCCGGCAGCCGTAGACCGGCGCGGCGCGGCGCGGCGCGGCGGCCCCCGCTCACCCGACACGCTCTTTTCCCCGGGCATTTAATTTTCCTATCCATTTATTATATGGCCACCGTCGCGTCGCGCGATTACAGCACCGCGCGCGCGGTATTTATTTATGCGACATCATTAGCGACACCCGTTCGTGACGCGCCTCGTTCGAATGCGTCCCCTCGGCCCCCCGGCGTCGATGCAAAGGCAGATATCGCGGCGCCTTTGAAAAACCGGATCGCTGATCAAGCGGATGAATAGGGCCGCGATGTGCGTTCGCGCTTTGCCAGTTTTCCATCGAATTGAACAATTTCGCGGCGACGACGTCATTCAGGCCGCGTGAAAGGGACGGAAGGAACGCAAGCACGATCGGCAGTGGAAATGAGGTTTGGAGAGGGTTGCGAGTCCGAAAATCGTGGTCCCGTTTTTTCCGAAACGGTTTCGCTTTTTTTTCGTCGCATGTCCTGATACCACGAATTCATTCCAGATGTCCGGTTTTTTAATTATTCTTCTCGAAAAAAATCTGGGGACGCGATATTTCATTTCTGTTGCAATAATAGCAGTTATAGCGATACTGGTATTTTTTCTTCATGGTTTTGTTAGCATTAAACTTTGAATATTCTGAAGATCTGTTTTAATCTATTCCAGGGGTGATTCTAAACAACTTTTTCCTTTGCAAAAATTTCCTCCGAAGCTTTGTTAACGAGTTATTAACGAAAAACACCGACCAATAGAAGCACGAATATAGTGGATGAATTTCAGCGCGAGCCCCAGCTTGGAGTAGTATTGGCTTCGTTCTACTGTATTCGCTCTGCTATACTGTACTCGCTCTCTGATTGGCCGATGTTTTTCGTTAATAACTCGTTAACAGAACTTCGGAGGACATTTTTGCAAAGGAAAAAGTTGTTTAGAATCACCCCAGGGATCTCCCATTTCCGGCTCCGCGTCGAGTTTGGAACACCCACGATGAAAATTGTATCCTAAATCTTGTGGAATTAATTTCATCTTAAACATTATTCAACCACAAATATATGATTTTAATAAAAATGTACTTTAAAATAATACTTTAAATTTTTTATAATGACGAGATCAAATAAAACGAAGATGTGCAACATGTTTTAATAGTTTTTATCCCACTTGGTTTGCTAAGGGTTAAGGATTTTTCTTGTGCTGAGTTTTATGTCCACATATCAGAAGAAAAAAAAGCTTCTTGCAGAGGTTAATCTGATAAATATTTTGACAAATCTAAACTATTAACCGGACTACAGTAGAACTTCGATTATCCTATTTGATATACATGTAACAAAAATGTTGCAGTTCCTTAAAGGGGGTGATTCCTGAGGTGATTTTAAGCAACTTTTTCCTTAACGAAAATGGTAGGTGGGGCTTTGTTAACGAGTTATTGACTAAAAACACCGACCAATCACAGAGCGCGTACAGTGGATAAATGTCAGCGCGGGCTCCAGCGGCGAGTAGTATTGGCCTGCCATCGTCCGCATCATCATTAATCCGCTGTACTCGCTCCCCGATTGGTTAGTGTTTTTTGTTAATAACTCGTTAACAAAGCCCCACCTAACATTTTCGCTAAGGAAAAAGTTGTTTAAAATCCCCTCAGGAATCATCCACTTCAAGGATCTGCAACATTTTCGTTACACCCTGTAGTTATAAAGTAAAATACTAATGATTAGTAGAACATTATTAAATCATAGTTCAAGTTTTACTCAAAGCCCTGCTGAATTTGTATACCTATTGCAATGATTAATTATTAATAATTCATTGAAACTGTAGATAATTAAATATGGAGGTAATTGTGATTCGGATAATCGAAGTTCTACTGTATTACACATTTAATAAAGATACAATTTTTCTGATTAGGCATGTTTGTGATTTATGAACCCTGTCAAAGTAGGATTTATATTAATTGATTTCGTGTATTTTTGTGCCAATATTTTATTTAAAATGCAAGACAATATTATATTACAGATATATGTTTACTTTTCTTCGTTTTGAACGTGTTCCATTTTTTTTATAAATTTTTTTAGATTTTTTAAATAAAAGTTTTGACAATGTCCCAGTTTTTAAGAAAAACAGTATGGAATCCCCAGCGTAAGTATTTGTAGATTAGGATTGGAGTTCGATTGAGTGATTTAATGTCTGAGTTTGGGTTGAAGATCCTTTTAGAAACAGAATTTTTTTATTTTTGGAAAACTAAAATTTTATTAAACCCTTTGAGGACCGACCGACCAACTTACAACAACTGAGCAATAAATCTACTTATCTTCGAAGAAATCTTCGATAAATTTAAGTACGTAGTGTCTTCTTAACATGTATAGAAAATAAGTGTATGTTCCTAAAAGCACTAAATTTTATAGCAAAAATCGTTTACAATATTTTAAAACGTCACGAATAATTGAAAAAAGCCGCCTATACTTCGAATGACGTAATTATTTGCCCTCAAGAGGATAAATTAGGTGAAGAATTGCATATTTGCGAGCACACAACGATTTTAATATGAACTTAATTTTGATAATGGAACCGTATATTTTTATTACGTCTATCCCATTACTTGTACCAAGCGGGATTTAAACTACTTCTCTATCATTCCGTATTCGAATTCCAGACAACTTCAATGATTCCATCTACTCCCTCAACTATGTACCTAAAAATAATTTAGAATCACGGAGCCTTGTGCTCGCCTCTCACAAAACAAAAATAAAAAAAGTCTCTCTGCCAAAACCAAGTTGCTGCTTATTTAGAAACCAAAACGAAGCTTCAACTACATCGTAATCACACACAAATCGGTCATGACTAGACTGTGGATGTTTATGCAAATTCATATTTTCAATGGCACAGAAAAACAAAAGCAACTTAAAAGCGTCTGTTACCTTCGAAATATTATCAAACATATTCTATTTTGGATATTTCATGTATTTTTGCATTTATGGACAACGTTACACATTTTGGCACATCTCAAATTGCCATAAATGCATAAATATCCGGAGTCGAGTGATGACATAATCAGCGGTAATATCGGAATAACGCAAGAATAACTTCATCGAGGAACTATCGATCGAGACCCCAATCAAATATAAAGCCGCGTCTTGGACTCATGAATCTCATTGTGATTTCGCGGCGCAATAAATTTAATTGATTCGCCAATTACACGCCGCGCAACGGTGGGCTCCCTCGAAATCCCCGACGAAGGAGAAAGGAGACTGGGGAGTCGGTATCATATGAGTCGACGGAACCCCGAAGAAAGAATAAATGAATGGGCGACTAGGTGACTATTTATTTCATTAAAAATGAAATAGCGAGCAAAAGAGCGAGAGGGGGGAGCGAGGCGACCGGGAGACGGGAATACAGGACCAGAGAGAGAGAAAGAGAGAGAGGGGGGAGAAACGAAGGGGAGAGGTGGGCCGCAGAGAGCCCCGGGTACGGATCCTAGTAATATCGCGAAAAGTGTTTGCTCAGCTTGTCTCGATCGAGCTCGGAGCATTAAACCGCGAGAGCGTTCTTTCGTCTCCCCGGGATTCCCAGCCAGCGATACGGACCTCTCCTCCAATGTGTACACTTCTGTTCCCGATTATACGAGGACCCTGAAGGGCTGCTTCCTTCCTTCTCGCTCCGCGCCGACACGGTCCTAACGTTTCCAAGCGACGCGATCAGCTGTGCGACGCTTGTTGCGGGACGCGACAATTTGACTAACGACCGCGGCGAAATGCTGTTAGGGAGGCTAATGGATGCTCGCGATTGGCCGAGGTCGATCGAGATTCCGCACGGGGAGAACGGGGGGGCGAAAGAGGGGGGCGTGGGTGGATTTCGAGGATTTTGAACGGGTTGCATTGTCAAGTTTCGTGACTTTGGACGGGGTGCGGGGCATATTTGATATACGCTACTGGCGAAAATTGCGTCACTAGTGGACTGCAGAAGAACTGAACTTTTTTTAATTTGATTTAAGTAGTGAGGATAGAAGTAAAAGCACCGTGGTACAGTATAAATGTTGCATCCGTAGAGTGGAAGAAGTTGTTGACATTAAAAGGAAAGTGATAGAGTTAGCGAAGATCAGAGAATAGATCAGCGAGAAGAGTATACATAGAAGTAAGATGTATAGAATGAAAAATTCAGCTCATGAGGATAAAACTGTTTATATTGTATTTGAAGCAGTTAATCGAAGTTCAAACAAAGTTTACGTTGTTACAAAGATCGTTGCCCAGATTACAAATTCTCGTAACTTTTGGGGAGTATTCTTATTGGCGAGCAGAAAAATGAGACGTTCTCTAGAAATCTTTTACGGAAAAAGTATAAAAATAAACAATTTCAAATTTAATTTATACAGGATTATACAATAATGTTCACTACATTTTAATATATTTTTTTAACTATCTATATAGCTAATTAATAGTGATGCACCGACTAGGGTTTTGGCCGACTAGCCGACTAGCCGATTAATCGACCACCAAGAAGCCGATTAGTCGGCTATGCCGATCATTTTCGTACACCGCGCCGCTATAAAATGAGGCAAATCACTTCGTTCATTTTCATTATCTTTCGTCCGTTTTCGGACTCTCCTACATACGAAGAGTTCAAAAAAGATTCAAAATTTATTATTGTTTAATATTATTCAAAAAGGAAATTGTTACATTTATTTTATTATTTTATTGCATTCTGCTATTGTTTTAAAGAGTTTTTTATTTCGATAAAATAAAAAAAATAATAACCAAAGTTCGTAATAGTTAACTGGTATATTTTTAGTTGGTTTAAATAAATAATAATTACTATTTTTAATGTTTTATATAATAATTATAAACAGGTTACATACAGATATGTATAAGTACGATAAATAAGTAAATATAAGTACAATAGACAAAAAACATTTTTTTCTTTCTGAGATATCACGATATTATTGCTACTAAAATTTAAGGCCGATCAATCGGTCTTTCTTGCCGACTAGTCGACGACTAGTCGGCGACTATAAAACTGGCCGAATAGTCGGCTACTATTCGGTACATCTCTACTAATTAATAAAAGTCGCCAAAGCATGGATTGATGAGCAATCTTCACTCGATGGCGGATATAATTTTTATTTATTTATTTATTTATTTTAAATGGGCAAGCGCTCTTTGATTTCACAAGCAATGATGATGCATTTATCATAATGGCAAACAATATAATATTAACTATATAAAAGAAAAAAAGAAAAAAAGAAAAAATAAAAAACTAGTGGCGTGTACAATTTCGTAGTAATCTGAAAAGCAGTCTTTTAAAAGAAGCGACTGATCCATGAAAAAGGTCAATTTTACTACTAAATTCGTTAGCTTTCATACACATCCTATTAACACAGTTCGTTTTGCCTAAATTGTTTCGGTATGATTCAATTAGAAAAAGTTGTTCACTCCTGACGAGTATTACCGGGGTACAAAAATTTAAATGTTTTAGTAAATCTAAATAGTAAAAGTAATAACATGTCGACTATGGTTCTATGCTGTTCGAGAGTGAGCATGTTCAGAATGTTCAGAACGTCGTCATAATTATGACGTTTTTGGTATTGGCTCGTTGATTTTAAAGACTACATACCGTAGAAATTTATGTTGTACTCTCTCAAGCAGTTTAATGTGATTAATATATCGTCTCTAACCCAATTGATATAAAAAATGCAATTAAATTCTTGTCTAATAGGAATATTAGAAGGTCTCATACTAAAATAAGCATTGTATAACAAAAACTTGGGACACAGCAGTCATTAAACGATATAATGCTGAAGTTTTCTTGAAAGGAGTAATTCTTGAGGTGATTTTAAACAAGTTTTTCCTTAGCGAAAATGTTAGGTGGGGCTTTGTTAACGAATTATTAACGAAAAACACCAACCAATCGGCAAGCGGATACAGCAGATTAATGATGGCGCGAACAATAGCTGGCAAATTCTACTCACGGCTGGTAGCCCAGGAGCATTAGACTAAAAAGTGGGCAATTTGCGAAAAAAACTAAAAATAGGTGAATCTTTTCACGAATCGCTTATTTTTGTGATGGGTATGAACTTCTGAAAAATCATCGTCGATCGGCTGCCAGCTCCCCCCCTTTTTTGGATCGAATGTTTAAAAAAGTAGTTTTTCGCAAATAACTCAAAAATCGTTAGCCTAATTGAAAACTGTTTAAGATAAAAATTTAAGAGCGTGGAATTCTGCGTAAAAAAGGTTCTATAACATTTTTTCATAAATTCAATCCTTTTTGCGATAACGTTCAATAAACGTGGTCCTATTCTAATGTTGTACATACCACCGCAAAAACATTAAGGACGTATTATTGCAAAAACGGATGCGTTTCTCAAAAAATATTATAGAACCTTTTTTACGCAGAATTCTACGCTCTCAAATTTTTATCTAAGATATCCTTCAATTAGACTAACCATTTTTGAGTTATTTGCGAAAAACTACTTTTTTAAACATTTGACCCGAAAAAGGGGGGCGAAGCCGGCAGCCGATCGACGGTGATTTTTCAAAAGTTCATACCCATCACAAAAATAAGCGATTCGTGAAAAGATCCACCTATTGTTAGTTTTTTGCAGAAATTTCTAAAATGACTGGACTATGAAGCCTGCCCTGAAATTCATCCACTATATTCGTGCTTCTGTTGGTCAGCGTTCTCCGTTAATAACTTGTTAACAAAGCTGCATCTAATATTTTCACTACGAAAAATGTTTAAAATGACCTTAGGAATTACTCCTTTGAAGGAACTGCAACATTTTTGTTACAACCTTGCATAGTTTCTTGCTGCTCCAAATACTTAAGAGCACGATTCATAATTGAAGCCATGGATTTCAATGTCTCGCTCAAATCTATCCTTTGTAGTGCCTCAACTTTCTTCTCCATTGAAGCTACTACTCTTTTTCTTTTACAACTCATTTTTCCGTTTTGAATATTACATTTGAATAACAGCAATAATAATTGTCTGTCTCCGACGGTGCCGTACAACTGAAAAAGAGAAATTGTAGAAATAGGGACGAAGCATAAGGTGTTTACAACAGGGGTTGAAACGGTTCCGAAAATATCTGTTTGAAACTGTTATATTTCGGTTCCTACTGAAACGGTTATGGAGAACCGAAATGATTTTATAACTGTTATGGATATATCAGTTCTGGCCTATATCGATTACGGTTCCGGTTCTCCAGTACCGATATTATATCGGTTCTATAACTGTTATTTTTCGGTTCTGAATACAAAACTGATAAAGAACCGAAAAATAACAGTTATAGAACCGATATAATATCGGTTCTGGAGAACTGGAACCGTAATCGTTATACGCCAGAACCGATATATCCATAACAGTTATAACATCATTTCGGTTCTCTATAACTGTTTCGAGAACTAGAACCGATATTATAACTGTTTTCAACCCCTGGTTTACAAGCGTTTGCTGTTAATAAATAGAAGACCTTGGATAACCGAAATTTCCGATAACCGAGACCTCAGTTGATCGAAACCTCAGGTAATTATTGAAATACCATTTCCACCAATTTAGAAAATATTTTAAAAAATAAGAGTATTATAATATTATAAACGGATGAAGTATAATTCTTTTGTCGAATGAAAATAATTTGAGTAGTTTTAATTAATATATTCTGAGTTTAGGCTACAATCCCCTAGGTTTCTTTATGCAATTTATGGATTTGCAGTTTTCAAAAAATGCAAATATCCTTTTTTTTATCGTATGCGAATATCCCCTTAATGTTCCATGACTTTGTTAACTCTTTTCGTTTGCAGGATTAGATGAATTCATTTTACTATAGTAATTGAATAAAATGAAAATTATTCGTACTACTATAAATTTAAAAAAAATTTCTAACACATTGACTATTTTTTAGCAGCAAAGGATAAATTACAGAACCCAATACATTGGCTGTTCGAGAGTAAAAATTCACCTCACAATTCCACCAGCCTTCAAGAATGATGAAAAACCTTTTCTCCTTAAATTCTGCGTTAATTTTGAACTTACATTTCAGCACTCGATAGTCAAGCCGGGAATCCACCAGAAATCTAAGTTAAGCTAAGCTATGCTATGCTAAGTTTAAACAATACATTCGTATTAACTTGGCTTAGCTCTTGGTGGAAACGAATCCATAAAAATGTATTGAAGCTAATTTGTTTTAAACTCAGCATAGTTTAGCTTAGCTTTCTGGTGGATTTCCGGCTTCAGTGAAAAGCGGTCGCGAAATGTACGCGTTGAATATATGAAAAGAAACAAAAAGAAGAAATGAAAAACAGCTTCGCGATGAATACTGAGATAGAACAAAGGGTTTAACCCTCCGACTGAACAGATTCAATTCCGGAATATACCATTAATCGCGACGATTATTATCAGCAATGACGAGAGCGATACTAATTGCCGTGCAAACGATCGCGATGGTACTTGTGCTTTCGATCGCGGCGCAATGGGTAGAAAGGGGACCAACAGAGGAGGAAACAACGAAGGGATAGAGGGACCCGCGTCCCGTTAACTCCTGTTTGAAGCCTCCCGGCCTCCTGGGAAATGTGCGTAATCGCCATGTCCCATTCTGAATTGGTGGCGACGCGTTCTTCCTGGGAACCGTGTCTCTATTTCGCGATTAACGATCCACCGGACAACTTCCAGCAATTTCTCTGTTTTTTCCCTTTTATTTTTGTTTGATCTTCGAGCGCATTTCAATCTCGATGAGAAATGGGATCATTTATTCATCTTGGTGGGTCATTCCGTGTTCAGTTACTTTTTATGAATCCATCAGGAATTTTTGTTTGACTGAAATATAATGTAGTTTAAACGAAATTGGAGGAAAGAGGGTGACAGCGTTATTCTGCTGGTTTCGAATTTGTTGGAAGGTTAGGGAAGTTTGAATTTTGTAATTTGTATTTGTTATGGATGCACCAAATTATTACTGAAGTCGGTAAAAACTGTATGCGAAGTTTCTCATCTTGAATTTAGTCAGAAATCACATCTTTATAATTAGATTGCGGATTGTTATACAAAATAAAATATTTAAAAACACATGTAATTAATTGAAATTTGAATAATAATGTCTTCTTTTTTAAACATTGTCGATAGTATCCAAGATTTTTAGAATGTCTAGAATTGTCATAAATGCATAAAATCCGCAATCTATTTATAATATTATACTTTTAAAGATCCACAATGCAATATGCGTCGCAACATCGAACGCAACATGCAATACAACGCAAATCTCTCAACGAAGTCATTGTTGCTCCAAAACAACTGTGCACCATTTTGAAAAGAAAACTCTAGATTTCTTTTGCACGGTGCATTGCGATTAGGGCCGCTACTGTTGCTCGGATCCATGGGTACCTGAATTTGTGTGCTCGGATATCCGTTCAATTTAGATCCAAGTATCCAAATGTATCCAAGTACTCGGATACTCAATCCGACAATTTATATCCGAGTATTCGAAAACTCACTGAATTCTGTCTATCAAGATGTCTACCTCACAGAACACTGATTACTAGAGATCGAATGTTCATGCAAATACATATGTTGATAAAATGCAAATAAGAATTTGACACCGAGACAGAAATTTGTTTCATGATTAGGAGATTCTAAAACTCTATTTTTTATTTTACATAAATTGCATAATACATATGCTTTGCATATTACCAAGTAACATATTATTGAGCCCCTTAATTGACAAGTGAAGTAAGTCCCTTTTCTTAATATTGAGAAAATTGGACTTTTGTGTAATACTTTATAAGAATGAAGAACAGAACTTTGCTGTGAGAAAATTAAGTGAACGAATTATACATACTTATGATAACATTGTTTGAAAGAAAAACTACATTTCTTTCAATAGTAAACAATTCACATTATTAATAATAAACTGGAGTTATTATTTCACATTTTTCTGTAACAAGTTTACTTATTATGCAAATCTAGCTTTTAGTTTTTTTATTTTTTTTAAAGAAAATATGTGCAAATTGAATTGATAGATGATTTAAGTACTCGTAATCCTATTTATTTTTGTGCTAAACTCATTTTTCGTAATTTTGGACTCACGCCATTTGTCAATTAAGGGGCTCATATAATATTGGATTCGTGTGCCATTAACGATCATTCATAAATATCGATAGCGCATCACCGATGATATACACTGGTGCATAAAATTAAGGGTACACTAAAATTTTTCGAAAAATTTGATCATTTTCGAGTGACTGTAGCTCCGCGAAAAATACGTATAAGAAATATTAAAAGCAGCCATTTTGTAGCTTGAAGTGTCTAGTTTTTAAATCATGTATCCAATTAATTGTTAGTGCAGTATAGTGCCCCTTTTTTCAAGATAAAGCGCAACAAAAAAATGTAGCTGCAAGAACAGCTTGCTCAAGATATAATTTTTATCAAAGCACACTTGCAAATTCTGCCCACTACAATGGAAAAATTGGGATCGGTCGACTTACCATTAGTAGATTCGACAATCATCTTTATAAATTGCGTAAATCATTTAAAAAATGGTCCTGGGGATTGCGGGGAAAAAATTCGTAAAAAAGTAGACGCTATTCTAAAGAAAAATTCCGGTTTTCAGGACGTGTCACAAATTACAAGCATTTTAAGTGGCGAACATATGAAGCGTCCGACAACTACATTAGAACACCATTGATGTAAATTTAAGTATACGCCTGTTACATCTTGTGATGTGGAGCGCTTATTTTCAACATACAAGTCGTTATTAACGTATAAACGTCAGCAGTTGACTAATGAAAATACAGAAAAACTACTTATTGTTTATTGTAATGCAAATTATAATGCTTCAGTGTAGATTATAATATATGTATAGTATATACATGATAAAATGTGTGCAACATTCTTTACATATTTGCATATGTTCATGCATATATGCATATTTAATGAGCATAAATGGCATATGCTTTTTACATATTTTGTGTGCATGAACTATTGATTACAAAAATACTTATAACCAGTTTTGAAATCCGAGTTCGGGTTATAATGAGTATTATGGATACTCGGATACTTGAATAGTAAAGGCCGGTGCGCACTATGGCGAAGCACGGCGAAACGAATTGAAGAACTGGTTCGCATTGGTTGCTGTACTTCAGCTTAGTGTGCGCAGCTTCATAAGATCCTAATAATAACTCTTCTTACGATACACGTATGCAAAGTTCGCATTGCAAAAACGTTTCCTGCAATGGAAACAATAATCATATTGCTCTCCAAAACGTATAAATCCGGAGAAACACTAGAAGTTCGTCACGATCAGAGTCAGGCGAATTTCGTTTGAAATAACGAATAAAAAATGACGACTAAATCTCCAAATAAATGTGTCATTTTTGGCCTAAAAATTTGAGTAAATTTTATCCACCGTGAATAATTTTAATATTCGAACCAAGGTTCACAAAATGGCATTTTCATCTTTCGCAAAAAGAATCCTCAGCCATTTCCGAATCAAGAAAATTTCCAATAATGATAAGAGAAGGATACAAGATTTTGCTACGAAACCGTTTGAAGGGAGGGACGGAAAAAAATCAGGGCTGGTCGTATGAATATGAAAACGATATATTCTTCTGTTTGCGCGCGGAGTACAGGGCGCTCCTCTCTCCTTGAACGAGAACGTCAGAGAAACGAGATTCCCCGGCGCGGAATTCGAAAAAAAAGAGGGACGTCGAAGAGGGGGAGACGGTAAGATATGCTCCCTTCCCCTCGTCGTCATTGATAAAAGGGGTAGTCGAGGGTCAAAAGCGGGGAGGATCGAGCAAACGAGCGAGCCGCGCGCGCGGGAATAAAGTGGAATTCAGCGCAACGTGAATTATAAACGATATTATGCAAACACTACGGAGAAAGAGTACTCGTGCCCGCGAGTTAATTTGATGAAAAACATCAGAGAGCAGGGAGGGAGAGAGAAGGAGAGAGGAAACAGGGAAAAGACGCATCCCACGAGAAGAGATCGTTCGAGAACCTCTTCTCCTCGTCCGTACGAATATCTGTTTTTGGCTCTTCAACGTCTCCTCGCTTCCGTCTTTCTTATCGTGTCTCCTTCGTCGAGTGCCGATTTCTTACTATGTATTTGGGAGATTTCCTCGAATCGTTTCGATCACGAAATTTTGGTGGAATCGGGCGTGAATGAAGACTTCTGCGCCGTTAGAATGCTTTTTTGTTGCCTTTAGGGTATTTACACCACTTTGAAACCTTATAAACATTGTTATCTTTGAGAATTTTTTTTTAAGACAATGATGGAGAAAATAAAAAATCTGTTAAAAGAAAGTTATTGTGCACTTATTAAAGTATATAACAATTTTTTGTTTGCTTCTTTTTTTCTTCAAACAAAATGGAACCGTTGGAACTGATTCGCGTAAGCTTCCTTTTTAGAAACGCCAAAAGAATCAAACATTTTCATTTTCTACGCAACGTTTACTAAAGAAATACGTAGGAATTTTTAAAAATATGGATTTTTGTGAAAATGGTGAACATCTAACGAAAAAGTGTCATTTTTGATCTAAAAATTGAGTATAAAAATGTTTGTAACAAGATCCATCTTCAAATTAGCGCAAATCCCGTACGTATTTCTTTAGATTGTTGAATCGAAAAGTTCTTCTCCAAATTTCAAGAGAATCGACTTAAAATTGTAAGAGTTATGTTGCACAATTTGTGAAATGTTATTTCGAAAAAACTGCGTTTAAAGTTTTACGTTGCAATACTTCCGTACATAGAATTGGAAAACTAAAAATTACCTTTAGTCTGCGATTGCGACTATATTCCATTGCGACAGATTGAACCTTATTTTGAAAACTATAAATCATCATTTGCAAGGGGGGGGAAAAAACAATTTTCCTCTCTCTCTCTCTCTCTCTCTTTTTTTTTTTTCCAAGTGGTAAGCTCTTAAACTCGAAGGTTTTATAAATATGAAAGGAGAATTCATTTTTAAGAGATTATTAAACATTAATAAATTTCGGATTGGGAATTTTTAGCAAAACGTATTCATATGTCATAGAAATCAAATCTGCTACATTCCTCTTGAAAATCCAGAATGGAGCAACTTTTATTGTCATATTGTTCAGAATGTAAATAATGCATTTTCTATATAGTACTAAGGAATGAAAAATATAAATATTAATACTGAATTTCTTATATTTTTCCCAGAAATAAAACAATTGTTAAAGGAAATAACGTAAATGGGTTAAAAAAAACCGAATATCATAGCAGGTTTAGGGAATTCATAGCTGACTTAATTCTTTCCTGCTGAGTTGAACAGGTGAGTTTTTACAGTTTGCAGAGTTCCAATTGCTAATTTTATTGCAGAAAATGATTAAATTAGGTCGCTTCACAAGTTTGTGCTAATTATTATAGAAACATCTACATTTAAATACTACGAAATTGTAATCTTACTCAAATATTTTGCCATACAACACGAAGTTATAAAGAAACAATTCAATACTTATAATATTGCAAAATAATTTTTTTTTAACGTACTGTACAAAAATATTCTTTTCCTCTTCCAAAATGGATTACTTTGACAAACTCCCACCGTGTGTATTCAAAAACAATACCATTGGTTAACATCTGTAGCAGATAGAAACGAAATAAAATTTGAATTGCTAGTTTCCAACGTCAACAACGCGATTGTTTGACCTTCTCCAATGACCTGTTTTCGTTTCATCACAATATCAATACAAAACTTCTACAATATTTTATCAAAACAAATCAAATTTACAACGAATTGTATCTAATAAAAGGAACAATTTTCTATTATATTTTCCTGAAAGCCTTGATTATAAAATAGGATATACAGAGACTCACACATTTGTTCACTAAATTCGTCTAAATTTTAAAAAAGATGTTTGACTTTTTTTTTACAATTTATTCAACTCCTCCTCACAGAAAAATTCCAAAATCTAATTAATTTTTTGGCGCCGAGAAATTCTTTCTACCCGTTCCACTTCGAGATCATTTAAGAAATATCCTACAATTTTATGTTCCATGTTCCATAGTCGTGCACCGAGTGCACACACAAATTCATCACCAATTGTATTTAAATACCTCCGAACAAAACATCAGTTTCCATGTCGGTGCCGCGCAATTCACACACGAGAGCTCCTCTCGAGCGAACCGCAGAATAAAAGCAGAACAACGAATACCGAAACAAACCTACCACCCGTGGAACAAAGAAAAAAGAATCCCGAATAAAAGCAATTGAACAAACGAACTACCCTTCTCTATTCTACACTCGTCGAAGCGATTCCATGAGAAAAACCAAATCCTCATATCCTCGGATCCTCGTGGATGATCTTGAAGGATCTGCGTGTCTACAAGGATCTTTTCCTCGGGTCCTCCACTCTCCCGATTTCCTTCATTCGCCTCCGGGTTCCTCGTTAGTTAGCGAGAGAGGCGCGACAAGACGAGGGACGGAGGAGAGGCGGCGATCCCGTCGACGTTGAGGGAAGAAGCGAAAAGTGATAAGCGCGGAGGCGAGGGAAGAAAGGCATCCGCGGATCGCAAACAACACCAGGCGCACGTGCAATCCGGTGAATCGAGCCGGAACCGCCAATCTCGATTCGTCGGGGGCGGTTCTTCGTCGGTCGGGGGTTGGGGCGGATCGCACAGGACTGGCTAGCCGGCCGTCTGGAGGAGGAAAGCCCCGAAAGGATGACGGACGAGCCGCTCGAAAAAGCGGGCGAATCTACGAGCTGGCTGGCGATAAACGCCGCCGCTGATTCCCTGGCGTTCAAATCACGAGCGATCGCGAGCGTCACTGCTTATCGCGAGAAACGCGGTCCGCTATCGACGGATCCCCCGCGATACCAGTGATACGATCGGCGGATCGACAACCGCCCTCCGGTATCCTGTCTCTCCGAGAACGGCGAACTTCCGGCGGGAACGCGCGGTCCACTTCAGAACCGGGATAGTATTGTTCTCTTTTTTTTTTTCGCTTGAGTTTGGGAGGATTTGAAGAAGACGTTTGACGAACTGATCGAGTTCTTTTTGGTTGGGAAGTGTCTTTGGTGAATTCGCAGGGTGTTTGGAGCTCGTGAGGTAGGAACATGTGAGTAGTGGGGCTGTCGGTGATGCCGCGTGATTATGTCAAGTGATGCGGTGTTGAGAAAATATAATTCGGATGCCTAGAAGTGGAATAATTCAAGTTCATGTCGTTGGATTACGCGGAATTTAGAATCGATGTTCAATTTCTGTGAGAAGAGGATCCAGAGGAAAATAATTAAAATATTTAAACGTATCAGTCAACCGTGTTTGGCATTAGAAATTTTGCAGCTTTTGTGAAAAGTTGAGCATCCTTGCAGTGATGGAATTTCTGTAAAAGAAAAGATTCGAAAGGGATTGTGAATAAGAAAACAGTGGAACTCCTCAAACAAAGAAATTCTTCAACGAATTCTGGAGTTCTAAATAAAAACCTTCGGAGCAAAGAAGTTTCTCTACCCCATGATTCCCCAAACTTTTAAACCCACTTAACAAGAAAGCTTCTTAGCTTTCCGAAAGTTTCCTAACTCCCAGAACAAAATTCCAAATTCCATAAAACCTGGATAAAATACAACAAAAGTGGATAACGACTGAAACTGAGAAAAATCTAAGAAATCGTATCTAATTCATCTCAATCGAATCTCTAAAGAAAGGCGATGCTCAAGGTTTCGTAAGACGGTATACAGAATCGAATCTACTGTGATCAATCGAATTCCTACGATGTACAGCCTCTATAGAGCTTGGTTCGGTGATGGGACGACCAGCGACAATTATTCGCGCCTTCAGGAGACCTTATCGCCGCCCGACACGGTGATAAGAGTCGGAAACGAAGGTGAACACCAATTCGTTGCTCATAAAGGAGTGTTAGCCGCGCACAGTGGATATCTGAAAGCTCTGCTATCGGGCGCTGCATCGACGCTCAGCCAAAGTGTTAGTACGAGCGTTGGATCATGTAGCAATTTGCCAGCGACTGCTATCTCGGTCACCACGACGAACATCTCGGAACAACCAATGCGGCAACCGATCACTTCGGTCTCGGTTTCATCGATTGGTAACTATCCTTCCTTCCGCTTTTCCTATCCACGAGTTGCGAGAACGAAGAATAAACTGGGGAGTAGAAATTGCAGGGATTTGGTGCTGGTGTTTGCTAATAATTTAATAAGCGGTAGAAAATACGGTAATTTTAAATGTATGTAATTACTATTCACAGACACCAAAATATAGTTCATGTTACAGTCTATAGAAAATGAAACACACTCTTATACAAGATTCTATTCTGTATTTGTGCTTCTAGGACTTTGATTTTGCATGAAAGTCCGAAATGCAATAATTATGTAATGTTTCAAGACCCAAGTTTAGTGAAATTTTGTTCTGGATGAGCATTTGATAGGTTAGTAAAAATTTCCTTTAAAAACAAAAAAAATAGAAAGAGGGAAGCATTTAGAGATTTAGAACAAAGCTTTCGTTTGCTTTAGATCTATTTTTTTCTAAGATTTTTAAAATTATTCTCTGTTTTCAATTTTCCAAACACTTTGATGTCTCATTTAGTAATAAAACTGAACCGAATCCTGTAAACGTCTAATATAAATACAAACTCTCAGTAAATGAAGAAGAAACTGACCAAATAATTTTCTAATCGACTAAAAAATATCAAAACCTGTTCCTCCATGAAGAGAAAAAATTTCCTTCCTTGAGAAATACTGTGCTTAAGTAATCTACTCTGCAAATCATTATACAGCAAATAGAATGACTCGCAGATTTGTTCATCTGCATATAAATGTTAATTCTGTGGCTGCAAGGAAAAACTTAACTTAAGTCTAGAAAGCAAAATTTATATTATTATCAAAGAAAAAGTCTGAAATGAATTTTTCCTTCGAAAACGAGATTTTAATCAAATTCGAGACCACAGTACAATATTTGCGATCAAAACTTTAAACGTCAATATTTCGAAAATAAAAATATACGCCATGCAACGTTTTACCTTATAACCATAGAATTCACAGTATAATTTTTTCTTTCAATCTGAATCGCTTCCAACTTCCACGTTTGATTAGCTATAATTTTCCACGATTTTTATTGCATAAAGTCAAAGATCTTTATTAAAGTTTAGACAAATTTAACGTGTCCTTCGTGAAGAAATTTGAGTGACCATAATTATCAGCCGAATTCCTCATTGGATAAGAAGCATCTCAATATAGGAAAAGTTCCACTCCAAAAACAATTAACCCCAACTTCCAGGTGGAGAAGCCTTCGCGCCCCTCTTGAACTACATGTACACAGGTCGTCTAGAAGTAACGCTAGACAACGTCTACAGCGTGCTACTAGCTACTCATCTATTGCACATGCCGGGCGCTTTAGAACAATGTAGAGCAGCTTTGTTTCGACTGAGAGCCCCGGCACCTTTGCCGACACCTATACCAGTACCGGCTGTGCCAACCTCAACATTGACGTCCACGTCGATGTCCTCGTCGACGTCGGGGTCAGGGAATATATTGAGACCGATACCGAACCGACTGATGATCGACCCGACCATGTGTTGGCCCGCGACTCAGTTCTATCAACCGGCCGCGCCGCACCTCAGTCATCTCTCTCAATTGCAACCGTCAGTGTTGATGCAGTCACCTGTTCCGCTCAACGTTTCGGTGGTGCCCACCCCCCTTGTACAGGATGCGCAAACTTCTACACGATATAGGTTCGTTTCGATGAACGCTCAAATTGCAGTAATACGTTAAGCTACGCCTGTATTGAAACAGCGAGGAACGAGCAGCGAGTTTTTCAGGATACGCGGAGCATTAAGAAAATGTTTTTGTTGTTGTTTTAGACAGTTTTAAGGTTTAAGGTAAATCGAGGCTTTCGTTACTGTGGAAAGTAGGAATCGCATTGTTATGACACTGAATTTCGTATTATAAATATTTAAGCCATGTTTTCACATGACACTAAAAATTATGTTTCTTGATGTCATGACAATGTGACATTGAATATTTATGATACAAAATTCAGTGTCGTAACAACATGATTCATAGTTCTCAATATGACGAAAGTCATGACAATTTGTGTCGTAGCACTAAAAGTCGCGATTTACTGTCACGTGAAAATTTACCTTAAATGTTATATTGTCATGACTTTTAGCGTTACATGAAAACGTATCTTTAGAGTGACCATTTGTGTGAATAGTCGGAGAGAAATCACTACAAATTGATGATTTTGGAGCTTCGAAGACTTAATTGACAAGTTTTGAAGAGAAAGTGATTTAAGCGAAAGCTTTGATTCAAGATTGGTAGATTTACGATGCTTTAAAGAGATTAATAGAATCTGAAGAAGATTAATTCGATGAAGTTTAATAAAATCTTAAATACCTGGTTTTTGAAGTACAAAATTAAAGAAATATTATTCTTTCGATTTGTAAAATTGCTGTAAATATTTCGAGGAATAGATGCAAAGGAGTTTATTTACTATTTGAAAGAATTTTCCTAAAAATAGAAAAATGTTTCTACTTAGAATGTAAAAATATTCAATTTTTAGGAGTGGAAATGAATTCTTTCTCATTTTTGTATAAAAAAAAGTCTTTTTAAGAAAAAGATATAATAGCTTCGAATATGCAATAGTATCGAAATATTCGCTATTAGCATTAATGATATTACGCCATTTTCCTGGCTAATAGTTTTTTATTTTATGTAGAATCAACTTCGTATACGAATTGCATGAAAAAGTTCGTCGAAAAGAAGTTATCGATTTCTAAAAATATTTATGAAAGTTCATGAAAAATTTAGAACCCAAAATAGTTATATCAAACCGAATTTAAATGTGCTACTTCAAAATTTTCGAATGTCTGCAATTCACTTTTGAAGACACTTTTAAATGCATTTTATGAAGTTTTCTGACCGAAGGAATTTTCCTCACCAATAAATTTCAATAAAGCATATAAAATACATCACAATTTTAGTAACATTTTTCTATCTTCAATTCACACAGAAATATTAAAACTTCTAAATCTGCATTCAAATTTTTAGATACCAAGATCCTAAAATTACAATTCTCCTAAATAGCTATAAATTTTGTTATAAAAATGTAATTACAAAATGAAACTTTAGCTATAAAAACTGAACCACGATTGTTAACAATTTCCTTTCTTCCCCCACAGCGAGGTATTGTCCCCAAAATCATCGATCTACCAAAGCGACCGAAACAGAGGGCACAGAGAACCGAAACGGAAGCCCGAAGACGTCTCATCGGTATTCTCCGCGGCGTTCACAGCGTTCACAGCGTCAACCTCAACGGCGTCGCCGACTCGCTCCGTGTCGCCGACATCGTCGCCAACGTCTCAATCCTCGATCCCAGCATCGCAGGCCAAGAAATCGAGCTCGACCGAACAGCGTCGAACCAAGGAAGACGACGATCAATCAAAATCAACCGAGAGACAAAATCGGGATCGCGCGTCATCCCTGACTCCGTTGGAAGAATCGATCCCCAATCGTCATCGCGAAAGGACCGCGGAATCCTTATCGATCTCGGAGACGGAACGGAGCAGGTCGAAACGCAGAGGAAGAGGATCGAGCGGGAACGAAAGCAGCACGTCGAGCAACGTTTTATCAGTGGTCTACGACGTCGCCTGCTGCGACGGTCCCGTGCGATTTCACCGCGTGCTAAACGAGAATTACTCGTCCTCCGCGTCATGCGGATCCAGCGCCGTTGCTCAGACGCGATTGCAGAGGCCCTGCTTCGAGCCGGAGAACGTTGCCAGCGAGAACGACGAAAACGGGGGACCCGGACCCGGCGTGAGGACCGCTTGCGATTCGGTGGAAGCGAGTATCGAAACCGGCGACGCCGGCGGTAGCTACACTTGCGGATACTGCAGACACACGTTCAAGTCGCAGTACTGTTATCGGAAGCACGCGAAGAGGCACCTTCTGTCGACCAGGACGAACAACTCGATGGGAAATAGACAGAGGCAGGAGGCCGCGAGGAGCAAGAGAGAAGTGAGGCTGCTGGATCTGAACGTGCAGTATTATCCCTGCAAGATCTGCGGGTGCAAGTTTCCCAGCTACTACTTCGTGCATAAGCACAGGAAACTGTGTCATCCGAACGCCGAGGACAGATCGCAGAACGACGAGGCGAGCGGAAACGCGGAAGACCAGGAATCGACCACCTCGACTACCAATGAGAGACAGTGAGAGGATTCTTAGATTTCTTAGAGGTAAGATTTGCTAACGTTAGATCAGACTTTTCTGAATAGACAACGACTAACTTGTGTTTCTTGCATTTCAGAATTTCGCAGACAGTGAAGGAGGCTGCGTCGAAGAGTTTCGTATCGTTTCAAGCGTTTATAGATGAGATAGTCGGAAAGCTACACGAGATTGCACTGGTACGTTTTAGAAGCTAATCACGGGAAGCACTGCACAGGACTTTTGTTAATTATTTAGACACTGGAGTATTTTAGAATTAAGATGTTACTATACTTGTGAAATTAAGATCATTAAAGACACGTAAGGAAAAACGAGTTTCGTTTCCTTCATTTTCCTTTGCGAAGCAATGCGTAGTAACTTTTAAATGAATTTGCGGGGCCATTGCGATAACTATAAACTAAATAATTATAAACTAATTACTAGACAGAGGATTTTATGCATTTATGGCAATTGTAAATGCACAAAAATATACGAGGTTGTTGAGAAATGCTCAAATATATAAAATATCAAAGATATACTTCAAATTACAGTGTTTAAAAAATTGAACACACTGTTATTCAACTTGCAATTCTTCATTTGTGCTTGCAAACATTTTACTTTGCAGAAAAATCCGCAGTCTATTAGTAACCATTTAACAAGTGTCGATGGAATTATTTGAAGATTTATATAATCTCCTATTATTTCAAGATGTCTCCAAAGAAACGAAATACAATTCTTCTTATCAACTTAGTGAAAGTATTAAATAAAATTATCAGACTCCGATTGAAGGACAATTTAAGGGTTAAAACACTTGTATAGAGCGAAATATGAAATGAAAGTAATTCTGAAATATGTTAATACATCTATCACTATGCTTTGAGTTATAATAATTGTTTTTCACAGTGTAAATTTAATACACTATAATATTATTATTGTAACTGAATTGAATGTTTATGAAGTTTAATTATGTGTATACCGCGATAGTCCAATTTACTCCAATTTTAATAAAGTGATTTTAGTTTAGCAAAATTGTAAACTGAAACAGCTGAATCACGAACTTGTTTTTCTACACAATTCAATTTTGTAAATAGAATACAATTCTTATCTCTTATACGATATGCAGATATTATATCTTTTACGAAAACAAACATTTAAAGAACGATAACCTCCATTCATAAATGTAAAAATACAGTAATGTTTAATCTTTTTATTTTAAAAATAGTCTGACAGTTGTACAGAGCATCAGAATCTCTTTTTGCAATGGAATTTGCTGTACAAAAAAAACTCTTTCCTTTTCAATCAATATAATTTTTCTACAAAATCTAAATAATAATTGTTCGAGTGTCGTTTGAATTAAAATAAAATACTAATCATTAGATTAACACTAGTCAAGTCGTTAAAAATCGCGAAATGTTTAGCATAAAATCTAAATTTAATCATTGATAAACAAATCTATAAAATAATTATAGTCTTCAACTCAAATTCAATTATTTTGCTCTAAAAGATCTAAAAAAAATGAATATAAAAATAAATCGCAGTTTCAAGTAAAAATTTAAGAAACTTTTACTCTCAATGAAAAATCCTTAGGTTACTAAATTTTTTCTTCACAGACTGATTACACATAATCAGTACTAAATCCAATACTATCTATCATACTATCAACTATCGATCCATAAAATCAAAGTTAACATAAAAATGAAATATCAAAATGTTGAACTCCATTGCCTCACAATTTTTCTTAAATTATGTTTATTAAATTTAACTTCAGCAACAAAATAAGAAGTCAGCTACGACTAAATTGTTTCTTAAAAAATAATTAACGACAGCAAGGAACGTAGAAGTGTCCCGCAATTCATTCTTCACTTAAGTTCAAGCAAGAAACATTTGTTTCAATCCTCGAAACATAATTCATAGCACAAGTCCAGCTCGTTGTTGCAAGGCAAGGGGTCAACGAAGTAAACGGGAGAAACATTTATTTTTCTCATAAAACTTACCGATGGCGTCGATCGATTGGGCCTCCTCATCGCTGGTCTCCATAGGAGTCGCGTGATTATCTTTCTTCTTCTCTTTTATCCTACTCGCTGCTCCAACGCCGCCGGAGCTACTGTTCGTTTCTCTGCTGCCTGGTTTCTTTTTATTAGAGTCCTTGAAGTCCGCCTGTATCGTCGAAGCATTCGCGGTGTTGTTCAACGACGACGTCGATGATGTCGAGGACGATGACGACAGCGTGTTCTTTCCATCGATTCTGCAACATATAAAAAAGCCAAAGGGATGAAAAATTGTTTTAGGAAAGAAAAACGATGAAATTAAATTAGCAAACCGTGTTTCTTCAAATTGAACCAGGAAAAATTATCTAAGAAAGTACAATGCACTTGAAACACAATAACATAATTGTCCAATCCTTATCAAATTAAATCTACACTTCTTCCTTTTAATGATAACAAAATAACTTTTTTAGTTTCGAAGTTAAGAAGAATTTTCTATCAGTCTGAAGCGTTATTTTAAATTTCGTTGCAATATTTATTTTTTTTTTTAATTTAATATTTTGGATTCAAACAGGGAGAAAAATTCATTTCGGTAACGAGTTCGTAAACTAATCGTTATTATGTTAAATAACTCTGACAGAAGATAGCGAGTCTTTCGTTATTCACACAGTACACATTCAGATTTTCAGCGAGCAACTCAATTTCGATGATGAATGCCTACGTAAACATAATCCACTAACCAGTAACCATTGATTAGCATTACAATCTAATAACCACCCTCGCAGTTACCCCTTCTACTTCCATTTCACCACCGTGTTCTGCTTCTCCCCACCCACGCCTTACTCATCCTCCATCTTCCCTTTTCCTATCTTTCAATAATGATTTTCCTCCGAGCTAACAATTCAGAAATTTCTAGTTTCTATCGAAAAAGTTCAGAAGTCGAAAATATTTCAATGATTTTCTGTGTAATACAAATATCGTTTCCTATTATTGATTATCGCATTCCAATTTTCTCTTTGTCATCTAGCAGAACATGATTAAATTATAATTAATCGAAAGGTGAAATTGTTTAGGTAAATTACATTTTTTTAATTATAATTCTTGAGCGTAATTTGGATATTTGCAATAAATGTTTCCCTTTATGTATTGCCACAAAATTATAGCTTTGATTGAATAGTAACCAAAATGTAATTAAGTTATTTAAATTTCAGAAATATACAGTGCAATTAAATTAGTGCAAACTATATGTTGTTGTTAATGTACAATATTCCATTTGAAATACCAATAATTATTCTGTCATTTATCAAACTAGTTACTATTAGTGACATCATCATTACGAAACCTTCTGTTTGCAACTTTAAAAGCTGTTTACTATTTCGCAATAATATCTATATTAAATAGACAGCGGATCTTTATGCAAAATAAAAGTTTTACAAGCAAAATAAAGAATTGGAATTTGAGAAACAGTATGTTTAATATTCTAAACTCTAAACATTCTCACTTGAATAATATTGATGACATTTTGTATATTTTTGGATATGTTAACAGTCTTATAGATTTTTTGCAACCTCAACATTGCTATAAATGCATAAAATCCGCTGTCTACTAATAAATGTAAACTATTGAACACATTATATATTTGTTAAAAACGTGTTGTGTTTATTTTATCAAATGTTTTACTTCTCATTTTTCAGAATCAACGTGCTTTAAATTAAAATATGTACGTAATCTTCATCGCTTAAGAAGATATGAATGAAAAGGGCGCAAATTTGATCCTTGAGTTACACTAAATCTTGAAGTGATGGCAAATTAATAATCATGGGACCCACAACTTGTAATTGAACTGATGCACAAACACTATGGTTTCTACGTACTTCATTCTCTATATGGAATAATACTCCAAGATAAATGAAATCGCTAAAAACATTACACGAGGCACAGTTTCTTGTTGAAACTTTGATTTCTACTGTTCGAAGTGTTGACCACTGAAGTTGCAAACAGATAATCGTTATCAATTAAAGCTCAACGCTCTGCCTATATCTTAATACCTTTTCATTTAGTTTGCAACGCATCCACAACATTCGTAAAAATAATTTCTTTGAATAAAGAAACATAACTGTAACGAGTTCGCAAATACAGTGACTCACAGGTTCTCGTCGAAATCCCAAGTATTATATTTTTTTCTATCAACTTATTTCGTTCCAGTTTCCACCTTTAATTGTTTCCCAGTTTCCATAATATTTATTTCGCGAGAACAGATACACTTTTCAGAACTCAAACAAATTTAACATACTCTTTGCGAAGAAATGCGAATCACTGTAAATCGAATAAAATATTACTTACATAACTTTAACATCCTTCCCCGAGGTGGTTTCCGAACTCAACTGCGACTCTTCCTTCACTTCTACTTTTACAAGGTGCGATTCCTTCGTTTCCACTTTATTCTCTTTATTTTCTTTATTCGTATCTCTACTATCCTTCGTGCTCGTCGTGGTCGACGACATCGTGACGCACGACGTCGTCGTACTGAGTACGGATGTCGTTGTGGCTGTCGTTGACGTTATAACAGGTTCCGTCGTTAAACATATACTCGACGTCGCTGCTGAACTTAAAGGAGTCGCTGAGGTGGTCGCTATCGTTGTCGGAGCAGTTGTTGCAACACTGGACGTGGTTGTTGTCGTGGTTGTCGTCGTAGTCGACGTCGCTGCCGAATTATTCTGAGGATTCTCTTGAGTCTTCTGTTGTTGTTCTCGTTGCAACCTCGTCGTAACGCCCGTAGTTAAAATGTCTATCGGTCCAATACTCGAACTGGTATTATTAACCTGTCGCAGACAGAGAAAACAGTCAGTACCTTAGTATTTATCGAAGTTACTTACGTCGATGAAAGTAAAATCTGAAAGAAGCTTACTTTATTATTAGGATTATTTCGAGAGCTGCGCGTCCGTTGCCGCGACTTGCGCAACAGCTGCTTATAGTTTTCTGCTTTTTTAGTGAGGTAGTAATGATGCACGCAATCCGGAACGGACTTATGTTCTAAAGATTGAGCTATCGTTCCAAAGTTCTTAGGGTGCTGCAAATATTTCTCCTTAAACAACTCGTGCTCCACAGAACTCCACACGTTAATCAACTTCCGTTCACTATGAAGAGCCTCCAATTCTTCCGGTTGAAGTAAACCGTTTCGATTCTGAAACGCGATTCGTCTCTGTTTCGTGTCCAGCAACAAAGGTGGTATCACTGCGTACGAACGCATCTTCTTATCTTCCATCTGGAAAAATAATTATTAAAAGAAATCAATTATTAAACTGCGAAGCCTGTTGTTTCGTAGAAATTGTTTAAACTTCGACAACTGTTCAATGTTTCCTGTTTCTCGTAACCTCTGATCTCGTTTTGCAACAAAGTGGCGTCAAATGATAATACCTCTTGCTCTTGAAGGCCATCCATAATTTCTTCTAAGTCAGCTTCACTCTTAATCCGAGCACCGACTCGATTGAAACGTTCCTTATCTTCTCTCTGTTTCCGTAACTCCGGGAACACTTTCTCGAAGAATTCCCGATTCTTCGCCTCCTTCGATTTCCTCTTCTGCGTCGCCTCTAATCGTTCCACCTTACGATGCCACTCCTGTACCAAAATAGCGTACGTTTGCGACTGTTGTCGATGAAGCGACGCCCGTTCGGCGTGTTCCCGTCGGAGCCTCGCTATAAGCCTCGCTCGCATACACGTTTGATGCTTCGTACGATTCTCCTGGTACACGCTCGTGTCGGAAGGCTGATTGTACAAAGGCAGCTCCACTTTCGGTCCTAGCCTCTCCAGGAGCCTATGAGCTTCCTCGGCCTTTTTCTGAAATAAACCCCAAGACTGAATCCAAAAAATTTCATGCCAAAGATACGACAGATGCGGGGGAAAATACCAAAAAAAAAAGATTGTTCACAGTTTCGATCGACGCGAACGAAACGGCGAAAAGCTTACCCTATTTTCAGCATAAATTTTTTGTGCCAGAGACTGATGCTTTGGTTGTTGAGACTGTTCCTCAACTAGTCGTTTGAGACCACTGGCTTCCAGAGGTTTGTTAGCGGTCTCCTCTAACTCTTTCAGCTTTTTCCTAAGCTTGTTTATCTGCGATTCCCGCTTAGCGATCTCTCTATCAACCTTCGAAATCTGTTGCAGAAGATCGTCCTTGGTACTCCTGAACTGCGCGTCCTCTTGCGTGTTCGGCTCCGGAAGCGTGGGTGAAATGGCTTCTGTTTGCGGCGTGTACGCACCTACAGACGGCTGCTCCTAACACACGTTTCACATATAACACCGTGTCGAATTTAATCGCATGCCTATTAATGCTAATAATACGACACAACAGGTAAAACAAATATACATTCGAATCGTAAAAACCGTCGAGTCGAGCGTAAGACTTTGTTCTAAGTCTTTCATATCGCTGCATGCGTTTCGTTACAATCCAGATGTGTTTACAAATTAACTTAGGGGGGGGAATCTGATTTTATCGGCCAAAAACATATTAAAGTTTAGACATTTTTTTTTTAAACTAGCGACTCGATTTATTTGAAATTTGTACCATAATTTGCTTCGTCTTAAAAGAAAAAATAGTTTTTTGAAAATTACTTTTTATTAATAAATCTAGGAGTTATCGTAAAAAGCTGCGCTACGGTCGCCGTCCACTGGTGTGCACAATATTTTCGTAACCACTGAACCGATTGCCTTCAAATGTGGCCTGTATATTCAGCAAACACTGCTTTATCGTTTTATGAATCAGAATCAGAATTTTGATACATTATTTTCATTTTATGTAAAGAAATCAGACGAATCTGGCTAAAAAGAATGAATTTCTTACTTTGAAACCTCATAACTTTCTTACAATTCTAATTCATCAAACGAAAACGTTATTTCGGATTAACTGGAAGGTAAATATACTACAGTATACACTATATAATACAGCGAATGGCGCTTGGCGAATGGTACGTGACTCCTACGTTTATTATTAAAAAGTAGTAAAAAGGAAACTGTAACTTTTTTAAAGACGAAGTAAACTGTGGTACGAGTTTCCAACGAATAAAATCGCTAGTTTCTTAAAAAGAAATTCTGAAACTTGGCTACGTTTTCCGCTGATAAAATAGAATTCCCTCCTTAACCGGTTTTACGACTCGAGTTATTTCAAGAGACGGGAAAAATCCACTTGTACGGATGCACCCACCCTAGTGTCTATCCTAAGCGGCTGCTGCAGCTGCACCACGTGCTCCGGTTTACCGCAAGGATCGGCGGGCGAGAGGCTCTGACAACGAGACTGCGACTGAGACTGCAACTGCAGTTGAGTCGGTTGGCTCAGTCGTATCTTCTTGAAGGGCGGCGCCTCCTGGAGGTTGGCCATCTCCACGGCCGTGCGACTGCAATACTGATCCGGTTGGACGGGCATCAGGCCTATTCGCGGGTTCCTCACGCTGGACACGTGTTGGTAATCCGACGCCGTTGGCGACGGCGTCGGCGCCACCGACGAGGGCGGCAACAACGATATCCTCGGTCTGTCACCCCTGCCGCCACCCATGCCTAGGCCGCTGTTCGCGTATTCGCTCGGGACCACACCGACGCCGACTCCAATCTGCGAGAGAGGACTGTTGCTCACGCTGATCGCGATCCTCTCGTTCACCTGAAAACATTTCTACGATCAGACATTCGAAATTCTTTCTCTCCAACTTTTCCTAGGCCTGCCCCTTTCTTTCGAGCTTCGCTCCGTTTATCGTGCACCCGCAGTCCTTTTTTCCCTCTTTCGACGCTTTTTACTTAATTTATCCTGCCTAACCTTCTCTCCACGCGAACCTACTTCCAGCGAATCGATGACCCCGTTCGAGAAGCTAGACGGTACACTATCGATACGCCTACAACACCGTCACGAGCATTCCTCGCTCTCGAATTGTAACTTGATTGCTTTTATTCCAGTACACGCGTGGAAATGTGTGTGTGAGAGAAACGCAGGAAGGAGACAGAAAAGTAAAGAGATAATATTGACTGTCATATAGTTACGTTTCGAATTAAATAGAATTGGAGAAGCTAACAAATATCTCCGTTTTTTCGTACTAGTTCTCATTCGTTATTTTTTCTTGTAACAAGTTCCACAATCGGGAGTTTGCAATTCGAATTGAGAAGTTCAAAAAATACACTTAAGAAAGTTACCATTTTTTTTTAGTCTGTTTTTTATATATTTTCTGATAAAAAATTTAAAGCTATGAAAATCCTGATTCAAATTGAATTTATTTAACCAGAAAATTAGGATTTTATCGAAGATTAAATAGGAACAACACATTTTTAAGACAAATAAAAAACTAGTTCTTGAAAATAATTAAAAATTCAGTATTTTGAAGGAGCATCTTCTTCTTTTAGGACAATTTTAAATGTTTTCAGCATTGAACGAATCAATTTTTCAGCGAGGACTATAAGAAAGTCACTCAAAGTTCCTTAACAACTGCAGGCAAATCATCGGGTTTAAACTTTTGCTACGGAGCTACATGTTTAATGTCATTCCACAAATATTCAGTGGGATATAAATTTAGCAATTCGGACGACCAATTCATTTCCCTCGTATTAGAACCTACATATTCAGGGTTCATTATACATTTATGCGACGAAAAAAAGTGTGAGCTCAGTAAGTAGAAGTTTAGAAGCGCTTCATAATTTATTTGCAACTATTAAGAAAGCTTGAAATGACTTTTGTATGGTTTTCATTGAAAAATTTATTCATTCAATGCATAAATGATGTAAAGTTGCCCTAAAGAATCAAGAAGTGCCGCACAAGATATCAGTTTTTTATTACTCTCCAAAAATAATCATTTTCTCGCCTGTGCTAAAAATTTCTTTATAATGTTAACTCTCTCTTACTCCGTAAATGTTTTACAGTTACTTCGAACCGTAAACAGGATTTAACACGTTTTTCAGTGAATAAACACCTTTCAAAGCATCTAAATAAATGTATACAGTATCTTTAAACTTTCTAAAGTACAATTAGCATAAAATATTCTAGCAATAATTTGTTTATCTACATCATTATTACAAGTATACAAAATGAAGAAACATACTTGTCAAATTTGCTCAGACAGGAAAAATCTTTCGTGTACAGAGTAACAGTAACATAAACTATGTCTTATAGTTATCAGTTTTTTCTATGAATGATAAAAAAAAATAGAACAAAGCCTAAAAAGCGTAATTTTTTCTTTTCTACTGTATTTCGGTTCGATGAAAACCATATGACGAATCACAAGAAACGAAACGACTCGCATCGCATCGGAACACATAGAACATCGATACATTGTTACGAAACGTAACCGACGCCACTGTCCGCGCAGAAAAGATAGGTTATATCTTGAACGGAAGGGAACGGAGGAGGTTGATAACGCGGGGAAAGTCAAGGGCAGAGCCGCGGCATTGTGTACATGCATTTCGTGGCAAACATGTTTCGTTCGTATTCGAGCACAGGGATATTAGCACGCGTCTGCGATCCCAACCTATATGCCATTGTTTTGTAAACATAACCAAAAATGTTCATCGATCCGCCGCGCACATAACCTCGAACCATTTCCCTCTGAAGCGACGCGGGTTTGAAGCCCGCGTTCTCTTGCGATGAGAACGACTGAATTCGGAGAGAAACTCAGAACGGAGTGGCTCGTGACGCTCGAATTGCGGGATTCGAGGCAAAAAATACCTACATTGGTGGTGGCGCTGCGGTACGGGTCTCTCGCGGCATATGCGGACCCGGAGAGCGATGGCGGTGGCGTTTCGCTGACCGTGGGTGGGTTCGCGGGCGCGGCGACTGGAACCGGGACGGAGGTCGGTGCCGACGGGGCCGAGGTGACCACCGTGGCCACAGCCGGCATCGACGCCGACGTCGGCGTCGGCGGGTACGAGTGGATGTATCGTAGACCGCCGGCCATGGACACGGCGACGTAGCCTCCCGGTGCACCGCCGCCCACAGCGCCGCCGCCGTTGCTCCCCGCGCCCGAGCTGTTACCGCCGCCGCCGCCGCTGTTGCTCCCACTTCCGGGTGGTGCCACGTTCGTCACGGCACCCGCGGCACCGGCTCCACCGCCGACAACACCGGCTCCTCCTCCGCTGTTCGCGCCGCTCGAGTTGCTCAAGCCACCCCCACCACCCCCTCCGCCGCCGACGCCGCTACCGCCGATTGAAGGACCTCCAGCGGTGCCACTTCCGGTCGACCCTCCCGCCGTGGAGGACGCGGACGCACCACCCTGGACGTACGTCACGCCCGCGCCGACGGTCCGCGGCGACACCGGGCTGCTGCTCTTGATGTTCACGTAATTCTGCGCCGGCCTGCAATCGTTACCAGTCTGTCAATGATTTCCGAATGTTTACTGCGATTGGGGTTGTAAAAGTGGAACTCGATATCGTAAAAATATCTCTGGTTGCAAGGAAAAAGGACACTATTCACATTGTTTTTAAATATTGAGTTTATCATTTGATGCCTTGATTCAAGCCTAGCGAACAGAATTTATATTATTGTCAGAGAGAAAGTGTATTAAGCGAAGGTATTCCTTTAAAAACACAAGGATTTAACAAAATTCAAATCATGCTAGAGTATTGGTAAATATTGTGAGAGCACCACCTCAATTCAGGAAGCTCTGAATTGGGTTAGAACAGGTTAGAATAAAACTGAATTTCAAGCTTCAAATTTCAAACTTTCAAAATTTCAATCTTCAAATTTTCAGAAGTTTAACTCTTAAATTTTTAAATTTTCAGAATATCAAGCTTAAAATCTAAAAATTTTAAGATTATACAAACTTCAAATTTTCAAGTTTTTGAGTTTCTAGAATTTCAAGCTAAGTATTTGCAAATTTTCGGAATTTGGAGCTTGAAAATTACAAACTTTCAGAATTTCAAGTTTCAAATTTTTAAGTTTACAAATTTACAGAATTTTAGGCTTCTACTTTTCAAGTCTTCAAGATTTTGAAATTTCAAGCTTCAAAGATTAAAACTTCCTAGCTGTTTTTACGCTTTAGGCTTCCAAGTTTTTAGTATCAACGTTTTAAACTGCAAATGAAAAATTTTCAAGTTTCAGGCTTCCAAGTCTTAATTGTTTAATTTTTAAGCTTAATAATTATTTGAATCCAAAGAATATTATTTCGGATAATTAATTATTATTAAGTATTGCTAATGTATTCTACAAAAATATTACATATTTCAATTAATAATTCCAATCCATATATAAGTAAATATTTTCAAATATCATTCTACGTAAAACTGAGAAGTAAAATACAGTCCGAAATATTATCTTATTTAAATGATAGTATTTTAATTACTATTTTCAATACTTTCTATTTGAAATTCACCCAGCACTGGATACTGGTGCAAACGAGTTTTCAAAAAGAATGCAACAATGTTTCTGTCGTTAAATAATGTGTTAGAATTTATAAATTCAACATCAAACGGTCTTTATAATCCAATATAATTGTTTTTACTTTTCGCCACTAGGTAAATAGCCAATTGGTAAATAGAACTTTAAATGCAAATAGGTTACAGGCCTATATTAGTAAGCCTATCGCTGAATCTATCAGTGTGCCTTTATATTTAAATAAGTTATAAAAAAGGAATATCTATAGAAATAAAAGAAAAACCTTCTTCTCCATCAAGATAAATAGTTTAACTTCATTTAAAAAACTGTTTCTCTTTTATTTCTTACAAGTTACCCTATTTCAAAAATGACAATATGTGACATGCAGCGTTTTGGCTTATAACCACAGATATTAGGGTGTACAATGTATTTCAAGAACCGAATTCCTGATCACTTAAGAATAATTACCATAGTTTTTCTACCGTGTAAATGAGAAAAGGAACCTCATTTCAAAATTTATGTGATATTTGAGTAAATCCATGTTTTATCTTTCATTTGACATTTAACAAAGTGCAAAAAAAAGAAATAATGGTAATTATTTACAGTAAGGGCTTCCTCACCGATTTGGATGACCTTGAAATATGTTGTCAAGGTCATCATTCTGGACAACTTTTTCCTATACATGTTACCGCCGCTCGGCCTTTGTTTCAGAGATATTCGCAAAAAAAATTTCAATATTTAAAAGGCTGATTGGAATAGGTTTGGGTTAGATTTGAAAAACCGGCACACCAAGGGCCGGGAGCAGAGCCCCCGGTGGGGGGTCGGGAAGGCGAAGCCCCCCCACTACTTGGAAAGTAAGGGTTCAATTTTGAACATACTGTCTACGCTCGGTGGTCTGTCATGGAAAAGGGGGATGTTATATTTTTTGCGCGCGGATTCGTATTCCATACGAAAACGGACACTTTTCGGAGTTACACCACGGATTTTGTTTAAAGTTGGATATGTTGCAGCCTTTAGAGGCATATA